>CM070571.1:56388754-56988754 GCA_036346355.1 Rhipidocladum racemiflorum
GCCGCTGTGGTGTTTGCATTGAAGATATGGAGGCATTACCTGTATGGCAAGTCTTATGACATTTTCACTGATCACAAGAGCCTCAAGTACATCTTTACCCAGAAAGATTTGAACTTGAGGCAGAGGAGGTGGCTAGAATTGATAAAGGATTATGACCTCACAATCTAATATCATCCGGGGAAGGCAAATGTGGTGGCCGACGCTCTCAGACAATGCCCCCTGTTGTTGATTGTCTTGTTGCTGATTTTGAGCATTTGGGGGTCTCCTACTACTTTGCGGGGACCGTGCAAGCTGAAACTCAATTGATTCTTGAGTCAGCGATTCCCGAGCATGTGCGGGAGGCACAACAGCATGACTGTTTGCTCCAGCATGTGAGGAGATGCCTTGAGGATGGCAAGTCAGGAGACTTTACCGTTGATGATGCGGGAGCTTTGAGGTTTCAGGGCCGTCTGTGCGTGCCTCAGAAATCTCAAGTGAAAGAAGACATTTTGAAAGAAGCTCATCGCACCCCGTACACGGTCCATCCTGGGGAGACCAAGATGTACAGGGACTTGAAGAAGAATTTCTGGTGGAAAAGGATGAGAGTGGATATTGCTAAGTATGTGGCGTCTTGTGGGATCTGTCAGAAGATCAAAGCTGAGCATAAGCGTCCCGCCGGTCTGTTACAGCCATTGGAGATTCCTGTATGGCCATGGGATGACATTTCCATGGATTTTGTGGTTGGTTTACCTCGTTCTCCACGAGGGAAGGATGCTGTTTGGGTTGTGGTGGATCATCTCAGCAAGTCTGCGCATTTCATTCCTATCCGCACTACCAATTCAGCGAGCGAGTTGGCTCCCATCTATGTGCGGGAGATCGTGAGACTGCATGGTATACCCAAGACCATTATTTCCGATCAGGATGCGAAGTTCGTCTCCAAGTTCTGGGAGAGTTTGCAGAGTGCTTTGGGTACGCAGCTTCGCCTTAGTACCGCTTTTCACCCTCAGACGGATGGGCAGTCTGAGCGTACCATCCAGACTTTGGAAGACATGCTTAGGGCCTGTGTGATGGCTTGGAAAGGTAGCTGGGAGGATCATTTGCCTCTTGCGGAGTTTGCTTACAATAACAGCTATCATTCCAGCATCCGGGCTGCTCCTTATGAGGTACTATATGGCCGGAAGTGCAGATCGCCACTTTGTTGGGATGCAGTGGGCGAGAGAGCAG
This sequence comes from Rhipidocladum racemiflorum, assembly GCA_036346355.1. NCBI lineage: Eukaryota > Viridiplantae > Streptophyta > Magnoliopsida > Poales > Poaceae > Rhipidocladum > Rhipidocladum racemiflorum. Next base: position 56,389,958 of record CM070571.1, read on the forward strand.
TTCTTGGACCGGATTGGGTTCAGCAGACTGTTGATCGCGTGGTGGAGGTACGGCAGAACCTTCTCGCAGCGCAGAGCGCATGAAAAGCTATCTTGATGTGAGGCGGCGAGACTTGGAGTTTGAGGTGGGTGATAGCGTACTCTTGCGAGTATCTCCCACCAAGGGTGTGGTGCGTTTTGGCACCAAAGGAAAGCTCAGTCCGAGGTATGTTGGGCCTTTTCCTATCATCGCCCGAGTTGGTAGGCTGGCCTATCGTCTGGAGCTACCGGAATCCATGCAAGGTGTGCATAATGTGTTCCATGTCTCGATGTTGAGGAAATACTTGCATGATCCGGAGTTGGTGGTTCCGTTGGAACCATTAGTGCTTGAGCAGGACCTCACCTTCGAGTCCCGTCCTGTGGAAATTCTGGGGACTTCGGAGCGAGTGATGAAGAACAGGACGCTTAAGTTTGTCAAGGTCCTGTGGTCACATCAGACCGAGAGAGAAGCGACTTGGGAGCTGGAGTCTCGCATGCACGAGAAGTATCCCGAGCTTTTCGCCTCAGGTATGTGATGTGAAAACCTAGCTATCTTCGGTTATGCTGGGTTGCGTGTTGGTGCGTTTAGATTCGAGGTCGAATCCTGTTGAAGGGGGGAAGAATGTGACACCACGGAGTGTCGTAATCTTATTTAACGTGCATGTTTTGGTCAAAAACAGTATGAGCTGTGGAAATAAGGTTAAAACCATAGGGTTGGAGGTTTATAACGTTTCCGGGCCGTTTCCGGGGTTTTGGGCCTTCCCGGGGGATTTTGGGCCTTAAAGAGGGGGTTATGGGCTTTGGTGGGATGGATTAAGAATCCTTTTAGGATTAGGATTGGGGGTGGGGGCTGGTAAAAGGGCTCCCTCCCTGCCCCTTGCGCCCCATAGCACTTGGTGCGCCCCCCACCAACTCCCCTAGCCCTAGCCGCACCTCCCCCCCACCCCTCTAGCCGTGCGCCCCTTGCCCCTTGCCCTCTCCACCTCTCCACCTCCCCACCACCTCTCCTCCACCCCCTTGCTGCCCTAGGGTGGCCTCCCCACCCCTGCAACCTCGCGGATCCATCCGAGGAGCGAGGAGCGAGGAGATCGATTGGAGTTTTCGTTCGTCGGGCAAAGGTATGATCATGGGGTTCCCTGGGGTTGATCTAGGTACTGTTCTTAAGGTGATTAGCAAGTTTTTTAGATCAATTGGTGGTGCTGGATTGGAGTAATTTGGGTTAGATCTAGACGTTGCCACGTTTCTGTTTTGGGACAGCATGAGCAGTCGACCTAGGGTTCCTGTTTTCGCCAATTTAGAATTCGAATCTGACCGTACGGACTTTGAAGAAGTTGTAGATAATTTCATTATCTTTCCGTGCATATAAAGAACGTTAAATTCCGATCATCCGTTTGAAAGTTATGACTGTTTTACCGAGCATATTAAAATCTATAACGCGATTGGAACAGATCACGGTAATCTGTAGATTAAACAACTTTAGAGTCCGAATCAGTCTTTCCTTATACCTAGAGAAAGTTGGGAAATTTCCTAAGCTACGCGAGGACGTACTCGTTTAATTGATTCGGAGCCCCAGAACTTAAGTTATTCCTTTTGCAAGGCTGCTGTCCCGCCAGGATAGAACCTCTGTTTTTAGGTTTTGCGAGTAGATGGCAATGTCGGGGTAGATGAGGGTTTGCGTACTGTTTTGTGGTTATGTTTGTGAGCGTGTGGTACCTATGTGCAGGTGGTGCAACCCCGGGAGTGCCCTCTACTTCTCGCCAATCCGTTGCACGTGGTTGAGGCAAGTGTGTTGTCATGGATAGCGAGTTGTAGGTTGCATGTTGAGATTAGATGGAATTGTCTACATGATATATGATCACTTGCCATGTTTTAATGATTGCTATGATATGATGAGCATGTTTAAGATGTTATGATGCCATGTGGTAATATATGAGTTATATATGATGTTGGCATGCTTGCATACATAACATGTTACATGGCCCGGGCGGTGAGAAAGTCAATATCTAATCCGGGAAGGTCGGTGAGAAAGATATGACTAATCCGGAGAGCCAATGAGTAAGCCGTACATCATGATTCCATTCACCGCGGTGAACGGAAGCGAGGAGTAGGCACCCTCCATCTTCGGGATGGAAGGGGGGAGAGGGTGCACACCGACGGGTGTGTACTCAACCATACCGGTATGAGTTTCCAAGGAGACATGAGCATTGCATTACATCGCATACATATTGATGATGACAATGTTAAGTGTTTATGAATAAGATGATTTACATGATGGGAGATGTTATTGCCATGTTGTTGTTCTTGTTGTCCATTGCAATATGCTTGCTGAGTTTCGAACTCACGCTTGTGTTTTCTTGTTGTTTTAGGTACCATGAGATCGGTATGCGGGGAAGGGAAATAGTCACACGCCCACACGTAGCTTCACCATAATGATTCCACAATTCATTCTATTAGTTTGATAATAAATTGCGTGTGATGATCATTGCTTTAGTGTTTAGCTTTACTATTTGAGAGTTTATTTGTTCATTTGACACTTAGAGACATTAAGTGCTTGATGTTAGACTTATATTGCCGTTAAGTCTTTAATAATTGCTGTTTTAGATGTCTCTCATATTGCCTTACATTGCTATAATATTGTTGATTCTTCGTAGCATGTTAAAACAAAGGAGATGCTGCCGAAATCTCGGTTTTTAGCATATGTATCCTTGCTGGAATTTATGATAAATTGTGGTATTTAGATGTTGTTTAACTTATGTTTGGTAGCATTCGGGCATATTAAATGCCGGGGTGTTACAATTTGGGACCTAATGCAATAGGTTCCATGATTTTGGGAGCATTTTCGGACTCGGGTGAAATTTTGGGTACTGACGGGAATCTGGAAAGTTGATTTTTTGAACATAAGGGAATTGAATTCCGATTTTGGATGGATAGAGATGCCAGGTTAAATTAAACACCAATGAAAATCCAAATTTCGAATTTAATTAATTTAAATTAGATTTTTCCAGAAAGCCGAAACGAGGATGTTACACGATTTATGTTTTGTGTCTTTGTCCATAAAGGTTTACTTGATCGTTTGGTTCCCTCCTGTAGGAGTCTTTAAGATTGAAATTCGTTTTGGAGATCTTTTGCATGATCCAGTGTTAGTCATATCCCATTGCAACTTTGAGAGTCAAGTTTCTTTGTGAATTTTGGTTGAGTTTTAAAAAGAAAATGATGCAAATAAAGTAAGTAGTCATTTGACTGAAATTATTTGTCAAAAGTGAAAATTGTTGTTTAGCATGTGATGTAGTATGTAACAATGAGATTTATGAAAATGATGTACTCCTAAGTTAATTTGTGAGTTGAATCAATTCAATGTAATTTTTTATCTTTAGCTTAAGATTAAATGACTACTCTATAGCGAGAATGTTAATGTACTCTATAGCGAGAATGATTAAATGTGTTAATGTACATACTTAGAATCTGTTGCTTTGCTTTAAAAGTGCTTATGACCCTCGATAATGTTTAAAGTTTCAAACCCTGATGCATAGTTAGAATAATAAGATGATGTAAACTACTGATATTGTTAAAGAAACCTTGCTGGTTGTTTAAGGATGTTCAAATTTAATGTGTTAATAGAGAGACTTAATCGTGTCGGCTAGTGACTTTAACTTGGAAGTTGATTAGAGTTGCTATTTATGTTGTTGCAAACTATTAGCATAATTGGAAGTATGCAGTCGTGTTCCTGAAATGCTAGTATTGATGTCAATTGGAAAGATATAGTTTTTGTTGTTTGATGATGTTTTAAGAGCATTGTGATGGTCTAACTTATTAAATTTATTTTAACAATTGGAGTATGTTGTGTAGTGGCCATCTTGTTATAACCTATGAATAGGGTAGCTAAAAGTAATGTTGTTGTTTGATGATTATGCCCATTTATTGTTATTAATGACTTAGTTGTAACACCCCGGCATCTAGTATGCCGCGAATGTCACCACAAAGACTACTGACAACAGTTTAAGCACATAATTAACACCAAATTACAGCACCTACCATAATAATGAGTACAAAAATCCGGCAGCATCTCCTTTGTTTCTTTAAGATTTGGAACATTCACAATAGCAGTATAGCACATTATCATGATATAAGAGCATCTAAATCATGTATAACAGGAAACATTGCAACAGTCCAAACCACAATATATGAACTTAACGTTTCATGACTTAAACGATGGCACCCATGAAGCAAAGCACAAAACATCGCAAAGACTAAACCTTAAACCAATTAAGGAATACTCCGAAGCAACATCAAATAATGATGGGTAATAAAATGTCTAACTGTAACACCCCAGCATCTAGTATGCCCTGAATGTCACCAAACATGAAAGAAGAAGCATCTAAATACCATAAATAAAGATAAATTACAGCAAATGAGTAAATGCTAAAACCGAAAATTTCGGCAACATCTCCTTTGCTTTTCCATGAATTGAAGCAACAACAATATTAACATATCAAGATAGCATAATGAACGATAGCAATAACATGACAATCAGGAATTTCAGCCACCATACAACTAAGGATATAAGCCTATCCATCACAAGTCAAATATGCGCTAATCATTTACTCATGATGACCAACAAAGTATCAAAACCACAATTTAGTTCAATGAATTAACCATCACAATTAAAGGAAGGAACATGTCATTGTTTAAATGTGTGATGCTAAGTGATGACGTGTGACTAGCTCCCTTTCCCGCATGCCGGTTTCATGGTACCTAAAAACATCATAAAAACACAAGCATGAGTTCATCACTCAGCGAAGTGTATTGCAATGGTACAAAAACAATAACAATTCACATACATACTTTATGCCATTCACACATCATGAGAATCAACTCATAAACTTCTTCATTTATGCTCTCATATAACATTGTCACAATCATCTTCATATGCATCTCATAGAACATCATAAGCATCTCATAAAACAACGTCATCCATGCAATGCAATGCGATGCACATGTCTCTTTGAAGCACATACCGGTATTGCCGAGTGCACACCCGTCGGCGTGCACCCTCTTTCCCCTTCCATCCCGTAGATGGAGGGTGCCTACTCCTCGCTTCCATTCACAAGGGTGGATGGAATCACGAGGTATGTCTTACTCAATGGCACTCCGGATTAGTCATAACTTTCTCACCGACCTTACCGGACTAGTTATGACTTTCTCACCGACCTGGCCAGTTCTCATGCCATGTATGCAATTATGCCATAAACATAAACAACTTCTACATAACTCAACTAATCATTGCATAGCATCATAATAAGACATTTTCATCATATCATGGGCAAACACTAATCATGGCAAGATAGCATATCATGTAATCAATTTGCATCTAATCAAGACTAGCAACATACAACACGCTACCCATTCCAATACACTTGCCTTAACCACGGCCGACGGATTGGCGAGATGATAAGGGCACTCCCAGGGTCACACCACCTGCACAAGGGTTCAATACACTCAACCATATGCACACAAGACAACACAAGAACACTTAGTTAAACCGACTTCGCGATCTACTCCAAATACTCAAAAATAGAAGTTCTGTCCAACGGGACAGCAGCCTTCGGAAGGCCATAACTCAGGCTTAACAACTCCAAATCAGACAAACGAGTACCTTTTCTCGAAGCTTAGGAAATTGCCTAGATTTTTATAAGTATTGGGAAAAGCTGATTCGGCCTCTAAAATTGTTTAATCTACAGAACAACGCGTTCTGTCCCAATCACGTCATAGTTTTGAACACGTTCGGTAAAACAGCCATAACTTTCAAACGGCTGGGCGGAATTGAACGTTCTTGGTGTCCAATTAAAGGTAATTAAATTACCTACAACTTCTTCAACAGTCGGACGACCAAATTCTGAATCTAAAATTGCGAAAACTCAAACCCTAGGTCAGACGCCCAGTCTGCCCGAAACAGAACACTATGCAAACTCTAGTTTTCATCAATTCCATCTAATTGCAGCACCACTTTTCAATCTAATAGCACCAAAACCCCCATTAACACAGCATCTAATCCACCCCAAAGAGATTACCCATCGCCATACCTTCGCCCGACGAACAACGAACGGTGAATCTTCTCCTCCCGGTTCCCCCGATCTCCTTCCTCGCGCCGAATCCGCCGGATCCTCTCGTCGCGGAGCGTCCCAACGGCAAGGACAGTGAAGAGGATGGGCATGGCAGCAAGTGGAAGGGGTGGAGCTCGTCTAGGGCCAGCTAGAGGTGGTGGGGAGGAAGGGGAAGGGGAGGCGCAAGTGGGGGGGAAAGGGGGTGGCGCATGGGGGAGTTGGGGGGGCGGCGGCTAGGGTTTTGGTTGGGGGGGCGCACCAAGCATGGGCAGCAGGTTTGCTGCCCAATTCCACCTCCTCATGGGCTTAAACTCCCCCCACTTTCGGCCCAAAATAGTCCCCCAAGGCCCAAGCTCCCTGGAAGCCCAATTTCTCCCCCGAAAAGCCCAAATTCTCCCCCGGAAAGGCCCAAACTCACGGAAAAGGCCCAAAAACATGACACCAAAGTTGTACCTTAATGCCGACATCGAAAATGACTCATACCGTCATTCCGTAGTGTCACATTCTCCCCTCCCCATAAACAGGATTCGACCCCGAATCCGAGGCACGCCACTACGCAAAACAAACAACACAAAGAGAACTAAACTTCACGGTTTGGCAAGGCTGTGATCGCCCAGCGCCATCATCACCTCCCAAACCACCGCGGGTCCTCATTTTGTCGTCAACCAAGTTAGACAACAAGAGTCAGACCCACACGGAGGGGAAGTGCCTTAAATTAGATAAACCCGCGAACTAAACCCAAGTCAGACTGTACCACTCCGCACTGGAGTCGAACAAGTCTAACACACCCAAAACACAGTTCATGATGCAAATGGCATGGCACATGCACGACATGACATGAATGCACGATTCCAACGTATTCCCTCACTCACCATATATATGCATAGGGCGGGATATAAGCACTAACTTCTACCTAATGCATGACGACAGTCCTAATCAATTCCCTAAGTGGTCATCAAGTTTTGGGTTCGTCTTTATGCACCTTGCTCTGGTACCAGCCCTGAGAGGAGCCGCCCAGAACGCCCCCGAGCTATTTGGAGGTCCAGTTATCCTAATCGGATTTGGAGGCTAACAACGGGTCACCGAGGGCGCTCGTAGTGTTAGCACCCAAGCCCAATTGAGACAACAGTGAGACTCTTCGAATAACTCGACAACAATCCCGGTATTCCCCCGGTATGCAACCCGAAACCCGCCCAGGATCCCCGCATACCGGTTTCCAATGCCGTATCAATTCAATTTGCATAAAGGGGGCAACGAACTCGGAACCCCACAACCAGACACGCGCGGAAGCAAGACCAACCAAACAAACCAAACAACCCCGGCACAAAGACAAAACCCCACGACCACAACCAACAACAACAGGGCACGAAGGCCAACAAAGGAAGAAACAAGAACGCAAGCACGAGGCAGGTAACAACTTACATCGAGTGCACAATACAAAAGAGGCCAAGTATCCAAGGTAATTAAAACATCATTTCAAACTAACTATACATTAAAAGAATTCACATCTATTAAGCTAGACCCAAAAGCGATGCATCTCTGGAAGTGTTCTGGCTTTGAACACTCCCGGGCGTGTGCGACGGTGTAGACGGCCTCTACTCAGTGCCCCGCTCGGTCACTGAGAGGCATATGGGCAGAACTCACATCCGTCCGGATCCTCACCTGAAAATCCACAAAACAGAAGCATGAGTACAGAAGGTACTCGCAAGACTTACCCGTGGTCCATATATGACCGACTCGAAAGAGTATGCATCTGGATGTAGCGAGGAATCAAGCTTAAGGTACAAGTGCGGAAAGGCTTAACTTTGTTGTTTAGTTTCAAACCACTACTCCAATTCCACAACTTTTATAGCACTTATGAACTGCGCCTATCTCTAGAGTGAAATCAAAAATTTTACAATTTACAAAAAGCAAGTGTCAACATAATCAAGTATCTCACCCCCATTTCCAACTACTATTAAGTTCAAGTTATTACTATGTTGAAGTGTCGGATGACGCAAGCATGCTCATATCCGAGAGCGCGGCAATTCGAATCGCTTATTCACCCTGCAGGGGATCATCAATCGCACGACATGTGCCACAAAGAACCTCATGTCAACCCTCCTCCCACCCATACCAATTCGTTGGGGCATCTTCATGCGGTCCGAGCACCTAGCACCCCCTCGAGCGGCCCAAGCCCGGCTTGGCCCTCGAGGGTCGGCCTAAGCCTCGCCCTCAACCACGCCCAACCGCATAAGGTCATGGCCCATCGAACGGCATGCGATAACAGAAAAGCTTTACCGTCCCATTCCTGCATGCGACTGACAAGATGTGCTCAATCAACATGGCAAACAACGGATCGGTCCTCAATCGACACAGGCGAGACTACCACACTTGAGTCTCCGCACCCAAGTGCCCCAACTTTCTCGCCCGATCTCAATACATTTTCCATTTCTCCTCACCATCACAACCACTGTAGCCCAATACTGAGTAGTGTAATGATATCAAGCGATGGAACCATCCACCGCTTGGCCCATACCCGACACCTAAGCAAAACTAAGCAGGGACACATATATTTACCCATAAACTAGCTCCAAAGGAGGTGTTCAACAATATCGAAGGGTGTATGTGCAGCAACTTGGTTCTAATACCAATCCCACCATCCAACTCCTAATGCATCACTTAACATCTAATAAGCAATTGATTCACAAAAATAAATTACACATAGGGTTAAACATGCTTAGGTGCTTGCCTTGTGCTTCTGCTTGAGTATCGACCACGACTCACTCTTCGGTAATCCCCTCAACCACGGTCACGTCAGTCACCGCGGTCTCGTTCTCTACACGAGTACAATGCATAAATAAGATGCATGCCATGGAAACGAAATGAAATACAATGCAATTCCCTGAACGAACAAACCTGCCAAACCCGGATAGTTCGGACGTTTAATCTGGATAGTCCGGATAACTCGGACAGTCCGGACCATTTGTCCGGACACTCCGGACATGGCGCAACTAGCCCAATGATTCAAGGGATTGGAGTGCGTTCGATTTCTACGGCACCGCGAGAACCCGATCTACCACTTCCCTACACATGGCTAAGCCGGAGAAGCTCCGAGCTAGCTCAAACCACAACGAAATGAGGCGCATTCGGGTAGCCCATGGCCAAAACTAAATCTGATGTTTAGAACGGCCTCATCTAATCCTGATCTCTCACCCTATACCCAAGCATTGCCTAAACCACCCCAAATCCAACCACCCACCAAAATCCTAACGTTCCCCAAAGTTACCCCAACCCCCAATCTACATACTAAGCCTCAAATCCACCGCCATGGACACCCTAGAACCCAAAATCCACGGATCAACTCCAAGAAGAGGTCTTACCTTCAAGGAGGATGAAGGAGAAGGAGGGGAAGCCGGGTAGAGGAAGGAGGACGCCGGCTTGGAGAGGATCTTGAGGACACCGGGGTGGGGAAATCGCCGGGGAGGAGCACGGGGGGACGCCTGGGAGGAAGAGTTCACCAGAGATGAGCTCGGGTGGAGGAGAGCACGCACAAGGGAGTGGAGAGCAAAGAGGAAGGGGGAGGAGTGAAGAAGAAGCCAAGTAAACGAGATTTTATATCCAACCCCCGACAAGTCCGGACTCTCCAGATGTTTAATCCGGAGACTCCGGGTTGGGGTCTTCGGTAGGGTTAACCCGGACACTCCAGACAATTAGTCCGGATACTCCGGGTTGAGGTGTTCGGGCGAGCTAATCTGGATACTTCGGACATTCAACCCGGACATTTCGGGTTATATCCGGACATTCCGGATGTTTAATCCGGAAACTCCGGATTTCCTAGAATTTTTCAAATTAGGGCCTTGACAAGTTCCACCCCATCCCTTGCTGCCACGCCCCTCCACTCTATTGTCCTCGACGTTGGGAAGCTCCGCGACGAGAGGATCCGGCAGAATTGGTGCGTGGAAGGAGATCGGGCGGCCAGGAGGAGAAGATTCATCGTCGAACAGTTCTTCGAGAGAGGTAAGATTCGGTAGATCCCTTGGTAGGGTTATGTTGCTGATTAGAAGGGGTAATCCATGCCTTAGATCCATGCTTAGGTGCTCTGATTAGAAGGGTTTCAATTTTATATGGGTTTTCTAATCGTCCGGCTGTTACAGAAGTTGTAGATAATTTAATTAACTTTCAGTGGGTACCAAGAACGCGAAATTCCAATCAGCCATTTGAACGTTATGTCCATTTTACTGAATGTTGTCAAATCTGTGACGTGAATGGGACAGATCGTGTTCATCTGTAGATTAGTCAATTTTAGATGACGACTCAGTTTTTCCCAATACTTAGAAAAATCTAGGAAATTTCCTAAGCTTCGAGAAAATGTACTCGTTTATGTAATTTGGAGTCTTAGAACTCAAGTTATGCTAGTTGGAAGCCCGCTGTCCCGTCGGGACAGATTCTCTGTTTTTGGGTTTTAGCGGTAGTTTGCGAAGTTGGGGTAGAGAATCATTCATGTACTATTTTGTGGGCACGTTTTGAGTGTGTCATACCTATGTGTAGGTGCTGTGACCCCGGGAGTGCCCTCAACCTCTTGCCAATCCGTCGCCCACGGTTGAAGGCAAGTGTATTGGAATGGGTTTGGGTGTTGTATGATTGCTAGACTTGCTTAGGTGCAATATGATTACATGATATGCTAACTTGCCATGGTTGATGTTTGCCTATGATATGATGAACATGGTTACATATTGGTTATGAATTCGTTGTATTAATGTTTATGCAAGTTTATACATGTTCATGTCATATGTGCATTCATAATGGAAGAGGCGTCCCATTCTGATGCGGGCCTCTGTGTTCACACGTAGTGAACACGAAAGACCTACCTCGTAGTCCCATCCACGGTTGTGTATGGGAGCGAGTCGTAAGAGTAGGAACCCTCCATCTACAGGATGGAAGGGGAAAGAGGGTGCACGCCGACGGGTGTGCACTCGGCAGTGCCGGTATGTACTTCAAGGAGACATGTGCATTGCATTGCATATATGTTGATGTTAATGAGATGTGTACAATGAGATTATGACATGGTTATGATGCTGAATATGAGATTATGCCATGAATATGATGTTAAGTATGAGATGTAGTGATGTTATCATTGAAAACTGTTCTCTTTATTCCATTGCAATATACTTACTTAGTGATGAGCTCACGCTTGTGTTTTATGATGTTTTAGGTACCATGAAACCGGCATGTGGGAAAAGAGGTTTAGCTACACTTCTTCACGTAGCTCCACACATTTAGACAATTTTATCAATTGGAGTTATGATAATAAGATTGTTGCGATGAAATTTGGAGAATGGCTTGATTGCGTGGTTGATTTTATCATTTACTTCGTTATAGTTTATGGAGTGGTTGGATTCATTATTTTAGACTTAAGATGTTGCTATGTCATCGGCTATTGCTGTTTTAAATGTCTTTTATTATGATATATCTTGCCATAATATTTGTCGGGACCCGAATTTGCAAATCTGGACCCTCTGTGTATTTAGCACTAGTCCAGGATCACGCTAGTGCACACAGTCTCAACATCGGTAAATATCATAATCATACACATCGATAGTAATAAAGTACTTTAATTAAGATAACTAAACTGGTTGCTCGACCTTATGGTCAAGTTACAAGAGTATGCCACACAGGGCGGAAACTTATTAAGGAAATAAATTGCAGCGGAATAAAAGCATCAACGTGGCGCCATCCAGTATACCACAGGCAACTGACTGGGCTCGCTCCCTAAGTAGACGGCTCCTCCTGAAGTTCCTCTTCCAAGGCTGGCGTTGCTTCTCCTTCAACTGATGTTGTTTGTGGCAAGGGTGAGTACTTGGTACTCAGCAAGTCATGCACAGAATGCAAACTAATATTCTACATGCATGGCTTAGTTCAAGGATAGGCTAACATATACATTTGCAGTAAAACATCATTTAGCAAGTAGCATAAGTAGATTCGAAAGCAACAAAAGTAAAGATTATATCAATAACTTTCCAAGAGTTAAGTAAACACTTTTCCTTTCCTATTCCACATTTCCATCAACGTCATCATTTAACCCAACCAAACTTTCCAAGTCCAAGTTGTTTTCATGAAAGTCTAACCCTTCACTGTAATCCCCGAGCAATGTCCAGTACCGCGGACACGGCTATTCGAATAGATTTTACACTCTGCAGAGGTTATGCACTTTACCCACAAGATACAGCCAAACACCACAAAGGCGAGTGATCGTAACAAAGCATTTCAGAGACTGTAAACAAAACAAGTGAACCTCTCCGGCTTCTGTCATACACCATCCCTTCCCTTAACAGAGGCAAAGTATGGGACCGACATACCGTTGGACGGGTACCATGCCATAGCACTGGTACGCTCCCCTTTCAAGCTACACAAAAAGGTGTAGTTGACACCCCGAGGTAACACACGCAAGTTATTAGTAACTTACTCAACTAGGTCCGTCCCATTGCGGACATATGGTTACACGTTTGACTCAGATCAAAGGCTTGCAAAGTTAAGTCCTTAGGGTGACCAGGGCAAGACTACCCGAAGAACCAAAACGACATCCCCAGTGCCACTCATGGCCCACCATATCATTCTTGCCACTTGCCCTGGTCTAAATCTATTTATCAAACCTAGTTGATTACCATGCACCACGTGCCATCATCAATCACAACACATGATTCTTTTCCAAAATAGGTTCAATATCTCATTAAGTCAATATTAACATTTGATTGTCCCAAAATCATGTGATGTGCACGTAGCAGGTCTAAGCAATAACAACAACGACCTAGATTCCCAGTGTTGACAATTCAATAATGTCCAACTATGTATTCCCCAACAAGGGTGACAAGGGTTCATGGCACATAATTAAATAGTCAATGTGTCATACTGCAATTTTGCATTTATCTAATTCCCAGGAATAATTTAAACAATTTCTAATTAAATTAGCATGCAATAATTTAAATCAAATTAATTTCAAAACTAGGATCAATATGGTCAAAGCATAACTTGCCTTCAAAAAATACTTGATCTTGGTCTTGAGCTGGCTCCTGGGTCAACACTTCACCTTCGTGGCCCTCGGGTACTTCAATGTCTACTCGTAATGCGTGCAAATAGCAATAAAAAAATAAAACAGTACATGCACATTGCTAAAAAATTCAAGTAAAGTCCATAAACAGAAAAAGCATAATTTTACAAATTTTTAGAAATTTGAAACGCCCAAAACGGAGTTAAAATGCAAAAGTTATAACTGTTTTAAGTTTAAAGAATCTATTAATTAAATAAAAACAGAGAAAATTTCATATTCAAAAATTAATTAAAATTCATATTTAAGTAGATCTCAATTTAATAAAAATTTAGAAATTGGAATCGTTCAAATCGGGGTTAAAACGCAAAAGTTATAAGCTTTTGAAGTTTGAAAATTCAAATAAAAGAATAAACCGTATTAATTCATTTATTTTTCTATTGAAAAATCCGAAAAATGACGTCAGCATGACGTCAGCACGGGATTTGATTTTCCACCGAATTATTTTTTGTTGAAAAATCGATTTATTGCGTCAGCATGACGTCAGCGGATCCATGGACTTGGTCCACGGATCGGGCTCGGCCCACCGTGGACACGGCCCACGGGCACATGTCTCACTGACATGTGGGACCCCTTGGGTGACGTCAGCGCTGACGTCACTGCGCCTCGGCCACACGGTACTAACACGCGGGCCCCACCGTGACATCAGCGTGACGTCACAGATGACGTCATGGAGCCGTTGGCCAGCCGCTGACATGCGGGCCCCACGCTGACGGCGATCGCAGCTGACCGCGCCGGTTCGGCTCCCGCACGTTGCGGATTGGATCTACTTCCGCACGTTGTGGTGCAATGTGGTTAATCTGGGCTGTTCGATTTGGATCGGACGGTCCAGATTCAATCGGGTTTTCGCCTCATCGTGGGGTGGCGCGTGGCATGACCCGGGTGGCGACACGTGGCTCAATCTACGCCGTTCGATTTGGATCGAACAGCCGAGATTACATCTAACGCTACAATGTGATTCCACCCTAACCGTACGATCTAGATCTAACGGCTGAGATTAGATCTAAAGGGGTAACACATGAAGCTTACCTGCGGTGACATGGATGAATCCTGGCCGTGCGATGATGATCCAACGGCTGAGAAGCTTCGCGGTCCGGCGATGGCGTGCGGCGGAGCTCGGTGACCGGAGACGAAGACGACGACACAGCCAACAGCGCTTCGGGCACGCTCCGGCGACGTGAGTGGTACCCCTCGACGCGACTCGACGTGGCAGATCCGGATCTGGGCTCGGTGACGGCGGAGAACGGCGAACGGCGGCGGAAACAACGAAATACCGTGGCGAAGCACGAATCTAACTTCGGCGAGCTCTAGCGGGCGAACGGCGGTGGCTCTGGCTCGGTGGGTTAGGGCTACGGGTGCGCACGGAAGAGAGCTTCACGACAGGGGTGGCGGCGCATTAAATAGGGGCCTCGGCTTTCGTGAAATCCGCGGAAACCAAGGTCCACACGATGGCGGCGGCGACGGAGTCCGGCAGGGACTCGAATTGGGTAACGTGGACGCACACGGGCCGTCTACGTGGCACGATCAACGGCTCGGATCGCGCGGGCGCGAACGGGTCAGGCCCGGCTCCCACGTGGGTGACGCGGTGCAATCGCGGCCGTTGGATCGAGATCCAACGGTCGCGGGGCTAGGGCTCGAACGTGGTCCGGGTCAGGCTCAAGTCGACTCGAGTCCGGCTCGGTCGGATGAATAATACAAACCCACTCGGCTAATTTCCAGTGATTTAATATTCAAATTAATTTCTAGAAATTCAAATAATTCTAGAAAATAGCAAAATAATCAGAAAAATTCCAATAAAATTTTATTTATAACTTTTAATTCTTTAATTATTTCAATAGGGAATAAATTCAAATTAAATCCAAATAAATTCCAAAAAATTCCAAAAATTCACCAAAGTGCAAAATTTCATTTAAATTCATGAAAAGCAAAAATGGGGGTGTTACAATATTGTTGTTGCTTCAAATCATGGAAAAACAAAGGGGATGCTGTCGAAATTTTCGGTTTTAGCATTTGCACCCTTGCTGTAATTTATCTTTAATTGTGGTATTTAGTCGCTGTTTATTCTATGTTTGTTGACATCTAGGGCATACTAGATGCCGGGGTGTTACACAGTATGTGTTGCAAGGCCCTTAGGCATTGTGAGCAACTATACAAAGTTATTATTGATTAAATAATACAGTTGGATTTTGAGTTACACCTTCCACCCCACATAAGTTTTCTGTATTACTTATCTATGCTTGTTTCCCCCTTATCTCTAAACCTTGTAGCAATCGACAGATGGTGAACACCCGCAGAAACCTTGGAGGCAACAGAAGTGGTTCTCGCCCAGTTGGGAACCCTAATGATGGAGCAACTGCACCCCAACCAGCACCGCCAGTAGACATGCAGAACTTTGGAGCCTTTCTTGCTGCACAGACCAAGTTGATGCATGCTATGATGCAACAGATGCAGCAAGTCACTGCTCAGGCCGCTGCCAATCAAGTCAATTAGGGACAGCGTCAAAACTCGAGGCTATCAGAGTTCATGAGGACCCATCCGCCCACCTTTTCTGGAAACGCCAATCCATTGGAAGCAGATGACTGGTTAAGGTCAATCGAAAGGAAGCTGCACATTACCCAATGTGTGGGAAATGAGAGGATGCTCTACACCTCTCATCAGTTGGAAGGGACCGCAGCAGAGTGGTGGGAGAACTTCTACGCCACGCGGGAGAACCCACAGGACATCATATGGGAGGAATTTACCGCTGCATTTCGCCAGTATCATGTGCCAGAAGGGATCATGGACATTAAGAAGGAGGAGTTCAGGGCACTGAAGCAAGGAACTCAACCGGTGTCGGAATATCTGAACAAGTTCACATAGCTTGCACGCTACTTGCCTGAAGACGTAGCGACGGACAAGGCCAGGCAGTCTCGTTTCCTGAAGGGACCGAACTCTGGACTGCAGGTGGGACTGATTACCCACACCTTCCCAGACTTTCAGGAACTTGTGAACAAGGCGCTCATTCTTGAGGACAAGAGCAAGGAACTGGATGAGAACCGGAAGAGCAGAATGCAACAACAGGGATCACGCCAGGGAGCGCAGCAGCGTCTGAGGGTTGCGCTGAATCAGATTTTTAGATTCCAGCCGTAGAATGTAGCAAGGACACCGTCGCCAGCACCGAGACCCGTTAATCAGAATTTCTGAACAACAGCTCTAGCCAGAAACGCCGCTTTGGGCAGTCAACAGGGAGCAGTGAGGCGCTGCTATACATGTAATGAGCCAGGGTACTTCTCCAACAACTGCCCCAAGAAGACAGTGGGAGTGACCCCAGTTCGCTTCAACTTGGGCTCCACACCAGCCAGGACACCCGCACCAGGAGCAAACCGCGGAGCAGCACAGCCAGGAGCCGTGCCCTAGACCGTGGTGAGAGGCCGAGTCAATCAAGTGACTGCAGATGCACTTCAGAATGCCACAGACGTCGTACTAGGTAAGTTACTTGTTAACTCAGTACGTGCAACAGTATTGTTCGACTCTGGAGCTTCGCATTCGTTTGTTTCTCGAGATTTTGTTTCTAAGAATGATTTGGAGATTGTGGATCTTAAATGCATGCTTGTAGTTCAAACCTGTCGGGACCCGAATTTGCAAATCCGGACCCTCTGTGTATTCTGTACTAGTCCAGGATCACGCTAGTACAAACAGTTAAATAGGGATGAAGTACCACAAGCATACACAACAGAATTAATAATAAAGTACTTCAAACATTAAATAAACTGGTTACAAGACCTTAAGGTCAACATACAAATAGTCTGCCACGCATGGCTTACAATTACAAAAGTAAATAATCAGCAGCGGAACAAAGAACGTCGGTGACACCGATCAGTATGCCACAAGCAATCGACAAGGTTCAACTCCTAGATAACTGCCTCCTCGCGGAACTTTTCCTCCTCTGAAGTTGTAGTCTTCTCCTCAACTGATGATTTTGTTGGAAGCAAGGGTGAGTATACAACATACTCAGCAAGTCATGCACAGGGGTGCAGTCCTATTACAATATGCATGACTTATTCCAAAGGAATGGCTTAAGTGGTTGTTTTGCCTCAAACAACATTTTGCTTTGATTAAATAATCTTAATAGATTCAAAAGCAATGAAATCATATTGTATAATAAGTTTTCAATCTATTCTCAAACAGTTTGGCACAAAGCCCTGTCACCTTGGCAATTATCTCTGGCCTACAGCCACCCATTCCACATTTTATTTTAAAAGATCTAACCCTTGACTGTAATCCTCGAGCTATGTCCAGTACCGTGGACTCGGCTATTCGAATAGTTTTGACACACTCTGCAGAGGTTGTACACTTTTCCCACAAGATATAATCAACTCACCACGTTAGCCGTGGATCGCCATACAAGAGTATGTGAATGAGTGATCATAACAAAGCTTTTCGGAAACCTCAATCTCCACCTATAACCCGCTCCGGTTGCCATACACTATCCCTTCTCTCAGCAGAGATGAAGTATAGGGCCGACATACCGTTGGATAGGGTACCAAGCCGTAGCTCCGGTACGCTCCCCCACACAGTTACCACGACGTAACTGTCACCCTGAGGTATCAAAGATAAGATTTCAGAATCCTACTAAACTAGGACCGTCCCACTCCAGTCATGTGGTTGTACGTAAGGCCCAGTTCAAAGGCTTTCAAGGTGAAGTCCTTAACTGTCCAGGGCAAGACATCCTTCTCACAGTCCCTAACCCAAATCTTCTCACATCACTCATCCCATTGCCGCAAAGGCTATTATTTCAAAATCTGTGCCATAAAGGCCCACCTGGCTTAAAGCCTCATACCACTTGCCCCAGACTAAATCTTTTCCCACCCCTGTTCCATTATTGTGCAACACATGCCAACAATAATATCAGTTACCATGTTGAACCACAAAGGTACCTACACTTCACATCATCACGTGGCAAGGTTACACTGGTTCCAAAATTCATTCCGTATATCATTAGTCAATATTATTTTGCCATTTGAAACACATTTCACGTAAGCATGGCTAAGCAACTATTCACGGTCTAGCCTCCCGTGTTGGCACAATCATATCATCCAACTATTTTAACCCAACTTAAGATGACAATGGAATACATGGCATACAAATATTAACATCGAGGTGGAATTAACGATTAGGTTATCTAACTACTTAGCCCAAATTAAATTATTCATTTTAATCAACATAGCATGCATAATTTAAATCAAAATACATTTCAAAAACTAGGAGCAATATGGTCAAAGCACAACTTGCCTTCAAAGATTAGCTAGCTTTGGTCTAGATCTTGATCTTGGTCCTGATCGTCGCTTCCGACAGCGTCACACAATTCGACGTCTACGCGTAGCAAATAAAGAACCAAATAAACACTCGGAACAACATATAAACACACATTCGAAAACAATGCTACAACTCGAACTAGCTCGTAATTTGACGAAAACTTCCAAATACTTAGTCTAGCATTTTCTAAAATTTATAAAATTTATTTTGGAATATTTGGACGTATAGTTTAAGAACTACAAAATTCATAATTTTGGACTTTCCGCGAATAATTTAGCAGTACAAATTCATTTATAAAATTTCAGAAAAAATACTGTAGAAAGGTGTTAATTTTTAATAATTAACAAAATTTGTTGCAAGCGATTTGGACTTAAAATGAATTTGTAGCAAAAAAAACAAAATTCACAATTTCTTGAAACTAACACGTACAAACTACTTCTAGTCTTCCTTGCATGGTACTGTTGAGGGTGTATATGCATATACTGGTTCGGTATTCACGGATGCGTACTGGTTCGGTTTGCTACGCACTAATATATTTACATATACACACATACACGTATACTTCCTAATGTACTATACAAGACTATGTACAACATATATATATGAGTTCAAGATTCAGTCTACGACGTATATATATATACATATACTTGCATGTGGCCTAATGCATATATAGATATACATACATGCTAACAGTATACACGTACATGCATTTGATCCCACATATATATACATTTCTACGTGCTAACATATGTATATATATGTATATACATGCGTTCGGTGCAATATATATATACGGATACATGCGCAAATACACAAGACGAAATCAACCGATCGAGATGAACAGAGCGCACGCAAGAGAGATGAGGGAGTACCGACCGGCGGCGGCAGTAGTGCAGGAGATGGCGACGGTGGCGACGACGACATCGACGGTGGTGAAGACGGCAATGGCGACGGCGAAGGCGACGACGGCGACGAGACGGTAGCGGCGACGACGAGGGCGGCGGCGATGTCAAGGGAATGGCAGGGAGCTATATGTGGATGTAACAGAGAGCTTTTCGCGGTGGGAAAAAAATGACGTGAAGAGATGAAACAATGGAAAGAGTATGTATGACTTAGGAATGGCTTGGAGGGAATATAACTAGTAATGTATGCCTGGAGGAATGAATGGATGACTGGAATGGCTGGAGTGAATTTCCATTACGCACATGCCCGGTATAGGCTTGATTGAATGGCTTGAAGAAAAAAAACGTACACACGCCCACAGGGAAAACTTCAGGTGTTGCTAGAAAATGGTAACGTGGTTAGTAGTGCAAAACGATTAGCACTCAAGCATTGCCTAAAATAAAAACGGCTGGAAGAATGAAGGCTTCATACGTACCATTAAACGAAATGGAAAAACAGCAGCTTCATGCATGCGGCTTGGAAACTCAATCGTCCACACGGGTATATATACATATACGTTCCAAAATATTTTTAGGGAAAAAAATAGCAGAGTGGTTCTAAAAATCCAGAAAATTCCTCTAAAATATTAGGAACTATCTGGAACCTAACGAAGTTGGTTTCGTGATTTTTGAACGTGTAGATTTTCCATGAAAATTCTTTTTGTGAATCAGACACCTATACCGATTTTTATAAAATCAACGACTTACGTTATATAACATATTCTTTGAAAAATTTGAAGCGAACACTCTCGCCTACCAATTATCTTAATTATCAACAAAATTTTAGATTTTACGCTTATACAAAAATGCCTGATCTTTATTTAACATGATTAGTTCAATAAGCTTGAACCCGAATTACTCGTGAGGCTTCCATGTAGACTCCGGAAAATTACAAATAATCCCAGAACCACACTAAATATATTAAAAGACATTTTGGGGATGTTACAAACCTCCCCCCCCCCTTAACAGAATCTCGTCCCCGAGATTCGAGGCTAACTATAGAATTGGTTCGAGGAGACTCGACCTTCGAGGCTTTCTGCTCCTACACACTTGACGAGATTGCTTCAGGGTCAAACGCTGGATAACATCCAAAAATTGATAGGTTGCTCCTTGCTGGTAAGATCCTTTGGCAACTCGATTGGCTTCGACAGGGTATGCTTTCTGGCACACCAGACACTTCTTCCAAATAACCTTGATGTTATTCTTCAAAAATTGTTGGCTTGGTTTCTACGAACATTGCAAACTTGCACTAAGAACATACTGTTGAATCTTCAACCGGTGGAACAATGCTATCAATTTCATTATTGTTCATCTTTTGTATCATCGTATGCCTAAGCTGAGTCTGGTTGACAAGGAACTAGTTCAAATCCTGATATGACACTGCTGGTACTGGAGATTGTAGTAGATCATCAACTATTCTGACACTGACACTGGCGACAACAACTGAGCTGGCTTGGTCTACTACGGAAATACTGCCAAAGCTGACACTGGTACACATTTCCATCTGTTACATACCAAGGTTCAGATACGAGGGGAGAGCAAAGGTATTGTTCAAGAATCCTAGTGCAGGGGAGCAGGCTTAACCCAAAAACTTATACACATAATATTAATAACTTGGTATGGTTGCTTATCCAAGCCTAAAAGCTATGCAACACATACTGCACACTCAACAATCAATGAAGAACCAAATTCCTAAGCACACAATGATCTAGCGTCTAAAAGGGTAACTCTCCTATCTTAAGAGACGCGGCTCTCACACATGAGTCTCAACTGATGACTAAAGCACTGGTTCTTCAAGCTCTGGGAAGACTTCATCGATCTACATCTCTTCGAGCTTGATGATCCCTCACTTCATGATCTTCAGGGCTGACAACGGCATCCAGTATTTTCTTCTTAAGTGTGGAACATCGTTAACTATTCGGAACGACTCAGGTAAGATTTTCATTTAAACCGAAGGGAAGGATAGAAGTTTCAACAAAGAGGAGAGAATAGAATAATAAGATAAGTCAAGAACTTATTATTCTTTCAAGTTAAATTTTCTATTTAGAAAATAATTTTGAAGCTCCAAGAGACGGCCAATCTATCTAGGGTCAAGACCTACCGTCAGTATGGCTCTGATACCACCTCTGTCGGGACCCAAATCTACAAATCCGGACCCTCTATGTATTCTGTACTAGTCCAGGATCACGCTAGTACACACAGTTAAACAGGGATGAAGTACCACAAACATACACAGCGGAATTAATAATAAAGTACTTCAAACATTAAATAAACTGGTTACAAGACCTTAAGGTCAACTTACAAATAGTCTGCCACGCAGGGCTTACAATAACAAAAGTAAATAATCAGCAGCGGAACAAAGAATGTCGGTGACACCCATCAGTATGCCACAGGCAACCGACAAGGTTCAACTCGTAGATAACTGCCTCCTCGCGGAACTTCTCCTACTTTGAAGTTGTAGTCTTCTCCTCAACTGATGATTTTGTTGGAAGCAAGGGTGAGTATACAACAAACTCAGCAAGTCATGCACAGGGGTGCAGTCCTATTACTATATGCATGGCTTGTTACAAAGGAATGGCTTAAGTGGTTGTTTTGCCTCAAACAACATTTTGCTTTGATTAAATAATCTTAATAGATTCAAAAGCAATGAAATCATATTGTATAATAAGTTATCAATATCTTCTCAAACAGTTTGGCACAAAGCCCTATGTCACCTTGGCAATTATCTCTGGCCTACAGCCACCCATTCCACATTTTATTTTAAAAGATCTAACCCTTGACTGTAATCCCCGAGCTTTGTCCAGTACCGTGGACTCGGCTATTCGAATAGTTTTGACACACTCTGCAGAGGTTGTACACTTTTCCCACAAGATATAATCAACTCACCACGTCAGCCATGAATCGCCATACAAGAGTATGCGAATGAGTGATCATAACAAAGCTTTTCAGAAACCTCGATCTCCACCTATGACCCTCTCCGGTTGCCATACACTATCCCTTCTCTAAGCAGAGATGAAGTATAGGACCGACATACCGTTGGATAGGGTACCAAGCTGTAGCTCTAGTACGCTCCCCCCACACAGTTACCCCGACGTAACTGTCACCCTGAGGTATCAAAGGTAAGATTTTAGAATCCTACTAAACTAGGACCGTCCCACTCCAGTCATGTGGTTGTACGTAAGACCCAGTTCAAAGGTTTGCAAGGTGAAGTCCTTAACTGTCCAGGGCAAGACATCCTTCTCTCAGTCCCTGACCCAAATCTTCTCACATCACTCATCCCATTGCCGCAAAGGCTGTTATTTCAAAATCTATGCCATAAAGGCCCACCTGGCATAAAGCCTCATAACACTTGCCCCAGACTAAATCTTTTCCCACCCCTGTTCCATTATCGTGCAACACATGCGAACAATAATATCAGTTACCATGTTGAACCACAAAGGTACCTACGCTTCACATCATCACGTGGCAAGATTACACTGGTTCCAAAATTCATTCCGTATATCATTAGTCAATATTATTTTGCCATTTGAAACACATTTCACGTAAGCATGGCTAAGCAACTATTCACGGTCTAGCCTTCCGTGTTTGCACAATCATATCATCCAACTATTTTAACCCAACTTAAGGTGACAATGGAATACATGGCATACAAATATTAACATTGAGGTGGAATTAACGATTAGGTTATCTAACTACTTAGCCCAAATTAAATTATTCATTTTAATCAACATAGCATGCATAATTTAAATCAAAATACATTTCAAAAACTAGGAGCAATATGGTCAAAGCACAACTTGCCTTCAAAGATTAGCTAGCTTTGGTCTAGATCTTGATCTTGGTCCTGATCGTCGCTTCCGACAGCGTCACACAATTCGACGTCTACGCGTAGCAAATAAAGAACCAAATAAACACTCGGAACAACATATAAACACACATTCGAAAACAATGCTACGAACTAGCTCGTAATTTGACAAAAACTTCCAGATACTTAGTCTAGCATTTTCTAAGATTTATAAAATTTATTTTGTAATTTTTGGACGTATAATTTACGAACTACAAAATTCGTAAGTTTGGACTTTCCGCGAATAATTTAGCAGTACAAATTCATTTATAAAATTTCAGTAAAAATACTGTAGAAAGGTATTAATTTTTACTAATTAACAAAATTTGTTGCAAGCGATTTGGACTTAAAATGAATTTATAGAAAAAAAGATAAAATTCACAATTTCTAGAAATTAACACGTACAAACTACTTCTAATCCCCTTGCATCGTACTGTTGAGGGTGTATATGCATATACTCTTGCGTTTTTTTTTTGGCTGAGTATTCACGGATGCGTATTGGTTTGGTTTGCTACGCACTAATATATTTACGTACACACATACACGTATACTTCCTAATGTATACAAGACTACGTACAACATATATATATGGGTTCAAGATTCAGTCTACGACGTATATATATATATATATATATATATATATATATATATATATATATACTTGCATGTGGCCTAATGCATATATAGATATACATACATGCTAACAGTATACACGTACATGCATTTGATCCCACATATATATACATTTCTACGTGCTAACATATGTATATATATGTATATACATGCGTTCGATGCAATATGTATATAAGGATACATGTGCAAATACACAAGACGAAATCAACCGATCGAGATGAACAGAGCGCGCGCAAGAGAGATGAGGGAGTACCGACCGGCGGCGGCAGTAGTGCAGGAGATGGCGACGGTGGCTACAGCGACGGCGGCAACGACGACATAGACGGTGGTGAAGACGGCAATGGCGACGGCGAAGGCGACGATGGCAGCGGCGACGACGACGGCGGCGGCGATGTCAAGGGAATGGCAGGGAGCTAGATGTGGATGTAACAGAGAGCTTTTCGCGGTGGGAAAAAAATGACGTGAAGAGATGAAACAATGGAAAGAGTATGTATGACTTAGGAATGGCTTGGAGGTAATATAACTAGTAACGTATGCCTGGAGGAATGAATGGATGACTGGAACAGCTGGAGTGAATTTCCATTACGCACATGCCTGGTATAGGCTTGATTGAATGGCTTGAAGAAAAAACGTACACACGCTCACAGGGAAAACTTCAGGTGGTAACGTGGCTAGTAGTGCAAAACGATTAGCACTCAAGCATTGCATAAAAATGAAACGGCTGGAAGAATGAAGGCTTCATGCATCACTACTACGGATCTGGCCTTCCATACAGGCCCAATAGTATCGGTTATGCATGAATCGGGACTAACATTTACATCAGTCCCGGTTCAACGGTCTACAGGTCCGGGGGGATCATTAGTACCGGTTTTAACTACCAACCGATGCTGATGCTCTCACATCAGTACCGGTTGGTTACACCAACCCGTACTAAGCAGCACAGGAGCCATGGATGGTTCTTAGCACCGGTTGATGTAACCAACCGGTACTGATGTTCGTGTTATCAGTACCGGTTGGTTTAACCAACCGGTGCTAAGAACCATCCACGGCTCCTGTGCTGCTTAGTACGGGTTAGTGTAACCTACCGGTACTAATGTGAGAGCATCAGCACCGGTTGTTGTGTTTGACCGGTACTAATGCGCTTCGTCTCCCGCGCCCGATCAATCCCCCGCGTGCCTTTACGATGAAACTCTTAATTCGTGTTCATCCGAATTCTTGTTTTCCGATCCAGCCTCCTATAAAAGCGTCAGATCGACTGAGGAGGTAGACGTACTGATGATCAGTAGTTAGCCCATTTTTTTAACTATGGCAGCTTCTCCTTCTTCTCCCTCTGGCGTGCCATCATCACCACCTCGGGAGAAGGACGAGGAGGAGCGGGAGGAGGAGGAGGATGAGGATGAGGAGGAGGACAATGAGGAGGAAGAGGAGGAGGAGCGGGAGGAGGAGGAGGAGGCGGAGGAGGACAATGAGGAGGAAGAGGAGGAGGAGCGGGAGGAGGAGGAGGAGGCGGAGGAGGATGAGGAGGAGGAGGAGGGTTGGGTCGCTCGGGGAGTGCGACGTCGTCGGACGAGGATGACGATGATGAAGACGTCATCCACAACGACGACGACGACGACCGCCCCCCGCCTGACGACGACGACAGCCCCCTCGGCAGCGACAACGAGTGGTGGTATGGGTGATCGCGCCACCCACCACCCGTGCGCCGCTATGCATATTATATATATTGTAATTAATTAATATAATATGTAATGTTTTATATTATGAATTATGAATATGATATGTAATGTTTTATGTAATGAATTATTAATATAATATATAATGTTTTACCTCCCTCTTCTTGAAGCTCCGCCGCCTCTACCGTTAAATTGAAATATTCAAAAAAAATTATAAAACATAAAAAAAACGTTGAAAAAAATTACGGCACAATGAGCAAATCGTTCAAAAAAATGGCTTCGAGAAACATTCGATTGGACAGTGAAAATCAGGACAAAATGGGAAGAAAAATTATGAAAGTATGATTCGAGATGAATGTACACATATAATTTTCACGTATCCAATTTAAATATTTTAAAATATATCGATAGTTAAAGTTTTGAATTTTGCCATCACTATGTCCAAAAGGTCGGCATTTTTGAAGACCGGAGAGAGTAGTAACTTTAGATTGAATTTTTGAATTTAAAAAAAGTGTAATAGAAAACAACTTAGATACCTCACTTAACAACATTGAAAGACAAGAGATGATGCTCTCTCTAGCTCGCAAAAACTTGTCGGTTTGAGATACGTGTGGTCAAAATTTTGAAACTTTAGCTATGAATATCTTTATAAATATTTATATTATATGCATGAAAATCATATGTGTACATTTATCTTGAATCATACTTCCATAATAGTATAATTTTAAGAAAATTTTTCTTTCAAAATCGGTCAAAATGGGAAGAAAAATGATCACAATGAGAAAATCATTCAAAAATTATGTCAAACGGTTACAACGCACATCAGTACCGGTTGATAAGACCAATCGGTACTGATCTCTACCATCAGTACCAGCTGGTGTAACCAACCGGTACTGATAAGCGCCGGTTGGTGTATTCAACGCACAATCTCCTGCGCATCGCCTCGATCCCGCGCGTCGCCTCTTCGTGTTCATCCTATTCTCTTCGTCTTCCGATCCTGGCGAAGTATAAATAGAGTGAGCGAGATGGAGAACCTGCATTGACAGAAACCGGTCTCGATCTTCCTCTTCCGATCATGGCAGAGCCTGTGTCTCCCGCCGGCTCCTCTGACTCCTCCGACTCTGAGCCATTGTTCCCAGTGCCGCCTCCACCCCAGGCACCTCCCGCCGCCACCAAAAAAAGAAAGCACGCCGATGACGACGAGGAGGACGACGACGACGAGGAGGAGGAGAAGGACGATGACGAGGAGGAGGAGGAAGAGGATGAGGAGAACGTCACCGTCATCCGCTGGGGGAGCTCATCCTCCTCCTCCGAGGACGACGTTCACCCTGCCGCCACCGACGACAACGACGACGACAGCAGTGATAGCGATGACAGCGGCAACCCCCCGCGGAGTGACGACGAGGAGTAATTTCGTCTGTGACCGTGAAATAATTAAACTTTTTAATTATGTAATGTTATCCACTATGTAATGTCACTATATATTTGAACATTTTTAACGGTGAATAATATTAAATATTAGCTGTTCTATTTGATGAACATACGCATTCTGATTTTTCAATTGAACATACGCCTCGGGGGTGTTTGGATGACGCATGTACTCTGTCTCAACTCGAAGAGGCATTTGTTTGGATGAACATACGCTCGGGAGTGGTCAGTACCGGTTAAAGGTACCAACCGGTACTGATAGTCACATCAGTACCGGTTTGTATTCCGAACCGGTACTATCTAGTAGCAACGGCTACAGTTGCAGGTGGATATTAGTACCGGTGCAAGGCACGAACCAAGATCTTGATGTGAAACTATCAAGACCGCTTGTGCTTTCAACCAAGACTGTCGCAATTTAAACTTCTTCCTCCTCCCGCTCTCCGCTGCACCAACATCATTTGATCAGCCGGCGAGAAGAACAGGAGTTCGGGCAAGAGCTCCAAGGAAGGGGAGGTGCTGCCCAAATTTTAAATTTTTGGTCATTTTACTCGCAACCAAGGTAACTAAGGTTAGTAACATCATTCCTCACTACATTTGGTGTTAAATGGTGCCTCTTCTTTGCTTGAATTATAACGAAAATTTGATCTTTTCTATTAATCGATGAAAGATTACAAATGTAAAGTTCTAGCTCGATCGTTTCAAGTAGGATACAAAAATTTACTCGCAACTAAGGTCACTAAGCTTAAATTTGCTTGGATTATAATATAGCTCGCATTTAAGGTGTGGATCTAGCTCTAATTTACATTTTAGTTCCATCGTTCGATGTAGGATGGTGCATATATAGTTGGGGAAATTAAGAATGGTGCATGAAAATCATAGCGTTTAGGATCTTCAAATGGCAATAGTTATGTGGAAAAAAGAAGAATTTTAAATTCATTTGCGAATTAAAACAATATAAAAAATATAAATAGCTTTACAGAAAATATAAAATGAGTTCAAGATTCGAGAAAAGTTTTAAAAACTTTTGTGAAAAAGTTTTCAAAAAAAGTTTTGTTAAGCAAAGCTGTCGTGAAATTATGCTTGCATTAATATTTAGGTTTTGGTTCCATCGATTGATGAAGAATTTTGAATCTAGATTTTCATTGACTAATTATTTTAGTAGGTTGCAAAAACTTGTCGAGTATGAAAACCGGAGCAAATAATCATTTTATGGAAAAATATGTAATGAAATACAGTGCCTTTAATGTATATTATGAAATAAAATCATTTTAAAAATATAGTTGTCTTGATTTGGATTTTGGGAAATGTTGAACAATTCATTATCGGAAAATGAGCTAAAAGTTACCTTGATGTAATATAATGTAGATGGACCGGCGATGGATGTACATGGACCGACGCTCCCCGGAGTTCTTGCAGGGTTTGCAAGATTTTCTTCGTGCGGCCAATGCATACACGACGTCAGGCTACATATGTTGTCCATGCATAGACTGCAAGAATGAGAAGGAGTGGGCAAACTCCAGCCACCT
This sequence comes from Rhipidocladum racemiflorum, assembly GCA_036346355.1. Lineage (NCBI taxonomy): Eukaryota > Viridiplantae > Streptophyta > Magnoliopsida > Poales > Poaceae > Rhipidocladum > Rhipidocladum racemiflorum. Next base: position 56,418,497 of record CM070571.1, read on the forward strand.
TCACTTCCATCTGCTCATAAGAGGTTTCATGACAAACTATACCTGTTGGACCAAGCATGGTGAAGAAGAGATTATACAAGAAGACGGTGAACAAGAAGAGGCGAACAATATCTTAGACGCTGGCCAACCTGGCTCTTGCGAAGATACATTTGGGGAGTTTGGCAATGATGACCTAGACCAGATGCTGCTTGATGGAGAGGGAGAATACATCGATGAAAGACATTACGAAAAGTTTCAGCGCCAATGGGAGGACCACAAAACACTGTTGTACCCAAACTACCAACAGGGCCATAAAAATTTGCGTACTACACTAGAACTGATGCAATGGAAGGCGACCAATGGATTATCTGATAAGGGATTCGACGAGTTATTATGCCTCATCAAGAAGATACTTCCAGAGGGGAACACACTGCCCAAAACTACGTACAATGCCAAACAAGTTGTCTGCCCTTTGGGGTTGGAGGTACAGAAGATACATGCATGCCGTAACGATTGTATCCTTTATCGCAATGAGTATAAGGATTTGGATGCTTGTCCGGTGTGCAAAACTTCGCGGTATAAGACCAGGCGTGATGACCCAGGTGAGGTAGAGGGGCAGCGTAAGAAGAAGAGGCCCCCTGCTAAGGTGGTGTGGTATTTCCCTATAATACCACTGTTGAAGCGTTTATTTGCGAACAAAGCGCATGCCCTGATGATGCGCTGGCACAAAGAAGACTGTAAGGAGGACGGAAGGCTAAAACACCCTGCTGATGGCTCCCAGTGGAGGAAAGTCAATAGAACATACCCGGACTTTGTTGAGGATGCAAGGAACATAAGGTTTGGGTTGAGTACAGATGGGATGAACCCGTATGGCGAGATGAGCAGCAGTCACAGCACTTGGCCCGTGACTATGTGTATCTACAACCTTCCTCCTTGGCTGTGTATGAAGCGAAAGTACATTATGATGACGTTGCTTATCCAAGGCCCGAAGCAACCTGGAAACGACATCGATGTGTACCTCAAACCGTTGGTTGAAGATCTGCTAACATTGTGGAACGATGGTGTACGTGTATGGGATGAGTACAAAAGAGAGCACTTCATTTTACGTGCATTGCTATTTGTAACCATCAACGACTGGCCTGCACTTGGTAACCTATCAGGCCTATCCATCAAAGGATATAAAGCCTGCATCCACTGCTTAGAGGAAACGGACAGCAAGTACCTAAAAAACTCTCTAAAGGTTGTGTACATGGGCCACCGTAGATTCCTCCATACGAAGGACCCATTAAGGAGGAAGGGTGAGAATTTTGATGGGACGGAAGAGAAACGTAAGAAGCCCCCGCATCGCAGTGGGGCTCTTGTATTTTCTTTGGTAAACGATCTGAAAGTAGTATTTGGAAAAGGTCCAGGTAGCAAACCTGTCCCGACAAAACAAGATCACACAAAGCCCATTTGGAAGAAGAAGTCAATATTTTGGGACTTACCTTACTGGAAAGACTTAGAGGTTCGCCACTCACTGGACTTCATGCATATCACAAAGAATATCTGCGTGAACCTGCTAGGCTTCCTAGATATTTATGGCAAATCAAAAGATACACTTCAAGCATGAAAGGACCTACAGCTGCTGGGAATCAGGAACGACCTACATCCGAAAATGAGAGCGGAAGGACATCATTACCTCCACCCCGCGAGCTACACTCTGAGCAAGGAAGAGAAAAAAATATGATTAAGTTCTTGAACAGTGTGAAGGTCCCTTCTGGATACTCCTCGAACATAAGGAGACTCATAAACACAAAAGAGAATAAAATCGTACACATAAAATCCCATGATTGTCACGTGTTGATGACACAGTTGCTCCCAGTGGCGGTGCGAGGTATTCTGCCGGACTGGGTACGAGGGACAATCATAAAGTTGTGCTCGTTCTTCAACGCGGTGTCGCAGAAGGTCATCGAGCCGAATAAGTTATCTAATCTGCATGACGACATGGTCAATAGTCTGGTTAGCCTTGAGATGATCTTCCCTCCATCATTCTTTGATATTATGGTCCATCTCATGGTCCACATTGTTAAAGAGATACAAATTCTCAGACCCGTGTTCCTCCACAATATGTTCCCTTTCGAGAGGTACATGGGCATCCTAAAGAAGTATGTTCGTAACCGGTCTCGTCCAGAAGGCTGCATTGCGCAGGGTGTCTGCACAGAGGAGGTGATCGAGTTTTGTGTTAATTACATTGATGATCTAAATCCGATTGGCATTCCTGTATCACGCCATGAGGGGAGGCTATGGGGAAAAGGGACTTTGGGAGAAAAGAATCCTATAGCGACGATCTACATTCATTTAAACAAGCACATTTCACAGTATTGAAACAAGCAACTGTAGTGGCTCCATATATGTATAATTACGAGATGAGTCTACGCGCCCAATACCCAGAGAAGTCAGATAAGTGGATCACAGTCGAGCAAATGGATCATTTCGGTGGTTGGTTACAAAAGCAACTGTTGGGCAACCAGACAGATGATGAACAGTTAAAACTCTTGGCTCGAGGACCATCCACAACAGTCGTATCATTCCAAGGGTATGAGATAAATGTGTACACATTTTACACAACAGCCCAGGATAGCAAGAGCACCAACCAAAACAAATAAGGCCTCAGATAGATGCCTTGGACAAAAATGGAAAGATGGATACCTATTATGGTTTCATACAGGAGATTTGGGAGCTCGAGTACGGACCTTTAAAAGTCCATCTGTTTCGGTGCCAATGGGTCAAACTGGCAGCCGTGGAGATCGATGAGTACGGTATGGCAACTGTGGACCTCAAGCAAGTGGCCTATAGGGATGAACCATTCGTGCTCGCTAATGATGTGACACAAGTATTCTATGTGATGGACATGGACAGCAAACAGAAAAAGCAGAAATGTATAAGTAGAGTTGGTTTAATCAGCATTTGTTCCTCGTCGTCTTCCACGTCGTTAATTTTCAGTGCCTTCTTCTAGCCTAAGAAACAACGATGGACGGCGAAGGATTTGATCAAGAAGAATTTATGACAAATTTGATTGCGGGAGATGGTGGTTATGAGGCCGCAGAGCATGATGAGGCCGCACAGCACGATGAGGCCGGAGAGGTAACAATCAATCACGTTAATGATTGTCGATTTCACTATCAAGCTAAGCCAACATTTTGACCCGTTCATGATTGTACCATGCTTTCAGATCGATCAACCAAGCGGGCAATCACGACAGCGAGGTCCAACCAAGAAGCTGAAGGCAAGATATGTTGTCACCGAAGTCAATGAGAACGGCCAACCTCAGAAACCCTTGACGGTGATTGGGTCGTTCAATTCGGCATGCGGCGTCGACGTTAGGGACCACGTGCCCATTAGCATAGCAAAATGGGATCAGGTTCCTGAAGATACGAAAAACATGCTTTGGAACGATGTCAGAGAGACATTCACCTTCCCCCATGGGACCGAAGAGAAGGTGAAGAGTTACACTCTCAAGAAGATGTCCATCGCATTCCAAACTTATAAAAAGAAGTTGAACATAGAGTATATCAAGGAGAATCGAACGCCCGACTTCAACAAGTTCCCGAAGTTGCAAGATCATTGGGAAGCGTTCGTGAACTACAAGACTTCGGAGGAAGGTCAAAGTTTGAGTGAGAAGAACAAGCTGAATGCACGGAAGAAGAATTACCACCACCGACTCGGCCCTGGTGGTTACCACCAAGCAATACCCAAATGGGAGAAGAGGGAGCATGACCTGCTAGCGAAGGGTGTCATACTCGCAACAATGGAATGGCCTGACAGAGCAAAACATTGGTTCTATGCTCACAGCGGTGGCCTCGATGATAATGGCAATGCGGTGTTTGGGGAGGTGCTGAGAGATGTGGCCAGAAGGCTTGTGCAGTCCATCGAGGAGACTTCCCAAGGTAGCTTCGTGCCAAACAGGGAGAATGACGAGCTAACAAGGGCTCTACAAAACCCGGAGCACCCTGGACGTACACGAGGCGTTGGCGTCGTCCCGTGGAAGGTTGGTTTTGCTCAGGACGCCGAGACCTATAGGAGTCGGATGAGAAGCAAGGCTCGACATGCACAACAGCTTAGTGCGCTTGAAGAACGCATGACTCAAATAGAGGAACAGTTAGCCCAGAGCAAACAGTGGGAGACGTGCCAGGAACCTCCCAGCAATCCTAACATCATCAGCCCCACCGGGCAGCGGAGCAGCTGCGCTTCCGGTGGGCTGCCCGAAGCGGACTTGGACAGGTATCCCGTAGATGACATCAGGCAGCAGACACCTTGTGAGCTGCATGTCGGGGCGCGAAACCTCTCCTTGAAGGCGGCGCATGGCATGGTTCACCCAGTGGAGCCGGGGCAGCTCATCCATGGCCAACAGATACCGTCAAACTACTCCAAGGTCTCGATGGAGGAGGTTTGCCCAGGGTACGAGGACCTTGAGCTCGAAATTCCCGGAGGTGACGGGAGTACGAAGCTAGGAGAGGCGGTACACACTTTCATCCTATGGCGCAAACGGCACATAATTTTTTGAGATAACATGGATGTGTCCTCTCTGCGAAGAAGCCCGACTCCTACACCACTTCCCGCACACCCAAGCCCAAGAAGAAGCCCGACTCCTACACCACCTCCCGCGCACATAAGCCCTAGGAGAAGCCCATCTCCTCCCAAGAAGGCGCCGACTCCTACACCACCTCCCGCGCACATATGCCCTAGGAGAAGCCCGTCTCCTCCCAAGAATGCATCGACTTCTACACCACCTCCCGTGCACTTAAGCCCCACAAGAAGACCGTCTCCTCCCAAGAAGGTGCCGACCAAAGGAAACAAGCCAGCTTAGCCAGCAGCTCCCAAGAAGACGAGGTCCTCCACCCAATCCAAGAAGTTGCATCCACTTTCGAAGCTGGCGTACGATATGACCGACGAGGAGACCAATAAGATTGTACAAGGTGAGGTAACTGAATTTTTTAGACCCAAGTCACCAAAGAAGAAGGTTCAACCTGGCATGAAAGAATTTCACAAAGCCTTGAGGACTATTACAAATTTGAAGGATCAAAAAGAAATGCCTCGCCAATCAAACTACGAGCGCACATTGCGAAAGGAATGCCACAAGAAGATGACAACTGAGGAGAAGGAGAAGGAGTAGGCTAAGGCGATGCTACAATTCTGTGATGAAACTGGCCTTGACCCAAATCAAATATTAGGCACAACAGAGATTGAGTATGCCCAAGTAAGATGGCCATTTACATTGGGTGGATCATTGGTCAGGCGTGAGGAGCTGCTCCAGCTAACGACAAAGATGTGGCAATTCCATGAATGGTACTTGGACGCGACCAAGCATGGTCTACAGTTGTTTGCTGTCAAGTACAAGCATCAAGATTTTTTTCACGGTGACGGTGAATTTTTTATCGAATGGCACGTCATGTATGATCTATACCAGACAGACGCCCTCAGCGCATCCTTGGTGGGTTGCTGGACTCTGTAAGTGTCTTATTTACAAAAAACCATCGTGCGTGCCCTTGTAGAGTACGGACCTTGCAAGCCTAACTAATTTCTTCTTGTGTAGCATGGAGATACAAAGATGCCGAAGGGTTCAAATTTTTGACATAGGATTCATGGACCCAGTAGTTATCAACGAGACAACCGTTAGATACAGCCCAAGCGAAACACAGACTAACGTATACAATGCGCTAATGGGACATCAATATAAGTCAAGGATATATCTACCCTACGCACATCAGTATGTGTTTTCGTACCGCCTTATTCTACTCCTTTTTCATAACACTATGTTAGAACTAATTAGTTATCTATGTTGACATATGTATGTACAGTTTTCACTGGATTCTTATTATGATCGAGCTAGATCATAGTCGGATCACAATTATGGACTCGAGAAGGAAACCAGTTCAAACGTATCAAACCTTTATCGATTTGTTCGACCGGTATTAATTCTTGTTCCTTTCATTATTGTATTACTTCTATTTCCTTCCATTTGAAACAAATTCTAATCATGTACAATTCGTAATCACATGTGTAGTGCATTCGCACAGTTTCGTGCTAAAAATAGGGGCGCATTCAAGGAGAAATTTGAAATTACAACAGCCTCTCAAGTACATATATCATAATGCTAGCTTTTTGGTTAGTTAAGTTAATTTCCTTGCATTCATTTCACTCTTTCAACTTTTTCAACCGCAGATCTTGAGTCAGTCGGCGGGCAACAATTTATGCGGTTACTATGTATGTGAGTTTTTGCACACCCAAACCGGAGCCGCTGACCGCATGCTAAAAGGCGACAAGGGGGTGAGTAAATATAATTACTACCTTTAATGATGTATATTACTCCTTACATCTTGTACAAATTCAAGGATTGATTTGTTAATGACTTAACAGCAGGTGCCTCAATATTTGGCGGAATAAGGTTCGGAACTCTCGCCGGCGCGAGTGAGAGCAATTCAAGAACAACTCGTTGGATTCATTTACGATGAGGTTGTAAATCAAAAAGGCGAGTTCCACGAACCAAATTTTAACAGGTGGGGCCCTTCGATAAGGACCGGTGAACTGTCATTCTCGACATCTACGGCTAGCAAGATCGATGCACGTAAAAAATCCCAATGAACAGAAGGAAAAGAAATACTGGAGTTGTAATTAAAGTTGTGTACATATTGTAGTACATTATATGTAATTAAATTTGTTAATGAATGTACAGTGATTTCATTATCAGGCAAATGTGCATGATTGATTATATGTGTTTTAATTCGTTGTGATTTAACACACACACACATATATTATATATAATAGCCAGTATTGGACACACACATATTTACATATATATTATATACAACCCAACAATACCGGTTAGATAAAACAACCGGTACTGATGAGGGCCTCATCAGAACCGGTTGGAGACACCAACCGGTACTGATAAGGTTCACAGGGTCTCACGATGCGCTGCCACGTGTGACTACCAAACGGTACTGATACTCTATCAGTATCGGGTGAGGGAACCGGTACTAAAGGCTCTGATGGCCTATACCGGTTCAAAAACCGGTACTAAAGGCTCTTTTAAACCGGTACTAAAAGCCCTTTCCGTAGTAGTGCATACCATTAAACGAAATGGAAAAATAGCAGCTTCATGCATGCAGCTTGGAAACTCAATCGTCCACACGGGTATATATACATATACGTTCCAAAATGTTTTTAGGGAAAAAATAGCAGACTGGTTCTAAAAATCCAAAAAATTCCTCTAAAATATTAGGAACTATCTGGAACCTAACGAAGTTGGTTTCGCGATTTTTGGACGTGTAGATATTCCGCGAAAATTCTTTTCGTGAATCAGACACCTGTACCGATTTTTATAAAATCAACGACTTACGTTATATAACATATTCTTCGAAAATATTTGAAGCGAACACTCTCGCCTACCAATTATCTTAATTATCAACAAAATTTAAGATTTTATGCTTATACAAAAATGCCTGATCTTTATTTAACGTGATTAGTTCAATAAGCTTGAACCCGAATTACTCGCGAGGCTTCCATGTAGACTCCGGAAAATTACAAATAATCCCAGAACCACACTAAATATATTAAAAGATATTTTGGGGACGTTACAAAACCCCTGGGTCAGAACTCCGATCTCAAGTAGGATGTTCTGGGGTGAGAATACTAATAGATGGGGTAGAGTTCCTAGCGAACCTTATTATATTGGGAACCAAGACCCTAGATGTTATATTGGGGATGGATTGGTTATCTATGCACAAGGCCGTTCTTGACTGTGGAAGAAGGATCATCTCTCCTGAGAGCCCGTGTGGAAGAAAAGTGGAATTTCAAGCGACCGCCGTTCTAGATGGACAGTTGATGGTCAACAGTGTAAAGACAGTCAGCATAGAAGATGTTCCAGTGGTGAATGAGTATACTGATGTTTTTCCTGAAGATTTGCATGGGATGCCGCTGGACAGGGACATAGAATTTGTGATGGAGTTAGTACCAGGAACAGCACCGATAGCAAAGAGACCCTACCGGATGTCAACCGAAGAATTGGTGGAGATGAAGAAACAGCTTGACGAGTTGATGGAGAAAGGATTCATCAGACCGAGTTCGTCGCCATGGGGAGCGCCAGTTCTGTTTGTCAAGAAGAAGGACGGGAGTTTCAGGATGTGTATTGACTATCGTGCTCTCAATGAAGTCACCGTGAAGAATAAGTACCTGCTACCCAGGATCGATGATCTATTTGACCAGTTGAGAGGAGCTAGAGTTTTCTCCAAGATTGATCTGAGATTAGGATATCACCAGTTGAAGATCCGATCAGAAGATATCCCGAAGACCGCATTCTCGTCGAGATACGGACATTACGAGTTTACAGTTATGTCCTTTGGTCTGACGAATGCATCAGCTTATTTCATGAATATGATGAATAAGGTTTTCATGGAGTATTTGGACAAGTTCGTTGTAGTGTTCATAGACGATATCTTAGTCTACTCCAAGATAAGGGATAAACATGCAGAACACCTAAGGCTAGTTTTGGAGAAGCTGAGAGAACAGCAACTCTTCGCCAAGTTCAGCAAATGCGACTTTTGGAAGGACAAGGTGGAGTTCCTTGGACACGTGATGACCGCAGAAGGAGTCGCTGTTGATCCAAGCAAAGTTGAAGCTGTGTTACATTGGGAACAGCCGAAGACAGTGACCCAGATTCGGAGTTTCCTTGGGATGGCCGGTTACTACCGCCGTTTTATTGAAGGCTTTTCGACAATTGCAAGACCTCTTACGCAATTGTTGAAAAAGGAGAAGAAGTTTAACTGGACGCCGGAATGTGAGAAAGGTTTCTGAGAGATGAAGAAGCGATTGACATCAGCGCCAGTGTTAGTCCTACCGGATGTTAATCAAAGCTTTGATATATATTGTGATGCATCGCGCCAAGGACTTGGATGCGTGCTGATGCAGAACCGGAAGGTCGTCGCATATGCATCAAGGCAGCTGAGGCTGCATGAAGAGAATTACCCGACGCATGACCTAGAGTGAGCAGCCGTAGTGCATGCCTTGAAGTTGTGGCGACACTACCTGATTGGGAATAGATGCGACGTGTATACAGACTATAAGAGTCTTAAATACATCTTCACCCAATCGGATCTGAACATGAGGCAGAGGAGATGGCTAGAGTTGATCAAGGACTACAATGTGGTGGTGGCCGATGCCTTGAGTCGGAAGAGCCATACCGTGAATATGATGGCCGCAGGGAGTCAAGATGAGCTCTGTAAGGAACTTCAGAATATGAAACTGGAGGTTGTACCAGAAGGATTTTTAGCTGCATTGAAAGTAAAGCCTATTCTGGAAGATCAGATCCGAGAAGAACAGAAGGATGACGACAAGATCCGCAGGATTAAGTCCAAGATGGATGAAGGCAAGGCTAAGGACATCGGACTGGATGAGCAAGGCATGTTGTGGATTAAGGATCGCATCTATGTGCCGAACAAGAAGGAGCTGAAGCAGTTGATTCTGGAAGAAGCCCATGATTCCAAATATTCCATTCATCCAGGAAGCGCTAAGATGTATCAAGACCTGAAGGAGAAATTATGGTGGCTGAACATGAAACGTGAAGTTGCCGAGCATGTTGCATTGTGCGACATATGTCAGAGAGTCAAGGCAATGCATTAGAGGCCAGCTGGGTTGCTGCAGCCATTGAAGATACCTGAGTGGAAGTGGGAGGAAATCGGAATGAATTTCATTACTGGTTTACCTAAAACTCAAGGAGGATATGACTCCATATGGGTTATAGTGGACCGCTTAACTAAGGTTGCGCGTTTTATCCCTGTAAAGACCATTTACTCAAGAGATAAATTAGCGGAATTGTACAGGACCAGGATCGTCTGTTTGTTTGCATGGAGTGCCGAAGAAGATTGTATCAGACAGAGGTACCCAATTTACCTCAAGGTTATGGAATAAGTGGCATGAAGCCATGGGGACCCGTTTGAACTTCAGTACTACATATCATCTGCAGACGGATGGACAGACTGAAAGAGTTAATCAGATTCTGGAGGATTTGCTAAGAGCTTGTGCATTGGCTTATGCTACCTCCTGGGATAAGAGTTTGCCGTACTCGGAGTTCAGCTACAATAATAGCTATCAGGCTAGTCTATAGATGTCACCTTTTAAGGCACTGTATGGTCGACCTTGTCGAACACCATTGAATTGGAATGAGACAGGTGAACGCCATGTGTTTGGGCCAGATATTCTTCAAGAAGCCGAAGAGTAGATTGCCATGATCAGGGAAAGGTTAAAGGTAGCTCAGTCAAGACAAAAGAGCTACGTTGATAACCGTCGCCGAGACTTAAGTTTTGAGCCGGAGGATTTCGTGTACCTTAGAGTTACACCCCTCAAGGGAGTTAAGAGATTCCATGACAAAGGGAAACTCGCACCATGTCATGTTGGACCATTTAAGATTTTGAGCCGCAGAGGCGAAGTTGCTTACCAGTTGGAGTTACCGCAGTCATTGGCAGGTGTGCATGATGTGTTCCATGTGTCACAACTGAAGAAGTGTCTCCGAGTACCAGATGAGCAGACACCATTAGAGTCAATAGAGCCGCAAGAGGATCTAACTTACAAGGAGCACACCGTGAAGATTCTGGACACCATGGATCGAGAGACGAGAAATAAGTCAACCCATTTCTGCAGAGTCCAGTGGAGCAATCATGCAGAGAGTGAAGCGACTTGGGAGCGCGAGGAGGATTTGAAGAAAAAGTTTCCAAACCTATTCCTTAGTCAGCCCTGAATCTCGGGGTCGAGATTCTATTAAGGGGGGAGGTTTCTAACACCACAGTTTTTGCTTTTCATGTATTTAAATGAAATTTGGCATTTTTGAGAATTTTTGGAATTTTCTGTAATTTATTTGGATTTATTTGGATTTAATTTGAATTTATTCCCTTTTGAAATAATTAAAGAATCAAAAGTTATCAATAAAATTTTGTTGGAAATATTTTATTTGAGTCCAAAATGTCTCAAAGTATTTTCTCGAATTTTTCAGATTATTTTGCTATTTTTCTTAAATTATTTGAATTTCTAGAAATTATTTTAATTATTAAATCGCTGAAAAACCGAGTCAGTTCCACTGTTCACCCGACCGAACCCGAATTAGACTCAAGTCCGAGTCTGACTCTAGCCCGACCCGAACAACGTTCGAGCCAGACCCGAGCCCAACCGAACCCTAACCCCGCGACCATCAGATCTTGATCCAACGGTCACGATTGCGCCACGTCACCCAATCCGAATCCCCGTCAGATTCCACCGTCGCAGCCGAGTGGGCCTCGTTTTGTGCGAGATTCACGAATGTCGAGGCCGGTATTTAAGTCCCCGAGCTGCGCATTGGATAGAGCTTTCCGAGACGCACCTAAACCCTAAAGCGTCGCCGCCGGACTCACCGTCGTCTAGCTAGGGGAGCTCGCCGTAGTTGGAACCGTGCTCTGCTGCCTTTCTTCGCCGTTTCCCGCCGCGTCCGCCGTCCTCCGCCGCGTGGGTGCCCAGATCCAGAACCGCCACGATGAGACGCGTCGGAGGGTACCACTCATCTCGCTGGAACTGCACCAAAATGACGTCGGGCTCGTCATCGTCTTCGTCTCCGGCAACCCCAGCTCCGCCGTGGCCATTGCCGAATCCACGAAGCTTCTCCGCCGTTGGATCTCCATCGAACGGCCGAGATTCGTCCACGTCACCCGTGAGTAATCTTCACGTTGTTGTTTAGATCTAATCTCAACCGCTAGATCTAGATCCAACGGCTTAGACTACGCCACGTAGCCCGTAAACCACCGTGCTTAGATTAGATCTAGACCGTTAGATCTAGATCATACGGTTAAGAGTATCCCACGTTGTAGCAATAGTTGCAATCCAAGCCGTTCGATCGAGATCGAATGGTGTAGATTGAGCCACGCGTCGCATGCCGGGTCATGCCACGTCGCCCCAGCGATGCGGTGAAACCTGATCGGATCTCAGCTATCCGATTCAAATCAAACGGTCCAGATTGACAGCGTTATTTCCAAACGCGTGAGGTTAGATCTGATCTGGACCGTTGAATTCCAAACCAACGGCCCAGATCGTGCCACGTGCACGGGAGCGGAACCGGCGCGGTCCACACGGGCGCCCGGTCATCGCTAACGTCACGTGTGGGGCCCGCGTGTCAGCGGCTCAGTCCACCGTGCGGTGACGTCACACTGACGTCACGGTGGGGCCCGCGTGTCAGTCCACTCAACCGAGCCGTGCTGACGTCAGCCCTGGCGTCACCCAAGTGGGTCCCGCGTGTCAGTGACACGTGCACCCGTGGACCAGGTCCACGGTGGACCAATGCCGAACCGTGGACCGAGTCCATGGACCGGATGGCGCAATGCTGACGACATAATTTGATTTTTCAATAGAAAAATAATTCGGTGGAAATTCAATTTCCACGCTGACGTCATGCTGACGTCATAAATCGGGTTTTTCAATAGAAAAATAAATGAATTAATTCGGTTTATTCTTTTATTTGAATTTTCAAACTTCAAACGCTTATAACTTTTGCATTTTAACTTCGATTTGGATGATTCCAATTTCTAAATTTTTATAAAATTGAGCTCTACATAATGGTGAGTTTTATTTAATTTTTGGACATGAGTTTTCTCTGTGTATTAATTGATGTTTTCAAACTTTAAACGAGTATAACTTTTGCGTTTTAATTCCGATTTGGACGTTTCAAATTTCTAAAAATTTCTAAAAATGTGCTCTCTCTGTTTATGAACTTCATTTGAATTATTGGACATTTTTTTCTACTGTTTAATTATTTATTGCTATTTGCACGCGTTACGAGTAGACGTTAAAGTGCCCGAAGGCTTCGAAGGTGAAGTTTTGACCCAGGAGCTAGCTGAAGACCAAGACCAAATACTTTTTGAAGGCAAGTTATGCTTTGACCATATTGATCCCATTTTTGAAATTAATTTAATTTAAATTATTACATGCTAATTTAATTAGAAATTGTTTAAATTATTTCCGGGAATTAGATAAATGCCAAATTGCAGTATGACACCTTGACTATTTAATTATGTGCCATGAACCCTTGTCACCCTAGTTGTGGAATATGTAGTTGGACATTATTAAATTGCCAACATTGGGTATTTAGATCGTTGTAGTATATTGCTTAGACCTGCTACGTAAACATGACATGATTTTGGACAATCAAATGTCAATATTGACTTAATGAGATATTGAACCTATTTTGGAGAAGTATCATGTGTTGTGATGATGATGATGGCACGTGGTGCATGGTAATCAACCGTGTTTGATAAATAGATTTAGACCGGGGCAAGTGGCAAGAATGATGCGGTGGGCTATGAGTGGCACCGGGGATGTCATTTTGGTTCTTCGGGTAGTCTAGCCCTGGTCATCCTAAGGACTTAACCTTGCAAGCCTTTGATCTGAGTCGATCGTGCAACCACATGACTAGAGTGGGACGGTCCTAGTTGAGTAAGTTGCTAATAACTTGCATGTGATACCTCGGGGTGTCAACTACACCTTTTGTGTAGCTTGAAAGGGGAGCATACCAATGCTATGGCATGGTACCCGTCCAACGGTATGTCGGTCACATACTTCGCCTCTGTTAAGGGAAGGGATGGTGTATGGCAAAAACCGAAGAGGTTCACTTGTTTAGTTTGCGGTCTCTGAAAGGCTTTGTTACAATCACTTGCCTTTGTGGTGTTTGACTGTATCTTGTGGGTAAAGTGCATAACCTCTGCAGAGTGTACAACCTATTCGAATAGCCGAGTCCACGGTATTGGACACTGCTCGGGGATTAAAGTCAAGGGTTAGACTTTCATGAAAACAACTTGGACTTGAAAAGTTTGGTTGGGTTTATTGATGACGTTGATGGAAATGTGGATTAGGAAAGGGAAAGTATTTACTTAACTCCTGGAAAAGTTATTGACATTATCTTTACATTTACTACTTTCGAATCTACTATGCTACTTGTTAATCGCTGTTTACTGCAAATGAACCATGAAACATTCCTTGTACCAAGCCATGCATGTAGAATATTAGTTTGCATTCTGTGCATGACTTGCTGAGTACCAAGTCTCACCCCTTGCCACAATACAACACTAGTTGAAGAAGAGGCGACGCCAGCTTTGGAGGAAGAACTTCAGGAGGAACCGTCTATCTAGGGAGCGAGCCCAGTCAGTTGCCTATGGTACTGGATGGCACCACGTTGATGCTTTTATTCCGCTGCAATTTATTTCCTTTAATAAGTTTCGCCCTGTGTGGCGTACTCTTGTAATTTGACCATAAGGTCGAACAACCAGTTTGGTTATTTTTAATTAAAGTACTTATTATTTCGTTGAGTGATTGTGATTTTAACCGATGTTGAGACTGTGTGCACTAACGTGATCCTGGACTAGTGCTGAATACACAAAGGGTCCGGATTTGCAAATTTGGGTCCCGACAAGCATTGAGAGTGATGTACCAGACATCACTGACGGTTTTAAACAAAAACCATCTGTGATGTGTCCTGGGAACATCAGAGACAGTTTTATCCAAGAAGCGTCTGTGATGAGGAAACTCATCACATGTGACGAGGTTTTAGCCTCGAATAGTCTGTGATGAGGTCTCCCACATGATTGGCCTCGGTCTCATCACATACAGTTTTTGTTTAAAATCGTCAGAGATGAGGTGTCTAATATAACATCTTTTATAGTAGTGTTGCCACTTTTATTATCCAAGTAATATTATTAGCCGTCTGTGTACTACATAGGATAAATTTTGATCATTGATGTTCTAGCCAGCTGCAGCAGTAAGTTCCTCCTGTGACACCCATACAGGCCGTGCAGGGAGCTATTTAATATGAAGCAATTAGCAGTGCTCATTATCTACTTATATATTTTCTATAGCCTTACTAATTCATTATGAGGCAAGCTATATCTTGTGGCCATTAGGAATAACAAAATGCAGAAATGTCTGTGCTGATGCTTTTGCTGTTGAGAGAAAACAAATGTAATTGTCCTAATTCAATGTGGATGAAATGAGGTGTATTAGTTTGTGTAGACAAAAAGACATCAATTTAAGGCCTAGATAGTGATTAGTGTTGAGCAATACTATTTAATATTCTTATATGTATTGCATATCTTGACCATGATTTTGTAGCGTCACATTATATATTACATGCTGAGTTTTCCAATGATAGTATTAGGGGCAATAGAGATTGCTATCTAGAATTAATAAAAGCTTTTTAGGAAATGTTGCCATATAGTTTTCTATGATAATTCTCATGTGAAGCGAAATAAGATATGCATGTATTGATGCGCACCGTTGTCTAGTACTCCTATTGTCGACACATCGTGGTGTAGCACTTCTTTTAATTAGTAGTATGATTTAAATATCGTTTGTGGGCATGCATGCAACTAACACTACTACACAAAGGCTTATATTAGACACCCCATCACGCACGGTTTTAAAAACCGTTTGTAATATGGAACATCACTGATGGTTCTATAGTCAACCGTTAGTGTATCTATCATAGACGGTTTTATATTAAAACCGTCTGTGATAAAGGTGGACATCATACACGGTTATTGTCGACGATTGGAGAACGGGCTCCCGCCGAGCTTACTTGTTGAATGGGGGATAAACAGAGCCCCGTCGTACGGACCGAGGAGGTCGTTCGAGCGATGCAAGGTCGGGAGAAAGGGGGACACGGTGCTTATCCTGGTTCGGGCCTCCCTCTGCCGGGATAACAGCCCTATTCCAGTGTATTGTGTTCTATCTCTCCGTCCCCCCCGTTACAGATCTTCAGGGGGGTTTAAATACTATGACTATGAGTACAAAAAAGGCAACTACCTCCTGAGATCACGCTATGTACCCATATTTGTGATCGGCCGTCCTTGATTCGTGCGCTGTTTGAATTTCGGGTGAGGTCTCCCTCGAACTCCGGCTGATTGGTTGTCTCCTTCCTTTCTCGTAGCGCTCGCCGGGCCCACCGACCAAACACCTGAGTAGGTCATGGTCCCCACGAGCATGGTTGCTCGTGGGGGTGGGGGTGCTTGGTATTGCCGCGAGTAAAGGTGTGGACGCGTATGCTCGGAGGGATGCTCGTTTCATTCTTCCGAACATCTTCTTTCAGTACTGCCTGGTCGAAGGGGCAGGCGCGAGCGAGGCCCAGATGACGGGCTCTAACGGCCAAGGGGTGGTGGCTCTCGACCCACAGCCCTTGGCCGTGAGCCAAGAAGAGGAGCCGGTCACAACCGGCCAGCCACCCCCAGCTGTGGACCAAGGGGGAGAAACGGTCGTGGTCGAGCAGCTGCCTCTAGCTGCGGACCACGGGGGAGAAGTGGTCGTGATCGACCAACAACCTCCAGCCGCGGACCAAGGGGAAGAATTGGTCGTGGTCGACCAGCTGCCTCCAGCTGCGGACCACGGAGAGGAAGTGGTTGTGATCGACCAGCTGCCTCCAGCCGCGGATCACGGAGAGGAGGTGGTCGTTGACGACCAGCTGCCCCCAGCCGCGGATCACGGAGAGGAGGTGGTCGTTGGCGACCAGCCGCCTCCAGCTGCGGACCACGGGCCGGGGGTGGTCGTCCTATACCAATCATCTCCGGTCGCAGAGGCGCAAGGGGCGGAAGTGCTTGCAGTCGGCGTCCAGCCCCCGAGCGCAGCGGCCAAACAGGAGGAAGGCGACCATGAGCCGCCTGTTGACGCGGAAGACCAACCTTAGGGCGATCTAGGGTTGGTCGAGGGAGGAAACGCCCTTGCCCTCCTAGGAGCACCGGGAACTCAGGAGGGGCAAGATCTTGACGTGCCAGCTCGGGATCAGGATGGACCTGTGTGGGTCAACCCCTTTTTATTTGGCGCTACCGACGCCGCCGCTTCAGGACAAAGCGGTCACCGGGCCCTTCTGGTAAGTCTTTCGTTTCTATCTTTTTCCATGAGGCGAGCAATCTTACGGAGGTTCTTTTGACTTTCCTCTTTGCTCAAGTTTCTTTCGAAAGCTATGGAGGACATCGATGCCTCCGCAGTTCCAGCAGAAGAGTTCTGGGCGTACCATCGCGAGCAAGACGCCAAGATCGCCGATCTCGAGCGTCGGGTCTCCGAGGTGCGCGAGGCCGACCTGAAGGAGCTGGAGTCGGCGAAGAGCCTCATCGTCGGACTTCGGGACCAGCTCTTTGAGAGCGAGACGGCGAAGAGCACTTCGGAACAGAAGTGTGCCGACCTCGAAGAGGAGCTGGTGAAGCTGCGGCAGGAGGTCCCCGACCTGCGCACCGACCTTCAGCGAGCTCGGGAGCGCGAAGAGGCCTAGCTCAAGGAGGCGCAACGCCTTCGGGACAGCGCGGCTGAAGGTCGCGCTGCTCGGTGGAAAGTTTTGGACCTGGAGGCAGAGGTCGACTCCCTTAAGGAGGAGCTTGCTGCCCTTCAGGCCGAGCATAGGACTTAGATCTTCTTCTTTTTAGTTTTAGCTCGTGTAAATCCTGTAGAAAAGAAAACAACCTTTTGGGTTAAATGAGCAAAGTCGCAGATGTTTGGGTCCTTGCCTGTTTTTCTCAAGTCCACCTTCAACGTATGCTTACATGATCCTGGTTCTGCAGAAAAAAAAACCAAGTCCCTGCATAAGAGCATATAACATAGATACGAGCAAAGAATCCTTGGAAGAAAGGATGGAACGTTCCTATCATACGGAGCCCCTGCCATGGACAAAGGTCGTGCCCTTACTGTTGCGAGCACGAGTTTGTTCATGGGAAAGTTAAGGGATGCTTTGGTCGTAACGATTTTTGAACGATTTAAACAGGTCGATTGCGTCGAGAGAGGTATGAGCACGAGCATTGTTACGTGCGCAGAGTAGACAAGCTTTAAACCAACAATATGTAGAGCCGCCATACCCGAGTGGTCACTGAACCGGGCTTAAAGTGGATGCTCGCGCTCGACCACGCATACAGTGAAGAGCTACTGTGGAAAGTGAACGATTGGGCGAGCATCCGGCCGGGGGCCAAGGGAATGGTGCGCACATACTTGTCGGATAAGCTCGTCCGCAGTGGTGGTAGACGACAATGCTCGTTCGACAAAGCGAGGACAAAACATGAGAAGGAAAGGAAATGTTTTATAGGGAAAAAACGCAAGGGGTGCGAGATAGGGGTACGCGTATAAACGTAGAATTTACGCAGTTGATCAATGTTCCAGTCTTTGGCGAGCTCCCGATCGTCCTCCATCGCGAGGCGAAACAGCCCGGCGTCTTTGTGGATACGACCGTGTAGGGTCCCTCCCATCTTGGGGTCAGCTTATTGGCTTCGGCTGTGTCTTGAAGTCTTCGTAAGACCATGTCACCAACTTGCGAGGACCTTGGTCGGACCGACTTGGCCGCGTGCCTATGGAGAGCTTGTAGGTAAATCGCAGACCGAGCGGCGCCCGTTCACGTGTTGCTTCGACGAGGTTCAGGTCGAGGAGGCGTTCAACCTCCTGGTCGACGTAATCGATCACTGCACCCTTGGGGAACCTAGCACAATTTCAGCAGTAGAATGGCCTCCGCACCGTAGACGAGTTGGAAAGGCGTTTACCGTGGCTCGACTTCGTCGTGGTGCGGACGGACCAAAGAACGGAGGGAAGCTCATCCACCCACTGCTCAGGCCGTTGAGGCTCTTGAAGACCCTCTTTTTTATGCCCTGGACTAACTGCACATTCGCTCGTTCGGCTGCTCCGTTGCTCTGTGGATGCGCCACAGAGGCGAAACAGACCTTGGTCCCGACCTCCTCGCAGTAACTTTGGAATAGTTCACTGGTGAACTGGGTCCCATTGTCTGTGATGAGACGGTTGGGTATCCCAAACCGAGTTATCACATTACTACGGAGGAACCTCTTGGCCGCCTGGGCTGAGATGGTTGAGATGGGCTCGGCCTCTATCCACTTAGTGAAAGTGTCGATGGCCACGAGCAAATACTTGCAACCTTTCTGACCCCGGGGAAAAGGTCCAAGGACGTCGAGCCCCCAGGTCGAGAATGGCCACGAAAACGGTATGGTTTGCAGGGCATATGCTGGCTGTTGGGCTTTGCGAGCATGGAACTGGCATGCTCGGCAGGTTGTTATGATCGACCGTGCGTCCGTCAAGGCCGTAGGCCAGTAGTAACCCAATCGGAAGGCCTTGCTCACAAGCGTTCTAAAAGACAACTGAGCTCCATACATTCCTTCATGGATATCACGGAGAAGGTATTGGCCCTCCTCCTGAGAGACGCATCTGGAAAGGATTCCTAATGCGCCTTTTCGGTATAGGTCGCCTTCGATCAGTTTGTACTGAGAAGATCGCCTTGTTAGCCGGGAATGCTCGGCTTCTTCCTCGGGCAATGTCCCATGCGCAAGGTATTGGATAAATGGCGTCATCCAACTTGCACTTTGCTCGAGGAAGGAGACCCTACCGTCGGTCTCTGGTGCCTCCTCTTCAGAGGGAATGGAGGGCTTATATAGGTGCTCGACAAGCACCACCGCCAGTGCGGTAGTTTGAGAGGAACCGACCTTAGCCATTTGGTCGGCCAAGGAATTATCTTTCCTGGGGATGTAGATTACTTCGAAATTCCTGAAGTATTTCTCCATCTTCCTTACTTCGGCCAGGTACAGCGCCATTGAGGTATCGGAACACTGATACTCCTTGTTGACCTGGTTTACGACCAACTGTGAATCGCCCCTCATAGTGAGCCGTTGGACTCCTAGCGATTTACATACTCGAAGTCCGGCCAAGAGGCCTTCGTATTCTGCCGCGTTGTTGGTCGCGGCGAAATGTAGTTGGATGGCGTACTGAAGTTGCTCTCCATCCGGGGAGACCAAGACGATGCCAGCCCCCGAGCGCTCGTATGCTCGGGATCCATCGAAATACAAGGTCCAGGAGTTTTCCCTTGAACCGTTGGCTTCGCTGGCTGGTGGTGCTGGAGACGACCATTCTGCCACGAAGTCAGCGAGGACTTGAGATTTGATTGCCGTGCGGGCCGAAAACATTATCTCGAATTCGGCGAGCTCCATTGCCCATTTGGCTATGCGACCACTGGCGTCCTGGTTTTTCAGGATTTCCCTGAGCGGGAAGCTGGTCGGCACCACGATCTTGTGTGCTTGAAAGTAGTGGCGCAACTTCCTGGAGGCCATCAGCAATGAGTACAGTAGTTTCTGGACCTCGGGGTAACGCTCCTTTGGTCCATGAAGTACTTCGCTGACATAATAGATAGGTCGTTGGGAACCACCTCTCTCCACTGCTAACACCGCGCTTACCGCCTGCGGGGTTGCCGCCAGGTATAGTAGCAATTCTTCCCTTGCTGCAGGTGTGACGAGGACGGGCGGCTTGGAAATGTACCGTTTTAGTTCTTCGAATGAGTGATCAGCTTCCTCTGTCCATGTGAAGCCATCGTGCTTGCGGAGGGCTTTAAAGAAGGGTAGTCCTCGCTCCCCCAGCCGAGAAATGAATCGGCTTAAAGCGGCCATTCTCCCGGTCAGAGCTTGCACTTCCTTCGCGCACGTGGGCGACCTCATGTTCTCAATGGCTTCGATTTTCTCCGGGTTTGCCCCGACGCCTTGTGGTCCGACCATGTAGCCGAGCACCTTGCCGGCTTTCACGCCGAACACGCATTTTTCTGGATTTAGCTTTATTTGATGCTTATTGAGGTTACAGAAGGTTTCTTCCAAATCAACAACGTGACCCGAAGTACTCTTGCTTTTTACAACTATGTCGTCGACATAGACCTCCAAATTTCGATCTACTTGGTCTGCGAAAGTTTTCTGCATGAGGAGCTGAAAGGTTGCTCCCGCATTTCTTAGACCAAAAGACATGGTCGTATAGCAGAAGGTACCGAACGGGGTGATGAAGGAAGTCTTTTCTTCGTCTTCGCGCGACAGGCTGATCTGATGATAGCCTGAATAGGCATCTAGGAAGCTCATGGTTTGCGATCCCGCCGTCGCGTCGACCAATTGATCTATGCGAGGCAACGGATAGTTGTCTTTCGGGCATGCCACGTTTAGACCCGTGTGATCGACGCACATGCGCCACTTGCCTTCTTTCTTTCTGACCAAGACTGGATTGGCTAGCCACTCGGAGTGTTCGACCTCTCTGATGAAGCCAGCTTTTAGGAGTTTGTCGAGTTCCTCCCGGATGATCGCCTGTTTTTCCGGGGAAAAGCGTCTAAGTTTCATGATCGGTTTTTGTCGCTGAATCATAGCTCAGGCTCAATCACCTCCCTAGGGACCCTGGGCATGTCGGATGGTTCCCAGGCGAACGCACCCGAGCTTGCCCAGAGGAAGGTGATGAGCTTGAGTTCCTATTTGGGATCTAAGGAAGATCCCAAATGCACGACTTTGGCCGGTTCCGACTCGTTGAGCGGAACAGCTTTGGTCTCTCCTCCAGGTTGGAGGGCAAGTTTAGGTCGGGAATGTTTCGGCTCTTGGTCAGGGCCGCGAGTGGGTAACTGACCGACCATATCCAACGCCCTTTCGTCGCAATTGAGTGCAGACTTGTGGTTCCCTTTTATGGTTATGACGCCGTTTGGTCTGGGAATCTTCAGGCTCTGATACACGTGATGTGAAGCGGCCATGAATTTGGCCAGGGCCGGCCTACCGAGGATGGCGTTGTAGGCCGATTTGAAGTCTACCACCTCGAAGGTGATTAGCTCCGTTCTGAAGTTACTCGGGCCGCCGAAAGTCACGGGCAGGACGACCTGTCCCAGAGGTTTGATCGAGGTGCCCGGGACTATGCCGAAGAAGGGTACGGCTACACTTTTGATTTTGGAATGAGGAATCTGCATCTCGTCCAAAACCTTAGCTGAAATAAGGTCCAAAGAGCTCCCGGAGTCTATGAGGACCCGACCGACGACAGTGTTGCTGATGGTGGGGCTCACGACCATCGGAAGCCTCTGTGGTTTGGTCATTCCAAGGGGACAATCGTCCTTGGAGAAGGTGAGGAACAACTCAGACCATTTGAGTTGCTGCACTGAAGGTTTACCTTGGGTGACATGGTGCACTTCCCTCGCAGCGTCCTTTAAGTCCCGGCGAGATTTATAGGCGGAGGAGCCCCCGAAGATAACCGCGATGTGGTTCTGCGGTTCTTGATATTCCATGCCATCTTCGTCTTCTTCAACGGGCTGCTTGCCCTTGCCGTTTTCACCCTGCTCTGGAAGCGACGGCATGGGACCCCTGCCACAAATCGCTTCCAGGCGGTATGTCCACGTTCGGCAATTCCGTAGGTCATGCCCGTGTGCCTGGTGAAGCGGGCAGTAGAGGTCGCCCCGTTGATCTGCCTGGCCACCTCGGTCGCGAGGCCTGTGTGGTTGTCCTCTTCCCCGAGCGTTAAACCCCCGGCGCTGCGGCTGGGTTGCTCGGGGCTGTTGTTGTTCCACCGCGGCAACCATGCCTGGTGGGAGCTGCTTTTTCTTCTTCTTCTTGATCTTCTTATCCACGGAGTTCGAGCCCTTTTTGCTGGCGGAGGTTTCTAGCCCGGGCTGAGGCGGCAGCTTTCCTTCATCCAGCATTTTCTTCCACTGGACGGCCTCATCCGCGTTGGCATACCGATCAGCCATTCGGAAGAGCTCGTTTGCCGTCAGATCCGGATGGATCTCCAGGTCCTGCGTGAAGCGCACGTCCCGCACCCCGAACTTGAAGGCTCGGACGACGGCCTCGTCCGATATGTTCGGGATCGAGTTCCGGACCTGGATGAACCTCTGGACGAACTATCGCAAGGTTTCTCCGTCCGTCTGTATCAAGCACTCCAGGTCGCGCTCCTTTCCCGGGCGGATGTAACAGCTCTGAAAATTTGCTCGGAGCGCGGTGCTGAGCTGCCCCCAGGATCGTATGGAGCTCTCCTTTTGTTTGAAGAGCCACGTGCGAGCAGCTCCGTCCAGAACCGTCGGCAGATAATTCGCCATCACCCCTTCATCGCCTCCGGCGGTGAGGATGTAACACCCTACAAATCTAAACTGTCGTACAAGAAAATTTCGACAGCATCTCTCCTAAAATTAGGACAAAACGGAAGCGACAACAAGATTCATAATAACCATTATAAACAGGAATAACATAAAAGCATCAATACTAGAGATAACAAGTCTAAATCAACCAGAAAACAAACATAAACGTAAAAGCAGCTCCAAAGAGGACATCAATGTGTCTATGATTAATAAAATTTCAGCAAGCTAATGAATTATTAAATGCACTAGTCCATGTGATTCGTGATGACCCCGGAGGGTTGATTGTGCTACTAAGCCCACCCTTCAAGCTTATGACTCGCGAGAACTACACGAAAACAACAAAATAACAAGGGGTGAGATTGGGTAATCTCGGCAAAGCGGAACAACTTCTAACTAATAACACACCACAGTAAAACTAGCATACCAAATTCCTCATGTCCAATACCACATTATAGAGTCCATTCCTCATATACAATACCTCATCAAAGAGTCCACACCACTTGATAAAATGCATATGATTGATGCACATGCTTATGCCATGTTCATTCCACATTCCTCATATACAATACCACATCAAAAGAGTCACATTCCTCATATACAATACCACATCAAAGAGTCCACACCACTTCAGTAAATGCATATGATTGATGCACATGCTTATGCCATGTTCCTCCTCACGTGCCCTTTCTCGGGAACACACGGTGTTGTACTGCGACTCAGATCGGCACAAGACGCGGCGTCGACAAACTTCCAATGCATGATTATGCAGTTAATGCTTCATGCATGAATTCATTCATAACTCCTCCCACTGAGTCCACATGTTTGCATATCATCATATAGCATGGATAGAAAACAAATATCATATAGATGAAATGTTTAGATGATTCATCCGGTAAACAACATCCTTCTTCACCTTACCTCAAAGCAAGTGATTAAACCATGTATGATTGCTGTAATTGGAGTTTATAATGAAGGCGAAGCAAACAACAATGTATAGATTAACAATACAACTACTTCCACTTGCCTTTACCGGCGTGAGCACGGATCTGAATTATGCGTCCAGAAGGGGCACCACCTGTACAAGCATATTTTCAGTATGCAATAACACCACAATTGATCACACAACTCAAACACGCAATTCCTACAACCCGTTCCTTTTCCAACACACGAAACCCCGATCTGTCGGATCGAACAGCAGCAACTCCCCATTCTCTTTTTCGTATCTTTTTTCCACAGAACATAAAAATATATGAAAATTACAGGAAACTAGATATTGACGAGATCTACAACTTTCCAGAAGATCATAAATTCTAATTCCTCTGTTAAATATGCCTAAACAGTCGTCCAACACAGTGGATGAAATCTGTTCCCAGATTCTGTTCGTCAGTTTGCAACAGCGATAACTCTCAGAAAACGTCCCCAAAAATTCTGAAAAAATTACAGAAGCTAGGTATCGACGTTATCTACAACTTTCTAGTTATAGGTTTTGGCAGGAAAAATCATCTATGCTACGTAAAACGCGAAACAATCCGCGCTGCACAATCTCCTTTCCAAAAACAGCACCACGTGAACATCCTACCCTTCTCCCCCATCAAGATCCATCCAAACCACTCACCACCAGATCTAATACACTCCTAATCCCTAGGTAGAACAGGGGTAAAAGATTGGGAATTTTACCTTGAGTTCTCCTTGAGATCCCCACGAAGAACACGCGACGATCCCGAAGCGGAAATCTGATCGAATCCTCGGCCTCCACAGGATCCCCTTCTCGCTCTCTCTCCTTCGTTTTAGTGGTGGATCTTGAGCCACCATGCAAGGGGAGGAAGAACAGGGGGTGGCGGCTGCTAGGGGAATGGGAGGCGCCCTAGGGTTGGGGGTGGCCGGCCACATGGTGGGGCGCGCCCAAGTGGGCCGGCCCACTAGGGGGGTGGGGAGGTGGAGGTGGGAAGAATTCGACCCAGGCCCAAGTTTTCCTCAGCCCACTTGTTTCTAGCCGAATACTCCAAATTTAATATTAATACGCTGCATAAACTTCAATTATTTAATTCGCCAACAATTTCCCTCATTCTCCTCCCGAAACAAAACCGGAAAAAGGAACCTAGAATCGCTCACAGGCTCTAAGGCATCACATTCTCCCCTCCTTAAAAAGGATTAGATCCCGAGATCTACTCCTCTTTAACTCTACGGAACCTTAAAAAAAAAAAAGGCAAGCCAGTAATCAACACTTTACCTTCAGCATCCTCAAAGAGTGTAGGATACCTTCCGCATCCGGTCCTCAAGTTGCATCCTTTCAGACTAATTGGTCCACAAATCTTTCATTGGACACTAACACGAACTATTCCCCTATTAAATAAAGGACACCTATTAGGTGAATGCGGTATCGATCTGGAATCTCAACTCCACTTCTCTCTTCAACCCGATCCTTGAAACTCCAGCATTCCAATCTCAACTCCTCTACCAGATTCGTCGACGACGGCCTGAACCATGTGGACACAACGCTCTAGGTGAGTCTCTAAATCAATCCAAACACAAACTCCTATCTCCTACAAGTGATTGATCTTTTACAAAAAGAACCAATATACACCCTTACCAGCAGCGAGAGATAGCCTACTTTACAACCAGGGTCCGTAAATCCATGAAACAATAACAACCGAACACAATCACTACGGTTGACACAAACTCGCTCGAACTCCGACAAAAGTTCCAAAGAAATTAATGTAATTACACAACTTCCAAGTTGTCCACTACTAAATTAAGCAACCCCACCGGAACACATCAATGAAAACAATTCTCCAAAAAGTTTGAATTGAGTCATACACAACCTTCCTTTACTCTTCACTTTTAAACTACTTCTACGATCAGCGACCCACAAAAGTTTTCCCATGTAAGAAGGTTTAGCCATCACAATCTTACACCCAAAGACCAGGGCAAAGAGTACAATCCATGAATATAATCAACCATAACATAAACAATAATTTTCTTACCCCCAAGCTTGAGCGTAAAAGAAATCTTAATTCTCACTAACACAACGAGCGACAATCACCACCTTTAAACCAAATGGCTGAAATTCACATGCGGGAACTCAACTTGGAAGAGGAACTCCATAGAACCAAAAACACCAAAAAAAAAAAAATTTTCTTGAGGAAGCTCTATTCAAAAGAGAAACACATGAAAGTCTTCTGCAAATGCATTTCACTTTTACCAAAACAAATCATCTCACTTTTATCCAAGGCCAAGCCATTCGTAAAAAGAAACCGATCAAGGAATTAAATGCTTCCACACAACCACCATCTCTTTTCCTTAAAAGGAACCAAACTCACTTCCCAACAGAAAAAAATTGTTTCAACCACGAATATCATTCATGTCACAACCGGAAAGAATCGTCTCTTAAACAAAAAACCGTCAAGCACCTCACACCACAACACAACTCTGGCCCAAAATAGAAATACAAATATTTCGGATCATGAAGTTCCAAATCTTACATTGGATTAGCTACTTCTTTTGATCAACAATGCAACCGATAATTCGACCTTGAAAACTACTTACGACCACAGTCAATGCATACATCCTTGAGCATAAATGTCGCATTCATAACTTAAGCTAGTTTTCTTATCAAAGATGAATGAATGGCGATATTTAATGAGAATAACATTCCAAAATCTCCACAAATTACTTCAAGGTTAATCATTCTTTTATCCTTGTTTTAAGCCTCAAGAAATTAACCCACATTTGGCAGAATCATTCTAAGTTTAGGAAACTACGAAACACAGCACAAAGAATACTTTGACCGAAAGTATTCAACCCAAATATCAAACAAACAAACCAATCCATATGAATTTTTAAACATAAGTTCAGCATAACTCCGCCATCTATAGCATTCCACTACCCTTACCATCTAGATTTCAATATTCCTATTTACTCATTGAGAAGGCCCATCGAGGATTTAACAACAACTACACAACAAATTCTTACTCTTATTACCTTTTCCACAATTATAAATAAAGTTCCGCAGTGCTTATCAAAACACATCCAACCAACACTACCTCATCAAGATCCCCACGGAGCGACCTAACCTATATCATCATATTCTAAATTTGAAAGCGGTGCTTCAACAAGTCTTTCAAGATGATGAACCTATAAATTCCATACCACATACGCGTCAACATCTCGACAATGGAAATTTATTCACCTAAAAGATGACTCAACAAGTAAATATTATCTCAACAAAGGCACCAATCAGTAAATAGAAGTTTAAAACATACATTTATTAAGGACAAAATCCAGCGTCATGCTAACTATCCTGGTTCACTCCATCACAACATGTTACAATTTCCACCATTTTAACAAAGGTTTTCAACAATTAATCTAATCAGTTACCACCACTACTAAGTCATCAATATCAATAATTGGCATAATTGTAAAACAACAACATTGCTTTTAGTTACCCTATCCATAGGCTATGACAAACTGTCACTACACAACATACTCCAATTATGTAAAATAGATTGAATAATTTAAGCCATCCAAAGCTCTTACGGCAATGGCAAAAACTTATGTCTTCCCAATTGATATCGATACTAGCATTATTGGAACGCAACTGCATACTTCGGAATCTACTAATAGTTTGCAACGTCATAAATATCAACTCTAATCAATTTCCAAGTAAAAGTCACTAGCCAACACGATTAAATTAGAACATCTTTAAACAACCAGCATGGTTTCTTTAACAATATCGGTAGTCCACCATTACAATTAAATTGTTCTACCGTCCTTATATTAAAATGTCTCTAAATAACCCACTAATTTTCTATTACCTTCTGATAGTTTACATCATCGTAATGTTCTAACTACATCAAGATTTAAAGCTTTAAACATTGTCCATGGTCAAGGGCACATTAAAATAATGCAATAAATCCTAAGCATGCACATTAACACATTCAATCATTATCGCTATAGAGCAATCTACAATACTAGAAGATTATTTAATCTCAAGCTAAAGATAACAATTATATTTTAATTGATTCAACTCACAAATTAACTTAGAAGTACATCATTCCATAAACCACATTGTTACATACTACGAACACAGACATAAAATTTCTAAACACCGTCATGGGTCACCTACCCTTGACAAAGCGAGGAGGCAATCCCAAACATTAAAAAAAAACAAACACGCTTGGATCAAGAACAAACAGATAAAAATTTCTTCTTTTCGTGCAAGGAAGAAAAGCAAAATCCAAACATAAATGCAAGAGAGCTCGACCCTCAAATGTCCAATCATAGTAGCCAAAACTCTTCAAGAAATCCAAAACCTACACTTTCCACAAAGGAAGACGGATGCAAGGAAGACCAAATGTCCAACTAAAATTTTAGATAAAGATTCAAACTTAGCTCCATCCGAAACTTGATGATCTGCAACAGAGAAACTCCAACCCCTTCTTTTTAAAAAAAAAAAAAAATCGGAAACAACAACCATAGAAATTTCCTCCCAACGGCAGTCCATCACAATAAATCAGTGCCAAAGCAAAATTGTGACCAAAAGGCCAACGTAGAACTCTTCTTACGTGTCTTCACTCAAGGAGACAAAACCACAAACCGCCAAAGGACAAATCGTGAGTGCTTTCGAACTAAGCATTTTCCTCGGTTTGAACCAACCACATACCCGAGGAAAACCAACCAAAACCGACCACGACGGTAAAGAACATCCAGAAGGAATCCATCACCAACCTCTTCTATTTGACTCCAGTCACTACCCGATCTACGCATGGACATGGATAAGTACTCTTTCCCTCACGAGGTTTAATAGTTCTTCGGTGGTGACTCTACCAGACCACAGTCAAACCACAGCCTCAATACAAACAAAAGGTGACCCGAAACCCTTACGGCTGCCACAACCACACTTTATCACAAATGAAGCAACTCAATCAAATCTATCATAAATATAGCATTATACATCATCGAAAGTAGCATTCAACCACAAAGCTTAAATTCAACCTTTAAGCATATAGGTAGATACCCATACCCTTTCCTCATTGCATCCATGTGTGTCAAATTTTAAATTAGTGATTCCACTTACACAAGTTTTAATGTTGCTATCCTATGACAAAATTTTAGTTAAAACCTAGGCCATGTTTCTAAGTTATTCCACATCACATTTTAGTTGTATCCTATAGTATGACACTAAAAATAGACATTCCAAGGACCTACGACCAGCTCACGATACCAAGCTGTAACACCCTACAAATCTAAAGCGTCGTACAAGAAAATTTAATGACATCTCTCCTAAAATTAGGACAAAAGCAGGCGACAACAAGATTCATAATAACCATTATAAACAGGAATAACATAAAAGCATCAATACTAGAGATAACAAGTCTAAATCAACCGTAAAACAAACATAAGCGTAAAAGCAGCTCCAAAGAGGACATCAACGAGTCTATGATTAATAAAATTTCAGCAAGCTAATGAATTATTAAATGCACTAGTCCATGTGATTCGTGATGACGGAGGGTTGATTGTGCTACTAAGCCCACCCTTCAAGCTTATGACTCATGAGAACTACACGAAAACAACAAAATAACAAGGGGGTGAGATTGGGTAATCTCGACAAGAAGCTTTCTTCTAACGAATAACACACACAGTAAAACTAGCATACCAAATTCCTCATGTCCAATACCACATTATAGAGTCCACATTCCTCATATACAATACCTCATCAAAGAGTCCACACCACTTGATAAAATGCATATGATTGATGCACATGCTTATGCCATGTTCATTCCACATTCCTCATATACAATACCACATCAAAGAGTCCACATTCCTCATATACAATACCACATCAAAGAGTCCACACCACTTCAATAAAAATGCATATGATTGATGCACATGCTTATGCCATGTTCCTCTCCTCACCGTGCCCTTTCTCAGAACACACGGTGTTGTACTGCACGGATCGCACGCCTTAAGCGTCGACAAACTTCAATGCATGATTATGCGGTTAATGCTTCATGCATGAATTCATTCATAACTCCTCCCACCGAGTCCACATGTTTGCATATCATCATATAGCATGGATAGAAAACAAATATCATATAGATGAAATGTTTAGATGATTCATCCGTAAACAACATCCTTCTTCACCTTACCTCAAAGCAAGTGATTAAACCATGTATGATTGCTGTAATTGGAGTTTATAATGAAGTAGCAAACAACAATGTATAGATTAACAATACAACTACTTCCACTTGCCTTTACCGGCGTGAGACGACGGATCTAGTTCGCGTCCAGAAGGGCACCACCTGTACAAGCATATTTTCAGTATGCAATAACACCACAATTGATCACACAACTCAAACACGCAATTCCTACAACCCGTTCCCTTTTCCAACACGAAACCCCGATCTGTCCGGATCGAACAGCAAGCAACCCCATTCTCTTTTTCGTATCTTTTTTTCCACAGAACATAAAAATATGAAAAAATTACAGGAGCTAGATATTGACGAGATCTACAACTTTCCAGAAGATCATAAATTCTAATTCCTCTGTTAAATATGCCTAAACAGTCGTCCAACACAGTGGATGAAATCTGTTCCCAGATTCTGTTCGTCAGTTTGCAACAGCGATAACTCTCAGAAAACGTCCCCAAAAATTCTGAAAAAATTACAGAAGCTAGGTATCGACGTTATCTACAACTTTCTAGTTATAGGTTTTGGCAGGAAAAATCATCTATGCTACGTAAAACGCGAAACAATCCGCGCTGCACAATCTCCCTTTCCAAAAACAGCACCACGTGAACATCTACCCTTCTCCCCCATCAAGATCCATCCAAACCACTCACCACCAGATCTAATACACTCCTAATCCCTAGGTAGAACAGGGGTAAAAGATTGGGAATTTTACCTTGAGTTCTCCTTGAGATCCCACGAAGAACACGCGATCCCGAAAGCGGAAATCTGATCGAATCCTCGCCTCCACGGATCCCTTCTCGCTCTCTCCTTCGCGTTTTTGTGGTGGATCTTGAGCCACCATGCAAGGGAGGAAGAACAGGGGGTGGCGGCTGCTAGAGGGAATGGGGGGCGCCTAGGGTTGGGGGGTGGCCAGGCCACATGGTGGGGCGCCAAGTGGGCCGGCCCACTAGGGGGTGGGGAGGTGGAGGTGGAAAGAATTCGACCAGGCCCAAGTTTTCCTCAGCCCACTGTTTCTGGCCCGAATACTCCAAATTTAATATTAATACGCTGCATAAACTTCAATTATTTAATTCGCCAACAATTTCCCTCATTCCTCGAAACAAAACCGAGGAAAAAGGAACCCTAGAATGGCTCGGCCGCTCTAAGGCATCACATTCTCCCCTCCTTAAAGGATTAGTCCCGAATCTACTCACTCTTGCTACGGAACCTTAAAAAAAAAGGCAACCGGTAATCAACACTTTACCTTCAGCATCCTCAAAGAGTGTAGGATACCTTCCGCATCGTCCTCAAGTTGCATCCCGCTCGGAACTAATTGGTCCACAAATCTTTCATTGGACACTAACACGAACTATTCCCCTATTAAATAAAGGACACCTATTAGGTGAATCTGGTATCGTCACGGAATCTCAACTCCCACTCTCTCTTCAACCCGATCGCTAAACTCCGCATTCCAATCTCAACTCCTCTACCACGGCTTCGTCAGCATTACAGACGGCGAACCATGTGAGACACAACGCTCTAGGTGAGTCTCTAAATCAATCCAAACACAAACTCCTATCTCCTACAAGTGATTGATCTTTTACAAAAGAACCAATATACACCCTTACCAACAGAGATAGCCTACTTTACAACCCAGAGGTCCGTAAATCATATGAAACAATAACAACCGAACACAATCACTACGGTTGACACAAACTCGCTCGAACCCGCGACAAAAGTTCCAAAGAAATTAATGTAATTACCTGCAACTTCCAAGTTGTCCACTACTAAATTAAGCAACCCCACCAGGAACACATCAATGAAAACAATTCTCCAAAAAAGTTTGAATTGAGTCATACACAACCTTCCTTTACTCTTCACTTTTAAACTACTTACGATCAGTGACCACACTAGTTTTCCCATGTAAGAAGGTTTATGCTCCTTCACATTCTTCCACCCAAGGACCAGGGCAAGAGTACAATCCTTGAATATACTCAACCATAACATAAACATTCATTTTCTTACCCCCCAAGCTTGAGCGTAAAAGAAATCTTAATTCTCACTAACACAACGAGCGACAATCACCACCTTTAAACCAAATGGCTGAAATTCACATACACGGGGAACTCAACTTGGAAGAAGGAACTCCATAGAACCAAAAACACCAAAAAAAAAAATTTTCTTGAGAAGCTCTATTCAAAAAGAGAAACACATGAAAGTCTTAAATGCATTTCACTTTTACCAAAACAAATCATCTCACTTTTATCCAAGGCCAAGCCATTGGAAAAAACCGATCAAGGAATTAAATGCTTCCACACAACCACCATCTCTTTTTTCCTTAAAAGGAACCAAACTCACTTCCCAACAGAAAAAAATTGTTTCAACCACGAATATCATTCATGTCACAACCAGGAAGAATGCGTCTCTTAAACAAAAAACTGTCAAGCACCTCACACCACAACACAACTCTAGCCCAAAATAGAAATACAAATATTTCCGGATCATGAAGTTCCAAATCTTACATTGGATTAGCTACTTCTTTTGATCAACAATGCAACCGATAATTCGACCTTGAAAACTCTGAAACCGCAGTCAATGCATACATCCTTGAGCATAAATGTCGCATTCATAACTTAAGCTAGTTTTCTTATCAAAGATGAATGAATAGCGATATTTAATAGAATAACATTCCAAAATCTCCACAAATTACTTCAAGGTTAATCATTCTTTTATCCTTGTTTTAAGCCTCGAAATTAACCCACATTTAGCGAGAATCATTCTAAGTTTAGGAAACTCAAACACGACAAAGAATACTTTGACCAAAGTATTCAACCCAAATATCAAACAAACAAACCAATCCATATGAATTTTTAAACATAAGTTCAGCATAACTCCCGCCATCTATAGCATTCCACTACCCTTACCATCTAGATTTCAATATTCCCTATTTACTCATTGAGAAGGCCCATCAGTTTAACAACAACTACACAACAAATTCTTACTCTTATTACCTTTTCCACAATTATAAATAAAGTTCACAGTGCTTATCAAAACACATCCAACCAACACTACCTCATCAAGATCCCCACGGGCTGACCTAACCTATATCATCATATTCTAAATTTGAAAGGCGATTGCTTCAACAAGTCTTTCAGCATGATGAACCTATAAATTCCATACCACATAATGCGTCAACATCTCGACAATGGAAATTTATTCACCTAAAAGATGACTCAACAAGTAAATATTATCTCAACAAGGCACCAATCGTAAATAGAAGTTTAAAACATACATTTATTAAGGACAAAATCACGCGTCATGCTAACTATCCACAGTTCCTCCATCACAACATGTTACAATTTCCACCATTTTAACAAAGGTTTTCAACAATTAATCTAATCAGTTACCACCACTACTAAGTCATCAATATCAATAATTGGCATAATTGTAAAACAACAACATTGCTTTTAGTTACCCTATCCATAGGCTATGACAAAGTTGTCACTACACAACATACTCCAATTATGTAAAATAGATTGAATAATTTAAGCCATCCAAAGCTCTTACGGCAATGGCAAAACTTATGTCTTCCCAATTGATATCGATACTAGCATTATTGAGCATATTGCATACTTGAATCTACTAATAGTTTGCAACGTCATAAATATCAACTCTAATCAATTTCCAAGTAAAAGTCACTAGCCAACCACGATTAAATTAGAACATCTTTAAACAACGACATGGTTTCTTTAACAATATCGGTGATCCACCATTACAATTAAATTGTTCTACCGTCCTTATATTAAAATGTCTAAATAACCCACTAATTTTCTATTACCTTCACGATGTAGTTTACATCATCGTAATGTTCTAACGACGCATCAAGATTTAAAGCTTTAAACATTGTCCATGGTCAAGGGCACATTAAAATAATGCAATAAATCCTAAGCATGCACATTAACACATTCAATCATTATCGCTATAGAGCAATCTACAATACTAGAAGATTATTTAATCTCAAGCTAAAGATAACAATTATATTTTAATTGATTCAACTCACAAATTAACTTAGAAGTACATCATTCCATAAACCACATTGTTACATACTACGTAACAGGACATAAAATTTCTAAACACCGTCATGGGTCACCTACCCTTGACAAAGCGAGAGAGCAATCCCAAACATTAAAAAAAACAAACCTACTGGATCAAGAACAAACACGATAAAAATTTCTTCTTTCAGGCAAGGAAGAAAAGCAAAATCAAACATAAATGCAAGAGAGCTCGACCCTCAAATGTCCAATCATAGTAGCCAAAACTCTTCAAGAAATCCAAAACCTACACTTTCCACAAAGGAAGGCGGATGCAAAAGGAAGACCAAATGTCCAACTAAAATTTTCGATAAAGATTCAAACTTAGCTCCATCCGACTTGATGCACCTGCAGGAGAAACTCCAACCCCCTTCTTTTAAAAAAAAAAAAAATCGGAAACAACAACCATAGAAATTTCCTCCCAACGACGGAGTCCATCTGTCATCGGTGCCAAAGCAAAATTGTGACCAAAAGACGCGCATAGCGTAGAACTCTTCTTACGTGTCTTCACTCAAAGGAGACAAAACCACAAACCGCCAAAAGGACAAATCAGCGAGTGCTCGAGAACTAAGCATTTTCCTCGGTTTGAACCAACCACATACCCAGAAACCAACCAAAACCGATCGACCGCGGTAAAGAACATCCGAAGGAATCCATCACCAACCTCTTCTATTTGACTCCGGTCACTACCCGATCTGACGGACATGGATAAGTACTCTTTCCCTAGGGGTTTAATAGTTCTTAGGTGGTGACTCTACCGGCTCACACCGTCAAACCACAGACCTCAATACAAACAAAGGTGACCCGAAACCCTTCGGCACCACAACCACACTTTATCACAAATGAAGCAACTCAATCAAATCTATCATAAATATAGCATTATACATCATCGAAGTAGCATTCAACCACAAAGCTTAAATTCAACCTTTAAGCATAAGGTAACGTGATACCCATACCCTTTCCCTCTTGTGCATCCATGTGTGTCAAATTTTAAATTAGTGATTCCACTTACACAAGTTTTAATGTTGCTATCCTATGACAAAATTTTAGTTAAAACCTAGGCCATGTTTCTAAGTTATTCCACATCACATTTTAGTTGTATCCTATAGTATGACACTAAAAATAGACATTCCAAGGACCCACACCATTTCGATACCAAGCGTAACACCCTACAAATCTAAAGCGTCGTACAAGAAAATTTCGACAAAGCATCTCTCCTAAAATTAGGACAAAAGCGAGGCGACAACAAGATTCATAATAACCATTATAAACAGGAATAACATAAAAGCATCAATACTAGAGATAACAAGTCTAAATCAACTTGAAAACAAACATAAGCGTAAAACAGCTCCAAAGAGGACATCAAGTCTATGATTAATAAAATTTCAGCAAGCTAATGAATTATTAAATGCACTAGTCCATGTGATTCGTGATGACCCGGAGGGTTGATTGTGCTACTAAGCCCACCCTTCAAGCTTATGACTCATGAGAACTACAAAACAACAAAATAACAAGGTGAGATTGGGTAATCTCAAAGCGGAACAACTTCTAACGAATAACACGACCACAGTAAAACTAGCATACCAAATTCCTCATGTCAATACCACATTATAGAGTCCACATTCCTCATATACAATACCTCATCAAGAGTCCACACCACTTGATAAAATGCATATGATTGATGCACATGCTTATGCCATGTTCATTCCACATTCTCATATACAATACCACATCAAAGAGTCCACATTCCTCATATACAATACCACATCAAAGAGTCCACACCACTTCAGTAAAATGCATATGATTGATGCACACATGCTTATGCCATGTTCCTCCTCACCGTGCCCTTTCTCAGAACACACGGTGTTGTACCGATACTGATCGCGCCAAGGCGTCGACAAACTTCCAATGCATGATTATGCAGGTTAATGCTTCATGCATGAATTCATTCATAACTCCTCCCAGAGTCCACATGTTTGCATATCATCATATAGCATGGATAGAAAACAAATATCATATAGATGAAATGTTTAGATGATTCATCCGGTAAACAACATCCTTCTTCACCTTACCTCAAAGCAAGTGATTAAACCATGTATGGTTGCTGTACTTGGAGGTCATAATGAAGGCGAAGCACACAACAATGTATAGATTAACAATACAACTACTTCCACTTGCCTTTACCGGCGTGACGACGGATCTAGTTGCGTCCAGAAGAGGCACCACCTGTACAAGCATATTTTCAGTATGCAATAACACCACAATTGATCACACAACTCAAACACGCAATTCCTACAACCCGTTCCCCTTCCAACACCGAAACTCCCGATCTGTCCGGATCGAACAGCAGCAACCCCATTCTCTTTTCGTATCTTTTTTACACAGAACATAAAAATATGAAAAAATTACAGGAGCTAGATATTGACGAGATCTACAACTTTCCAGAAGATCATAAATTCTAATTCATCTGTTAAATATGCTCTAAAACAGTCGTCAACACAGTGGATGAAATCTGTTCCCAGATTCTGTTCGTCAGTTTGCAACAGCGATAACTCTCAGAAAACGTCCCCAAAATTCTGAAAAAATTACAGAAGCTAGGTATCGACGTTATCTACAACTTTCTAGTTATAGGTTTTGGCAGGAAAAATCATCTATGCTACGTAAAACGCGAAACAATCCGCGCTGCACAATCTCCCTTTCCAAAAACAGCACCACGTGAACATCTACCCTTCTCCCCCATCAAGATCCATCCAAACCACTCACCACCAGATCTAATACACTCCTAATCCCTAGGTAGAACAGGGGTAGATTGGGAATTTTACCTTGAGTTCTCCCTTGAGATCCCACGAAGAACACGCGGCGATCCTCGAAGCGGAAATCTGATCGAATCCTCGCCTCCACGGATCCCCTTCTCGCTCTCTCTCCTTCGGCGTTTTAGTGGTGGATCTTGAGCCACCATGCAAGGGAGGAAGAACAGGGGTGGCGGCTGCTAGGGAATGGGGAGGCGCCCTAGGGTTGGGGTGGCCGGCCACATGGTGGGGCGCCCAAGTGGGCCGGCCCACTAGGGGGTGGGGAGGTGGAGGTGGGAAAAGAATTCTTACCAGGCCCAAGTTTTCCCCTCAGCCCACTGTTTCTGTGAATACTCCAAATTTAATATTAATACGCTGCATAAACTTCAATTATTTAATTCGCCAACAATTTCCCTCATTCCTCCCGAAACAAAACCAGGAAAAAGGAACCCTAGAATCGCTCTGACGCTCTAAGGCATCACAGAGGATGGTGGTGGTATATATCGAAAGAAATTCATCTGGGTTCTGGGTCCCGTTGAACCTTTCGATGTGGCCGGGCTTGAACCTGTTCGGCCATGCGACATTCCGGAGAGAGCTCGTGAAGGCCTGGCAACCGAAGCTCGGGGTTTCACGGTGAAACCCTCGGTCATAGCGGCCTCCGCGCGTGTCTTCCGCCCGACGCCCCGTACGCGGGCCGAGCCGGGAGAAGACTTCATGCGGCGGTCGTGCCGTCGACCGCTTGGTCGTGGAGCATTCAGAACGCTCGTAATCCGGACGATTGTAGAGGTGTCGTTCCGAGATCCCCACAGGAACTGCTCCGAGGAACTTCCGGATCAGGTTAGCGGCCTGGGCGATCTCCGAGCATGGCTCCG
Organism: Rhipidocladum racemiflorum; assembly: GCA_036346355.1. Taxonomy (NCBI): domain Eukaryota; kingdom Viridiplantae; phylum Streptophyta; class Magnoliopsida; order Poales; family Poaceae; genus Rhipidocladum; species Rhipidocladum racemiflorum. The sequence goes on from CM070571.1 coordinate 56,456,318, forward strand.
ATATTCATCTCTTAAGCGCCGGGGAGGCGTCTGCGATGGTCCCGGGAAACACTCCGGGCAGCTCGGTCGTGGGGAGGATCCGAGACTTTCAGCTCGGCGGCAAGCCTCTCCAGATCTTCGGCCACGACCTTGCCCACGGCCTCTAGGTCCACTTGCTCGGGGAAGCTGCGCAGGTCACGCACGACCGCCGCCAAGGCCTGTAGCCGTTCTCATTTCTGGTGAATTGGCGGCGGTGAGCTATGACGGTGCTCCGGGACGCGATCGGGGGTTCGGTACTTGCGAGAGTTCCTTTCCGCAGAAGCGCGCCTCCCTTTCGCTTGGCGGTGTATGCTCGCGAGGGTCTTTCCCAAAGACGCCTCTAGGTGGAGTCTGGCCGCCTCATAGTGGTCGCCCTTAGCAGGGTCCGAGGATCGTACCTCGGGCTCGTCACGGCTTCCAGCCATGTTGACGTGACGAGAGTGAGATGAACGCGACGGGGACATCATCGTATCCCCTTGAGATGCAGTCTCTCGGTAAAACTCTAGGTCGTCTGGTATATCCAGGCCATCGTAGAGTCTGTCGTAGTCATCCTCGCGATCTCCGAGGGAAATGTCTGGGGAACGGAGGATTTGCCCTCGCATCCCAGAGTCCGGGGAAGAGTTCCCGGACTCAGTGTGACCGATGGGGTCGGTCATGCCGGCCACACCGTCGCCGGCGTAGTACATGTCGTCGTCTTCGACGTCGTCGAAGGCATAGAGATCCCGAGTATCCCCCGAGTTCGGCATCTTCAAGGATCTTGATCCGTACGGGAGTTAAGCTGTCGTCCCCACGGACGGCGCCAGCTGTCGACGATTGGAGAACGGGCTCCCGCCGAGCTTACTTGTTGAATGGGGGATCAACAGAGCCCCGTCGTACGGACCGAGGAGGTCGTTCGAGCGATGCAAGGTCGGGAGAAAGGGGGACACGGTGCTTATCCTGGTTCGGGCCTCCCTCTGCCGGGATAACAGCCCTACTCCAGTGTATTGTGTTCTATCTCTCCGTCCCCCCCGTTACAGATCTTCAGGGGGGTTTAAATACTATGACTATGGGTACAAAAAAGGCAACTACCTCCTGAGATCACGCTATGTACCCATATTTGTGATCTGCCGTCCTTGATTCGTGCGCTGTTTGAATTTCGGGTGAGATCTCCCTCGAACTCCGGCTGATTGGTTGTCTCCTTCCTTTCTCGTAGCGCTCGCCGGGCCCACCGACCAAACACCTGAGTAGGTCATGGTCCCCACGAGCATGCTTGCTCGTGGGGGTGGGGGTGCTTGGTATTGCCGCGAGTAAAGGTGTGGACGCGTATGCTCGGAGGGATGCTCGTTTCATTCTTCCGAGCATCTTCTTTCAGTACTGCCTGGTCGGTGGTGCTCAACTTTTCACGGGGGTACCGTGGTCTTTTGCCAAATAGCCAATCCCCGAAAGTTATAATTTAAAACCGTCTGTGATAGACGGTTTTATATTAAAACCGTCTATGATAACGGTGGACATCACAGACGGTTATAATTTAAAACCGTCGGTGATAGATACGGGAGTAATCAACGACAATTTATGAATATAACCGTCTGTGATATCTCCTAGCAATACATAAAACAGAGCCCAAAGCCACTTTGTGTTTTTAGGGTTTTGGGATCTATTTTGAGACTGGATGCGACTATGAGGCGATTGTGTGAAAGAAGACCATTGATGTTGAACGGTGATAGGAGATTCATTTGATTTTGGTGATCTAAGGTTAGTAATGGGTTCTAATTGCATTACATTCAATATCTAGGTTGGTTATAAGAGAATTTAAAGATTGTTCAGATCTAGCTTGTAGATCCATGTGTTGTTGGTGATTTATGGTTAGTAATGTGTTCTAATTACATTATATTCAACATCTAGCTTGATAAGGAAATAATTTGATGATTTTTTAGATCTAGCTTGTAGATCCATGTCTTGTTGGGTGATCTAAGGTTAGTAATGGGTTCTATTTGCATTATATTCAAGATGCTTGTGTTAATTATTTCTTTGTGATTTAAGGTAGTAATTGGTTATATAATTGCATTATATTCAAAAAGTAGCTAGCATTGCATAACTAATTAAAGAATGTGTGCTTATGCACACCTGGTGTACTTAATATTTAACACTAAGTGTTACATGTGTAGCGTAGATGGATCGAAGCTGGATGTACGCTGAGAACCGTACGAGTGTCGAGTATCTTAATGGCATCTCCGCTTTTAAAAGAGTGGCAAATAAGGATATGTTTAATAAGATGGTGCAATTTATGTCTTATCCTTTCATTGACTGCGAAAATCTAAAGATGTTTTGAAACTCAGTGAAGATCGAAGCGCATTTGATTCAGAGGGGTTTCAAAAGGGGGTATACATGTTGTACCAGTCACGGCGAAGAGCAGAATATACAGGAAGCAGCTGGTAGTGTTAATATCGTCGATGAAGTCAACGATATGTCGAATGATCATATTGATTGTGCTTCCGACGATGATAAGTTGCAGGACGAGAATCTGGATTAGATGCTGCGTGATGCAGAAGGAGACCGTGATGACAAGAAATATGTAAAGTTCCAGGGCATGATGGTGTAACACCCCGGCATCTAGTATGCCCTAGATGTCACCAAACATGGTAGAAGTAGCATCTAAATACCACAAATAAAGATAAATTACAGCAAGGGCGCAAATGCTAAAATAGAAAATTTCGGCAGCATCTCCTATGTTTCTCCATGGTTCGGAGCAACAACAGAAATATCACAAGACATATCATAATGAAAGACATCCAAACCAACAATAATAGGTGATATAGCGATATCTTAAGTCTAAAATAATGAATCCAACCACTCCATGAGTTATAATGAAGTAAATGATGTAATCAAGCACACAATCAAGCCATACTCCAAATTTCATCGCACTAGTCTTATTATCACAACTCCAAATGGTAACATTGTCTAAATGTGTGGAGCTACGTGAAGAAGTGTAGCTAAGCCCATTTCCCTCATGCCGGTTTCATGGTACCTAAAAACATCATAAAACACAAGCGTGAGTTCATCACTCAGCAAGCATATTGCAATGGAACAAGGAAAAACAGTCTCAATATCATTATCACTACGCCTCATATTCAACATCATTAGCATGTCATATCCACATTGAATTCATCTCATTAACATCATATTCAACATCATAGTCATCTCATAATTACATTGTATGCATCTCATTATCATCATCATAAATGCAATGCAATGCACATGTCTCATCGAAGCACATACCGGTATTGCCAAGTGCACACCCGTCGGCGTGCACCCTCTTTCCCACTTCCATCCCGTAGATGGAGGGTGCCTACTCTTACTGACTCGCTACCATACACCATCGTGGATGGGACTACGAGGTAGGTCTTTCGTGTTCACTACATGTGAACGCAGAGGCCTGCATCAGAATGGGACGCCTCTTCCATTATGAATGCACATGTGACATGAACATGTATAAACTTGCATAAACATTTAATACAACAACTTCATAATCAATATGTAATCATATTCATCATATCATAGGCAAATATCAATCATGGCAAGTTAACACAATGATACAACACCCAAACCCATCCCAATACACTTGCTTTCACCCTCGTGAGACGGCGTGGTGAGACAACGACGACACTCTTGGGGTCACACCACCTGCACAAAGGTTCAATACACTCAACCACATGCACACAAGACCACACAAGAACACTTAGTTATACCGACTTCGCAATCTACTCCCAATACCCAAAAAAACAGAGAATCTGTCCAACGGGACAGCAGCCTTTGGAAGACCATAACTAGGGCTTAACGACTCCAAATAAGACAAACGAGTACATTTTCTCGAATCTTAGGAAATTTCCTAACTTTTTCTAAGCAAATGCGAAAACTGAATCAGCCTCTAAAATCCGCTAATCTACAGTTGATTACAGACTGCACCATTCGCATCACAGATTTGACAGCGTTCGGTAAAATAATCATAACTTTTAAACGACTGGACATAATTAAGCATTCTTGGTCTGCATTGAAAGGTTTTTCGATTATCTACAACTTTCTCAACAGGCGGCCGACCAAATTCCGAATCTAAAAACCCTAAAACCGCGACCGAAGTTGATTGTCTGGAATTGACCGAGGCTACTGCGCGAAACAGATCTACTAAACGAATCTATACCTCTAATTACAGCACCTAAACATGAATCCTAGGCATAAAACCAGCATCATAAACCTACAAAATAATCTACCATGGCTTACCTGTCCTTGACGAATCAAACGACGACGGATCTCCTCCTCCCGGCTACTATCTCCCTCCAATCGCCGGAATCGTCGGATCCTCTTGGTTGAAAGGCTTCACAACGGAGAGATCAATGGAGGGGGAAACTGTGGCAGCCATGGGGGAAGGAACCCTAGCTAGGGCCGGCTAGGGTGGAGGGAGGTGGTGCAAAGAAGGGAGAGGAGGGGGCGCACCAAGGGAAGAGGGGGTCGGTGGCTTGGGGGAGGGAAAAGGAGGGTAGGGCGCATGAGGGGGAGGGGTGGCTAGGGTTAGGCAGGTTTGCTGCCCCCACAAGGCCCAACCCCCCTGTGAAATCATGTGCTGAAAAATTGGCTTTGAACTGAAAAATTAACTTAGATTTGAATTTGCAAAATGTGTTTGTTCATGTGTTTTGACAATTTGACAAGAAACAGTAAGTTACGCGTGATTAACGCCGACAAAGTTCTCAAGAAACAGTAAGTTTCCCATCCTGCGACGGACAGTGTTTTGGGTGCATTTGTGAACATGTTTTTGAGCCCATGACCGAAGTCATTTTCACATGTACAACGGACAGTTTTTCTTGGTCCGTTGTGAACAAGCTTTTTCGGTTTGGATAATTCCTTGGAACCAAGATTTTCACATGTACAACGGACTAATTCTTTTGTCCGTCGTGAATGGACTTTTCTAGGGTTTTACTTTTGTGAAACTGAGCGTGGCACGCTTGCGCCGGACAAGCTTCGGGGTCCGCTTGTGAACTTGTTTTGAGCTCATGACCGGCCATTTTTGCATGTACAACGGACCAACTTTGTTTGTCCGTTGTGAACGTGTTTTTCCGCGTTTGGTTGGCTTCTTGGAACAGAAACTTTTCCTTATACAACGGACCAACTTTGTTTGTCCGTCGTGAATGCGTTTTCGCTCAATTAGGATTTTTGAGCGATTTGGATTTGAATTTTGAATGTGAATTTGAAATTTGTAATGATTTCATGATGCTTCTTTTGAAGTGGACTTTATGCAATACTCATGTGAGTAGTTGCATGGATTGACATTGAGTCAAGTCGTGGACTTGTGCTCGGATTTGTTTTGTGGTTTGTTTATGTGCAGGTATTGCTCGAAGACGAATGTGGTCGATGACGGGACCGGAACTAGGTTCGTGGAGGAACTGAGGTTCGGGACTAGGTTCAGGAGGAACTGAGGTCTTGGTGGTCAAGGATGTCATGCGGGACGTTCGGGCTAAGAGAATGGTGCACATGAAGAATGGTTAGTCACGTGAGAATGGCGTGAGGTCATTCGCGTGCAAAGTGTTAGTCACGTGAGTATGGCGGTGGCCATACGCGTGCAAAGTGTTAGTCACGTGAGTATGGTAGGGTTGCCATACGCGTGCAAGAGTTGTACTCGGCCTGGTTGGGCCAAGTAGAGTTGAGTTGGATCACGGATTCCTTCTAGGAATAGGAATCGTATTCGTAACTCTTTAATGGGTTGGTGCTTTAAATAGGTGGGGTCTCTGTTGAAAGGCACCAAGGAGAGCTGAGCGCATCAAGCTTTGAGCTTGGTTTTAGGGTTTGTACTCTTTTGATGAGAGTATTTTAGACAAGAAATAAAGATCAATTCTTCCAAGATTTTTTATGCTACAAGAACCACGCTACAAGATTATTTTCTGCTTTGGTCCTTGTTTGCATGCTTGTTCTAGTTCTAGATTGGTTTTTGTTCTTCAAGTTTTATCTTGATTTGATCCATCAAAAACCTCTCTAGGGTATTGATCTAGTGTTTCTCAAAGTCTAGTTGATCAATCTTTTGTCGTTCTTGTTTAATCTTGAAGTTTTGATTAGATTGATTCTCGTCAAGTTCTGGATCAGCAAGCTTGCGAAGCTCATAACTTTTGATCCGTAAGTCCGATCGAGCTGATTCTTTTTGGGTTCGATTCGTATTGGAATCTAGTTTCTTGTGTCCAAATTTCAGATTGTTTTGACGGTTGGATCTCCGGGAATTCTCGTTTTACCAAACCTCTGTCATTCTGTTTTTGTCGAAAACGAGGCAATTATTTGGTTCTGTTTTGGGGTGAACTTTTAATAGGTCAAGAATTTGGTTTTAGCTTCTGCACAATCATTCACCCCCCCTCTGATTGCTATATTCGTATACTTCGATCCTACACCCCCCCCCACAAAAGGCCCAAGTTCTCCCGAAAAGCCCAAAAATCAGTCCCCCCAAGGCCCAAACTCCCCCGGATAGGCCCAAACTTCCTTGGAGAGGCCCAAACACACGGAAACGGCCCAAAAGCACGATATAAGGTCGTACCAAAATGCCGTAATCTATAAAGTCACATTCTGAGGTATCACATTCTCTCCCCCTTAACAGGATTCGACCTCGAATCCGAGACACCACTTCGCAAACAACCAAATCGAAGGGAGCCAAGGTTCACTTCTTTGAACCCGCTCAAAAACCCCTACGATTTGCACTAGTAGAACTCAAAAGCAAGGAGCTAAGGCTCGAAGTCTGACGGCTCTAACGATAACTTCGCAATCAAAACTTGCTAGAAACTTACTCAACATTGAAACATAAAGCACTACACAAGGACTCCAAACGTCCCAAGCAACAGGATAAAATCCCAAACAGACACCGAAGAAAAACGGTCTCCCACTCCTCATTCTATGCACTCCTTGGCACTAAAGTGCCCGACCCCTTTAACCGATGCTACTCACCAACAGAGCACGGCACCAACCTCTAGAACCCTCTTCAGCTCCCATGCACAAAAGTGTTTTTACACCTCCATCTCTCTACTGTGGTGCGTCGTATTCAAGACGACGCGAACCAAGTGAGACACAACACTCCAAAACTACCAACTGCTGGAACAAACGAGGTTAAAACCTTGCAAAAGATTGATCTTTTACAACAAGGCCAACACCCACCGCTACCACCGAAAGGAAAAGCCTACTTTATAACCCAGGTCCTTAAAACCCGCAAAACAACAACAACCGAACAATCCTTTTCGGTTGACACAACTCGCTCATAGTTCATCGACAAATAGATCAAAAAAAAAGTAATTACCAGCCACTTCCAAGTGGTCCACTACCGAGAAACACCTCAACGACACAATTCTCCAAGAAGGTTTGAATTGAGTCAAACCCAACCTTCATTTACACCACATTTTTAAATTATTCACGATCAACTACTAGCAACACCTAACGGCTTAGCTCGTTAACAACTCACACTAGGTTTCTCTTATTAAGATTGTCCCACACTCACATTCTTCTACTCAAAGGACCAAGACAAAGAGTACAATCATTGAGTAAGCTCAACCATAAACCATGAACCCAATTGATCCACATACAACAACTCGAACCCCAAAGCGCTAAAAACCACTTTGGAAGGAATTCGGCAACATCCAAAGAGCACATATTTTATTTATTATTATTATTTTCTAAGCCAAATTGCAAAGAAAACTCAAATCTCCTACACCACAGCCAAAATACCATAATTCATTCATTCTTTCTTTTCATACTAGGAAGAAATAGAAATCTCGATTCATGACATGGATGCAAACTTTTCAAGAGCACTCCGGATTAGTCATATATCCATATATGACTTTCTCACTGGCCTGGCTCATCGACTCTTTTATGATTAATTATACATAAACGATGTCATGTGTCCTTTTTACCATTCATTCATCATGTAACAATAGTACCAAATAGTCGTTCACCAAACGACTTCTTTCTCGGTATCGCATGATTGAAACACAATTAACATCGATGGTTGCGAAAATTCATATAGACTATGACGGCAACACCGTTAACAGGAAAACACCACATCATATCATAACCCACCACGACTCCAAAGTCAAACATCTGCACACACAACTGCCACAAATTTTCTAAAAGAGAAAGGGAAACTCATTTCCAAAAAGGGAACACTTCGCTAACAAAATCACTTATGAAACATTCATAATATCCATCTTTTCAAACACTTGAAAACACCACACACATTTTCCAAATAACTCCAACTCTAGCCAAATAGAGTTACAAATTAAATCTCAAGAATTTCAAATACAACCCACTATGTCCATCTGCTTCCTTTAAAATTTATTCCAAAGATCATTCAATGTGAACGCGAAGGAGCGCGATCCACTCAAAAACTTTTGGGTGTGAATCCAAGCTGATAGCACAACCTAAACAAATTAGCCAAAACCAAATACTGGCACCAATCGCTACGAGTTTTAGGGAAACTCTGCAACACAACAGAAGGAACACTTTGACCAAAAGCCAAGATAGCAAACAACCAAACCAGTCTAAAGGTTTTAAACACAAGCTCAACATAGATACAACCACATCTAGTGTTCCACTATGCTTTCCATTAAAGACTTCAATATTCATTATTTACACGTTGAGAAGCCCCAACAGGACTTAACAAAAACCACATAACAAATTCTTCCTGTAATTACCTTCCCCAATACTCAAAAAAATAAAGTTTCTGGTGCTTATCATAAGACATCCAAGCAAGACTACCTCATCATGATCCCCCCGGACCATCAAATCATACAACATCATATTCTATATTTAAAACATAGTACTTCAACAAATACTTTAGCACGATCAACCTATCAATTTTATACCATCCATACGTCAACTTCTCGACAATTTGAAACTTACTCAATCAATAAATGACTTCAACACATCAATGTTATCTCCACAAGACAAATTCGTAAGTAGGATTGTAAGATATACACTCATTAAGGAGAGAGTCTTACATCATGATAATTATCCATTGTTCACTCCATCACCACATGTTACAAGTTCCTCCATTTTTAACCATGGTTTTCAACATGTAATCTAAACAATTACTACCACTACTTAGTCATCAATTTCAACAAATGTGCATAATCATCAAACAACAATATTGCTTTTAGCTACCCTATACATAGGTTATAACACAATTGCCACTACACAACATACTCCAACTATTAAAATAAATTTAATAAGTTAGACAATCCCAATGCTCTTAACAACAACTCCTACCTTCTTAATTGTCATCTGTATTAGCATTTCAAGAACACAATTACATCCTTCCAATTATTTCCACAGTTCATAATAGCAACATAGTAGTAATTCTAGTCATCTATCATGCACTAGGGTCGATCACCATCACAATTAATTTGTTCTACCGACCCTATATTAAAAGTCTTTTAGATAACCAACCAATTTACTATTACTTCAACAGTAGTTTACATCATCTTAATGTTCTCACTACGCATCAAGGTTTAAAACTTTAAACACTATCAATGATCATTTCCCCATTAAGTAACAGTAGGGTGCTACCTCATTTTTAGCATAAAGCTACAAATTCTAAGCATGTACAATCACACATTTAATCATTCTCGCTATAGAGTAATCTACAACACTAGAAGTTCATTTAATTTTAAGCTAAAGATAAAAATTACATTTAATTGGTTCAACTCGCAAATTAACTTAGGAGTACATCATTTCCATAAACCACATTGTTACATACTACATAACATGCTAAACAACAATTTTCACTTTTAACAAATAATTTCAGTCAAATGACTACTTATTTTATTTGCAGCATTTTCTTTTTAAAACTCAACCAAAATTCACAAAGAAACTTGACTCTCAAAGTTGCAATGGGACATGACTCACACTGGGTCATGCAAAAGATCTCCAAAACACATTTCAATCTTAAAGACTCCTACAGGAGGGAACCAAGCGATCAAGTAAACCTTTACGGACAAAGGCACAAAACATAAATCAATACATCTTAAATTTTTGCACACAACTTCAATAACTTCTTTTAAACTCAGAGTGAGACACACAAGAACCAAACTATACTTTTCTTTGCAAACCAACCAACCAAAACCGGTGTCAAAGCCAAAAGGCGACCAAAAAGGTGCAACACTAAGCTCTTCTTCTTCGTCTTCAACCAAGGAAGACAAAACCACAAACCGCCGAAGGATCAATCCGCGAAAATCCAATACCAAATACTTTTTCTTTTATTTCAATCAACTAAAACCAAGTAAAACCAACCCAAACCGATCATCAGAACGGTTAAATAAAATCCGAAGGAATCCACCACCAAAGTCTTCTATTTGACTCCAGTCAACTACCCGATCTAGACAGAAAGGGTAAGCACTCTTCTCCTACAGGGGTTAATAATTCTTCGGTGATGGCTCTAACCGGCCACACCGTCAAACCACACCTTTACTATGAACAAAAAGAGGTGACCGAAACCCTTCGGCACCACAACCCCACTTTATCACAATAACAAGAACAATCCAATCAATTTTCTCAATAACATAGCAACATACATTATCAAATATAGCATTCAACATCAAGGCTTAAATACAACATTTAAGCGTAAAGCAACGATACCCATACCCTTTCCTACTGTGCATCCATGTGTCAAATTTTAAATTAGTTATTCCACTTACACAAGTTTTAATGTTGCTATCCTATGACAAAATTTTAAGTACAACCTAAGCCATGTTTCTAGGTTATCCCACATAAAAGTTTTAGTTAACCCTATGGTATTTCACTAAGTTCATACACCACAGACCTGAAGCCCGCCCTGATACCAACTGTAACACCCTGGCATCTAGTATGCCCTAGATGTCACTAAACATGGTAGAAGCAGCATCTAAATACCACAAATAAAGATAAATTACAGCAAGGGCGCAAATGTTAAAACCGAAAATTTCGGCAGCATCTCCTTTGTTTCTCCATGGTTCGGAGCAACAACAGAAATATCACAAGACATATCATAATGAAAGACATCTAAACCAGCAATAACAGGTGATATAGAGACATCTTAAGTCTAAAATAATGAATCCAACCACTCCATAAGTTATAACGAAGTAAATGATGTAATCAAGCCATACTCCAAATTTCATCGCACCAGTCTAATTATCACAACTCCAAATGGTAACATTGTCTAAATGTGTGGAGCTACGTGAAGAAGTGTAGATAAGCCCCTTTCCCTCATGCCGGTTTCATGGTACCTAAAAACATCATAAAACACAAGCGTGAGTTCATCACTCAGCAAGCATATTGCAATGGAACAAGGAAAAACAGTCTCAATATCATTATCACTACGCCTAATATTCAGCATCATTAGCATGTCATATCCATATTGAATTCATCTCATTAACATCATATTCAACATCATAGTCATCTCATAATTACATTGTACGCATCTCATTATCATCATCATAAATGCAATGCAATGCACATGTCTCCTCGAAGCACATACCGATATTGCCGAGTGCACACCCGTCGGCGTGCACCCTCTTTCCCACTTCCATCCCGTAAATGGAGGGTGCCTACTCTTACTGACTCGCTCCCATACACAATCGTGGATGAGACTACGAGGTAGGTCTTTCGTGTTCACTACAAGTGAACGCAGAGGCCCGCATCAGAATGGGACGCCTATTCCATTATGAATGCACATGTGACATGAACATGTATAAACTTGCATAAACATTTAATACAACAACTTCATAATCAATATGTAATCATATTCATCATATCATAGTCAAATATCAATCATGGCAAGTTAACACAATGATACAACATCCAAACCCATCACAATACACTTGCCTTCACCCTCGTGAGACGGCGTGGTGAGACGACGACGGCACTACCGGGGTCACACCACCTGCACAAAGGTTCAATACACTCAACCACATGCACACAAGACCACACAAGAACACTTAGTTATACCGACTTCGCAATCTACTCCCAATACCCAAAAAACAGAGAATCTGTCCAACGGGAAAGCAGCCTTCGGAAGACCATACTAGGGCTTAACAACTCCAAATCAGACAAACGAGTACATTTTCTCGAAGCTTAGGAAATTTCCTAACTTTTTCTAAGAAAATGCGAAAACTGAATCAGCTTCTAAAATCCGCTAATCTAGAGTTGATTACAGACTGCACCATTCACGTCACAGATTTGACAGCATTCGGTAGAACAGCCATAACTTTTAAATGGCTGGATGGAATTAAGCGTTCTTGGTCTTCATTGAAAGGTTTTTCTATTATCTACAACTTTCTCAACAGGCGGCTGACCAAATTCCGAATGAAAAAACCACAAAACCGCGACCGAAGTCGACTGTCAGGAATTGGCCGAGGCTACTGCGCAAAACAGATCTACTAAATGAATCTATACCTCTAATTACAGCACCTAAACATGAATCCTAGGCATAATTTCTTCTTCCTAACCAGCATCATAACCCTATAGAATAATCTACCATGGCTTACCTCTGTGTAACACCCCAGCTTCTACTAAGCCCAGAATGTCACCAACATAGACCATACAACAATTAATACCATGATTAAATGGGAAATTTCGGCAACATCTCCTTTGTTTTAGCATCAATTTGAACATCACAATATCATATCAATATATATATCAATCGAGATATCAATATGCATCGACAACAATAGATGAGCATCAACTAAAATAACAGCAAGCAATGATAATCATGGAATAAGCATCAACTAAGACTAGGATGATAAAACAAATCGCTCCAAAGACCCACATGACACACATGAGGGAAACCAACACACATAATATCCATACACCAAAATCAACATAACTTATTGCCATGTTTCCATAGAAATGGGTGAATTATCTAGATTATGAGTGCTACGTGAGGAAGTGTAGCTAAATTCCCTTCCCACGCGCCGATTTCATTGTACCTAAATAAACAAACAACATAAAACACAAGCGTGAGTTCATCACTCAGCAAAGTGTAATGTAATGAAAAACAAGGTGCAAGACAACAAACCATCATCCCAGTCTCCACAGTTATATCACAACACATCATATTTAACATGTTATTCATCCTTTAAAACAACATGATAATCATCTCATGAGCATCTCATGAGTACTCTCATCATCATCTCATAAACATTTTCATTTATGTATATCATTCATGCAATGCAATGCACATGTCTCCTGGAATTCTCATACCGGTATGGTTGAGTGCACACCCGTCGGCATGCACCCTTTTCCCCCTTCCATCCCGAAGATGGAGGGTGCCTATCACTCGCTTCCATTCACCTCGGTGATGGAATCACGATGTAGGACTTACTCAAAAGAATAGCCCCGGACTAGTCATAACGGTTCTCACCGACCCTACCGGAATAGTTATGACTTATCTCACCGGACGGCCACGAAAATATGCCATGTATGCAAAATGGACAGCATCGTATACATAAATCGAAATATTGCATATCAACACATGGCATCTCAACATGTAGGACCGTATTCAACAATTGACGGTTACCGTTCAAAACATGGCATGTGAATCATTTATCAACAACAAGCATTTTAAATCATGGCATGAGGACACCATAGCATCGACAACATTTAAATCATGGCCTAAGGACATCCTATCAATTGTAACATGTAATTCATGGCAAGACATCATGTTATCTAGTCCAAACACTACCAAGCAATTCTAGCAACACTTATAACCTACAATCCACGCAACACACTTGCCTTCAACCACGGGCTATGGAGTGACAAGAGGTTGAGGGCACTCCCGGAGGCACACCACCTGCAAACACGTGCCACACACTCAAAACGAGTCCACAAAACAGTACACAAATAAATCCCGCTACCCGACTTCGCATACAACTCCTAAAATCAGAAAACAGCTAATCTGTCCCTTCGGAACAGCAGCCTTCCAAAAGGCATAACTTCGGTTCTAGGACTCTAAATTGAATAAACAAGTACATCCCCGCGTAGCTTAGGAAATTTCCCAACTTTTTCTAGTTATAGAGAAAGACTAATTCGGACTCTACTGTTGTTTAATCTAACGTTGAACACAAACTGTCCCAATCTCGTCACAGATTTGACAGTGCTCGGTAAAACGGCCATATCTCCCAAACGGCTGGACGGATTTTAACGTTCTTTATATGCACGGAAATATAAGGAAATTATCTACAACTTCCTAAAAGTCCGTACGGTCAGATTAAAATTCTAAATTGGCGAAAACGCCTGTCCTAGTTCGGGTTCCCAATCTGCCCGAACCAGAACTTGAATACATCTCTAGTTTTCATCAAATCTACCCCATGGCAGCACCTCCCTTGATCTAAAAACATGATAAACCACCACTACACAGCATCTAATCAATCCCCAAAGGTTTTCCCATATTACCTTCTTGAAGAACCACGAATCGACAACCTTTTCTTCACGATCTCCACCCGATCTCCTCCCACGCGACGTTGCCACCGGTTCTCCTCATCGCGGATCCTCCCACCGGCGAGGGCAGCACCGTGGCGTGGCGTGGCAGCGATGGCGTCACAGCACGGCAAGGGATTGTGGAGGGGGAAGGCGCAAGGAGTGGGGGAGGTGGTTTGCAAGATGTGAGGAGGGAGGAGCGGTTTGGGGGAGATGGGGGAGAGGGATGGCGGCTTGGGGGCAGGGGAGGGGCGCACCAATGAGGGCAGGGCAGCAGGGTGTGCTGCCCTAAAGCTCTCCCTCATGGACCCAATTCATTCCACCTTCGGCCCAATTGCTTTCCCCCACGGCCCGATCACCCAGAAAACAGACCGAACCTCCCGGAAACGACCCAAAACGACATCGAAATATTGTTTAATCTCATGCCGCAAAGTTTTACTCCCAAATATCATATTTTATAATGTCACACCGTTCCGTAGTGTCACACTCTGCTTGACGAATCAAACGATGACGGATCTCCTCCTCCTGGCCACAATCTCCCTCCAATCGCCGGAATCGTCGGTTCCTCTCGGTTGAAAGGCTTCGCAATGGAGAGATCTATGGAGGGGGAAGGTGTGGCAGCCATGGGGGAAGGAACCCTAGCTAGGGCTGGCTAGGGTGGAGGGAGGTGGCGCAAGGAAGGGAGAGGAGGGGGCGCACCAAGGGAAGAGGGGGCCGGCGGCTTGGGGGGAGGGAAAAGGAGGGTGGGGTGCATGAGGGGAGGGGTGGCTAGGGTTAGGCAGGTTTGCTACCCCCACATAGCCCAGACCCCCCCAGAAGGCCCAAGTTCTCCCGAAAAGCCCAAAAATCAGTCCCCCCAAGGCCCGAACTCCCCCGGAGAGGCCCAAACACCCAGAAACGGCCCAAAAGCACGATATAAGGTCGTACCGAAATGCTATAATCTATAAAGTCGCATTCTAAGGTATCACAGATGGAGGACTCGGAGAAACCTTTGTTCGTAGGCTGCAAGTTGAAATACACAAGGTTGTCATCCAAGCTTGAACTACTGAAATTGAAGGCAAGCAACAGTTGGTCTGACAAGAGTTTCACAGTGTTGTTACATTTATTGGCGGACATGCTTCCAGAGGGAAACGAGTTGCCGACAACCACCTACAAAGCCAAGAAGATTCTTTGTCCCTTGGGAATGGAAGTAGAAGAATACATGCATGTTCGAATGACTGTATCCTATACCGCAAAGAGTACGCAAACTTGCATGTATGTCTGGTGTGCAACGCATCCCTGTACAAGCGTAAGAGTCATTCAAATGAGGACGGCGAGAGCATCGAGGTGAAAAAAGGACCTCCTGCAGGTGGCATGGTATCTGCTTGTAATTCCCATTTGAAGTGTTTGTTTATGAGATGCATTCAATACCGCTGAGTTGATGAGGAGCTCCTACTATGGGTTCATAGAGGAGATTTGGGAGCTCAACTATATACTTTTCAAGATTCCTCTATTTTGGTGCCGTTGGGTCCACCTCTAGTAGGTGAAGGTTGACAAGTATGGCATCACTACTATGGACCTCGAATGTGTCGGAAACCATGATGAACCATTTGTACTCGCTAACCAAGCTGTTCAAGTCTTCTATGTAACCGACCCGTCCAACAAGAAGCATCACGTAGTTCTACAGGGAAAAAGGAGAATTGTTGGAGTTGAAAATGTAGTAGATGAGGAAGAGTCCAATCAATTTGACGAGTTGCCTCCAATTGAAAATGCCATCATGGTCCCAGAAGAACAACCTGAGGAAGCAAGCTACACACGTGTCGATCATTGTGAAGGCCGAATTTTCATACATAAGAATAGGCAAGTTGAGTTATGAGGAGGTGTTGTCATGTTTATTATTTTTCATGTGTAATATTAAAATGCTTAACTTGTAATCAAGTGGATGATTGTTACGATCATGCACTTTGTATATATGAATGTGATGAACTTTGTAACTAGCTTGTGATGCATTTGAATTATGTATATATGTATGTGATATAGGCTGACATATATGTATATATGTCATAACTAATAATTCATGGTCATATGTATATATATCTCAAAACTACATTTGTAGGAGAAACACTATCGCAGACGGTTCTATAATATAACCGTCTGTGATGTTTAGTTATCACAGACGGTTATATAAAAGAACCGGATGTGATGTTTGGTTATCATAGACGGTTCTGTAATAGAACTGTCTGTGATGTTTATAAATCACAGATGGTTCTGTAATATAACCGTCTGTAATCATTTTATCACAGACGGGTCTACAGTAGAGCCTTCTGTGATGACTCCCCTATATATAGCCACGGGCCGCAAGTCCCCCAAACCCAAGCCTATATTCGTGCAAGCTGACTTCTCACCTCCTCCACCACCTCTTCACCCACTCCGCCCTCCTGCCCCAGGCGCCTCCTCCTGGCTCAACCGCACCTCCTCCTGGCCTCCACTGCTGGCTTCCTCCCGCCTCCACCATGTCGGCCTACTCCCATCGCTGTGTGCTCCAGATCCCCAAGCGCCTTTCGATCATCCTCCCCACCTTGTCACAGCGTCCTGCCCTCCCGGTTGCCAGCCTCCTCCCAGGTAGATCATCGTTGCCTCCTCCCTGGTAGCTCATCCTCCTGGTCGTCCTCCCCTCCTGGTTTGTTTCGGCACTCTCCCCTCTACTTCTCCCATGATGAGTGCTATTGTACTGCAAATTTTGATTGCAAATTATTGTGTACCAAATTTTGCTTCTATGTTGGTCAATTTCCAAACATTGCACTAATAACAATATATATATGTATATGTTAGTGATATTTTGACCTATCATTGCACTAATATATAGTTGTAATATCCTACTTTCATTTAGTTGAACTGACTATACATATTTACATTCTAAATGAATAAGTGACAATATTCATTGATTCATCTTTTGTCGCTAGGTCACCATGAACTTGCATTAACGACATTTTGGCCATTTCTTTGAGACTGCCTCTAACATTAATGTATTCCCACAGTGTACACATGAAGTTGATTACTATGTTGAATGTACTCTTTATATTTGTTGAATGTTGATTGCTATGTTGTGGATAAAAGCTCATGTGAGTGGACTTCGAAATGCAGATGGACAATAGTTTGTTAGATACCTGATATCTGCATATGATCATGTTTGCTCTTATTAACCAACAAAATGCAGTGTTCAAAGTTTATGCTGTGATAGTGCTATCATAAAATAATTTTGATTTTAGTTTTCTGTCAATCAGTTCATAAATGCAATTCATCCTTTGTAGATGTGATCCAACAATATTTTTCTGTGCTTTCTTCAGCCAAGAAAGTGCAGGAAGTAGGACCCACACAAAGTATAGCACACATACATCACACTTTATATCACTTAAACCCATAGGATTAGCTGCTCACTTCTTACACGACATAATTGCTACTTTATCTATTTCCAAACTCATGTTATTCTAGACTTCTTGTTAAATGCTCCATGATGCTTTGGGTCTGTTTATGAGCTATAATAATTAAAGTGTAAATCTAGCCTTGAACTAACTTTGTAGCTTCTTGTTACATGCTACAAAGTATTGATTGATACTTCACTGTATATGATTTTGGTCATCTCTGGTTGCTTTGTAACTTGGTTATTTAGCTTGTTCTGTTGTATAGCATCTGCTTGAATTGTTTTAAATATTGTTGCTTATAGTTTGGCCGAACTATTTTAAATATTGTTACATAATTTAGGAAGGTAATAAGAGTTCAAGGCCATATTTGCTTAGTTAATTAATTAGCTCAATTATGATAATTCGACCCAGGTTTAGAGAAGCTAAGAGCTTGTCTCTAGCAGCACTACATCGAGTGGCGAGGAGGCTAAAGATTTAATCTTCAAGCAGCTCGACACCTGAGAGCAAATTATATACTCTTTCATTTATTAATCTATTTAGTAGACATGATTCATTGTTTAGTTAACATAAGTTTTATGATCCACTTTATCCTTTTTATGTCAATTTTGATATCTTTGATTTATGTAATTTTCTTCATATTGCTATTTGGGATTAGTTTTACTTTGGACTTATGTCATGATATAGCAACACTTTGCATTGCTTTAAGCTTTAGAATTATAACAAGATTCAAGAAGCCCAAGAACTTTAGAATTATAACTTGATGGCTATCAATTAAGTTAGAACCCAATGTGGGACTTACCTCGTAGTTTGATAGACATAGGTTCTTTGATGAACATGGACTAAATAGATTTTTATTTAGTCAAGATTATACAGATGTGTGTATATGGCTATATATTTATGTAATTAGCTGATTATATAAACCAGAAGAGGAGCTAAGGATTAGGAAAGGCTCTAGGACACCTGGCACGTAGCGTGCTTGGACGCGTGGATCCAAGCGTTGCTCGAGCGTGAGGTCTCAAGGGGTGCTTGGGCCCTATCACCAAGGTTTTTATTCGTTTCTTTTACTTTATTCTTTTATCATAGTTTTTCCGTGTTTATAGGATAGCACGACTCGTGGGTGTTGCTCTTGAGGGGTTCTGAGTGCCTATATACTCAATTTCTTTTTGTTGTTCTTCTTTTTTTATCATTAGTTAGTTTTTTGAAATGGAGTGACGAACAAGAGCGAGAATATCTGATGTCTTCTCCCTTCTTTAAAAACAATAACACTTCTCACCTTGCAATGAAAATGCTGCCATTAATTAAAACTTTCAATCTTTATCTTCTATAGACAATAAGACCTCTTACCTTATAATTAAATTCTAATAATGAGGTTTTTGTTCGATTTGGAGTCACTACTACACAAAGGCTTATATTAGACACCCTATCACAGATGGTATTAGTGTACAGGTGGAAGAAGAATAATGTTCATATTAAATAGTTGTTTGTTGTGTAAAAAAGACTGTAACTATTTTTATTCTGATAGGATGCCACATTTTGTGACACTACGGTATGGTGTGACATTTTAGAATGTGAAAATTAGAGATTAAAACCTTTCGGTTTGAGGTTTACTTGCGTTTTTGGGCCTTTTGAAGTGTTGTGACACCATGGAGTGTCGTAACCTTATTTAACGTGCATGATAAGGTCAAAAACAGTATGAGATGTGGAAATAAGGTTAAAACCATAGGGTTTGTAGGTTATTAACGTTTCCGGGCCGTTTCCGGGGTTTTGGGCCTTTCTGGGGGATTTTGGGCCTTAAAGAGGGGGTTGTGGGCTTTGGTGGGATGGAGTAGGAATCCATTTAGGATTAGGATTGGGTGTGGGGGCTAGTAAAAGGCCTCCCCCTGCCCTTGGTGCGCCCCACCCCCCATTGGTGCGCCCCCCACCTCTCCTTGCCCTAGCCGCCCTCCCCTCCCCTCTCCCCTTTGTGCTGTGTGCCCCTCCCTTGCACCTCTCCTCCCCACCTCTCCACCACCTCTCCTCCACCCCCTTGCTTCCCTAGGGTGGCCTCCCCACCCCCGCACCTCGTGGATCCATCCATTGGAGCGAGGAGCGAGGAGCGAGGAGCGAGGAGCGAGGAGCGAGGAACGTGGAGCGAGGAGCGAGGAGCAAGGAGCGAGGAGCGAGATCTATTGGAGTTTTCGTACGTCGGGCAAAGGTATGATCATGGGGATCCTTGGGGTTGATCTAGGTACTGTTCTTAGGGTGTTTTTCAAGTTTTTAGATCAATTGGTGGTGCTGGATTTGAGTAATTTGGATTAGATCTAGATGTTGCCACGTTTCTGTTTTGGTGGTCGAGCTAGGGTTCACGTTTTTGCCAATTTAGATTTGGAATCTGGTCGTACGGATGTTGAAGAAGTTGTATATAATTTCATTATCTTTCCGTGGATATAAAGAACGTTAAATTCCGCCCAGCCGTTTGAAAGTTATGGCTGTTTTACCGAGCGTGTTAAAATCTGTGACATGATTGGAACAGATCACGGTATTTTGTAGATTAAACAACTTTAGGGTCCGAATCAGTCTTTCCCTATAACTAGAAAAAGTTGGGAAATTTCCTAAGCTATGCGAGGACATACTCGTTTCATTGATTCGGAGTCGCAGAACTCAAGTTATGCCTTTTGCAAGGCTGCTGTCCCGACGGGACAGAACCTCTGTTTTTAGGTTTTGCGAGTAGTTGGCAATGTCGGGGTAGATGAGGGTTTGCGTACTGTTTTGTGGGCATGATTGTGAGCGTGTGATACCTATGTGCAGGTGGTGCGACCCCGGGAGTGCCTTCTACTTTCCGCCAATCCGTTGCCCGTGGTTGAGGCAAGTGTGTTGTGATGGATAGCAATTTTTAGGTTGCTTGTTGAGAATAGATGGAATTGATTACATGATATATGATCATTTGCCATGCTTTTATGATTGCCAATGATATGATGAGCATGTTTATTATGTTATGATGCCATGTGTTAATATGTGAGTTAAACATGATGTTGGCATAATTGCATACATGACATGTTACATGGCCCGGGCGATGAGAAAGTCATATCTAATTCGGGAAGGTCGGTGAGAAAGATATGACTAATCCGGAGAGCCAATGAGTAAGTCCTACATCGTGATTCCATTCACCGCGGTGAACGGAAGCGAGCAGTAGGCACCCTTCATCTTCGGGATGGAAGGGGGGAGAGGGTGCACACCGACGGGTGTGTACTCAACCATACCGGTATGAGTTTCCAAGGAGACATGAGCATTGCATTGAATTGCATACACAATGATGATGATAATGTTAAGTGTTCATGAATGAGATGATACACATGATGTGAGATTTTATTGCCATGTTATTGTTCTTGTTGTCCAGTGCAATATGCTTGCTGAGTTTCGAACTCACGCTTGTGTTTCCTTGTTGTTTTAGGTACCATGAGAACGGCATGCGGGGAAGGGAAATAGTCACACGCCCACATGTAGCTTCACCATATTGATTCCACAAGTCATTCTATTAGTTTGATAATAAATTGCGTGTGATGCTCATTGATTTAAGGCTTAGCTTTGCTTTATGAGAGTTTTATTGTTCGTTTGATACTTGGAGACATTAAGTGCTTGATGATAGTCTTATATTGTCGTTAAGACTCTAATTATTGCTGTTTTAGATGTCTCTTATATTGCCTTATATTGTTATACTGTTGTTGCTCCTTCAATTCATGTTAAAACAAAGGAGATGCTGCCGAAATCTCGGTTTTTAGCATATGCGCCTTTGCTGGAATTTTATGTTAAATGTGGTATTTAGATGTTGTTTAGCTTATGTTTGGTAGCATTCATGCATAGTAAATGCTGGGGTGTTACAGTTGGTATCAGAGCGGGCTGCAGGTCCTTGGAATGTGTATTTTTTTTAGTGTCATGCTATAGGGTACAACTAAAATGTGATGTGGAATAACTTAGAAACATGACTTAGGTTTTTACTAAAATTTTGTCATAGGATAGCAACATTAAAACTTGCAAAAGTGGTATAACTAATTTAAAATTTGACACACATGGATGCACAGTAGGAAGGGTATGGGTATCGTTGTTTACGCTTAAATGTTGTATTTAAGCCTTGTTGCTAAATGCTATATTTGATATAGTACGTTGCTATGTCTATGAGATAAATGATTGAATTATTCCTGTTGTGGTGGTAAAAGTGGGGTTGTGGTGCCGAAGGGTTTCGGTCACCTCTTTTTGGTTCATAGTAAGGGTGAGGTTTGACGGTGTGGCTGGTTAGCGCCATCACCGAAGAACTATTGACCCCTATAGGAGAAGAGTGCTTATCCTTTCTGTCGTTGATCGGGTAGTTGACTGGAGTCAAATAGAAGAGTTAATGGTGGTTTCCTTCATATGTTCTTTGCCGTTCTGACGGTCGGTGTTCGTTGCTTTTCTTGGCTTTAGTTGATTTGAATCAAATGAAAAGTGTTAGGTTTTCGCGGATCGTTCCGTATGCGGTGTGTGGTTTTGTCTTCCTTGGTTGAAGACGAAGAAGAGGAGACTAGTGTTGCGTTTTTTTGGGCGCCTTTCCAGTTTTGATGCCTGTTGATTGCATTATGGGGAACAAGCATTCAATTTATCCCTATGTTTGTCTTTCTCTGAGGTTAAAGGAGTTATTGAGGTGCTGTGCCAGACCTGGTTGTCAGGGCTGAAGTTCTGTGGCTTTGTAGTAGTACGTGGTGTTTGATTTCGTTATTTTACTGGTTTAAGAAATCATCTTTGAAAAACCCTTCTTGTTTCGTGAAAGATTGGGGTTTGGTGTTAAGGTTTTATTTGCAAAGGTTTATGTGATCGGTTGGTTCCCTCCTGTAGGAGTCTTTGAGATTGAAAAGTGTTTTGGAAAATTCCTTTGCATGACCAAGTTTGGGTTTGTCTCATGGCAATTTTGAGAGTCAAGTTTCCTTATGAATTTGGGATGAGTTTTAAAACTAAAATGCTGCAAACAAAGTTAGTAGTCTTTTGACCGAAATCGTTTGTCCCTAGAAAGAATTGATGTTTAGCATGTTATGTAGTAGGTAACAATGTGGTTTATGGAATGACGTATTGCTAAGCCAAATTTTGAGTTGAACCAATTCAATGTGATTATCATATCTAGCTTGAGAATAAATAGACTACTAGTATTGAAGTTTACTTTTAGTGAGAATGATTAAATGTGTTAATGTACATGCTTAGAATCTGTTGCTTTGCTTCAAAAGTGCTTAGGACCCTCGATTATGTTTAAAGTTTTAAACCCTGATGCATAGTTAAAACATTAAGATGATGTAGACTGCTGTTACCGTTAAAGAAACTTTGCTGGTTGTTTAAAGATGTTCTAATCTAATGGAGTAATAGAGGAATTTAATCGTGTTGCCTAGTGACTTTAATTTGGAAGTTGATTAGAGTTGCTATTTACGTTGTTGCAAACTACTAGTATATTTGGAAGTATGCAGTTGTGTCCCTTCAATGCTAGTATTGATATCAATTGAGAAGACATAAGACTTATTGTTAATGATGTTGTTAAGGGCAGTGTTAATGCTAGTATTCAATTTATTTTAAATAGTTGGAGTATGTTGTGTGGTGGTAATTTGGTTATCACCTATGTATAGGGTAGCTAAAAGTAATGTTGTTGGTTGATGAATATGCCCGTTTGTTGTTATTGATGACTAAGTAGTGGTGATAATTGTTTAGATTACTTGTTGAAAACCATGGTTAAAATAGAGGAAAATTTTAACATGTTGCGATGGAGTGAGCTTTGGATAATTAACATGATGTACAATTTCATCCTTAATGAATGCATGTCGTAGAATCATATTTACGAACCTTGTCTTGTGGAGATAATATTTACATGTTGAAGTCGCTTGTTAACTGAATAAGTTTCGATTGTCGAGACGTTTACATATAGGTGGTATGAAAGTTATTGGCTGGCCACGCTGAAAGTTTTGTTGGAGCACTTGTTTCAAATCTAGAATATGATGTTATTTGTTACGTGGGTCAATGGGGATCTTGTTGACTTAGTCTTCGTGGGATGTCTTTTCGTAAGCATCGTAAACTTTATTTATAAGTATTGGGGAAGATAATAAGAGAAAGAATTTGTTGTGAAGCTTTTGGTTGTATTGTGTTGGGGCTCCTCAGGGAGTAGATAGTAATTATTGAAGTCTTTTAATGGAAAGCGTAGTGGAGTACTAGAGATGGTTCTTGTTATGCTGAGCTTGTGTTCAAAAGCTTTTGGACTGGTTAGGTTGTTTGCCATTTTGGTTGAAGGGTTTTCGGTCAAGGTGTTCCATATGCTGTGTTTCAGAGTTTCCCTAAAACTCGTAGAAATTGGTGCAAATATTTGGTTTTGGCTAATTTGTTTAGTCGGTGCTATGAGTATGGATTTACACCCCAAAATTTTTTGAGTGGATCGCGCTCCTTCGCGTCCACACTGAATTATCTTTGGAATAAATTTTAAAGGAAACAGATGGACTTAGTGGGTTGTGTTGGAAACTCTTGAGATTTAATTTGTAACTCTTTTGGGCTAGAGTTGGAGTTGTTTTGAAAATGTGTGTGATGTTTGCGAGTGCTTCAAAAAGGTGGACTTTATGAAAGTTTTACAAAGTGATTTTGTTAGTGAGGTGTTCCCCTTTTGGGAATGAGTTTCCCTCTCCTTGAGGAAGTTTGTGATGGTTGTGGGAGCAGATGCTCGACTTGAAATTTTGATGTTCTCTTCCAAAATGTTGAATTTGGAGGAAATGCAATGTTGTGCAAGTTTAGCTTTCAATTGATGTGGGTTCTTTTTCGACGTGGTGTTTTACTGTCAATTATGCTGCCGTCATAGTCTATATGAATTTCCGCAACCTTCGATGTTAATTGTGTTTCCATCATTTGATACCGAGGAAGAAGTCATTTGGTGAATGACTATTCGGTGCCGTTGTTACATGATGAATGAAGGGTGAAAAAGGAAAACGAGACATTGTTTATGCGTAATTAATCGTAAAGGAGTCAACGAGCCAGGTCGGTGAGAAAGTCATATAAGGATATATGACTAATCCGGAGTGCTCTCGAAAAGTGTGCATGCATGTCAAGAATCGAGATGTCCATTTCTTTCTAGTATGAAAAGAAAGAATGAAGAAATTATGGTATTTTGGTTGTGGTGTAGGGGATTTATGCTTCCTTTGTGATTTGGCTTGGATGTTGCCGAATTCTTTCCAAAATGGTTGTTAACGCTTTGGGTTTGAGTTGTCGTGTGTACACTTGGGCTTGATAGCTAAGTGTTTTTGTGTGAGGGCGAGACCCTCTTAAGAAAGGAACCAATTGTGGCTTGGTTAGGTTTTTCGATCCTAGCTTGGGGCTAGGTGTCGAACCTTAGTGGTATAAGGGTGGCTTGTGATGGAGGTTGATGGTGTATGGGTTTAACCATTATTAAGAGTAGCGATGGGTGGAAGTGAAGTTGATGGTATGTGAAATCATGTGCTGAAACATTGGCTTTGAACTGAAAAATTAACTTAGAATTGGATTTGCAAAATTTGCTTGTGCATGTGTTTGACAATTTGACAAGAAACAGTAAGTTTCGCTTTTGAGCCGGACCAAACTTAAAGAAAACAGTAAGTTTCCCATCTACGACGGACCAAATTTGTTGGTCTGTCGTAAACATTCTTTGGCAACCTCATTTTCCCATGTACGACGGACCAAGTTTTTAGGTCTGTCGTGCACATGTTCTTGAGCTCTTGTGCCAAACTCAATTTTCCAAGAAAATAGCAGTCAGCGCATGTACGACGGACCAAGTTTTGGAGTGCATCGTGGACGTGCTTTTGAGATGATGAGCCGGACTCAATTTTCCAAGAAACCAGTAAGTTTCGCATGTACGACGGACTGATTTCTTTAGTCTGTCGTGAACGTGTTTTCGCCGGAATGATTTCATCTTGAAACCGAGACTTTCACTTGTACACCGGACCGATTTTGTTGGTCCGTTGTGAATGGTTTTTGAGTGACTTTTTCATGTGTACGCCGGACCATATTTTTTGGTCCGTCGTGAATGCGTTTTTGCTCGATTAGGGTTTTGAGCAAAATTGGAATTGTGTTTGATTTGTTTTTGAGATTATGAAATTTGTGAGAATTTCATGATGCTTGAAGTGGACTTTATGCAATGCTCGTGTGAGTATTTGCATGGATTGATGTGAGTCAAGTCGTGGACTTGTGCTTGGAATTGTTTTGTGGTTTGTTCATGTGCAGGTATTGGTCGAAGACGAACGTGGTCGATGACGGGACCGGAACTAGGTTCATGGAGGAGCTGAGGTTCGGGACTAGGTTCAGCGAGGAACTGAGGTCTTGGTGGTCAAGGATGTCATGCGGGACGTTCGGGCTAAGAGAATGGTGCACATGAAGAATGGTTAGTCACGTGAGAATGGCAGGAGGTCATTCGCGTGCAAAGTGTTAGTCACGTGAGTATGGCAGGTGGCCATACGCGTGCAAAGTGTTAGTCACGTGAGTATGGTAGGGTTGCCATACGCGTGCAAGAGTTGTACTCGGCCAGGTTGGGCCAAGAGGAGTTGTATACATACTCCTTGATTAGGAATTGTATTCAGAACTCCTTGTGTTTTGCTCCTTTAAATAGGAGGGGTGTCTCCTGTTGAAGGGCATCAATCGGAGCTGAGCGCATTGAAAGCCTCAAGCTCAGTTTTAGGGTTTGTACTCTTTTGATGAGAGTACTTTAGACAAAGGAAATAAAGATCAATTCTTCTAGATCCTTGCGTGCTACAGTAACCGCGTTGCTACAGTGTTTCCTGTTTTGGTTCTTGTTTGCATGATTGTTCTTTTCTAGATTGGTTTTTGTTCTTTAAGTTTTATCTTGATTTGATCCATCAAAACCTTTCTAGAGAATTGATTTAGGGTTTCTCTAAGTTTAGTTGATTAAACTTTTAGATCAATTCTCGTCATCTTCTGTTACAGCAAGCTTGCAAGGTTCATAACTTTTGATCCGTAAGTCCGATCGAGCTGATTCTTTCTGAGTTAGATTCGTATTGGAATCTAGTTTCTTGTGTTCAAATTTCAGATCATTCCGACGGTTGGATCTCCAGAAATTCGCATTTTACCGAACCTTTGTCATTCTGTTTTTGTCGAAAATGAGGCAATTATTTGGTTCTGTTTTGGGGTGAACTTTTAATAGATCAAGAATTTGGTTTTAGCTTCCGCACAATCATTCACCCCCCCCTCTGATTTCTATATTCGTATACTTCGATCCTACAAGTGGTATCAGAGCAAGGTTTTTCTAATCTATCTTAACCGGTGATTAGATTAATGGATCGTTATTCGACAAAACCATGTGTGTTCGATGGTGTTGATTTTCAGTTTTGGAAGGCCAAGATGGAGGCGTTCATCCAAGCACAAGGCTTCACAATTTGGGAGAAGGTCTACAAGCCATATGAAGTCCCTGCAAACGACAACGTCAACGACACCAATCGCACACATGTTGAAGCAAGCAAAGAAGGCGCGCAACTTGATCATCCAAGGTTTGGGGCCTTAGCGACTTTGACCGTGTGATCCATCTCAAGTCCGCATATGAGGTATGGAAATCTCTTTGTGATTACCATGAGGGTTCTAACACTATTAAAGAGGTTCGTCAAGATCTTTACAAAAAAGAATACATGCGATTTGAGATGAAACCGGTGAGTCGCTAGATGACTTCTTTGCATG
Organism: Rhipidocladum racemiflorum; assembly: GCA_036346355.1. NCBI lineage: Eukaryota > Viridiplantae > Streptophyta > Magnoliopsida > Poales > Poaceae > Rhipidocladum > Rhipidocladum racemiflorum. The sequence goes on from CM070571.1 coordinate 56,483,863, forward strand.
TTTCAATAAAATTCTTTGTAATCTTCGTGCTGTTGGAGTTAGCTTTGATGATGTTGCTAATGCTAGACAATTGCTTGGTGCTTTAGACATGTCTATTTGGGAGATGAAAGTTACATCCATTAGAGAATCTACTGTCATGAGTACACTTACATTAGATGTTCTGTATTCTAAATTGAAAACTCATGAGTTGGATGTTCTTGCAAGGAAAGGTAATATTAAATCAATTGCTTTGATCTCTAACCCTAACATGTCAAATGCAAATTCTTCTTCTAGCTTTGCCTTGTCTTCCATGTCTTCTTTAACAGATGAGCAACTTGAAGAGTTTTCTGAAGAAGATCTGGCACTACTCTCTTCTCGCTTTAACAAAGCTTTGCAGAATGTGAGAATGAGAAAGAGAGGTGGTCCTCCAAGATGCTATGAGTGTGGTGACCCCAACCATATTCGCACAAATTGTCCTAAGCTTGCAGGAAAAACATCAAAGGAGGAGAAGGACAACGACAGAAGGAATGAGAAGAAAAGGTTCTCGTCAAATGATAGGAAGAAGAAGAGCTTCATCAACCGCAAGGTGGTTCACCGAGTTCTTTCCGCTCTTGAACAAGTCAATTTGAGCGATGTGGACTCGGAGAGCAGCGAAGATGATGCAACTCCAAGCAAGCATGATTTGATAGGATTGTGTCTCATGGCAAGCAACAAGGATAGCTTCACCGAGGACGGCAATGACAACGACTTCAATGAGGTATATCCTTCTTATGATGAATTAGCCAATACTGTTGCCCGTCTTGGAAAATTACTTGACAAACGTGATAGAAAAATTAAGAAACATGATATTCTTGTGGAGTCATTGAATGCTGAAATTGCTAGACTTAAGACATTGATTCCTGATGATGATACTTGTAAATCATGTGACTTAATTTACAATGAGCTCACCTTGCTTAGGAAAGAACACGCTCTTCTGTTGCATCTAAATGAGAAAAATGAGAAACATGTTAAACATGCTAGCTGTTCCACTGATGATTTGCATGGTTCAACTTCTTGTTCTAAATGTTCAACTCTTGAATTAAAATTGAAAGATGCAAATGCTAGGGTTTCTCAATTGACTGATAATCTGCTTACTCATGAGGTTCTTTCATGCTCTACTTGTCGTAAACAGAAAGGGAAGGTCGATATTCCTTGCAATAATTGTTTAACTCTTGCTAAGAAAGTTGATTACTTGCAAAATTCTTTGGAACGTTTCACTAATGGCAAGAAAAAGTTGAACATGATTTTGGATCAATCTAAGGTTACCACAAACAAGAGAGGTTTAGGTTTTGATCCTTATGCCACATATGAAACTAAACCTCGCACTGTTGTTCAGGCTCCTTACAAAATTGAGTTATCTAATGAGCCTAAGAAAATTGCTTTTCAATCTGCTGGTTTTTTATCTTCTACTATGATGAATGCAAAATGTGCTTTTACTGTTAAAGCTAAACATCATGTCAAGTACACTTGCACTCATTGTGGTAGAGATAGACACTTAGTAGATTTTTGCTTTAGACTAGCCAAACAGCAAAAGAAGGAAAGAACTGAGGCTAGGTCAAATTTCAGCAAAGCACATTTTTATGCGCCTAGAGTGATGAAAACACCTTCTGTTCCTAGAAACATGGGAAAAGGCAAATCTGATTTTGTGCATAAAAATTATCGTGTTGTACCCTCTTGTTGTGCGTCGTGTGTCTCAAGATCGATTCCCAAAAATCTCATTCCTAACCCCAAGATCGAGACCTCGACATGTTTTGCTATGTAGGCTTCTCGCGCGAGGAAGGAGAACATATGGCTAGTGGATTCCTGATGCTCACGCCACATGTCCGGTGATAAGAATTGGTTCTCCTCCCTCACTCGTGCATCTCATGCTGAAAGTGTTACTTTTGGAGATGCTTCTTCCTCTTCTGTTGTGGCAAAATGTACAATAAAGGTAAGTGACAAGTTTATGTTCAAAGATGTGGCTCTTGTTGAAAATTTGAAATATAACTTGCTTTCTGTCTCACAAATGCTTGATGAAGATCTTGAGATAAGCTTTAAGAAAAATGAATGCAAAGTGCTAGATGCTTCAGGTGATCTTGTGTTCAAAATTTCTTGTTTTGGAAGAGTATTTAAAGCTGATTTTGATGCATCACCTTCTTCTAAGCATAGGTGTCTAATTGCCAATGTTTCTAAAGATTTATTCTTTTGGCATCGTAGACTTAGTCATGTTGGTTTTGATCATCTTACTCGTGTAAGTGGTTTAGATCTCACACATGGCTTGCCTAAGCTTAAGGGTGATAGCAATCTAGTATGTTCTTCTTGTAGACATGGTAAGATGATTGCATGTTCACATCCACCTCTTACCATGGTGATGACAAACGCTCCAGGACAGCTACTACATCTTGACACTGTTGGACCATCTCGAGTTCAATCTTTTGGAGGCAAGTGGTATGTGCTTGTGATTGTTGATGATTTTTCTAGATACTCTTGGGTATACTTTATGGCATCTAAGGATGAGGCTTTTAGTCATTTTAGAAGTCTTGTTCTTAGGCTTTCTGTTGATCATCCAGGAGCTCTTAGAGCGATTAGAAGTGATAATGGAACTGAGTTTAAAAATTCTTCTTTTGATCTCTTTTGTGCTGAAAAAGGAATTGATCATCAATTTTCATCACCTAGAGTGCCTCAACAAAACGGTGTAGTCGAAAGGAAAAACAGAACGTTGGTTGAGATGGCTAGAACCATATTAGATGAACATCACACTCCTAGAAATTTTTGGGCTGAAGCTATTTCAACTGCTTGTTATGTTTCAAACCGTGTGTTTTTGAGATCAAAATTGGGTAAGACTCCATATGAGCTTCGGTTTGGACATAGACCTTCTGTTTCTCACTTTCGAGTTTTTGGATGCAAATGTTTTGTCTTGAAATCTGGAAATCTTGATAAATTTGAAGCTAGATCAAGCGATGGCATTTTTCTTGGATATCCTGCTTCATACTCGAGGCTATCGTGTGCTTGTTTAGGAGACTAACAAAATTGTGGAAACTTGTGAAGTTACTTTTGATGAGTCTAGTCCAGGCACTAGTCTAAGTGATGCAGTGCAGACGCATATGTTCGAGGGAGAAAATCTTTGAAGATAATGATGATGTTGAAGATGAGGTCTTGACTCTTCCTAATGCACAACAAGTCACAGCACCTTTGGCACCTACTACTACATCACCTACAGCTAACCATCCTCAAGCTACAACATCATCTGTACATGCTGAAAATGAAGAAGGAGAAGGAGAAGTCTCAAAAGCCAATGCTCCCTTGCACATTCAGAAAATGCATCCATCTGAACAAATGATTGGAGACCTAAATGAGAGAGTCACTCGATCCAGGTTTATTCATTCTGACACTCATGCTCATTCTGCTTTAGTTGCTTCTTTTGAACCCAAAGATATGTCTCATGCATTATCTGACGAATCTTGGATCAATGCCATGCATAAAGAATTAGAGAATTTTGAACGAAATAAAGTTTGGAAACTTGTCTCACGACCTCCAGATTTTAATGTTATTGGAACTAGATGGGTTTTCAAAAATAAACAAAGTGAGGATGGTGTTGTTGTTAGAAACAAGGCTAGATTGGTTGCTCAAGGTTACACTCAAATTGAAGGCTTAGATTTTGATGAAACCTTTGCTCCTGTTGTTAGAATTGAAGCCATTAGAATCCTTTTAGCATTTGCTGCATCCAAAGGTTTCAAATTGTATCAAATGGATGTGAAAAGTGCTTTTCTTAATGGCTACATAAATGAGGAGGTTTTTGTCAAGCAACCACCTGGTTTTGAAAATCCAAAGTTTCCAAATCATGTGTTCAAACTATCAAAAGCTTTGTATGGTTTGAAACAAGCCCCTAGAGCATGGTATGATAGGCTAAAAACCTTTGTATGGTTTGAAACAAGCCCCTAGAGCATGGTATGATAGGCTAAAAACCTTTTTACTTGAAAGGGGATTTTCAATGGGAAAGGTTGACAAAACTCTCTTTTTACTCAAGCAAGGCAATGATCAACTATTCGTTCAGATTTATGTTGACGATATTATCTTTGGTGGTTCCTCTCATGTTTTAGTGTCTGAGTTTTCAGAAACAATGAGGAAGGAGTTTGAGATGAGTATGATGGGTGAGTTGACATACTTTTTGGGATTTCAAATCAAGCAAACAAAGGATGGTACTTTATTGCATCAAAGCAAATATACAAAAGACTTGTAGCATAGATTTGGGATGGAAAACAGCAAACCAATCATGACACCCATGGAGAGCGCTTGCACACTTGATCCGGATGAAGATGGTGAGCCGGTTGATCAAAAGGAATATAGAAGCATGATAGGTTCACTTTTATACCTCACTGCATCAAGGCCAGATATACAATTTGTTGTGTGCTTGTGTGCTCGTTTTCAAGCTTCCCCACGTGCTTCACATCGACAAGCTGTCAAGCGAATTTTCAGGTGTCTTCATGGAACTCAAGATTTTGGCATTTGGGTTTCTGCTTCCTCATGCATTAGTTTAAGAGCCTTTTCTGATGCTGATTTTGGAGGATGTAGAATTGATAGAAAAAATACATCTGGTACATGTCATTTCTTGGGCAATTCTCTTATTACATGGTCATCTAGAAAACAATCTTCTGTTGCACAATCAACTGCTGAATCTGAATATGTGGCTGCTGCTAGTTGTTGTTCTCAAATTCTTTGGATAGTAGCTACACTTAAAGATTATGGGGTTAATTTGGATAGTGTTCCTCTTTTGTGTGATAACACTAGTGCAATTTGCATTGCTAAGAACCCCGTGCAACACTCTAGAACAAAACACATTGACATCAGATTTCACTTTCTTAGAGATCATGTTGAAAAAGGCAACATTGTGCTTCATCATGTGGTTACTGAACATCAATTGGCAGACATTTTCACAAAACCTTTGTCTTCTTCTCATTTTGCTTTTATTCGGGGAGAACTTGGGATTGTTCATCCAATGGGTTTGTTTTGAGGAGTTTCCTTGCCAAGTTCTTTCACTTGATAAGCTCACTTTATCATATTTCTTTATATGTTATGTAATTGAGCTAATATATGATAATATAATTGTCTCACTTGAACTAAAAATGACATTGTGGAATTCCATGGACTGATTGCTTATAGCTAAATACTCTGTGATATCTCACTCTTCTAGGCTTGATATTGAATCCTCTTGACAAATTTGGGCTATGAAGCAAGTGTGGTTTCAACTTTACTCTTTCATAAGACCTTTTAATCACTTTTGCATGTTTATAATCAAAGAAAAATGAAAAGAAAAGAGAATCAATAAAAAGGGTTGTTAAAAGCAAAAGCCTCAAGTTATGAGCTTCAGGATGCTTTCCCTAAAAGATAAGATGTATGCTTTAAGCATGCCATTCCCTCAAAAGACAAGATGTATGCTTCAAGCATGCCACTCCAAGGAAATAAAAGAAGTATGCTTCAAGCATGCCACATGCGATTCTTGTTTAAAGATTAAATTGGTCCACTAGATTGGAGTTGAAACTACTTGCTCGCCCTGATTTGTTATTTGCTTCAACTTTGAGCCTTTGTTTTTCTACTAAAGGTTTTGCTTAGTACTTGGCTATAGTTGACTGAATTGAGGTTGAGATGCATGTCATTCCCTAACTTGCTAAAATCACATCAAGATCATGTATTTTGCATGTTATGTGATATATAAGGTTATATGATCGAATGAGCTCATCTTTTCCTATCTTGGCACTCCCTTGTTTCTCCTTGTGAAATCTTTGCTATAGGAAAAATTTTGAACCTGTTCTCTCTTTTGTACTCTTGATGAATCCATTGTCAAAGGGGGAGAAATTTGGGAATCGTTGAAAAGTTTAAGGAAAAAGGGGGGAGTTGTTTTTGGAAATTTGAGAATTTTGGGAGAATTTTCGAATTTTTGGGCACATTGCACATTCACACACATGCTCCTTCTCAGGGGGAGTTTTTGTTTTGCTTTTTGGTCAAAGGGGGAATTCTGTGTTTTCTTACTTTGGTCTTTGATCCTTTGGATTTCAAAATCTTTTGTAAAGTGAATGCCAAATGTTCAATTCTAAGTGGTGTTGCCAATGTTTTCATCAAGGGGGAGATTGTGAAATCATGTGCTGAAACATTGGCTTTGAACTGAAAAATTAACATAGAATTGGATTTGCAAAATGTGCTTGTGCATGTGTTTGACAATTTGACAAGAAACAGTAAGTTTCGCTTTTGCGCCGGACCAAACTTAAAGAAAACAGTAAGTTTCCCATCTACGACGGACCAAATTTGTTGGTCTGTCGTAAACATTCTTTGGCAACCTCATTTTCCCATGTACGACGGACCAAGTTTTTAGGTCTGTCGTGCACATGTTCTTGAGCTCTTGTGCCAAACTCAATTTTCCAAGAAAATAGCAGTCAGCGCATGTACGACGGACCAAGTTTTTGGGTCTGTCGTGGACGTGCTTTTGAGATCATGAGCCGGACTCAATTTTCCAAGAAACCAGTAAGTTTCGCATGTACGACGGACTGATTTCTTTAGTCTATCGTGAATGTGTTTTCGCCAGAATGATTTCTTCTTGAAACCGAGACTTTCACTTGTACACCGGACCGATTTTGTTGGTCCGTTGTGAATGGTTTTTGAGTGACTTTTTCATGTGTACGCCGGACCATATTTTTTGGTCCGTCGTGAATGCGTTTTTGCACGATTAGGGTTTTGAGCAAAATTGGAATTGTGTTTGATTTGTTTTTGAGATTATGAAATTTATGAGAATTTCATGATGCTTGAAGTGGACTTTATGCAATGCTCGTGTGAGTATTTGCATGGATTGATGTGAGTCAAGTCGTGGACTTGTGCTCGAAATTGTTTTGTGGTTTGTTCATGTGCAGGTATTGCTCGAAGACGAACGTGATCGATGACGGGACCGGAACTAGGTTCATGGAGGAGCTGAGGTTCGGGACTAGGTTCAGGGAGGAACTGAGGTCTTGGTGGTCAAGGATGTCATGCGGGACGTTCGGGCTAAGAGAATGGTGCACACGAAGAATGGTTAGTCACGTGAGAATGGCAGGAGGTCATTCGCGTGCAAAGTGTTAGTCACGTGAGTATGGCAGGTGGCCATACGCGTGCAAAGTGTTAGTCACGTGAGTATGGTAGGGTTTCCATACGCGTGCAAGAGTTGTACTCGGCCAGGTTGGGCCAAGAGGAGTTGTATACATACTCCTTCTTGATTAGGAATTGTATTCAGAACTCCTTGTGTTTTGCTCCTTTAAATAGGAGGGGTGTCTCCTGTTGAAGGGCATCAATCAGAGCTGAGCTCATTGAGAGCCTCAAGCTCAGTTTTAGGGTTTGTACTCTTTTGATGAGAGTACTTTAGACAAAAGAAATAAAGATCAATTCTTCTAGATCCTTGCGTGCTCTGATAAGAATCGTTGCTCTGATGTTTCCTGTTTTGGTTCTTGTTTGCATGATTGTTCTTTTCTAGATTGGTTTTTGTTCTTTAAGTTTTATCTTGATTTGATCCATCAAAACCTTTCTAGAGAATTGATTTAGGGTTTCTCTAAGTTTAGTTGATTAAACTTTTGTCGTTTCTGTTAAACCTTCAAGTTTACGTTAGATCAATTATCATCATCTTCTGTTACAGCAAGCTTGCGAGGTTCATAACTTTTTATCCGTATGTCCGATTGAGCTGATTCTTTTTGAGTTAGATTCGTATTGGAATCTAGTTTCTTGTGTCCAAATTTTAGATCGTTCCGACGGTTGGATCTCTAGAAATTCGCGTTTTACCGAACCTCTATCATTCTGTTTTTGTCGAAAACGAGGCAATTATTTGGTTCTGTTTTGGGGTGAACTTTTAATAGATCAAGAATTTGGTTTTAGCTTCCGCACAATCATTCACCCCCCCCTCTGATTGCTATATTCGTATACTTCGATCCTACGAGGTAGTTCGGTGATATTTGTCCTGTCGTGAGCAATTATCTTAACTAGTTGTTTCTGGGTTTGAGTCTTGCCTGGGAGAGGATGGAATGAATGTTAGCATGATCGTGTATCGGAAAGGCAAGTGTGCCTTAATGAGTTATTCCCCTCGATGGAAATTTTTGGGAATGTAGAGAGGTCGTTAAAGGAATTGTGAGTCGCTTGATTGTGTCATGTTGAGTGTATTGCAGTGTGTAGTGTTTGTCGTGAGGATTCGAGCGTTTTGGGTTGTTGGAGCCCTTCGTGGTTGAAACGCAGATTCTGTTTGGGATTTGAAGTGAAGGTCGAACTGTGAGCGGTTGCCCTTAGTTGAGCTAGATCAACACTTTTTCATTAACTGTTGGTTTTGGGAACTCGTTTGTTGTTTGTTCCGGTTTTAGTTGTTGTGCGAATGTTTTGTGCTGCAGAGAAGCCTTTTGTCCCTTGGGGACTTTGTTGTTGATTTTGGCATCTTTCGGATTCGAGGTCGAATCCTATTCAAGGGGGGAAGAATGTGACACTACGGTATGGTGTGACATTTTAGAATGTGAAAATTAGAGATTAAAACCTTTCGGTTTGAGTTTTACTTGCGTTTTTGGGCCTTTTGAAGTGTTGTGACACCACGGAGTGTCGTAACCTTATTTAACGTGCATGATAAGGTCAAAAACAGTATAAGATGTGGAAATAAGGTTAAAACCATAGGGTTTGTAGGTTATTAACGTTTCCGGGGTTTTGGGCCTTTCCGGGGGATTTTGGGCCTTAAAGAGGGGGTTGTGGGCTTTGGTGGGATGGAGTAGGAATCCATTTAGGATTAGGATTGGGTGTGGGGGCTGGTAAAAGGCCTCCCCCCTGCCCTTGGTGCGCCCCACCCCCCATTGGTGCGCCCCCCACCTCTCCTTGCCCTAGCCGCCCTCCCCTCCCCTCTCCCCTTTGCGCCGTGGCCCCTCCCTTGCACATCTCCTCCCCACCTCTCCACCACCTCTCCTCCACCCCCTTGCTGCCCTAGGGTGGCCTCCCCACCCCCGCACCTCGTGGATCCATCCATTGGAGCGAGGAGCGAGGAGCGAGGAGCGAGGAGCGAGGAGCGAGGAACGTGGAGCGAGGAGCGAGGAGCGAGGAGCGAGGAGCTAGGAGATCTATTGGAGTTTTCGTGCGTTGGACAAAGGTATGATCATGGGGATCCTTGGGGTTGATCTAGGTACTGTTCTTAGGGTGTTTTTCAAGTTTTTAGATCAATTGGTGGTGCTGGATTTGAGTAATTTGGATTAGATCTAGATGTTGCCATGTTTCTGTTTTGGGACAGCATTAGCAGTCGACCTAGGGTTCACGTTTTCGCCAATTTAGATTTGGATTCTGGTCGTATGGATGTTGAAGAAGTTGTAGATAATTTCATTATTTTTCCATGGATATAAAGAACGTTAAATTCCGCCCAGCCATTTGAATGTTATGGCTGTTTTACCGAGCGTGTTAAAATCTGTGACGTGATTGGAACAGATCACGGTATTTTGTAGATTAAACAACTTTAGGGTCCGAATCAGTCTTTCCCTATAACTAGAAAAAGTTGAGAAATTTCCTAAGCTATGCGAGGATGTACTCGTTTAATTGATTCAGAGTCCCAGAACTCAAGTTATGCCTTTTGCAAGGCTGCTGTCCCGGCGGGACAGAACCTCTGTTTTTAGGTTTTGCGAGTAGTTGGCAATGTCGCGGTAGATGAGGGTTTGCGTACTGTTTTGTGGGCATGATTGTGAGCGTGTGATACCTATGTGCAGGTGGTGCGACCCCGGGAGTGCCTTCTACTTTCCGCCAATCCGTTGCCCGTGGTTGAGGCAAGTTTGTTGTGATGGATAGCGATTTGTAGGTTGCTTGTTGAGAATAGATGGAATTGATTACATGATATATGATCACTTGCCATGCTTTTATGATTGCGAATGATATGATGAGCATGTTTATTATGTTATGATGCCATGTGTTAATATGTGAGTTAAACATGATGTTGGCATAATTGCATACATGACATGTTACATGGCCCGGGCGGTGAGAAAGTCATATCTAATCCAGGAAGGTCGGTGAGAAAGATATGACTAATCCGGAGAGCCAATGAGTAAGTCCTACATCGTGATTCCATTCACCGCGGTGAACGGAAGCGAGGAGTAGGCACCCTCCATCTTCGGGATGGAAGGGGGGAGAGGGTGCACACCGACGGGTGTGTACTCAACCATACCGGTATGAGTTTCCAAGGAGACATGAGCATTGCATTGCATACACAATGATGATGATAATGTTAAGTGTTCATGAATGAGATGATACACATGATGTGAGATTTTATTGCCATGTTATTGTTCTTGTTGTCCAGTGCAATATGCTTGCCGAAGTTTGAACTCACGCTTGTGTTTCCTTGTTGTTTTAGGTACCATGAGAACGGCATGCGGGGAAGGGAAATAGTCACACGCCCACACGTAGCTTCACCATATTGATTCCACAAGTCATTCTATTAGTTTGATAATAAATTGCGTGTGATGCTCATTGATTTAAGGCTTAGCTTTGCTTTATGAGAGTTTTATTGTTCGTTTGATACTTGGAGACATTAAGTGCTTGATGATAGTCTTATATTGCCGTTAAGACTCTAATTATTGCTGTTTTAGATGTCTCTTATATTGCCTTATATTGTTATACTATTGTTGCTCCTTCAATTCATGTTAAAACAAAGGAGATGCTGCCGAAATCTCGGTTTTTTGCATATGCGCCTTTGCTGGAATTTTATGTTAAATGTGGTATTTAGATGTTGTTTAGCTTATGTTTGGTAGCATTCAGGCATAGTAAATGCCGGGGTGTTACACATTTCCTCAAACTGAATGGACTTTATTTGTTCTTCTCTTTTAGTTCGCCTGAAACTATTTTAACTTACAAAGATGATGGCGTCCTCTAATTCATCATCTCAAGGATGTGATGAGCCGACAAAACGAAAATTGACCAGCGGTCCAAGAAGAGCAAACAAAAGGCCAACAGACCAATATACCATCACGGCGATCGATCCGTAGGATGGGTCCCCTACAGAGCCAAGAAAGGTAGCGAATGCATTCTAGTCATTGTGCGGGATAGTCGCATGGGAACGGGTTCACATCACGATATCATCCCGGAAGTCGCTGACTGATGAGAGTCGCAACGCCCTGCTAATAGAAATTCTTTCATCCTTCAACATCCAAGTGCAACAATATGCTCTGCTAGTAGCAGGAAAGGCGTGGAAGACCTTCAAGAGCATGCTTGTCAATTAATACATCAAGAAGGATAGGATTCCCTACTCTAAGTGTGGGTTCATTGATGAGGACGTATGGCCACGTTTTGTTGAGATGAAGACGACAAACAAATTTGTGCATCACAGTGATGCACACAAGGCCCAACAGGCAAGGAACACTCACCCCCACAAACTCAGCACTACTGGCTACGCGGGGAAGAGGGCACAATGGGAGAGGGAGGACGAGGAGGCCTCCTCGCCATTTGCATCGATCATAGACCAGCGTGCCAGAGACTGGCTAGGAGCAAGGTCAGGTGCCACGTCTTCCGCAACCATCTCCTTTAAAAACCCCGCGGACGAGGAAGTCTGACAATGCCTAGTACTATATAAATCGAACTACCAATTTTGTACGTAATTAGTCCATAACTTCATAAGTGAAATAACTTGTCGGGATCTTGCAGGTAGCATTGAGTACACAATCGTCCAATGGTTCTTTTTTGCCATACAGGGAGAAAGATGCACTATCCATGGCCTTGGGAAACAAAAAACACCCTTATCGCACACGTGGCAAAGGGGTTTTTGTTCCCTGGAAAACTAGATTCCCAGATTACTCGGACAAAAACCAAAATAAGAAGAGAATCAAAGTCGAGAGAATTTGGAGGCCAGGCTAAGAGAAGAATTTAATGATAGGATAAGAAGCCTGGAGGAACAACTCAATAATCAAGAAAGACAGCCTGTGCAAGCCCAGAAGTATGTTCGCAAGTTAGCCCCACTACCCGTAAGAGCAGTTGTGCATCTGCCGCTCACATAGATGAACGCAGTGGGAATTTTCCTGTCTGTGACATTAAGGTACTAATATATATCTCTTGAATGCTCCATAGATAGAGATGTTGGACAAATTAGCTAATTGTGTACTGTTGTGTAGGAGGCCACGCAGTGCAATCTCCAAGTGAGAATTGCTAATGGCTCCCTTCCTCTTACGGCTGCTTGGGGGATCGCATATCCATCCACTAAAGGGGCGTTGGTGCACGTTACCATGGTAGCGCCGGTTTTCATGAAGGTTAATGTGGACGGGGTACATGATAGTTTCAAGATCGTCGAGCTACAGCAGCGATGAGATCGTGACACTAGGGGATGCCATTGGCACATGCATCCAATGGCCCAGCAGTGACATCTCCCTGATCACCCATACTATCACAGAACTACCCAGCCATCTGATTCACCTGCTGCACCTGGTCAGCTGTCCATTATCTCGGATGTTGTACCCCGTGGTGCACTTGATCTACAGGATTTTGACTGGTTTCCCGCCCATTCATCTCCTGTGAAGACTACCTACGGTAGAAAGAAAGGCAAGGCATACAAATCGAAGAAGATCATGAAGACCCTCGACTATCCGATTGCTCCATTTTCCTAGGTATACAAGCTAGGTGAGCCTTTACTAACGGCAGATTGCCTAAATTCACTTTGTATGTCTTGCCTTAAATTGCATTCTTGGTGCATGGAAAAAACTATCAAGCCAGTGCAAGAATGTATAACGAGTATCATGGTCAGCTTCAAGCATTAACATCTATTCAATGAGTCATCGAGGGGGGCTTCTTCCTAGTCGACTTCCAGGACTTATTCAATCTCTGCAACCTCGACGCCGTGCTCTTGAGATGCTGGACATTGTAAGTGTATGCTATCACAGTCTACATTCATCTAATAGTGATAAATGTCCACTAATATATATATATATATAATTCATCTTTATATATATAGAAACATGATACTTGAAGAGATAAGGAACAAACAATCGGTGGGTTTCCTCGACCCACACATTATTTCAAAGCAAATAATTGTCGACGTTTTCGGCCGGCGGGATATCTCCTGGGGGAGAAATTTGGTTCGGTAGGGGTGCTTTCGCGAGTGGGACACCCGGTGGGACTCTCTCGGGGGATCCCGGTGGTCAACAGACCAAGAAACACACACAACACCTGAGGGCAAGGAGAAGAACGAGTGTCGGGACCCCGAATTTGCAAATCCGGACCCTCTGTGTATTCAGCACTAGTCCAGGAACGCGCTAGTGCACACAGTCTTAACATCGGTATATATCACAATCATACCAAACGATATTATCAAAGTACTTTATTTAAATAACCAAACTGGTTACTCGACCTTATGGCCAAGTTACAAATGTATGCCTTGCAAGGCAGAACTTATTAAAAGAGAAATAACAGCAGCGGAAAATCAAATAAACTTCGTGGCGCCATCCAGTATACCAGGCAAGTAGTGGGCTCGCATCCCTAAGTGAGCGGGTCCTCTTGGAGTTCCTCCTCGAAACTAGCGTAGTCTCCTCTTCAGCGGTATTGTGTTGAGGCAAGGGTGAGTACTTGGTACTCGGCAAGTCATGCATAGAATGCAAGCTAATATACTATATGCATGGCTTGGTACAAAGGAATAGCTTTAAGGTATATTTTAATGTGACATTTGACAAGTAATATAAGTAGATTCGAAGCGATAAAACAAGTAAAGCATAAATAACTTTTCAAAAAGTTTAAATAACATTTTCCCCATCCTAAACCATATTTCCATCATCTTCTTTGTTAAACCAACCTTCTCAAATCCAAGTTATTTTGAAAAATCTAACCCTTGATTGTAATTCCCGAGCAATGTCCAAGTCACTGGACTCGGCTATTCAAATAGATTCTACACTCTGCCGAGGTTATGCACTTTACCCACAAGATACAATCCACTCACCACGTCAGCCGTGAATCGCCATACAAGAGTATGCGAATGAGCGATCATAACAAAGCCTTTGGAGCCTCAAACAACACTGAGGTGGTCCTCTCCGATGCGTGCTCTACACCATCCCTTCCCTTAGCCAAAGGCGAAGTATGGGACCAACACACCGTTAGATGGGTACACAGCCACGACCACGATACGCTCCCGTGCATAATCACACAAGCGATTATCGACACCCTGAGGCTCACAAGTGAGTCCTTAGCGACTTAGTCAACTAGGGCCGTCCCATTCCAGCCATGTGGTTGCAAGTATGACCCAGTTCAAAGGCTTGCAAGGTTAAGTCCTTAGAGTGACCAGGGCAAGACTACCCGAAAAACCAAATCAACACTCCCAATGCCACACTGGCCCACCTGATTACTCTTGCCACATGCCACGTCGAAATCGCTGTTTATCAAACCCCAGTTGATTACCATGCACCACGTGACATCAACATCACATGATACTTTTCCAAAACAGGTTCAATATATCATTAAGTCAATATTAGCATTTGATTATCCAAAATCATGTCATGAGCACGTAGCAGGTCTAAGCAGTATACTACAACGATCTAAACCCATGTTGGCAATTTAATAATGTCCAACTAGTAAACCACAACTAGGGTGACAAAGGGTCATGGCACATACTTAAGTAATCAAGGTGTCATATAGCAATTGGTATTTATCTAACCCCCAGGTTTAAACCAAAGTATCTTTCTAATTGAACTAGCATGCAATAGTTTAAATCAAAATAGATTTCGAAATGGGATCAACATGGTCAAAGCACAACTTGCCTTCAAAAAGCACTTGCTCTTGGTCTTGAGTTGGATCCTGAGTCAATACTTCTCCTTCGAATCCTTCCGGCACTTCAACGTCTACTAAGTAAAGCGTGCAAATAGCAAATACACAAATAAACACTATGCAAAAGATCCCAAAACTCCAAATAAAATCCATAAACAGAGAGAACACAATTTTCTGGATTTTTAGAAATGAATCAAATTTGGAGTTAAAGCATAAAGTTATGATTATTTAAAGTTTAAATAATCAATTAAATAATTTCTAGAGAAAAACTTTAGTCCAAAAATTAAATAAAATTCATATTTAGGTAGATCTCAATTTTATACAAATTTAGAAATTTGAATCGCTCAAATCGAGTTGAAAGCATAAAAGTTATAAGCGTTTGAAGTTTGAATCTAAATTTGAAATCATTATTCAATTAATAAATCATTTTCTTTTGGAAATTAATTATTGCGTGTCGGCATGGACACGTGGCAGCTCCTGATTGGCCTGGCGTCGGTATCCATGGGCTCGGTCCGTACTCATTTCCAGTCCCGCGGTGGACTCCGGTCCCACTCGCGTGACATGTGGGCCCACGGGTGGCGTCGCCATTTGACGTCGGCTGAGGCTACTTAGCCCGGCAGTGGGGACCGTGACGTCATGGGTGACGTCAGCGGCTGGGTTAGCCAGCGACATGCGGGCCCTCGACAGCGGGCCCGTGTCGGCGTCCTGCCGCGCTGCGTGGGCGGCCCGCGTCGGTCCAACTTCCGACCGCGTGGCGCAAACTCGTCCGTTGGTTTGAACATCAACGGCGTGGATTAGATCCAGGCTTTAATACGTTGAAACTACTCGAGGCTCGTGGGCCGTTCGATCTAGATCGGACGGTCCAGATCTAATCCTATAATCGCGCTCTGACGCGTGGCGATTGTGAACTCGGCGTTGGATCTTGATCCGCGGTCCAAATCTGTCGGGTTTCTAGGGTTTGGAAACACGTGAACTCACCGTTGCCGTCCGATCTGGATCCAGCGGTGCCTGCAGGCTTCGGGGGCCAGCGATGTAGCGGCGCGGCGCGGCGAGAGGGCGGCGACGCTTGCCGTGGCGTTTTACGCGCTCGGCCCGAAGTGAAATTACTCGAGCGCGTCGTCTTGGGGAATCCGGATTCACGGGCTTGATGGCCGGAGGACAGCCGGACGGCGGCAATATCGGGCGTTAATCGCAAGAACAGACTTCCAACTCGGCGAGCAATAGCGGCGAGCGGTGGGGATCCCTAAGCGGCGCGAGCTAGGTTCCGGAGCGGCGTGGGATGGCGATCCTCGGTATGCCGGGCATTAAATAACCTCGGCGTCCGTGACGGAGACCTAGCTCTCCGGCGGACCGCGGCGAGTCGGCTTCGGACTGGGCGGAGAGCGATGAATCGTGGCCGTCCACGTGGCACAACCAGCGACCCACGATCGCGGCGGCGGTAGTGCGTCGGACGGATCTCGGCCGTTGGATCTTGATCCAGCGATTTGGGATTGATTAGGAGTTAGGAGTGGGTTCGGTCGAGTCAAGCCCGGCTCAAGGTCGGACTCGAGTCCGACTTCGATCGGATGAGCGATGCTACTTGACCAAGTTGGATTTTCCGGCAATTAATATTTAAAATAATTCCCAGGTAAATTCATTTAATTCATTAAAAATAGCAAAAGACTCAGAAAAATTCGAGAAAAATTCTGGAAAATATTTTTGAATCATTTTGGACTCAAATAAAATATTTCTAACAAAAATTTATTTGCAAATTTAAATTCTTTAATTATTTCAAATGGAATAAATTCAAATAAATTCCAAATAAATCAAATAAATTCGAGAAAATTCCAAAAATTCACCAAAGTGTCAAATCACACATGAATTTAAGAAAAGCAAAATTTTAGGGTGTTACAAACCTCCCCCTTAATAGAATCTAGTCACAAGATTCGGGGCTTACTAAAGGAATAGGTTTGGAAATTCTTTCTTCAAATCCTCTTCGCGCTCCCAAGTTGCTTCACTTTCTTCATGGTTGCTCCACTGAACTCTACAGAATCGGGTTGACTTGTTTCTAGTTTCTCGATCCATTGTGTCTAGAATCCTCACAGGGTGCTCCTTATAAGTCAAGTCCTCATGCAACTCAATTGACTCTAGCGGTGTCTGTTCCTCAGGAACTCGGAGACACTTCTTCAACTGGGACACATGGAATACATCATGTACTCACACTTGCCAAGCGTGGCAACTCCAGGTGATAAGCAACCGCCCTCTGCGACTCAAAATCTTAAGCGGTCCAACATAGCAGGTGCGAGTTTCCCTTTGGCATGGAACCTCTTAACTCCCACGAGGCGTAACTCGAGGTATACAAAGTCTTCTCGTTCAAAACTCAAATCTCGCGACGATTGTCAAGCATAACTCTTTTAGCCGTGATTGGGCTATCCTCAACCTTTCCCTAATCATAGCGATCTGCTCTTGACCTCTTGAAGAATATCAGGCCCAAAGATACGGCGCCGGTCTCATTTCCAATTCAATGGCGTCAAGCAGAGTCGACCATCTGGTGCCTCAAAGGTGACATCTGTAAACTAGCCTCAACTATTGTTGTATCGAACTCGGCACCGATACGGTAAACTCTTATCCCAAGAGGTAGCATAAGCCAATGCACAAGCTCTTAACATATCCTCCGAATCTGGTTGACTCTTTCGATTCATCCATCCGTCTGTGGATGATAAAATCTTGAAGTTCAAGCGGAGTCCCCATGGCTTCATGCAACTTATTCCGAGAACCTTGAGGTAAATTGGGTACCTCATCGATACAATCCTCCTTGGCACTCCGTGCAAACAAACAATCTGATCATGTATAACTCTGCTAACTTATCTCCCGAGTAAGTGGTCTTCACGAGGGATAAAATGGGCTACTTTAGTCAAGCGATCCACTATAACCCATATGGAGTCATAACCTCCTTGAGTCTTCGGCAAACCGTAATGAAATCCATTCCGATTTCCTCCACTTCCACTCGGTATTTTACCGGCTGTAGCAATCCTGGTCTCTCGATGCATTGCCTTGACTCTCGGCATCGTCGCACAATGCAACATGCTCGGCAACTTCACGTTTCATACTTGGCCACGAGAATCTCCTTGAGATCTGATACATCTTGGCGCTTCCAGGATGAATCGAGTACTTAGAGTCATGGACTTCTTCCAGAATCAGTTGCTTTAACTCCTTTTTGTTAGGCACACAAATGCACGATCCTTCATCCACAACGTGCCTTGTTCATCAATTTGAAGTCCTCTGCCTTGCCTTCCTCCTTTTTGGACTTAATCCTCACGGATCTTGTCATCATCCTTCTGTCCTTCTCGGATCGATCCTCTAAGGTAGGCTTTACTTCCAATCGCCAAGAATCCGCTTAGGTACAACCTCAATCTTCATCTTTGAAAATCCTCATAACTCATCCCGACTTGTGGCTAGCAACGCACTCACGGTATGGCTTTTCCGACTCGAGCATCGGCTACCACGTTGGCCTTCCCAGGGATGGTAATGGATTCCAACATTATAGTCCTTGATCAACTCTAGCCATCTCCTTTGCCTCATATTCGAATCCAGTAGGTGAATATGTACTTAAGCTCTTATGATCCGTATACACCTCACATCTGTTTCCAATGGATAGTGACGCCATATCTTCAAAGCATGCACTACGGCTAACTCTAGGTCATGTGTGGATAATTTTTCCTCATGCGGCCTCAATCGCCTTGATGCATAAGCGGCGACCTTTCCATTCTCATCGGCCACACATCCAAGTCCTTGGCGCGATCGTCACAATAAATATCGAAGCTTTGAGCAACATCACGTTAGAACTAACACCGGTCTTGATGTCAATCGCTTCTTGACTCTGAAATCCTTTCTCACATTCTGGCGTCCATGCAAACTTCTTTTCCTTCTTCAGCAATTGCGTAGAGGTTTTGCAATTGTCGAAAAGCCTTCGATGAAAGCTTGGCGGTAATATCACCTGCCATTCCAAGGAAACTCAGAATCTGAGTCACGGTCTTGGTGCTCCCAATGTAACACGGCTTCTACTTTGCTTGGATCCGCTGACTCATACTGCGGTCATTACATGTCCAAGAAACTCCACCTTGTCCTTCCAAAATCACACTTTGCTGAACTTGGCGAAAAGTTCTTTGTTCCTCACTTTCCAAAACTTCGCCTTAAGTGTTCATGTTCATCCTCTGTCTTGGAGTAGACCAGGATATCGTCTATGAACACGACGACAAACTTGTCCAAATATTCCATGAACACCTTATTCATCATATTCATGAAATAAGTTTGGCGCATTTGTCGTCCCAAAGGACATAAGCGTAAACTCGTAATGTCCATATCTTGGACGAATGCGATCTTGAATATCTTACGGCCGGATCTTCAAGCGATGGTATCCGATCTCGAGATCAATCTTGGAGAAAACTCCGGCTCCTCTTAATCGATCAAACAAATCATCAATCACTGGGTAGCGGATACTTATTCTTCACGGTGACTTCATTGAGTGCCACGGTAGTCAATGCACATCCTGAAACTCCGTCCTTCTTCTTGACAAACAAAAGCTGGTGCTCCCCACGGCGAACTTGAGTACGATAAATCCTTTCTCCATTAACTCCTCTAGTTGTTTCTTCATTTCTACCAACTCCTCGTAGACATCCGATAGAGTCTCTTTGCTATCGATGCTGTGCACCGGTACAAGCTCTATCACAAACTCTATGTCACTGTCAATAGCGGCATACCAGGTAGATCCTCGGGAAAAACATCTGGTACTCATTCACTCACGGGGACATCCTCTATCTTTGATTGCCTTGGTACTGTTAACCATCAAGCTGTCCATCTCTAAGCTGCGGTGGCTTGAAATTCCACTTTCTTCCCACACGGGCTCTCAAGCGAGATAGTTCTTCGTCCACAATCAATACAGCCTTGTGCTTGGATAACCAATCCATTCCCAATATAACATCTAAGGTCCTGGGTCTCAAAATTATAAGGTTTGCTAGGAACTCTATTCCATCTATTAGTATTCTCACCGGAACATCCTACTTCCGTTCGGAGTTCGAACAGGGGTTTGAACTAAGCATGCACTTAAGTCTTGCAATTCTCAAGTCATTTCTAGTAGCAAAGCCTTGAAACAAGCGAATCTGCGAAGCTCGAGTCAAACAAAGCGTTGCAGTGCAGTTAACAAATAACTTACCCGATCGGCGTGCATGGCATTTTGCGATTATCTGCGGTGACATGGTTGACTCGGCCCTCACCCGCTGCAGGGTGTGGCTCCTGATCTTTGGCGTCCTAGCTAGGTGGTTCCTAGATTGAAGCGAATCGGGAGTCGCTCCTGCATCTTCTTTGGACAGCTGTTGGCAAGGTGTCCTGGCTGGGTTCACGGTTAGCTTAGCGACGTCTCTCAGCATTCCTTCTTTGGCTGCACAGAGGTAGCGTTTCTAAGCGGGGCTGAAGTGCAGTAGTTTTGATTGGCAGGTCTTGGTCTTGGGATGGTGTCCTTATTTGCTGTGGTTGGAATCTGAAGAATTGATTTGGTGCAACTCTCGGTAGCTATTGCGTTCACGGCGTGATCCTTCTTTGTTGCATCCTGCGCTTCTGTTCTCATCCGGGTTCCTTGCGCTTGTCCTCAAGAATAAGCGCCTTATTCACCAACTCTTGGAAATCACTGGAAGGTGTGGGTGATCAACCCTACTGCAATCTGAGTTAAGTCCCTTCATAACGAGACTGCTGGATTTATGCTGCCTACATCCTCAAAGTGCGTGGCGTGCTAGGTGGTGAACTTGTTAGGGTAGTCGACCACTGGTGATTACCTTGCTTCAAAGGTTCTGAACTCCTCCTTCTTAAGGTCCATAATTCCTTGAGTACGTGATCTTTTGTCGGAATCGGCGGTGAACTCTTCCCAAGTGATATCTTGAGGTTCTCCTGCGTAGCCTGAAGTTCTCCCACCATTCAGTGCATTCCTTCCACCGATGAGAAGCGTAAAGTACCTTCTCATTCCTATGCATTGAGCTATGTGTAGCTTCCTCTCGATTGATCTTAACCAATCATCGGCTTCAATGGATTGGCATTCCCGGAGAAAGTGGGTGGGTGAGTCCTCATGAACTCGACAGCCTTGTATTCTGGCGTGGTCCTGGATTAACTTGATTAGCGTGGCCTGGCGATGGCGTGCTGCATTTGTTGCATCATAGCATGCATCAAGCGGTGCGAGCGCAAGAAATGCTCCAAAATTCTGCACATCCGTTAGCGCGGTGCTCCATCATTGGGGTTTTACTGCTTGGGCGAGATCCACTCCCATTGCTTCCAAAGTTCCCACGGGTGTTCACCATCTCGATTTGCTCTAGGTTTAGAGATGAGAGAAAGCGAGAATAGACAAGTAATATGGAACTTATGCGGGCGAAAGAGGTGTAGCCTTAGGTCCAACTTTATTATTAATAACTTGGTATGGTGCTTACAATGCCTAAGGGCCTTGCAACACATCTGCACACTCAAAGAAACAAAGCAAATCCAAATCGAACTAACTCTGGAGTCTAACGCCTAAGGGTGACTCTTTATTTTATATTTCGACTCATGAAGGAGTCTCACTATAGAACCTATGCTCACTCATCGAGAAAACCTCCACGGCACTGTACGGTCTTTGTGGCATAAACGCAAAACTTGATCGCCATGTCCAAATCGACTATGTCATCTGTGGTAGTCGAAGAAGCGATGTCTCATCGAGATCGACTCCTCTGGATCCGGCTCGTGTAGCTCAATCTTGACTCTGGGTCCTGGTCAGTACAAAGTCATTTCCAACTCGTCAATCCTTCGTAGAAGGTGTACCACATACTCTGAGCTTCCGCCATCTGTTTCTTCTGCCATTGATCTCCTTGCGGGCCTTAGCGCTCCTTGCTTGTATTATCTAGTACATCTTTCTGGCGACGAATCGTGCCAAGCTGTATGTAATGGCATTCTCATCCCGAATCGTCTTGGGTCAAGAAGGTTGTCATTCTTGTAGGATGATAACGGAACACCGTGCTTTCCAACTCTCTCGGGCGTGATATCGTAATGTCTTGCATTGCTCGTCAGTGGTTCTTGGATACCCATCTGCATTGTAGATCTTCTAGCGATCGCAGTGTATCGAGCGATTGCACAGGCCCTCTTCTGACAGTACCTCAATCCTCACGTCACAAGCCTTGATCAATCACCTGTATCGATCACTTCCACTTGGTATTGGGGCTTCTCAAAATCTCAGAGTTTGTAGCATGTGCCAAAGTTATGGCGTGACCAACTCCTGAATCAACGTAGTTGAACTCTTCCTCCATCTGTCACAAGAGTGCTTTACGTGAGAACTCGGAATTTTCAAATTGTGACAAGGTAAGGGAAAATTTCAGCAAGAGACGAGAAAAGAGAAGGGATAAGTCGAGATGTCATTTCTTGTCTTCACAAATTTTTAGCTTTTAGAAAATAGGTTTTATCCTCACTCGACCATTCTAGCTTAGGGTTGAGCCTACGAGTCAAGTATGGCTCTGATACTCACCTCTGTCGGGACCAGAATTTGCAAATCAGGACCCTCTGTGTATTGAGCACTAGTCCGAGGCAGCTAGTGCACCAGTCTTAACACTGGTATATATCACAATCATACCAAAGCGATATTATCAAAGTACTTTATTTAAATAACCAAATCAATTACTCAAACCTTATATGGCCAAGTTACAAATGTATGCCTTGCAAGGCAGAACTTATTAAGAGAAATAACGGCAAAGGAAAATCAAATAAACTTGTAGCGCCATCCGAGTATACCACAGCAAGCGACCAGGCTCAGCATCCCTAAGTAGACGGGTCCTCTTGAGTTCCTCCTCCGGCTGGCGTAGTCTCCTCTTCAGCTGGTATTGTGTTGAGGCAAGGGTGAGTACTTGGTACTCGACAAGTCATGCACAGAATGCAAGCTAATATACTATATGCATGGCTTGGTACAAAGGAATAAGCTTTAAGGTATATTTGCGGTAATGACATTTGACAAGTAATATAAGTAGATTCAAAGCAAGAAAAACAAGTAAAGCATAAATAACTTTTCAAAAGTTTAAATAACATTTTCCCCATCCTAAACCATATTTCCATCATCTTCTTTGTTAAACCAACCCTTCTCAAATCCAAGTTATTTTGGAAAATCTAACCCTTATTGTAATTCGAGCAATGTCGATGCCGTGGACTCCGGCTATTCAAATAGATTCTACACTCTGCAGAGGTTATGCACTTTACCCACAAGATACAATCCACTCACCACGTCGTGGTGAATGCGCCATACAAGAGTATGCGAATGAGCGATCATAACAAAGCCTTTGGAAGCCTCAAACAACACGGGTGGTCCTCTCGATGCGTGCTCTACACCATCCCTTCCCTTAGCCAAGGCCAAGTATGGGACCAACACACCGTTAGATGGGTACCTGGCCCACGACCACGATCGCTCCCGCATAATCACACAAGCGGTGTAGCGACACCCTGAGGCTCCACAAGTGAGTCCTTAGCGACTTAGTCAACTAGGGCCGTCCCATTCCAGCCATGTGGTTGCAAGTATGACCCAGTTCAAGGCTTGCAAGGTTAAGTCCTTAGAGTGACCAGGGCAAGACTACCCGAAAAAACCAAATCAACACTCCCAATGCCACAGCTTCGGGATTACTCTTGCCACATGCCCGATCAGCGTTTTATCAAACCCAGTTGATTACCATGCACCACGTGCCATCAACATCACATGATACTTTTCCAAAAGCAGGTTCAATATATCATTAAGTCAATATTAGCATTTGATTATCCAAAATCATGTCATGAGCACGTGCGAGGTCTAAGCGGTATACTACAGCGATCTAAACCCATGTTGGCAATTTAATAATGTCAACTAGTAAACCACAACTAGGGTGACAAAGGGTCATGGCACATACTTAAGTAATCAAGGTGTCATATAGCAGTGGTATTTATCTAACCCCAGGTTTAAACCAAAGTATCTTTCTAATTGAACTAGCATGCAATAGTTTAAATCAAAATAGATTTGAAATGGGATCAACATGGTCAAAGCACAACTTGCCTTCAAAAGCACTTGCTCTTGGTCTTGAGTTGGATCTGAGTCAATACTTCTCCTTGAATCCTTCCAAGCGCTTCAACGTCTACTCGTAAAGCGTGCAAATAGCAAATACACAAATAAACACTATGCAAAAAAGATCCCAAAACTCCAAATAAAATCCATAAACAGAGAGAACACAATTTTCTGGATTTTTAGAAACTGGAGATAAATCAAATTTGGAGTTAAAAGCATAAAGTTATGATTATTTAAAGTTTAAATAATCAATTAAATAATTTTACAGAAAAACTTTAGTCCAAAAATTAAATAAAATTCATATTTAGGTAGATCTCAATTTTATACAAATTTAGAAATTTGAATCGCTCAAATCGAGTTGAAAGCACTTAAAAGTTATAAGCGTTTGAAGTTTGAATCTAAATTTGAAATCATTATTCAATTAATAAATCATTTTCTTTTGAAATTAATTATTGCGTCGGCATGGACCGCGTGCGACTCGATTGGCTCTGGCGTCGGCCGATCCATGGGCTCAGTCCGCTGCTCATTTCCAGTCCACGGTGGACTCGGTCCCACTCACGTGTGGCCCGACATGTGGGCCGCTCCGGGTAGCGTCATCATTGGCGTCTGGGGGCTGACCACAGCGGCTGTGGGACCCGTGGCGTCATGGGTGACGTCGGCTTGCTGGGTTAGCCAGCGACATGCGGGCCCGACACGCCGGGCGCGTGTCGGTCACCTGCCCAGCGTGGGCCACGACCGCGTCGGTCCAACTTCCCGACACGTGGCGCAGTCTCGTCGGTTGGTTTGAAAATCAACGGCGTGGATTAGATCCAGGGTTTAATGCGTTGAAACTACTCGATGCTCGTGGGCGTTCGATCTGTGATCAGGGGCCCGGTCGGATCTAATCCTATAATCGCCTTTGCGCTACGGCCGCGTGGCGATTGTGAACCCGTTGGATCTTGATCAGCGGTCCAGATCTGTCGGGTTTCTAGGGTTTGGGAAACACGTGAACTCACCGTTGCCGTCCGATCTGGATCCCAGCGGTGCACTGAAAGCTTCGTGGAGGGCGATGGCTTGGCGGCGTGGCTTGGCCAGGAGACAGGGGCAGCGACCTTGCCGTCGGCGTTTCGGGCGCGCTCCGGCGAAGTGAGGTACTCCGAGCGGCGTCTCGTCTTGGGGAATCCGGATGCAGGCTTGATGGCGGCGGAGGACGACGGCCAGGCCGGCGAATATCGGCGTTTAATCGCTGGCGGAACAGACTTCCAACTCCGAGCAATACTGGCGAGGCAGTGGGGATCCCCTAGCGGCGCGAGCTAGGGTTTCGAGCGGCGTGGGATGGCGATCCTCGAGGTATGCCGGGCATTAAATAACCTCGGCGTCGTGAAACGGAGACCTAGCTCTCCGCATGACACGGCCGGACGGCGGAGTCAGCTTCCGGACTCGGCGGAGCGATGAAATCGTGGCGTCCGCGTGGCACAACCAGCCCACGATCGCCTTGGCGGCCAAGGTCCGTCCGGACGGCTTCGGTGCTCGACGGATCTCGGCCGTGGATCTTGATCCAACGCTGGGATTGATTAGGGTTAGGAGTAGGTTCGGTCGAGTCAACTGCCTGGTCGGACTCGAGGTCCGACTTTCGGTCGGATGAAAACGATACTTGACCCGAGTTGGATTTTCCAGAATTAATATTTAAAATAATTCCCGATGAATTCATTTAATTCATTAAAAATAGCAAAAGACTTGAGAAAAATTCCGGAAAAATTCGGAAAATATTTTGGATCATTTTGGACTCAAATAAAATATTTCCAACAAAAATTTATTTGCAAATTTAAATTCTTTAATTATTTCAAAATGGAATAAATTCAAATAAATTCCAAATAAATCCAAATAAATTCCAGAAAATTCCAAAAATTCACCAAAGTGTCAAATCACACATGAATTTAAGAAAAGCAAAATTTTGGGGTGTTACAACGAGCAGCGCACCAATGTACCCAGGTTCGGGCCCCCGATGTGGGTAATAGCCCTACATCCTGCTAGATCGTTGTTGAGTATATGGAAAATGGTTACAATGCTTCTTCCTCAGGGAGAAGACCAGAGCTTTGAGTCTAGAAAACCGTCCGACTGTCCAGCCTTCGAACCCCCCTCCTCCAAGCACCCGAGCTCCCTTATATAGATGGGGCTGGCCCGGGCAGGTGAGAGGGTGGCATCATGCTGAACTACGATTCATTATTACACCCGTAACTTCAGTCTCGTGTCCTAGCCTCACTCTTCGTGCTGCCGCCCGTCTCCTCCCGGTCCGCCTGGGTTAGGTGTGAGGCGTAAGAGGGACGGGCCGTCTTAGCAATTAATGGCCCTGACACAGCGTGTCAGATGGAGGAGGCTTCGGGGCGAAGCCTCCTTTTCATCCTTTTGCTCACCCACTCGGCCTGGACACTCGACGAGAGGGGCTTGGTCGCTCGTCTGTTCGCTAGGCTGCCACGTGGGCCGACACCTGGCGAGTGGGGCCTGGTGGCCCGCCTGCTCACCAGGCCACCATGTGGGCCGACGCCCACCGAGAAGGGCCTGGTCGCCCACCTACTCGCCGGGCCATCTTACTTGTCCACGATGGAGGGGTACCCTAGCTTAAAGTACATCGATAGTAGCCACCGGGTCTATCCCGGAACGCACACCAGTTGCTTTTTAGACCTCATTTAATGCCGCCATGTTCCCGGATGGAGCCATACATTCAAGGTACTCCAACCGCCTCGGTCCTCCCGACTTCGACCGTTTCTTCTCGGGACCCGAAATGTCATGTCCCTTCGTCATCCTTGCGAACCGTCGGCGTGAAGGGTATATATACCTACACACATTCATGCCCAGCGGTTCACGCTCTTTCAAACTCCCGCACACATTGCTTCTTGCTCTTCTAACTCTTCGTCCAGAGGTGTTGCTCTCGCTCCAATGGCGCAACCTCTCCCGTCCTCCACCGCTGACCATGACAAGGCATGGCAGCTCTCCCAGCTCGTGCCCGAGGGAGCCCTGTTCTTCCGCCATGGGACCCTCATGCCGCGGTACGAACCTAGGGAGATCATCGTCTTCACCTAGGGAGTGCTTGTGGGCCTGGTGCCACCCTTATCCGAGTTCTTCCTCACCATCCTCCACTTCTACGAGATCCACCATCTTCATCTCACCCCCAACTCTATCGTCACCCTCGCCATCTCCGCGCACCTCTGCGAGATGTTCTTGGGGGTGATGCCCAATCTTCCTCTCTTCTGGCACTTCTACACTTTCCGCGGCCTCGTGACAGCGAGGTTGTGGGGAGTTGCCATTTTTGCCTTCGCGATGGGTCGGTCCCCTGCTACATCCCCTTCGAGGTGAAGTCCAACTAGAAGTCGTGGCGAAGTGATTGGCTGTATACCAATGATCATAGCGGGGTCGACACCCTCGCGATGCCTTCCGCACCGGCGAACGCCTGCGAGAGTTGGGGCTCGCTCATCGAGGAGACAGCAGAGCTCCAAGCAATGACAACCCGCATCAACCACCTAAGGGCAGGCGGGCTGACCGGGACGATGGTAGTCTGGAACTTTGTAGCCCGGAGGATCAGCCCCCTCCATCGCCATGCACGCCCAGCGTGGTAATACATGGGTGACAACGATATGACCCGTACGGACCCGGGTAGTAAGTCCTGGTTCTTCGTGAGTTCACACCCTTTTTGGGTGGTCGCCACCTACCCAATAACTTTGTCTTTCCTCTTTTCTTTGCCAGGTACGGGGAACTTGGACGGCCTCACCATTTCCAGATGGCTGGCCGTCCTGCTCCCGCCGCTCTACGATCTGGAGTTTGCGGAGTGCCTCCAGATCGTGCGGCTCTTCCCCGCCATGGACTCCACTGGCCCGTCGGTGTTGTCGGCCTGTGGTCCCTTCGTGATCAAGGACCTGGTCCCGACTAACGACCGGAGTGTAGGCAAGTGCCTGTTTCTCCGAATGCCCCACGTGCAGACCCTAAGAGGCCTCGCACCAGGGACTAGTCCTCTTCATCCGGGGCGTTGGCGTCTGCCATCCCGGACCCAGCGCCGGTTCCACCGGTGCCATCTCCTTTGGTGCCGACCTCGTTGGCGCCATCTCTGACGGCGCTGTCCCTGTTGGCGCTGACTCCCTCGATGTCGAGGGTCGCTGCCGCCGCCCACCAGGGCGGACTCCTTCGATCTGCGAATAAGATCCTCTTGCAACTCTACTGACTCCATCTGTGTCTGCTTCTCTGGCACAAGAAGGCACTTCTTCTGCGGGAAATCTTGACACCACCACTGTCGGGAAATCTTGAACATCTCCTGCACTCATGCTGACGTCTCCAGCAACTCCAGTGACAGGCTCCCTTGCTTTTGTTTCTTCTTCTTCTAGAAATTGGACAAGCTGTATCTGACAACAAAGCTTACTCACAATTACGCGGTCTTCAATAAGACTTGAATAGCATTTCTGTTTGTCTTGTACTATCTTTGTTGATTTGGCTCTCGAGTATTGACTTGAACTCCATACAACTGATTACTCCCTCACATTGAACTCAAGCTTCAACTATTATTGGGGTAATGTTACTGGTTTGCTGGCATACACTGCGGTAGCTAGAGTAATTCTTCAGGATGACAATTATCCTTTGTGGTTATTAAGCACACACAGCAACTCTTTCTTCCTATGTGATGGCACATCCATCTTCTTGACTCAACCATAACGGAATAGACGGTTCTTCGTTGTCTCCGGTGTAGTGAAGTTAACCTGATCGCAACGTTATCTCATGAACACTCTAGCTCCACTTAACTGATTACATCTCTAACCATAGACCCAAAACTGTCTTTCTCTTGGGTAACTAATTTAATTCCAAGAACAAACATGACAAGCATGAGTTTCCAACATGATAAGCTTTATTAAGAATTTAACCTTAACAATGGACAAGTGAACTCTCAACATCCTGCATTACATGTGACTTTTGATCGGTACAACATCTGATGCCTTCTAAGCTTCATCGGTCATAACGTGGTTGACATGATATTTTAATGACGCTTGCAGCATGGCTTCCTCTTGAACTGCTTCACAATTCACTTTCTGGTGCAAGTGTCTCGGTAGGTGGGGGACTATGATTAAAGTGAACAGGTATAGCACTTTTTCTCCTAGGACAACTATTGGCAAAGTGTCTCGACTCATTGCATCTGAAGCAACGCTTGACTGGCATCTGTTGACTTCCACACCACATGGCACTAATCATGGTAGGGGTAGAGCTGAGATTGATGCGATCGGTAGTGATCACTTCCTTTTGAGGGCAGTGGTTAGCAAAATGTCCTGGTTGACGACAGACAAAGCAAACTCTAGAGAGCAGGCTTCTTCCTTGAAAACTTTTTACCGGGGTGGTGTTATGAAAATTCTGACAATCGGGGCGAAGCACAGGTGAAGATGTCTCGAACAAAGTCTGAGCAATATGGCAACTGAGTTGTTGAGGGGAACTCCTCATTCATTGTTGCGGTGGTCCTTCTTGATGAGCTTTCCGACGCTTGCGGTGTCCTCCAAATCCTTGCACTCATCTTCTCGATCAAGGGACTTGTTAACCAATTCCTCTTGCTTCAATTGACTCCTTGAGCAAGTTGCTTCCATAGTCTTACCACTCAATTTCGGTGTTATAATCTTTACTGAAGTAACTTCTAGGATGATCATGGCTTCATAAATTTCTTGATCTTTCTGTGGCATTCCTTAACAAAATGATCTAACTCGCCACAGTTGTATCATGAACGTTTGGTCATCGTGCCGGGTTGATGGGGCATTCTCTAGTCCAATGACCTCGTTTATCAAACAAGAAATAGTTCCATGGTGACCAAGTATCACTGATTGCCTGAGGTAGACGAACAGGGTTGACATGTTTCTTCTTCTTTTCTTCACGTGGCACAGCTAGTGCGGATGACAATCTTTCTCTTTTCGCTAACTGTTGGGCAATGACGGCTCGAAAATTCTCTCGCTGATGCCGAGTCACAGCGGTCACTACTGAATCCAGGGAACATTGAGATGGGCAGTGATCATGGCCTTCGTAAAGATAGCATGTGATGTTGCACATAGGACATTCTCCAGGTAAATGGCTTCCTTCACAGCTGGAACAATTGATTACATGTTCATCAGCAGTGTGTCCTATTTCTCCACATCGGATGCATGCACGGTCTTCTAATTTGTTTGGTTGACAACACTTCAAAGAACAACGTCCAGGTATGGTATCGAGTGCGGAGGCACATTCTTCCTTGACCTTACTATGGTTCCACTGTCTTCTGACAAGGTGAAGATCCGACAAAAAGGCGGTGGTAAACTCTAACCAAGTGATGGTATGTTCATCCTCAAAGGTGGCATAGAAACCTTTCCACCAGGTTAATGCATCTCCTTCTAACTGGCAAGTAGCATAGGGAACCTTCTCTTCATCTTCACATTGCAATAAGGCTAGCTTCTCTTCTATGACACGAAGCCATATTTCTGTGTCCTTAAGAGTGGCTGATCCATCAAACGTGGGTGGTTTGGTCTTCATCAACAAGGCAAACTTTGACTGTGAACAGGAGGTTGTGACTTGGGTTGTGGAGGGGTTGATTTTAGCACTGATAACATTCATCTGTTGCATCATCATTTGCATGAGCTGAGTCTGGGTAATGACAAACTGATCCAAGTGTTGAATTGCCACGGTTGGTACGGTGGACGGTTGTTGGTCACTATCTGCCTTATCACTGACAACAGTAGTAGCAACTAAACTGACTTGATCTGCTTCAAAGTCACTGCTGTGGTCGGTCCCTTCCATCTACTGACCACTCCAGGGTTTAGGTAAGAGGGAAAAGCATAGATGAGGTTCAAGAATCCTATTGCGGGGAGAACAGGTTTAACCCAAAAACTTATACAAACATTATTAATAACTTGGTATGGTTGCTTACAGAAGCCTAAAAGCTATGCAACACATATTGCACACTCATCAGTCAAGAAAGATCCTAATTCCTAAGCACACAATAATCTAGCATCTAAAAGGGGTAGCACTCCTATCATAAGAGACGCAACTCTCACACATGAGTCTCAACTTACTACTAAGAACTGGTTCTTCTAGCCTCTAGAACACTTCATCGATCTACTTCTCTTTGAGCTCGATGATTCCTTACTTCACGATCTTTAGGGTTGGCAGCAACATCCGGTACTTTCTCCTTAAGTGTGAAACATCGTTAACTATTCAGAACGACTCAGGTAAGATTTCCATTTAAACCAGTGGAAAGATAGAGATCTTAGCAAAGAGGCAAGAATAGAAGAATAAGATGAGTCAAGAACTTATTATTCTTTCAAGTTAAATTTTCTCTTTAGAAAATAAGTTTGAAGCTCCTAAAAATGGCCAATCTATCTAGGGTCAAGACCTACAGTCGGTATGGCTCTGATACCACCTCTGTCGGGACCCGAATTTGCAAATCTGGACCCTCTGTGTATTCAGCACTAGTCCAGGATCACTCTAGTGCACACAGTCTCAACATAGATGAATATCACAATCATACACAGCGGAATAATAAAAATAGCTCAATTATAGAATATAAACTATTGAACGACCCTAAGGTCAACCTTACACTTGCGAAGCCTTGACGGCTTCAACTCCAAATAAGCAGCAGCAGAACGAAGAACATCGGTGAATCCCATCAATACGCCACAGGCAACTGACATGTGATTGTTTGTTTGACGAGGTAGACTTCTGCTCACTGGTGATTGTTTGTTTGCAAGGAGTGAGTACATAAAGCACTCAGCAAGTCATGCACAGAATGCAAGACTAATAACTATATGCTTGGCTTATTCCAAATGACAGATTGAAGGGGTTATTTTGCAATAAACTACATTCACGAATATTCATAATAGATTGTAAAGCGGTAAAACAAATAACAATAGTAATAATTTCACAGTTGTTTCACAAGTAAACCATTCCACATCCTTAACCAATTATCACTTTCCACAGGCAAGAACGCCTCCAGGCCCAAGTTTCATTTTAAGAAAAGCTAACCCTTGACTATAATCCCCGAGCAATGTCCAATACCGTGGACACGACTACTCGAATAGATTTTACACTCTACAGAGGTTATAAACTTTACCCACAAGATACAATCAACTCACCACGTCAGCCATGAATCGCCATACAAGAGTATGCGAATGACTGATCATAACAAAGCCTTTCGAAAACTTCCAACTACACAAGTGAACCTCTCCGGTTTTTGTCATACACCATCCCTTCCCTTAACAAAGGCGAAGTATGGGACCGACATACTGTTGGACAAGTACCATGCCGCAGCCCTGGCATGCTCCCCCTTCAAGCTACACAAAAGATGTAGTTGACACCCCGAGGTACCACATGCAAGTTATTAGTAACTTACTCAACTAGGTCCGTCCCATTACAGACATGTGGTTGTATGACTGACTCAGTTCAAAGGCTTGCAAGGTTAAGTTCTTAGAGTGACCAGGGCAAGACTTACATCAATACTCTCAATGAAATCCGTCTCACCATCACTCATACATATATCATGTTTCAAACATTCCCAACCGCCAAACTGGCCCACCATAAATCTTGCCACTTGCCCCAATCTAAATCATTTTATCACCCCAGTTTATTATTGCGCAACACAATGCCAACAACAACTCAACATCTTTGCCACTTGCCCCAGTCTAAATCATTTTATCACCCCAGTTGATTATTGCGCAACACAATGCCAACAACAACTCAACATCCTTGAAGAAGCACGAAGGCCTCCGCATATCAACATCATCGTGTCAGCAACACGTCACACCATTTCAAAATACATTGCATATTCCATTAATCAATATTGACATTTGCAATTCCAAAATGATGGCACGGACTCGTGCAGGTCTAAGCAAACTAATACGTTCTATCTAACCCATGTTGGCAATTTATTAGCTACCAACTATTAATCAACAAACCTAGGGTGACAAATGAATCATGACATACAATCATTATAGGCAAGGTGGCGATAACAAGTAGGTTGAAATCAGTTTAACTCAAACTAGCATGCAATAATTTGAAACAACATAATTTTTGAAAATGGGATCAACATGGTCAAAGCACAACTTGACTGGCCTTTGCTATTCTTACTGTTCTTTACTCTTTATCCTCGATCTTCGATCTTCAACCCCTTCGAGCGACTTCCGGACGATGCGTCTAACGATTAAAGAAACACAAATACAAACCAATTCAAAAGACAAATAGAATAAACTCCAAATAAAGAACGAATAGCATTGGGCACAACGGCTTGGATGAATTTAGGAACTTGAACGGATTAGATCGAAGAGTTGACAAAAGAGAACGGGCTTTCGGGGAAACACCGAAAAGGGAAAGATTAATAACTGGGAAAGAAAGAATAATATTTCAAATAATATTTCTTCCAAAGTTATTATCTTGATTGGACAGGTAGTGACATATGGGCGCTCGATCTATAGATCGGGTCTATAAGGATATGTTAGTTCACAATGAACTAAACTGATTCTCGAAGTTGACTTTTGTTGTCCGAACGGACACAGTCAAACAAAAGAGAGACGGATAGATCGGGCACAGGGGTATGATAGATGGCTAATGGTCTATCGACCAGGTCCACGAATGAAGTCTAGGTTTTTGGTAGATTGGTTTTCAGGGATAAGACAAGTGTCTTACCACGATTGAAACAACGGGAGAGATTGCAAAATGATAACAACGCGGCTCACGATGAACTTAGTCCATCGAACCGGTCTTAGGTTAGGGTTTTGATTCGGCCTTGAAGATGATATGACGATGAGGCTAGGCTCACATCATGATGATAGAATAGATGAGGACATCACACTAGGGCTCTTGCATGAATGCACGCATGCGATGGCAACGAAGCGATGAGAGCCAAACGTTAACAATGAAGCGTTAACGGCGGAACGTTAACGATGGAACGTTAACGATGAAAAGTTAACAGCGGAGCGTTAATGACGAAGCGTTAATGGTGAAACGTTAACGGAGGAACGTTAATGGCGAAACGTTGACGGAACGTTAACGGCAAAACGTTAATGGAGGAACGCGAAGCGATGGCAAGATGCGCATGAAATAAGATATCGGCTGTCGGTGCAATGACATGACTGCGATAAAGCGCTACCAAGGATGGATCATTGAGACGCGAACCGATAACAACGGCTAGGTTGAAAGACGACGGTTTTGGGCCGGAACCGGCTTCGTCGGCGAACGGAGGCCGAAAGAATTCTAAGGATGGTCCAAAACAGTAAGGGATGACCCACCGGACATGAGGATACGGCCACGGCGGACTGGAATAGCCGGCGTCAAAAGGCGGCGTGCGGCGGCGGCTAAACGACGGCCTAAATATATAAACAAAAATTTGGAGGATGGGATGGCAAAGGGGGAATGTCTGCCACATAGAATGCGGCGAGATGAACTCAACGGTATAGACGGATTTTGCGACGCCCCAACGGATTGATCACAAACTGCCGATTAACGGGTTTTAGGTCCAAACTTCAGAGGGCCATAACTTCTAGAATAATGATCGGAACTTAACAAAATTTGACCAAGAGCAAGATGTGACCTAGAGGACCACCATGACGCAGGTGGCTCAGATTTTTACCTTCTAGATCGGCGGGGAACGCGCGAGAATGATTGTGGCTGTCTGGAATGCAGTCTGATCAGAGAAAAGAATTTTCTTCGCAAAATCCAGTGAGCAAAACCATGGGGCATTATGTGTATCATGTAGAGGACATCACCAGGAGTCTACACAAAATATTTCACTGTCAAACTCCAAAAATTGAGGGAGTTATGGCCTCAGCAAGATTCGATATTGAAACGGCGATAACTTTTGATTCTTTGGGCCAAATTGGCTGAAATTTGGAGGCGAGACAGATCGTACCTTGTGCCACACCATGGCGAAGACAGATCTCGAAAAGGGTCTACGAGCTACCCAGGACGCGGCTCCAAATTTTGGCCATCGTTTGGGCGATGTTCGGAGGACATGGGATGGATTCTAGAGTTTGGAAAAATGTTCTGAGGTTACTCATGCGTGGGAGAGGCCATGGGAGGTCTACATGAGGTTAGGGTGGTGGCTAGGTCAAGAAAAGTCAAGTTTGGAGGCGTTGGGAGCAAAAACGGACCGAATAGGCATTATACAAGCAGTTGGCGTGCATCTCGGGCTCGGGGGCGACGTGGCCGTTTTTGGGCCGTCCGATCGGCCGCAGGCGATCGGGCGACATGGCCCATGCGGGCGGGGTGCGGCCTAGCGTGCGGCTGGGCCGGCTGGCGCGCCCATGCGCGAAGCGCGACAGCGTGTGGCGCCAGCGCGGCGCGCCGTGGGTCGGCGGCGGCGGGCCGGCCGGTGCGATGGCCTGGCGCGTGCGGGAGAGGCGGAGCAGGCCGAGCGGGAGAGAGAGAAGAGGATTCGGCCCAATGCGCAAAACCGAATTTCCAGCCTTTTTCGAATTAAAATAATTCCACAAATTCAATTAAATCATTTAGGGCAATAAAAATACCAGAAAAATTCTAGAAACATTCTAGAAAATATTCTGAGACATTTTGAACTTAAATAAAATATTTTCAACAAAAATTTACATAAAATTTTCTATATAATTAATTAATTTCAATAAAAGGGTTTAATACAAATCGATTCCGAATAAATCCAATTAATAGCAAACGAGCTCCGAAAAATCTCAAAAAATACAGAAGAATTTCTCGAAGCACAAGGAACCCAAATAAATTTAAATTTCTTTTATTTGAAATTTAAAATAATCAAATTAAATCGTTTTAACTTTTACAAAATTCAAATCAAGCTTTATTAACGCGAGAAAATCAACGAAATTTTTTGGGAAGGTTAACTAAACCAAAAAATTTTGAAAACCCAAATTTTGAGATGTTACACTTATGAAACTCTCTACTCATTCTGAAGGACCATGTGGAGGTCCATCCATATTTGTGATGAGTATTTGACTTTATTTGAGAAAGGTGTGCTCATGTTTACGCTTGATTTAAATCAAAATTCAAAAGGAAGCAATTTGGGTTGTGTTGGTCTCTTGTGGTACTTCCGGCCTTTAGCTGGCTGTAGAACCAACAGATGAATGAGGCATGATTAATTGTGAGCATTTGTAATGTTTATTGCATATTATTGGATAATGCTATGTGATGGTTTTCCTTGTTTTTGATGACAGCAGGACGACAATGCTAGGTCATGGTGAGGTGGATGATGACTTGGACTAGGCGAGCTGCCTTAGAGGTCCAAACGGTTGGAGATCGCCAGAAGATGTTCGGAGACGGAGTCCGGGCAAGTCAAAGAAGATAAGGAAAGGGGATGATACTAGCTAGATGTCGCGAGGATCGATATGGGCCATTGGATCGCGGTCTAGTTGATAGGATAGCGGGTCTAGTAGTATGCTTTGAAAACTGTGCAAAAAAACCCATTATGTGTGTAGGGTTTTGGGTGTCCCTTGCATGGTGAAGTGAGTGGGTTAATCCTAGCCCTTGGTGGAGTGCTCTAGGGTTTGGAACTCATCCAAGGGTAGTAGGTGGCCCAAGAGTAGTATAAATAGAGGGATGGAGGGAGGCCTCCATGCCCATTCATTGTTTGAGTTGTTGTGTTGCTCATTTGAGATTTTTCCCACATGAAGTGAGGCTTTGTAATCACACATCTATGAATGAAATAGAAATTCCAAGAGCCAAATTTATTTTCTCGCAATTTAATTCTTGCAATTTACATTATGTCTTCACTTTCAGCATTTACTTTCATGTATTAAATTTAGCATTAACATTCCCGTATTTACATTTATGATTGCTGGATTTTGTTCTTGACTTGTCGGGACCCGAATTTGCAAATCCAGACCCTCTGTGTTTTCAGCATTAGTCCAGGATCACGCTAGTGCACACAGTCTCAACATTGGTAAATATCACAATCATACTCAACGAAATAGTAAAGTACTTTATTAAAATTACCAAACTGGTTGCTCGACCTTATGGTCAAGTTACAAAGATACACCACACAGGGTGGAAACTTATTAAAGGAAATAACTGCAACGGAATAAAAGCAACAACGTGGCGCCATCCAGTATACCACAGGCGACTGACTGGGCTCGCTCCCTAGTTAGCCGGATCTTCCTGGAGCTCCTCCTCCAAAGCAGGTATAGCTTCTTCTTCAACTGATGTTGTAGTTGCAAGGGGGTGAGTACTTGGTACTCAGCAAGTCATGCACAGAATGCAAACTAATATTCTACATGCATGGTTTAGTACAAAGGAATGGCTCATGGTTCATTTGCAGTAAGCATCATTCATAAATACAGTAATAGATTGTAAAGCAGTAAAACAGTAATACACATAATAAATTTCATAAACGTTTGATAAGTAAAGCATTTAACATCCTAAGTCCAACTCACATGTCCCAAATCCATCATTTTCCAAACCAAGTTATTTTCATGAAAGTCTAACCCTTGACTGTAATCCCCGAGTAGTGTCCAATACCGCGGACTCGGCTATTCGAATAGATTTTACACTCTGTAGAGGTTATGCACTTTACCCACAACATACAGTCAAACACCACAAAGGCGAGTGACCGTAACAAAGCCTTACGGAAACCGCAAACTATACAAGTGAACCTCTCCGGTTTTTGCCATACACCATCCCTTCCCTCAGTAGAGGCGAAGTATGGGACCGACATACCGTTGGACGGGTACCATACCGTAGCCCTGGTATGCTCCCCCTTCAAGCTACACAAAAGGTGTAGTTGACACCCCGAGGTACCACTTGCAAGTTATTAGTAACCTACTCAACTAGGACCGTCCCCATTCCAATCATGTGGTTGCATGTTTGACCAAGTTCAAAGGCTTGCAAGGTTAAGTCCTTAGGGTGACCAAGGCAAGACTACCCGAAGAACCAAAACGACATTCCCGATGCCACTCATGGCCCACCCGATCATTCTTGCCACTTGCCGCGGTCTAAATCTATTTATCAAACCCAGTTGATTACCATGCACCACGTTCCATCATCAACAGCACAACATGTGATACTTCTCAAAAATAGGTTCAATATCTCATTAAGTCAATATTAACATTTGATTGTCCAAAATCATGTCATGTGTACGTAGCAGGTCTAAGCAATATACTACAACGGTCTAAATACCCAATGTTGGCAATTTAATAATGACCAACTAATATGATCCCCAACTAGGGTGACAAGGGTTCATGGCACATAATTAAATAGTCAATGTGTCATACTGCAATTTGGCATTTACCTAATTCCCAGAAATAATTAAAATAATCTCTAATTAAACTAGCATGCATGCAATAATTTAAATCAAACTAATTTTTCAAAAATAGGAGTAATATGGTCAAAGCACAACTTGCCTTCAAAAAGTACTTGTTCTTGGTCTTGAGTTGGCTCCTGGGTCAAAACTTCACCTTCAAAGCCTTCGGGTACTTCAACGTCTACTCGTAACGCGTGCAAATAGCAATAAATAATTAAACAGTAGACAAAAAGTGTCCAAAAATTCAAATAAACTTCATAAACAAAAATATCATAATTTTACAAATTTTTAGAAATTTGAATCACCCAAATCGGAGTTACAACGCAAAAGTTATAACCGTTTAAAGTTTGAAGAATCTATTAAATAAATATAAACAGAGGAAAAATCATGTCCAAAAATTAATTAAAATTCACCTTTAGGTAGAGCTCAATTTTATAAAAATTTAGAAATTGGAATCACCCAAATCGGAGTTAAAACGCAAAAGTTATAAGCATTTGAAGTTTGAAAATATAATAAAAAGATTAAACCGAATTAAATAAATATTTTCTTTTTTTAGGAAATTAATTATGACGTCAGCCCTGACACGTGTCAGCACCACAGAGCGCCATGTGTCCTCGCTGACGTCACCCTGGCCGGCGTCCCCGATGACGTCAGCATGACATCATCATGCCACGTGTCGCCTCCTAGTGCGACCACGCGCACCCTTGGTCCACGGTAGATCTGGTCCACCGAACTGGGCAGACACTGACATGCGGGCCCCGCATGTCAGCGGCTCACGTGCGGCCGCACGGTGCGGTTCAGCTGAGCCACGTGGCATGCCCGAATTGGCTTGGGCTCAGCGCAATCCCGCCCGCACGTTCAAAATTCAACGGCGGAGATCAAATCCACCGACGCGGTTGGACCGCGACGCGGACTGACCCGGTGCACACCACGCGTCACACTGTCGGCCCTCAGATCTACATCCAACGGCTGCCAACGCACCCAATCCACACGGTAAAGCGGCTACGTGACTTAATCTAGTGCGTTGGATCTAGATCCAATGGCTAAAAATAGATCTAACCTAGGTCACACGATCCCGATCTAATTTGGTTTTCTACGGGGATGATGTGGGCTAACCTGGACCGTTTGATCGAGATCTGACGGTCGACAGAGCTCAGAAACGGCGGCCATGGCACAGTGGCGCGGTTCGGCCGGAGTGGGGGAAGACGACGCACGGGCTGGTGCTTCGGTGCGTCTCCGGTGTGATCGAGATGTCCCGCAGGTGCGCCTTGGCTTGAGGGTTCCGAACCCAAGCTCCAACACGGCGGGGAAGAGCTATCGGTGCCGGAGAAGACAAGGAAACCGCAACGGCTCCGCCCAACTTCGGCGAGCAATCGACACGGCTTGGCGGCGGCTTGAGCTCTAGAAGCTAGGGCAAACGGGGCGTACGGAAGAGGGCAACCTCGGGGACCGGTCCGAGCTTTAAATAGTCTCGGCGGTTGCGCGTAATCCGGATCCCTAGATTCCCACGACGGTGCTGCTCGTATCCGATATGGAGTCCGGGCGGCGCGACGCGGCTCAATCTCACGCGTATGCGTGTCCAAGATCCGACGCACACGCACGTGGCTACACGGTCGGTTTCCCGACCGTTGGATTGCGATCCAACGGCTCGCAAGGATAGGGGTAGGTCCGGGTCCAGCGCGGGTTGGGCTTAGGTCTGAATCGGTCGGAGGAACAGTGACCGACCGGGTCGGTTTCCTTTTCCAGCGAATAAATATAAAGAAATTCCCAGTAATTCATTTAATTCGGGAAAAATAGCAAAATATTCGAAAAAATTCCAGAAAAATTCTAGAAAATATTTTAGGGCATTTAGAACTCAAATAAAATATTTTCAATAAAACTTTATTTGTAAATTTTAAATATTTAAATAATCAAGTAAATGACTTAATTCAAATTAAATCCAAATAAATTCCAGAAAATTCCAAAAATTCACAAATACACTTTAAATTCAACAAAAGCAAAAATTGGGGTGTTACATGACTTGAGTGATTCAAATTCGCCTCCTTCAATATTCTATTTTGATCTTTGCTCAAAATCGAGTCCATTTGCCAACGTTTGTGTGCCGCAAGAGTTTATTTGTCAAGTTTCTATCAAGATCGCAAATCTGTCCTGAACTTATTCTTCGCGTAGCAGTTAGTCTTCGATTTTTAGAAAAATCTAAAAAATTCCTTTTTGACTGATTCTTGTCGGAGAAGGTGCGCTATTCATATATCCATATATGAAAAAAATTTGGAGTCCATTGGTTGCACCGTTTGGGAGCTATGAGGTGAAAACCAAGCCCTAAATTTTATGATTGAAGTTCCTGACTATCTGTAGTCCGTGATTTTTCCTATTTTTTTTGCAAGGCTTTTGGGTGTGATTTTTGGTGGATTTCCTCAAGACTCAATTTATCACAGGGTGAAAAATTCCGAAAAATTTTGGAGTAACAGAAGTCCACCAAACACCTGCTCAAAGTGAGGACAATTTCTGAAAAAATCTGCGTTCGCTTTTCCAAAAGAGACTTTTTGTGATTTGGCTTGATCTCTTTTAGAAAAGAATTTTGTGAATTGATTTATATTTATTTTGGACACTTGAAAATCAGTATTGTGATTTACAAATCCCTCACATGATTCATGGTTCTCATCCATGCAAGCTAGGGATACATATAGTTGTCGAGTCGTTCCGATTTTTGCGAGTTTCGTGAATTTCAGGACCACCGGTTTCTTTACGGGATTGTTTGGAGTACGTTGAGTAGGGGACGAATTTATTTGGGATCATTCACCCCCCTCTTATCGCCATCTCAGTCCTTCACATTGATATAATTCTATAAGTATCTCTGATCGGGTATCATCGTATAGGACAACGATGAATACATCAGCGCATGTATTGATCGATGATCATGTTTCATAGATCATGGGATATGGAGATATCATCAATACATTGTGAACGCATGTTGAAGAACATGTGTTAGATAGACCCGCAATGGGACATTACGAGAATGTTACATTCTTATATATCATCAGTGTATCTCATACATAGTAGATGTATGATCCTTAGACCTAAGATTATCGCATTCCCTACATATGTAATAGTTTACCTTGGGGTTACCAAACACTATTTCCTAACTGGATAGTTATAAAGGTAGCTTTCATGTTTACTATGAAACATGCAGAGGGAAGTGAGCAGTCAAGATGGAATTTGCCACTCTAGTGTAATGGAGATATATGTCTAGGCCACTCGTGTATATGATTAAGGAAGTGCATGGCCATGCCGTGATTGAGAAGTCAATCACAACTTATTAATATATCACATATACGAGAGATGGATTGAACTATCAAAGGATGACATGCTTCTCGCCTTGAGTTCTATGTTCATATAGTACAGC
This sequence comes from Rhipidocladum racemiflorum, assembly GCA_036346355.1. Taxonomy (NCBI): domain Eukaryota; kingdom Viridiplantae; phylum Streptophyta; class Magnoliopsida; order Poales; family Poaceae; genus Rhipidocladum; species Rhipidocladum racemiflorum. Next base: position 56,525,314 of record CM070571.1, read on the forward strand.
AAAGGGATTGTTACATCAGTACTTTGATCCTATGCATTTGGGAGTTGGCATGCTCTGCAAAGAGCCGCTACCGACTATTGAATTAGAAAAGGGTTTTCTGAATCTATGTACAAATGTGCATGAACCTACAGGGTCACACACTCAACGGGCTGGGACGCATTAATTTGGATTGGATTCGTAATTAATGGACCTCGTGGGCTTAGCGTGTAGATGGGCCTAACCGCCTAGGGTTTCACCTCGTGGTTATATAAGGAGGGGAGGAGGCTGGGTGCAGAACACATCTTTCATCCAGAACCCTAGCCTCCACCTCTTGTTGCCTCTGTCGAGCGACACGGTGCTTGCACGCCGACGTACGGCGTTCCATCACCGAACATGTGGACTGATGTGGTGACGCTGCTGCTACTGCGGCGTGGAGAAGAAAATCCGCAGTGAGGACAATCCGCGGCGAGGATGATCCGCGGCGAGGACGATTCGCGATGAGGATGATCCGCGGCGAGAATGATCCACTACAACGACGTGCGAAGGATTCCGCAACTGCGCTCTAGTGGTAATTGATCTATGATCCCCTTCTTGCGAGTAGCTTTTCTGGTTTGCGGTAGAATTTTTAATTTGTGCTAGAGTAGAATACCGCATTCCTCTTCAGGCTTGCCCTCCCAGTGGCCTCCTTTGTCTTCTGGTCACCTCCAAGGGTGGCCCCCCAAGGTGCCCCAGTCTAGCATATGCACGTGACGTCAACAGACGCAGCGGGGACTTTCGCCCAGGGTCCGCCAGGCGCTGCTGTAGCGGCCCCGATGGATGTTGTCAGTGCCGGTGCTGACGCTCACCCTGCGGCGGTCGCCCTTTCCCCCAACCTCCAGCCTAGTTGCGCTACTCGTCGAACTTGGCGAGGTGCAAGCGTCCTCGGGTGCCCTCCGCACGCGGCCATCCAGTGCGAAGCGCAAATGACGCAGCAGATGGCGGCGCTGTGTGAGGAGCTGACGTAGGAGAGGGAGAGGGGGCGGCATTGCTGGCCCAGGAGAGGGCGAGAGGGGCGGCTCTGCTTGCTCGGGGCGCAGGAGGCTGAGGCAGCACAGGATCAGGCGCGGACCGAGCTACGCCGCACGCTGCATAACCTCACCGTCATGCTCCGCCAAGCCTTCGAGCCTATGGCGAGGAGCCTGGCACTGTTAGGGGTGGTCCTTCGTGACCCACTCAAGTCCACAGCCCTATAGTATGCCCACAGCGTTACTCAGGTTACCGAGGCCCTCAGCGGCCTACTGGCTGCCTTGGCTGCTCCCACTGCCCGAGAAGGGCGGGATGTTGCGATTGCCACCGCAATGTTCGTGCTGGCATGCTGCGCCAGCCGCGATGCCTCCTTCGACCCGATGGCCCTTGTAGCCGACATCAAGTGAGACGAGGCCCAGGTGAAAACGTGCGTGCGTGATGCGGTGGAGCACATGGTCGGGCAGATGGAGGTGACAGACCCAGAGCTTGACGCCGTGCTGGTGGAGGAGGGAGCCCAAGATCCCGCCGAGCACATTGAAGTTGCCGGCGACGAGTGACTGCCCAAGCCACTACCTTCACTTTGTTTATTTCTTCTTTTACTAGTTTTATTTCCTGCATGCAAAGACCACCTCGATAAGCCCAATGAAGTTAGCACCTTTGGACTTTACCTGGATGTTTGCTTGATTGCATTCACTCATGTTTGCTTGATCCGACCATCAGGCGACCAACCCCCAGGCTTGCCGCGATGCGATCTTGAATGATAAGTTAGGCTAGTGCTTCGGTACTTCGTCGGTAATTGCACATAACCGCTACAAACATGAGTAGTTGTTAAGCAAGGCACGCAGGAAAAAGACCAAAAGAATACAGGTCCCTGCGGGGGATTGTCATGGTTCCTTTCTTTTTGGGACATAGGCTCTTGTGATTCAGAACCAGACTGCGGCATAGCGTGTTAAGGTAGCGGCCTTCCCGAGGTGGTATTGGGCTTGAGATGTTCACGGTGATGACTCAAGGCATGCTAGCCGCATTTGAACCACCGTGCCACACTCACGCCCCTGGTCGCCCGTCCTTGCCCAACGTGAATCGCCGGGTGTTACCGCACATCGACAAGGAGCTGCCAAACTGGCGGTATCATGACACCCACACCAGAATGCTACCCGTTGGGGCGCAAGAAAGGAACACAACAGGGACAAAGCAAAACGCCTTTAAGGCAAACAACTTCCCTGATCAACAAGAGGGTGCGAAACCCATCAAACCCCAAGAAGTTGCCAGCGGAGTTCTTAGGGGTAAAACTTCTGCAACAGTTCCATGTTCTGTGAGTTTGGCACCTCCTGACCGTCCTTAGTGACCAACCGAACCGCCCGGGCCGAGAGGCTGAGACCACCTTAAAGGGGCCCTCCCATAGGGGAGACAGTTTGTTGCGATCGGCACGTGTCTGAATTCTACACAAGATCAGGTCGCCCACTGCCAGTGTTCTCTGCTGGACCCGGGTGGCATGGTACCGCTTGAGACTCTACTAGTACCGAGCAGCACACAAGGCTGTCCGATCGCGCACCTCCTCCATAATGTTGACTTCATCTCTATGATGGTCTTCCTGGCCCTCCTCAGCGAATGCCGAAATGCGTGCAGAGCCGAGCGATAGCTTGGACGGTAGGATAGCTTCCGCTCCATAGACCAGGAAGAAGGGCGTTTCTCTAGTCGCCCAGTTGGGTGTGGTTTGAAGCGAACACAACAACACTGGGAGTTCTTCCGTCCACCGCGCCCCCCGCTTCTAGGGCCGATCAAATGCTCTGGTCTTGAGGCCCGTCATCACCAACGCTTTGGCGCATTCCGCTTGGCCGTTGCTCCTCGGATGGGCCACCGAAGCGAAACACACCTTGGTGCCCATCTCGTCACAGAATTCCAGGAATGCCGCGCTGGTGAATTGGGTGTCATTGTCGGTGATGATGCGGTTGGAGACTCCAAAGTGGGTGCCATTGTCGGTGAATCCCCCTGTGGCCCGCGGGAATGGGCCCAGGATATCCAACCCCCAGACCACTAACAACCAAGAGAGCGGGATGGTTTACAGAGCCTGGGCTGGTCGGTGGATCTGCTTGGCATGAAACTGGCATGCCACTCATCTCCTCACCAGCTCGCAGGCATCCTGGAGGGCAGTAGGCCAATAAAATCCTTGGTAGAATGCTTTGTCGACGAGCGTTCGGCCAGACATATGGCTCCCGCACATGACTCCATGGATATCAGAGAGCAGGCTGGTCCCCTCTTCCCGAGTGATGCACTTCAGAAGAATTCTGTTTCTACTCCGGTGATATAGGTCACCACCTACCAGAGTATAGAACTTGGCCTTGCATGCAATTTTCTCGGCTGAGGCATCATCATCAGGGATCACTTGGTCTCGCAGGAACGCTTGGATCGGATCCATCCACTGACCTTCCCGACCAAGTGTGGCGATCACGTGGTGATCACCCGGGTAATTCACTTGGCCGAGCATTTCCACTGGCGCGGCCTTAGCGGCGCCGACGTCCTCCCTCCTAGAATAGGGGACTGAGGCTGGCGCGCTGTCCTCCCCTCCAGGATTGGGGGCAAGGACAATCGCGCCGCCCCCACCGCCTGAATCGGAGGCCGAGACGCCCACACCGTCATACCCTCTATATCCGGGGGCACACCGTCGTACCCTCCATATCCAGGCGCTGCGACAGACGGTCACGATAGTCTTTCTTCAAAGACCCCAACTGAAACAGAAGATCTTGATGAAGCGAGCTGCGAAAGTTCATCTGCCATATGGTTGTCATGTCGATGGATATGGATGTATCCCAATCCTTCGAAACGATGCTTCATTTTTCTAACCTCCGCAAGGTAGGCAGCCATGGTGGGGTCAGGGCAATGGAACTCCTTTCGCACTTGGTTGATGACCAGCAGGGAGTCGCCTTTGACTTGGAGGCACTGAATGCCTAATGCCGAGGCGACGCGCAACCCTGCCAGCAGGCCTTCGTATTCGGCGGTGTTGTTGGTGGCCCTAAAGTCCATGGCGACCACGTACTGGAGGATGCCGCCGGTCGGGAGACCAGGACGACTCCAGCCCCCACACCTTCGAGCCTGAAGGAGCCGTTGAAGAATAGAATCCAGGGGGAAGGTGCGGGCGTTTCTTCAGCCTCAGGAGCGGCGGGAGTCCATTCGGCAACGAACTCCGCCAGCTTCTGACATTTGATGGCGGTGCGGGGTATGAACTTGAGACAGAACTCCCCCAGCTCTACCGACCACTTGGCGATACGGCCTTCAACCTCCCGGTTGTGAAAGATCTCTCGTAGAGGGTAGGCAGTGACCATCGTGATTTCCCGCCCCTGGAAGTAGTGCCGCAGCTTCCTAGACACCACCAGGACAACGTACAGCATCTTCTGCGCTTGCGGGTATCTAGTTTCTGCTTTGTGTAGCACCTTGCTAATATAGTAGACCGGCTTCTGGATGCCTTCCCTCTCCTCCACCAGCATCGCACTACGGTTCATCCTGCCTGGGGGTGACCAGCACTAGCGGCGAGGAGAGGTACTACTTCAAGTCTTCGAACGCTCGTTGGGCTTCTTCAGTCCACTCGAAGTGGTTGGTCTGCTTCAGCAACTTGAATAGGGGCAGGCTTCTTTCTCCCAACCGGGCGATAAATCACCCAAGCGACGCCAGGCGACCCGCAAGGCACTGCACCTGCTTGAGCCTAACCGGCGGCTTCATGTGCTCGATGGCTGCTGTCTTGTTAGGGTTAGCCTCAATGCCCCGACTGGACACGAGGAACCCCAACAACTTACCAGAGGGCACACCGAAGACACATTTCTTAGGGTTAAGCTTCAAACAGATCTTCCGGAGGTTGGCGAAGGTTTTCTCCAGGTCTTCGATCATCCCTTCTTGAAGCTCCAGCGCTGCACTGTTCTTGATCGGGCACTGTGGGGAGGTGACGAGGGAGAGGGGATTCAAATAAGGCTACTCAGTACCGGTTTAAGACAACAATCGGTACTGATGTCCCTAAGGGCAACGGCTTATGGGTCTTCAGTACCGATTGATGTTACCAGCCGGGACTGATACTCTAAAATTAGTACCGGTTGGTTACACCAACTGGTACTGATGTACCTACACTTATTAGTACCGGTCGGTGTAACCAACCGGTACTGAAGGTGGGGAATCAGTATCGGTTGGTATTGTAAACCAGTACTGATATGCCCCCCAATACTACTGACCATTGAACGGGGGTGGAAATCAAGCCAAATCACCATTTTTTCAAGCTTTTTTCGAAATTGACACAGTTTGATTTAATATAATTTTATTTACAATTTGGAAGTATTTTTAGAATCGAGCCAACGAGCCGAGCCAAGCCGAGCCAAGCCGAGCCAGATCAATAACCAATTTCATTCAAAATTAATGCATTCAATGATTAATCAAAAAACAAGTGTAATTAGAGCAATTTTGAACCAAGCCAACGAGCCCCACAAACGAGCTTTTTTTCCAGCTCTACTTGAACCTCTAGATATCGCATGGTTTTGAAATCCAAAATTTTGAAGAAAAAAATCCGATTTTCTCCTGATTTTCACTGTCCAGATGAATGTTTGTTGAAGCCAATTTTTTTGAACGATTTTCTCTCATTGTGGCATAATTTTTTTGAATTTTTGAATTTAACGGTTGAGGCGGCGGGAGGCGCCCAGGGTTGGAGCGGCGACCATAATTTTTGGCTCATTATTGCTACGATAATGGCCTACTTCTTCACATCACCATATTATGAAAAATCCTACTAAAGGCACAGAAATTAAAAGTAAAACATGATATATAGAACACAAAATATTATATTCATTAAATTATAATAGTTAATAACATAACAATATATTAATTACAATATATATATATATATAAATAATATTTAGTGACAAGTGGCGGGTGGCACGATCACGGATACCACCACTCGTCGTCGCTGCCGGGAGGGGGGCTGTCGTTGTCGTCGTCGCGCAGGGGCGTGTCTTCATTGTCGTCCCCCCCCTCCTCCTCCTCTTCCTTCGATGAGCTCCCCCAGCGGAGCTTGGCCTCCTCCTCCTCCTCCTCCCGCTCCTCCTCTTCGGGTGGTGATGGTGCGCCAGAGGGAGAAGGAGAAGGAGCTACCATTTTAATTGGGCTCACCCGTTGATAGCTCGTATGTCTCCCTCAGTCATCTTATCGTTTTATAGGTGGCCTGGATCGGAAGACGAAGAGAAAGCACTTCAATTCTGATGAACACGAAGAGTTTCATCGAAAAGGAGCGTGGGTTGGGATCGAGGAGGCGCGCGCAGGAGACGAAGAGCTTTAGTACCGGTTTAATACACCAATCGGTGCTGTGTGGGATCATCAGTACCGGTTGGTTACACCAACCGGTACTAAGCAGCTTGCTGGGTCCACGGCTTCTTAATACCGGGTGGTGTAACCAATCGGTAATGATGTTAGACTATCAGTACTGGTTGGTATATTAAATCGGTGCTGATGTGGGATCATCAGTACCAGTTGGTATGTTTAACCGGTACTGATGTGCCCCCCGGACCAAAAGATCGTTGAACTGGGACTGATGTAATTGTCAATCCCGGTTCATACATAACCGGTACTGATGGGCCGGTATAGAAGGCCAGATCTGTGGTAGTGGGTTCCAAGTTGTGGTTCATACATAACCGGTACTGATTGGCCAGTATAGAAGGCCAGATCTGTAGTTTCAAGTTGCTAAACAGGACCTTAATTTTCTAAGGCATGCTCTTGACAAAAAAAAGATATACAGTATAAAAATTAAGTTCAAGGAATATTCTTAGAGACCATATATAAAAATTTACACCATACCTAGCTACGTACACGAATCCTTATATCTGCATTTTATTAATTCATGTTGATACAAATTAAGATGAAATAGAAAATGGAGTTGCTGTCCCTCTACAAATGGAAATTAATTTATATATATATATATATATATATATATATATATAGACAGATTAAGTTCAAGGAGTACAATTTTCTAACACACTAGTAATTTTGTCATAATAAAATCAGCTGTGTGATTTTTAACTCTTTTCTCTTCTTAAGAAAGCGTACAATTATGAAACTCATATAAGGATAGGTCCAATGTTTGATGTTAGGATGACTAAAATATTGTTAACCTGAATCTAAAGCCGGTAACCTGATTTTTGTGCCCAAGGCCGGGGAGATCTTTTTTGCATCACTCACGCAACTAGAAAGTTCTGTCTTTTTCCTACCTGTTACTAATAAAGACCAAAAGCGGTTCGTCGGGTTCTTGTCTTGACCGCAGTATTTATGCCGTCATATGCTCGCACGGACCTGTACAATTAAGCTAGATCGGTGGGTACCGGCTGAAATAATTTTCCTTGTGAGAGATCTCTTCGTACCATTGATTTTTCTTTTTATCTTTCTGGCTATGTCAAAGTGGCACGAATCGAAATACCCAAATCCCTTTAGATACAAGAATTTTTCTTAAATCATGTGAAAATTGAATTATGTTATTTAGAATCTCCTTCAAGAGCAATTGTTAATTCTTGCTAGATAAGAACATCCTTCACCATATATTGACACACGCTGAAATTTTTTCCACTGTAAAATTTCTCTTCTTGATTCCATATGGTCAACATATCTTAATTTTGTGCCACCTGACATTTTACCGACCTTTTATCAAATATGGTTAATCTGGCCTTATCTCTGATACCACTTGTTACACTCTGTTACCTCTTCCTTTGCTAAATAGCCCCGGATTGAATCATAGTTTTACGAGATACGGCATGAGACTGCACAATCCCAGAATGAAAAAGATCAATCTCGTAGGTACAACCAAAATAACGATGTTGAGGTAACCATAACAAGAAAGAAAAGATTTGGAGAAGTCATCCGTAAATCCTCTAAGCATAACCTCAAAAGAGCATAAGCGATTGTCATTCTCTTGCAACCTCTAGAACCGTTTATGACCTTTTAATCTTTGCCTTACACTAGAATCTAGTGGAAAAGTATAACCTAACCTCTAATCGTCTCGTGCACCTTTTTCTTTGGATGAGTTAGTTTGGGACTTCTTGGTTGCTTTGGTTCTCCATAGCTACCATATGGGTGTATATAGCCCCTTAGTCATCCTTCAAAGTATGTAGAAATTCTACTTCGAAAAAAATATTAGAATTCTAATTCTATTATGATTCACGTATGATATCTTTTTAAATATAAAAAATTAAGTATGAATCACCGTAATTAATAATGGATATATGTGGCGGATCAACTTCCAGGGACTGCAGGCGAGCGCTTGTCTCGTTGATATTGGTGCTTTGGCAAGTTTGGAACGAGTGCAACGCTCAGGTGTTTAGCAATGTTTACAACCAAGGTTTCAAACTTGGTTTTTGGATTACATCTTGGGGCAGCCGAAATTTCGATGACATTTTATAATTTTAACTAATATCTGGCTAAAATTTAAAAGCCAAGTTTAAAATCTGGCATTTTTTAGGAACCCTAAACCGAAATTTCGGTTGAAATTACCAAAATTTTGGCGGAATTGACCAAAATTTCGGTGATTTTCAACCCCATCTAAAATGGTCTCCCGAGGCTAAAAATAATTGAGAAAAGTATGAAAAAAATCATGCAAGCGACGGTCACGTACCTGGTGATGTCCGACACCTAGGTCCTCAGCGACGATACGCTGCAGGACAGCCATGACCTGCCGACGCCCCCAACCACCACCTCCATGGGTGGCACAACGAGCGGGTTATCATCCAAGCAGAGCCATTCCAGGCAGTCTAGCCGATCGAAGCAGTGCACAATGCGTGGATCTAGTTGTTGCTGAGGTCAAGCTCGCATAGGCTTCGTAGGTCCCCGAATGAGGCCAACAGGTCACCCATGTCGCTGAAGTTGCTGCTCAAGGCGGGCGCGGGGGAGAGGGCACAGGATCTGACCATCTGCAGCTCATGGCCGCCATTCGTAGCCCATCGCACTGCTCTATGACACCATCCTCAGCTCTTGTAGGCCAAGGTGCAAGCGAGGAGGGGGAGTGCCGGAGGCCAAGGCATGAGGATTCCCTCTGCATCGGGTGCTACGACGCGAGCGAGGAGGCGAGGGGGTGCGCAAGGCCAAGGCTGGCCAGGGACGGGCAGTGAGGTGGTGAGGGATGGGTGAGCGGCCGAGGGAGGCCATGCGAGAGAGTGAGCGGGAGGGGATCAGGCAGGTGGCTAGGTGAGGGGAAAATTTTCCGATTAGGGTTAGGAGTGGTCGATTGGGCCAAGTGGGCTGAATACAAACCTGAAATCATCAAATCCAATTGATTTTGTAGCAATTTTTGTTTTGAAGGCCAAAATCTCGGTGAAATTGGAAGAATTTTCGTCGAAATTCACCGAATTACTAGAGCAATATGAAAATTTCAAATTTTTGTACCCCACCAAGATTTAGAATTTGGTAGGGGGAGCGAAATCTCAGTGAGATTTTGTAACATCCCAAATTTACATTTAATGCATTTATTAAGTCATCTAAAATTTTGAGAATTTTCTAGAATTTTCTTGGATTTATATGGAATTAATTTGAATTAAGTCTTTTATTGAATTATATAAATATTTGAAATTTTTATATAAATTTTGTTGAAAATATTTTATTTGAGTTCAAAATATCTTAATATATTTTACAGAATTTTTCTGATACTTTTGCTATTTTCTCAAATTATTTGAATTACTAGAATTATTTTAATGAAAATTCAGAAAAATAGTGAAACCCTAATTGGACCGGGACCCATCGAGCCCAGTCCATTAGCCTCTAAGCCTAGCACGACCCGCACTGGCCTGACCCGCTTAACCACTATGCCTGATCCAAACTCTGACCAAGATCCGAGCCGTTGAAATTTGGTCATGTGGTTGGGGTTGGTCGCATGTACACGCATTGTGGGTCATTGGATCTGGTTTGTGTGGATGCACACGATTGTGCCACATCACATCGTCTCTGACTTGGACAACTCCAATGCGTAGGTTTAGGTCTCCGAGGTGGGCACCGAAGCCGAAAGCATTAAATACCCTATCGGGCTCGCCGTGTTGTGTAGAGTTCATAGTGTTATGAGATAACCTCCTAACCGTATTCGGTTAGGAGTCTATCTCTTAATATGTGGGCGAATTCGAACTCTCCTTGAGGGGACTGCTATATATATACCGGGTGCCTCCCATTGTATTTACACACATTGATCAATAAAGAAGAGAGAGCTCCACCCTATATCTTGTGTCTCTTGTTCTTGTGTTCTTGTGTTCTCGTTGATTACCGGTGTTCGACGTGGGTGAACTACTCGTTTTACAACACGTTATCAGCACGAATCTCTACCGCAAGAAGCGAAGGATCGTCGACGACGACGAACGACTACTACCGGCGATTGATCGCCCGATCCGATCTGCAATCAACTCGTCATCAAGCCGGCATCCATTCGGATCGCCGAAAAAGTCCTACGCGACTCTATCCTACGCGATAGCCAACACTTCCGGCATCAAGAAAGTAAGTCGAAAAATCCTGCAGATTGTTTCGCTAGATTTTAGATCTAATCTACTGTTTAGATCGTAAACATGCATATGAATCGTTTCCAGTCTGCAAACCGGAAAACTTCTACTTAGCATGCTTGCATATATGCACTCGTGCATGCTTGCATCCATATATGAATTCATCGTACACATGTGTTGCATGCTTGGCTTGCTTGCATATTTGCACGTAGTAGCAGGCCGTCCAACGTTTTAACGCAATATGCATCTGACCGCTCCGGAGCTTTGCCTTCGGGCCCCATGCAAACAACGCCGCAGCCAACAGCTCCCGGCCAGAGAGCGATCCGCTGTCCTCACGCGCAGCCGATGCCGGCCAGCCGCCGCGCACTGCCGCGCCACAAGTCCTATTGCACCTCGCGCCTCCAATCGAAGCCGTCCGCCTCGCTTTTGGCCCGAGCGCTGGCCACCTTGTGCTCTGTGGCCCGCAGTCGCCAACGCTTGGAGCTCCCGCCGGCAGTGCCGCTGCTCAGCGCACCTTCGCGGCCTGTCGTAGCCGTGGTCGCCGTACTCCACGCCGCCGTGGTCGCCGACCTTCGCGCAGCGCCCGTCGAGCTAGCCCTTGGCTCTGTTAGATAGCGGCGGCTAGGGGTAGGAACCCTAGCCGCCGGTTTGGCCGTGCTCCTTGGGGTTTTTGGGCCAGGTGGGCCAGCCCAACTCGAAAAAAAAGGGAAATGTGAAAATTACTTTTGTACCCTTCTGGTTTTAATAAATTTAGGAAATCAGTAAATAATTCTAGAAAATTGGATTATACGTGGACTTCCGGAAAATTTGAAAATTTTAATTTTGGGACATATTGGAAGCTCCATACACTGGATTGTATTTTCTAGCTTTTAACCATGTTTAATATGTGGCGAATTAATTTTTCTGTTGCATAAGTAATTATGAAAATTGCTCATATATTAACAGAAAATGGTGAAATTTGCTAGAAAATTATGAGGATACTTTGTTCATGCCTTGAATCTGGTTTTATCTTCCTTGGCATTATGTCATGTTAATATTTGCTGAAATTAAATTTTTCTGTTGAAAAGTAATTCTGAAAATTGCTTGGAAATTAACAGAAATTATGAAAAATGCTAGAAAAATTTCAGAATTTCTCATATAGCTTTTATGAGAACTTGAGTGGATGGGATTTGATTTCGGTAATGAATAAACAGATATGAGACAATTGGTGTCTAGGAAAACACACATGAGGCTTGGTTATTTAATTGGCGCCCGGAAACGGGAAGTGCTCCCTCCCTCATGTGAGCCCTAAGGGCATGTTGACCTGGCCATGAGTCAAATTGACGGAGATATTCATCACTCGTTTTCGCTCCCAACCAATGAGAATTACATGAGTTGAAATTAGACTTATGCCAAGTTTAATTGATATTGGTTTTTATTTTCTTTTATTTAGTAATGCTGAAAATTGCTAAATACTAGAAAAATTCTGGAAAAAGTATGATAATTATCTACTGAATAGATATAGACCAAAACTTTATTGTTTAAATGAAGATGCATGCAATATAGTATTTTACCTGTAGTAAAATCTCGTATTGCTTGCATACAGGATATGTCTGATAATGCAAAAAGGGAATTTGTTGTGCTTGCCCTGGATGGCAGCAATTACCTCACCTGGGCAATGGATGCCAAAATCAACCTAACAGCTAGAGGACTTGGAGCTGCTATTGCTCGGCCTGAAGCTGGTGCATCCGATGTGCCTGAACCCTCAAAATGCGCCGCTTTACATTTCCTAAGGCACCATCTTCATTCGGACGTGAAGGCCGAATATTTGATGGAGGAGGACCCGCTGGTATTGTGGAATTCCCTGAAGGAACGCTACAACCAACAAAGATCCGTTTTGTTGCCAGAAGCACAACGGGAATGGACCATCCTACGCTTTCAGGACTTCAAATCTGTGGCAGCTTATAATTCTGCAATGCACAAACTTGTCGCTAAATTGATCTTTTGTAACCAGAAAGTTACTGAAGCTGAGAAGATCGACAAAACCTTGTGCACTTTCCACCCCAACATGATGATACTACAACAACAGTACCGTCATGCAAAGTACAAGAAGTACTCTGAGCTTATTAGTGTTCTGCTAGAAGCAGAAAAACATGATGAACTCCTGATGAAGAATCATCATACAAATACTAATGGAAGTCAAGCAGTATCTGAAACACACGCTACCACTCAGCAGGCTAGTAGTAGCCATGGCCGTGGAAAGGGCCAAATGTACAAGGGGAATGAATGGAAAAATGACAGAAATCAAAAGGGAAAAGGCAAATCCCAATGGAAAAGTAAAGGAAAGGGTACAGGAACCTTCTAGAAGCAAGGTCCAACCAATAAAGCACCCGACTCTCAAACATGTTTTAGGTGTGGTTGCGTTGGCCACTGGTCACGCAATTGTCGCACCCCAAAGCATTTGGCAGAACTTTACATGAAATCCACTGGGAGATTCCAGAAGAATCAAGAAAAGAAGGTTGAGGCACACTACACCGCTCTACCAGATGTTGAGCAAGACGGTGTAAAGAAAGAAGACAATGTCACTAACCCTACAACCGAGTTCAAGGAAAGCCTTCTCGGATATGGTAACTCGCCTATGGATGAGGATGACCTCCTCGGCACTGAGCTTATGGAGCTCCAGAAAGATACCAATGTTTCCCAGAAGATGAAACATGACTTGTATGGAGATCTAGAATAGTCTCCCTACATCCTTTTTGCTATATGTCGCATTTCCATTAGTTGAGCCTCCTTAAGAGCCTCATCAGTTTGAATAATTATGTTCCTGTATGAACATTTGGTCTATGCTCCTGTTGAGCAATTATCAGTGATAATTAAATAAAGTGTTTTCCAGAATATTTTGTGCAATAAATTGTTGATTGTTATACTATGCAACCTGAAGTTGGTATTGCAATAAAAACCCAGAAATATTTAAAGATCTTGTAGATCGACTGGGTAATCTTGAGTTGAATACTATGATAAAACAATTACTAATTCTGTTGGCCATAGCATAAAGATTTTCGAAGACCTGAAGATTTTTTATCATCTAACTTGTAGAATAGTCACTGAATTTCTTGAAGTAAATTCGAAGTGATATCTGTGAACCTTTTCGACCCCTGTTGGAACCATGCTTCTACCTAAATTAATTGCCCAATTTTGTGAGCCTCCTTTCCAGAAGAAAGAATCAAGTCCATTCAAATGGACAAATGCTAACGAGTTTACCTCAAAAGCATTATATGACTTTGGGAATTAATGTAGAGCTTTTAATACCTCATGTCCACATAATAGAATGGCCCTGCAGAGTCATTATTAAGGGAATAAAATTTATTGCTTGACCACTTTGCATAATAGTAGGCTACCTACCAGTTGTTGGGGCCACGCAGTGCTGCACACTGCGATTTTAATTCAACTCAAATCAACTGTATATAATGGAATTTCCCCGTTGCAGATAGTGCATGGAAAAGAATTAAGTATTTCCCATCTGCGAAAATTCGGTTATGTTGTATACATGCCAATATCTCCACCACAGCATACCACCATGGGACCTCACCAGAAGTTGAGGGTCTGTACATGGTTCGGTACGCTGATTGTACTAAGGACATATTTCGGCATTAGGGGAAGATAAGTACCACATTAAAGAATGCCGAGTCCTTAGATCCACGCACTAAAGAGACCGAACTTGAAGTTCGAAATAAATCTACAACAAATAAGCAAATAATCTGCCAAATGCCTTCACTGATCATAAAGTAGTGGAAAGATCTCATATACCTGCAGTATATGCACCTGAAAGAGTGAAAATATCCTAGAAGGATATTGAACCCACTCTTAACCAAATAAAATGAGGGGGAGGCCTCCAGGTGCACGGGACTCAATTCCGCGGAGACGTTCGCAGAAAAGGAGAACCAAATAAATGAGAACACTACCCATGATAGTGGAAGAAGCTCAACCTGATGTTGAGAAAATCCCTGAAGTGAGCCATCTAGAAGATGGTAACATCCCTGAAGTGATATATCCTGAAGATATAACCCCAGCGTATATTTGTGCGCACAATCCAACGCTGGGAAGTCGGAACACCCAGACTTCATCGTTGTGGGAAATCACGAGAAGCTGGAAGAAATTGATAAAGAGACATCCCTGGAGTGATGCAGGAGAATTATATATGAAGAAAGACTACAATTGTCGACATATTTTGCCTCTAAAAATTGCTAAAATCTGGATCCAGAACAAAAGTCCATGGCAGAGTGCCAGAAGCGCTCATCTAGGTTCACCTGAAAAAGCAATTGAGGTAGCGCTCGCTTAATGAGAGGAAAGTTCTTGGTCCTATTGACAGCACATTTCCTGAAATATTCCCTGTAGGATCAAATGGATTTTTCATCCGGAAGAGATATGAAAATATCCAGGTGGTGAGAAATAAAGCGAGGCTTGTAGCACAAGGGTTTTAGCAGAGACCCATCATCGATTACGATGAAATCTTTTCTCCTGAAATGAGTGGAATAACGTTCCGAAATTTAATATTGATGGCAGCAAGCTTAAACTTTTCAATACAGTTGATGATTGTAGTGACCACATATGTATTTGGGTCACTGAATACGGATTAAAAACAGTCGATAAGGATGTGGTACAATCGACTAAGTAGATTCCTCCTGAAAAGGAAATATGATCCCTGAAGGAATAATGTTCCTGTGCATTCATGAGGAAATCCCAGAATGGATTTTTATTTTCCTCTGTGGTGGTACAGTCACTCAGAGATTATAAAGGAAGTCTCACGGGAGTATGTTTGGCTAAGACGGGTAATCAACCATGTCCAGAAGTTATATGGTATGAATACCGTCAATTCCCCTACTATTATCTATGAAGATAATGATGCTTGTGTTGCACAAATGCAATTGGGTTATGTAAAGAGCAATATCACGAAGCATATTGCTCCTAAGTTCTTTTATCCCCACAAACTCCAGAAGAATGGTGAGATAAAAATAATGCAAATTAAGTCGTGTGAAAATCTAGCAGATTTATTCACAAAATCCTTGCCAAATTCCCCTTCCAAGGTATGTTAATGGCATTGGAATGAGGCGGCTTAGAGATTTGCATAGTTCAGGGGAAGTAAACCCCTGAACCATAATCCCTTTGCATGATCCTGAAGATCATAAGTTGTACTCTTTTTTCCTTTGTGAGTTTTCCTGATGTTTCTCACATAAAGGTTTTTAATGAGGCAACAAATGCAACATAGAGAGCGAGTGTGATGTACTCTTTTCTCCATCTCTTTTTTTCCACTGGGTTTTTGAGTGGAGTTTTTAATGAGACATATGCATTACGCGGAATTCGCCCAAGGGGAAGTGTTATGAGATAACCTCCTAACCGTATTCGGTTAGGAGTCTATCTCTTAATATGTGGGCGAATTCGAACTCTCCTTGAGGGGACTGCTATATATATACCGGGTGCCTCCCATTGTATTTACACACATTGATCAATAAAGAAGAGAGAGCTCCACCCTATATCTTGTGTCTCTTGTTCTTGTGTTCTTGTGTTCTCGTTGATTGCCGGTGTTCGACGTGGGTGAACTACTCGTTTTACAACACATAGCACCAGTCCACACAACCAGAGATGCCATCACGAGCCCGCGATTCCTCACTACAGTTCATCAGCGTCGCTGCGAAATTTGCTCGATTTTGCCGCTGCTGGGGTTCCTTCACCGCTTTGGAGCCTGGATTTGAATTCATCGCAACGAGACGCGTCCGAGGAGTTAACTCATCTCGCCGGTGAACCACCTTGCCACGCCATCACGAACTCCCTCCAACGTTTGATCGTGATCGTGTGGTTCAGGTCAGTACATGTGGCACGCATCCATGCCATGTTGCCTCGCTCTAGATGCGATTAATCTTGGCCGTTAGATTGGAGATGAGTGGTTTTAGATTAGATCGTGTAGTGCTTCTTTAGATCCATGCTGTTGATTTTGAACGGATGCCTAAGATCACGTCGCACCGTGGACAAGTTAGATCTCGCACTGGATGCAGTGACGTAAGCACTAACGTCATTAGCTGGCCCCACGTGTCAGTGAGATAAAAAAATTTTAGAAAAAGATTTATTTTATTTATTTAATTGCTAACATCAATCTGACGTCATTAATAAGATTTTTTTCGTATAAAAATAATTCTGTTGGTAATTTGGTAATTTCAATAAAAAATATTTAGAGTAATTCGGTTTATTCTTTTTAGTTTATTTTCAAACTTCAAATTGCTTATTCTTACTCATATGAACTTCCATTGAGGTGATTCCAGAGCCCAAAAATTTGCAAAATTATTCTCTATTTAATGGTGAATTTTATTTGATTTTTGGAGCTGCATTACTTACTATTTTTGGTATTATTTATTTATTTGCATGTTATGCGTAGACGTTGAAGTTCCTGAGGGATACGAAGGAGAAGTACTAATCGAAGAGCAAGGTCTAGAGTAGAAACTAGACATTTTCCAAGGCAAGTTGTGCTTTTATCATGTTGATCCCATGTTTGAAAATGATATTGTTTTAAACTATTGCCTGCTAGTTCAAATTAAAATTGATTTCCATTAATTTGTGATTAGTTAATCAAGCTATTTGCTTATGTCACCTTGTCAATATTAATTGTATGCCTTGATTCATTTGTCACCCTACGATTGTTGATTATTAGTTGGTTGCTAATAACTAGCCAACATGGGTTGCTAGATCGTGACTAGTTTGCTTAGACATGCAGCGTATTATTGGTATCATTTTGGAATATCAAAATTAATATTGCTTAATGGAATATGGAACGTGTTTATGAAAGTTGTATCATGTGTTATTGATGAAGTTCATGGCACGTGATGCATGGTAATCAACTAGGGTGGTAAAATGATTTAGACTAGGGTAAGTGACAAGAATGGTGAATATGCTGGGCCTAGTGTAGCATTTGGACGGTCGCATTTGGTTCTTTTAGTAACTGTGATATTGTGAGTCTTTTGGTAAATCTTGACTCGGTCAATTAAGGACTTAACCTTGCAAGAATTTGAACTAGGCTAAACATACAACCACATGTCTAGTATGGGACATGCCTAGCTGACTATTTTGTGATGTCTAGATTTTGGTACTGTCGTGGTGGTGTGAGTTTTTGGGTTACGGGTAGACTCACATGGCGCAACAGGGGGGACCTAATGGTGGTAATCAATCCCCTTAGTGTTGAAACCTCAGCGAGTAGTACTGGGTTTAGACGGAGCATTGTAAAGGCTTTGTTGTGGTCATTCGCCTTTGTGGTGAATTAATTATATCTTGTGGGTAAAGTGTATAACCTTTGCAAAGTGTCAAATCTATTTGAGTAGCCATGTGCATGGTGTTGGACAATGCTTGGGGATTATAGTCAATGATTAGATTTTGATAAAATGAACTTGAGAATGGAGCCAGTTTGTCTATGAAAATATGGAAATTGGCTTAAGGTTGTAAGTTAGTTTAGTTGTGAAACAACTGTGAAATTTATTACTATTATTACTTGTTTTCCAACTGTACAATCTACACATGTTATTCATAAATGCTGCTTTAATGCAAAATAACCAATTAGCCATTCATTTGGAATAAGCCATGCATGTAAATAATAGACTTGCATTCTGCGCATGACTTTCTGAGTGCTTTATGTATTCACCCCCTATAGCAATTCAAACACCAGTTGAAGAGAAGTCTACACCTGCTCTTGAGGAGTACAAGGAGCTGAACAATTAGGGTACAACCCAATTAGTTGCCTATGGCAAATTGATGGGTTACTACGAGTTTTTCTTTTTCGCTGCAGTTTTCTTAATAATTGAATCTTTGCATTGCGAGGCATATTATTGTAAGTTGACTATCAGGTAAATCAACAGGTTATATTAATAGATAAAATCTTTATTTATTATTCTATTGTGTATAATTGTTATATTTCATCTACATTGAGATTGTCTACACTAGGGTTAGATTTTGATAATGTACTCTTGAGGAGTACATTGAGGGTTCGGATTTGCACATTCAAGTCCTGATAGATTTGTATCCATGCTTACAACTATGTTCAGGGTATAATTAATATCATCCAACAGGAAAGAAGGTCACCGAGCATGGTTCATAAAATTGATGAAAACCACCAAAAAATCATGTTTTCCGAGCTTATCGAGACAATCCTTGTTTGAAACTGTTCGATAAACCGGTACAGTTCAAATCCAAATTTAATTTTTTTTAAAAAATATTCCTGAGGCAATGTTGTAATATTTTTACATGATTATCAAACATGTGTATTTTTAAAAATCCTAACAGTGCTACTATCTTTATATATGCTCTTCTGTTGTTTATTTTCTAGGGGCATTAAATGAAATCTAATATTTCTGAATTTTTTTGAGGCACTGAGGCAATGCTAATGATTCTGTAGAATTTTTACATGATGATCAGACATCTGTATGTTTTTAAAATTCTAATAATGCTACTGTGTTTATATATTTGTATATGCTTTTCTATTTATGATTTTCTAGGGGCAATAATGAAGTCTAATATTTTTGAAAATTCTACTAAATGATCATTGGGAACTCTTAATGGTACCATTCTGATTTCAGAGCACGATCAAACTTATAAATTTTTATAAAAATTTGATAGTGTCTCTATTTCTTTTCATTAATTGCTATTTTTAATTTTTCACAAGCACTAAATGAATTAAAAAATTATTTAAATTTCTTTGAGTTGTTTTTTATATTAATTGGAACTTATTTTGATTTTATTCAAAAAAAATTCCTCTTTTTCATTAATTTTTTTAGTTTTCCTTGAGTGTGCTGATTTTCAGGGTAAACCGCATGAAAATGGAGCAAATTTGAACAAAAATAGAGAAAAATCGAAATAAAAAAATCAGTCCTTGAGTGTTCCAATCTAGTGGAAAAAATCGAGTAAAACCGATTGATTTTCTTTTTTTTCACCGCTTTTTGACCACCGAATTAAAAAAGTTTGACTTCGCAAATCCTTCGATTTCTTTTGATTTTTGTGCAATTTTTGCCGGTTTTCGATTTTTAATTTTTGAGTGATTTTTGCGGTTTCAATTTTGTAAACCCTGCCATCGAGCGAAGCTAGAGCATCTTGTCTCCATAGTTGGCTTAATTTTTCGTTTAGATATATATAGTTGATTTAGTTGTTGTTTCGGTTGTGTTAGCGAGTGTATAAGTTTGTAATTCCTGTACTACCGGGGACCTATGTTGTATTTTCTTTCTCCTTCTTAATTTAACGATTCACAAAGCTTTGGCACATTCTCGGAAAAATGAGTGAACCGTTTTAAAAAATGAGGTGAGGCTGAGGAATATTGAAATGGGTCGAGTCAGCATCACATTTCACCTTGTCAGTGTAGATATTTTTGACTAGGTCGAATGCTTTTAACTTCCAGAATCAAATCATGACATCAAAAGATTGTGATGACCAGTCCAACAATTTTTGCCATGTAAGATCTCACGATCGATAAAAAAAATAACAACCCCAACTGTTACAGTTATGTATACACATTTGCAATTGACTACTGATGTTCGGAATGGCAACATCACAGACCAAATCCACAAGTTTAACCCTTTTTTCACTTTTGGAGATCAATGCTGACCGCAATTACGCGGTTAGGCCAGCAACTTGACTCGTTGTAACTGAAATACTAAGGGTGTGTTTGGTTTACTACCCCAAACGCCACCGTCTAAGTTTAGGCACGCCACAGTTTCGTGGGCAACTGTTTGGTTCGTGTCTAACTTTAGGCAGCCACAGAAAGTGTGGCGTGGTTCTATGAGCTCGTCATACATTTTTTCGCCGCACCCGCGGCGCTCGTTTTCGACGCCGCAGGGCCGTAAATGCGCCCCACTTCGCTCGTATGCCCCCTTCTCCCTCACAGCGCCGCAATCGGATCTCTCGTTGTCTCCTCCAAGCACGGATCTCCTCCTCGTCTCCTCCAACGACGGATCTCCTCCTTGTCTCCTCCAAGCACGGTAATATCCTTATCCTTGCTTTTTCACTCGTATTTCTCCCCCACCACAGCAGATCTGCTCGGCGTCTCTTGGGCGCTCGCAGGTGACACAGGCCGACGGCCAGGCGCCCGGCGTTTCCTTCTTCGAACCCCCACCCCACCCCTGCAGCAGATCCGACGGCCAGGCGTACGGCGCGTGGGCTGCAAGCGAGGCTAGTTGCAGATCTTACTGTACGGCGCACGGACTGCGTGCATGCTGCGTGGAGAAATCCATCGATCTAGTTGCAGTTCCATTTCTTTTTTCCTTTCCTTCTCCACTTGACGTTTAGATGATTGGGAAGTCTGATTGTAGTGCTGTCAAGTCTGATTGTTTGATTATAGATTCCATGGCCATCTGTGTTTATACTTGCTGTAATGTTTCCAGACAGCGTTTATTTCTGTTGTTCTATCAAATTTCAGTTGAACAATTTTTTTTGATAAACTGTCTAGTGCTGTCTACTGAATGCATCAAATTTCAGCTTGTTTAGTGTTGTATACGGGTGTTGTCTAGTGCTGCTGTCTACGAGTGTTGATAAAACAGCACAACTGAAATTTGAATGCATCAAATTTCAACTTGTTTAGTACTGAAATTTGAAACAGCACTAAACAACTGAAACAACACAACTGGAATTTGATGCATTCAATAAACAACACGAGACTGCTGTCCAGATGCTGTATACAGCACTAGACACTCGTATACTTGTGTTGTTTTATCAAATTTCAGTTGTCCAGTGCTATCTAGTGCTGTCGAGTGCACAGTCCTACTTGTCTAGTGCTGTCTACTGCTGTTTGATCAAATTTCAGCTGAGCAAATTTTATCAGGTTCCTGTTTTTAGCATCTGGAATGTAGGAATGAAAAGTTCGTGCTGATATGTAGGAATGAAAGGTTCTTATTTTAGTATGTAGAATGTAGGAATGAAAGCTTTTTTTCCTCTATATGTTTATGCTGTTATTGACAGCACTTAAAAAAGGTTCAAGTTTGGTGAACATACATGCATACCTTATCTTCTCTCCCTCAGAGCCTAATGCTTCATTTTTTTCTTGTGCTTGTGCAGGATCAGGAGCACCTATTTTGATTCTGTGGACTTGGTAACTGAAATTCTAAAGGTAACTGAAATTCTAGTCTCTGAAACTTGCATTTTGGGTATTCTAAAGATTGTAATTAGTTTCTAATTTGTGTAGATGGGTGTGAAGAAGATGTATCTTCAATATTACAATAGTTACAACCAGTACCTACGAAGAAGAAGGGTGCTTATTTGCATTACCATTTGTGTTGTTTGGTTTTGGTATAAACTGAATAGATTAAATAAGAAGAGTATCAAATATGGTCCTTTGTTACAACGAGATTTGGAACGAGAGAGGCGACTCAACCGGTTGTATAATGGGATAGAAGCCAATTGTATTAGTGAGTTGCGCATGCACAAATTTGTTTTCCATAGGTTATGTAGCCATTTAAGGTCTCATAGCTTGTTAGAGGATACTGTCAATGTCTCTATTGAAGAACAAGTTGCTATGTTCTTAAAGTTTGTTGGCCATAGATGGACAAATAGGTCAGTTGGGTTTGAATTCCTGCGGTCTGAAGAAACAGTTAGCAGGTACTTTAACCTTGTTTTAGATGCTCTATGTGTCATATCACGTGACCTCATTACCATGAGAACCACAGGGACACATCCAAAGATATCTAGTAGCCCGGGAAGATTTCACCCGTACTTTGAGGTAACATATCTCACACACACATATATAAATGGAATTGATATTTGTAGTACGTACTTACAAATCCCCAATTTTTTTTGATAGAGATGTGTAGGAGCACTGGATGGCACACATGTACCAGCATGGGTCCCCATTTATATGGAGGATAAGTTTAGAGGTAGAAAACACTACCCAACACAGAA
Organism: Rhipidocladum racemiflorum; assembly: GCA_036346355.1. Classification (NCBI taxonomy): domain Eukaryota; kingdom Viridiplantae; phylum Streptophyta; class Magnoliopsida; order Poales; family Poaceae; genus Rhipidocladum; species Rhipidocladum racemiflorum. Next base: position 56,547,681 of record CM070571.1, read on the forward strand.
TGTGTTAGCTGCCGTGGATTTTGACCTTAGGTTTACATATGTGTTGGCCGGATGGGAAGGATTAGCTCATGACTCATTTGTGCTCCAAGATGCATTGTCACGTCCCTCAGGCTTAAAAATTCCCAAAGGTAGTAGACAAGACACACAACTTACCCTTTTTTGGCTTGTAAAATGACTAGCTAATTTTAGTTAAATCCAATTGTAGGTCATTTCTTTCTAGCAGATTCGGGTTATGCAGCACGACCTGGCATATTACCTCCATATAGGGGTGTTCGGTACCATCTTAAGGAGTTCCAAGGTACTAGGCGGCCAGAGAATCCAAAAGAACTATTCAACCTTCGACACTCTTCTCTTAGGACAACGATAGAACGGGCATTTGGTACACTCAAAAACAGATTTAAGATACTCACAAGTCAACCGTTCTTCCCTCTCAAAACTCAAGTAAAGATAGTTTTGGCTTGTTGTGCTTTGCACAACTTCATAATAGAGGATGGCACTGATATTTATGTTTATGAAGATGAGGCATGGTTTGGAAGTCTTCCAAGAAGCAGCCGTACCCATGCTGATATGAACAGAGATAATCAACTTTGGGCCACTATGCGTGATCAGCTAGCGCAGCAAATGTGGGACGATTGGGATGAAAATTGATCTTTTCTATTGTTGTATGTGGCTGTAATGAGAACCTATTTTATGGTTTTATGTTGCTGTAATGAGAACCTATTTTATGGTTTTATGTGGCTGTAATGAGAACCTATTTTATGGTTTTATGTGGCTGTAATGAGAACCTATTTTATGGTATTATGTTGCTGTACTCAAACCCTATTTTATGTTATATTCATGGTATTTTGTACCTTTATTGCTGAAATTTATAGATGAGTAAAGGAAAAGAGAAGATTGAGAGGACCATTGTGTGGGATGAGGATCAAAGCAAGTTTATGCTTGGTTGGTTTACTGACTTCATAAAAGAACAACATGCTGGTTTTAAGATTAGAAAACAACACCACTTCAAGTGTGCCGAGGCATTGAACAGACAATTCAATATGGGGGTCACTGCTGCTCAAGTTGAAAGACATTACAAGCATTATAAAGAGAATTGGAAGTTTGTTGCTGCAGCTTTAAGCAAGAGTGGTAACACTTTTGACACAACAAGGTCTATGGTACTCATATCTGAATCAGAGAAAGCTAACCTAAAGGTAATAAACTCTTCGATGTAAATATATAGATATTTTACTGTATATCATGCTAAGGCATTTTTCTAATTTCTACTCTTTATTTGACTATTTGAGTGTCTAGCTGGAATTTGGTGAAGTCCTGATATTTGTTCTTTATGGAATATGGAATCTGTTCATGTTACTTGCAACTTGAGTAGCAGTTCTCTGTTAAATGAGAGTAATCATGCATATCACTTGAGTAGCAGTTCTCTGTTAACTTGAGTAGCAGTGCTCTGTTCATGTTACTTACAACTTGAGTAGCTGGTAATCATGCGACCTATCACTTGTGGTAAATAATAACAGCTAGTACCTCTGTTAAATGAGAGTAATCATGCATATCAACTTGAGTAGCAGTTCTCTGTTAACTTTAGTAGCAGTGCTCTGTTCATGTTACTTGCAACTTGAGTAGATGGTGATGATGCGACCTACCACTTGTGGTAAATAATAACAGTTCTCAATTGAGAGAGAAGTCTTTGAATATTATTGATAGTCTGGTGACCTTGGTGATATCAGTTCATTAGTACCCTTTGAATATTATCTGGAGCGTTCGTTGTTTACTAAACTGACCCTGTTCATGCTCTATGTTTCTGTATACAGGATAGGGCAAGGAGGCTCCTTTCTAAGCCTATCAAGTTTTTCAATGAGATGCAGGAGTTGTTTATTGACAGCAGTGCTGATGGCTCTCTAGCCATGGATGCTACAACTTGCATGAATGAAACTCATCCTGGAGATGACAGTGACTTCAATGATGATGTGTGCAGTGACTTCTCCAACTATCCTCAGCCTGTGCATGATCTAGGTGATGATTCTGACACTTTACCATCTCCCAATCATCATCCATCTCAAAGTGTTGATCATAGCTCGTCAAGTTCTGGATTGAAGCGCCCACAAGGAGAGGGTGTACCGGCCAAGAGGAATGTGAAACCAAAGAGTCGCACAACAAAGGTAGTAGATGAACTCAGTGCTACTTTGGTAGAACTTCGAAATGATCTCAAGAAGCCACTACCTCCAGCGCCTATGCCTTTTGTTAACCCTGATGCAATGTTGTGGCAAAGGCTTGAGAATATGACAATTACTACTGATCAAAAGTTGATAGTAGGAACATATCTGTGACACCTCGGAGTGTCGTAACCTTATTTTTGAGCATGATAAGGTTAAATACAGTATGAGATGTGGAAATAAGGTTAAAATCATAAGGATCGGGGGTTAATAACGTTTCCGGGCCGTTTCCGGGCCGTTTTCGGGGTTTTGGGCCTTCCCGGGGGAGTTTTGGGCCTTGGTGGGCTTTGGTGGGATGGATTAGGACTCAGTACGGACCTAGGTTTGGGTTGAGGGCTGTTAAAGGGGCTTCCCCAGCCCCCTTGCGCCCCACCTCCCTTATTGCGCCCCGCCTCCCCTCTTGCGCCTCCCCAAGCCGTGCGCCCCTCCCCAAACCGTGCGCCCCCTCCACCTCTCTCCACCTCCACACCATCTCCCCTCCACCCCTTGCTGCCCTAGGGTGGCCACCCCTGCCCTGCACCTCGTGGATACATCCCGTGGGCGGGAAGCGAGGAGCGAGGAAGCGAGGAGCGTGGAGGCGAGGAGCGGTCGCGAGAGATTCGGAGATTGATTGGAGTTTGTGCATCGGGCAAAGGTATGATCTTGGGGATCCTTGGGGATGATCTAGGTACTGTTATTAGGGTGTTTATCAAGTTTTTAGATCAATTGGAGGCGCTGGTTTGAAGTAATTTGGGTTAGATCTAAACTTGTCCACGTTTCTGTTTTCGGGCAGATTGAGCAGTCGAACTAGGGTTCGAGTTTCCGTCGATTTAGAATCCGAATCAGACCGTACGGACTTCTAGGAAGTTGTAGATAATTTAATTATCTTTCCGTGGACGTAAAGCACGTTAATTTCCGATCAGCCGTTTGAAAGTTATGGCTGTTTTACCGAGCGCCTAAAAATCTGTGACGTAACTGGAACAGATTGTGGTAATCTGTAGATTAAACAATTTTAGAGTCCGAATCAGTCTTTCCCTATAACTAGAAAAAGTTGGGAAATTTCCTAAGCTTCATGACGGTGTACTCGTTTATTCGATTTGGAGTCCCAGAACTCAAGTTATGCCTTTTGCAAGGCTGCTGTCCCTTGGGACAGAACCTCTATTTTTAGGTTTTTGCGAGTAGTTGGCAATGTCGGGTTAGATGGGGCGTGTGTACTGTTTTGAGGTTATGATTGTGAGTGTGTGATGCCTATGTGCAGGTGGTGTGACCCGGAGTTCCCTCTTCTTCCCGCCAATCCGTTGCGTGGTTGAGGCAAGTGTGTTGTGATGGATAGCAAGTTGTAGGTTGCATGTTGAAATTAGATGGAATTGCCTACATGATATATGTCCACTTGCCATGTTTTAATGATTGATATGATATGATGAGCATGTTTAACATATTATGATGCCATGTGTTAATATGTGAATTGAATATGATATTTGGCATGGTTGCATGCATGTCATGAGATAGAGGCGAGGCGGTGAAAGTCATAGCTAGTCCGGCAAGGTCGGTGAGAAAGTTATGACTAGTCCGGGAACGCCATTGAGTAAGTCCTATGTCGTGATTCCATCACGTGGTGTTTGGAAGCGAGTAGGCACCCTCCATCTTCGGGATGGAAGGGAAAGGAGGAGTGCACCGACGGGTGTGTACTTCCCATACGGTATGAGGTTCGGAGGGTCGAGAGCAATGCATTACATCGCATACAAATTGATGATGATATTGATAAGTATTCATGAATGAGATGTTATACATGATGAAAGATGTTATTGACTTGTTGTTATGCTTGTTGTCCATTGCAGTATGCTTGCGAGTTTCGAACTCACCCTTGTGTTTTCTTGTTGTTTTAGGTACCATGAGAACGGCATGCGGGAAAGGGGAATAGTCACACGCTCACACGTTGCTTCACCTTAATGTTTCCCCAAGTCAATTCATTTAGTTGGATAATAAATTCGTGTGATGGCCTTTAAATTAAGTCTTAGCTTGGTTAATGAGAGTTCTATTGTTTGTTTGACACTTGGAACCTTAAGAGCTTAATGTTAGTCTCTTATTGTCGTTAAGACTTTATTTATTGCTGTTTTAGATGGTTCTCTTATTGCCATATAATGCTATATTGTTGTCTGTTCCTTAAATTCATGATAAAACAAAGGGAGGTCTTCTTGAAATCTCGGTTTTAGCCTATGCACCTTTGCTGGAATTTTATGTTAAATGTGGTATTTAGCTGTTGTTTAGCTTGTGTTTGGTAACATTCAGGCATAGTAAATGCCGGGTATTCTGATTAGTATCGAAGCGGGCTGTAGGTCCTTGGAATGTGAATTTTTAGTGTCATGCTATAGGGTACAACTAAAATGTGATGTGGAATAACTTAGAAACATGGCTTAGGTTTTAACTAAAACCTTGTTATAGGATAGCAACGTTAAAACTTGTAAAAGTGGTATAACTAACCTAAAATCTGACACACTTGGTTGCACAGTAGGATGGGTTTTGGTTCATCAATGCATCGCGCTTGATTATGTGATAAGGAATATGCTTATGATGCTGTTTGATCTATGATCTTGATTGTGTGTTTTCGTGTTTGGATGGTTGTCTGTCTAAGCAGCCATGCCAAGGGGTAGAGGCAGTGGGCCTTGTAGTGCCGTGGAGGCCAGGCGAGGCTCCCAGTTGCAGTGCAATATGTATAAATGATTGGGTTGTTCTGTTGTGGTGATAAAAAGTGGGGTTGTGGTGCCGAAGGGTTTGGCCACCTCTTTTTCAGTTCATAAGTAATGGTGAGGTTTGGGGTGTGGCGGTTAGCGCCATCACCAGAAGAACTATTAACCCCTGTGGGAGAAGAATGCTTATCGCTACATCCTTGATCGGGTAGTTGGTGAGTCAAATAGAAGGAGTTGATGGTGGTTCTCCGGTTGTTCTCTGCTCGATTCGGCCGGTCGGTTTATTGTTTTCTTGGCTTTAGTTGAGCTGAACCAAAAGAAAAGTGTTTTGTATTGGATTTTCGCGGATGGGTGCGAGTGCGGTGGTGAGCACCGTGCTTGAGTGTGGTTGAACCGAGAGTTGCAACCCTTTGTGGCAAAGCCTGGCCATATGGGGCAGTGCCGGATGAATCCCGGTAGCATCATCAAGTGGGAGGCGGTGCCTTCTCCTCCCACTCCGGTAGCGTCTTCTAGAGGATCGGTGCACATGATGGCTGCTCTGTTTCTCGGCCACCCTTTGCGTGGGCGCCACCAGCGCGTAATCTTGGTGCCGCCGCAGTCTGCTCCTCCTCGATTGCCTCCTCCGCCCCACCTTGATGGGGCATCGGCCTGGAGTCGGGCTCATACATCCGGCGCCACCAGAGTGTGCAGCTTTGCCGGGCCAGCCGAGTCGGTAGGGCATCGGAGGTGGTTTGGTACTCGCTCGTGGATTCCGTTGATGCCTTTGTTCTATTTGATTCGGAGCATCCTACTCTTTTGTGTCGTCGGAGTTTGCTAGTAGAGCTAAGTTGGGAGTTGGATTTCTCAGTCCGTGTTAGTCAGTTCTCCTGGGGGTTGATTGCTAGTTCTTTGGTTTGCCACAGTTGCACCATTGCCATTGATGATGAGGTTTTCTTTGCCAATCTCATGGTGATCGTTGGCTCCTTTTGATGTCATTGTGGGCATGGACTGCATCGATCTGTGCTAAGATCTGTTGTTTACGGAAGGCAGTTTCCTTGCGAGGCCGTCGTGAAGAGTTGACTCTTTCAGGTGGTATACCCTCGGGTTCGAGTCTTTGCTTTGACTAGTTTGTTTTAGTCGGCGTTTGAGGTCTGTTGGGTTTCCTCATGACTTTGTCAGAGAAACCATCTTCTTCGATTTCCATTGAGGAGATTCTGTAGTGAAGGAATTCGTTGATGTGTTCACTGACGAATTGCACTGGTCTACCTCGGTGAGGAATGTGGAGTTTCGTATTGATCTTGTTCCTGGCACTTTTCGACCTATTTCTATCTCTCCATACCGCTTAGCTCGTCCTTTTCAAGACGAGTTGAAGAAGCGATTGGAGGATCCATGTTGCCAAAGGCTTCATTCGGCGTAGCGTTTAGCCATGGGGAGCACCCGTCCTCTTCGTCTCGAAGAAGGATGGAAGTTGGCGTATGTGCATTGATTATCGTGCTCTTAACCAAGTGACAAATCAAAAACAAGTATCCTTTGCACCTCGAGGATCTGTTTGACCAATCGAAGGAGCAAAGGTGTTCTCCAAAATTGATCTTGATCGGGGGTATAATCGGATCCGTGTGAGGGAAGCGGACATTGAGAAGACTGCTTTCTCCACTAGGTATGGGCATTATGAATTTAAAGTTATGTCTTTTGGACTAACTAATGCTCTCACTGTCTTTATGGAGGCGATGAGCGGATTATGCTACACAAGTACCTTGATGAGTTTGTGGTAGTGTTCATCGATGACATTCGATTACTCTAAATCGGAAGAGGAGCATAAGCGACACTTGAGGCTTGTCTTGAGTACCACGAGGGAGAATCAATTCTTTGCTAAAAGCTGAAAAAGTGCGAGTTACGGATTTCGAAGTGGGTTTTCTTGGCCCATCATCAATCCAGAGGGCATATCAGTAGATCCTAGCAAAGTCTCATGATTTTGGATTGGAAGAGGCCTTCCAATGTCAAAGATGCGTAAGCTTCCTTGGGTTGGCTGGCTACTATCGGCGTTTTGTGCAGGATTTCTCTATCATTGCCAAGCCACTTTCACAATGGTGACTCGAGAAGGGGATGAAGTTCCGTGGAGCTGCAGTGTGAGCAGGCTTACCGCACTTTGAAGGAGAAGTTAGTGGCTGCTCCTGTTCTTACCCTTCGAACCAGGAAAGCGCTTCTTGTTTGATACGATGCTTCTCGATTGGGACTTGGTGTGTGCTTTCATGCAAGAGGGCAAGGTGATTGCTTATGCTTGAGGCGATTGAAAAAGCATGGCGTAATTATCCACGCATGATCTTGAGCCTAGCCAGCCGTGGTGTTTGCATTGAAGATATGGAGGCATTACATGCGGTGAGTCTTGTGATATTTTCATCGATCACAAGAGCCTCAAGTACATCTTTACTCGAGAAGATTTGAACTTGAGGCGAGGAGGTGGCTAGAATTGATAAAGGATTATGACCTCACTATCGGTATCATCAGGGAAGGCAAATGTGGTGGCCGACGCTCTCGATCGCAAGACAATGCCCCTGTTGTTGATTGTCTTGTTGCTGATTTTGAGCGTTTGGGAGTCTCCCTCGCTTTGGGACCGTGCAAGCTGAAACTCAATTGATTCTTGAGTCGATTCCCGCGTGTCGCGGGAGGCACAGATGATCGCTTGCTCCAGCAGGTGAGGAAACGCTTGAGGATGGCAAGTCGGAGACTTTACCGTTGATGATGCGGGAGTTTTGAGGTTTCAGGGCCGTCAGGCGTGCCCCCAAATCTCAAGTGAAAGAAGACATCCTGAAAGAAGCTCATCGCACCCAGACACGGTCCATCCTGAGAGACCAAGATGTACAGTGGACTTGAAGAAGAATTTACGGTGGAAAAGGATGAGAGTGGATATTGCCAAGTATGTGGCGCCTTGTGGGGTTTGCGGAGAAGATCAAAGCTGAGCATAAGCGTCCCGGCTCATTCTGACCTTTGAGATTCTCTGTGTGGCCATGGGATGACATCTCTATGGATTTTGTGGTCGGCTTACCTCGTACTCCTCGAGGGAAGGATGCTGTTTGGGTTGTGGTGGACCGTCTCGGCAAGTCTCAAGCATTTCATTCCCATCCGCACGACCAATTCAATGAGCGAGTTGGCTCCCATCTATGTGCGGGGAGATTGTGAGATTGCATGGTGTACCCAAGACCATTATCTCGATCGGGATGCGAAGTTCGTCTCAAGTTCGGGAGAGTTTGCAGAGTGCTTTGGTACGCCGGCTTTGCCTTAGTACCGCTTTTCACCCTCGACGGATGGGCTGAGCGCACCATCCAAACTTTGGAGGACATGCTCGTGGCCTCGTGATGGCTTGGAAGGGTAGCTGGAAGACCATTTGCCCCTTGCGAGTTTGCTTACAATAGCTACCATTCCAAAGATCCGGCTGCTCCTTATGAGGTAATCGTATGGTCGAAGTGCAGATCGCCACTTTGTTGGGATGTCTTTGTGGGCGAGAGAGCTATTCTTGGGCCGGATTGGGTTCAAAGCAGATCGCGTTGATCGGAGGTTCGGCAAAACCTTCTCGCAGACAGCGAGCATGTAAGAGCTATGCTGATGTGAGGGCGAGATTTGGAGTTTGAGGTGGGCGATAGCGCATTTGCAGTATCTCCCACCAAGGGTGTGGTGCGCTTTGGCACCAAAGGAAAGCTTCACCCAAGGTATGTTGGGCCTTTTCCTATCCTCGCCCTGAGTTGGCAGGTTGGCCTATCGCCTAGAGCTACCGGAATCCATGCAAGGTGTGCATGATGTGTTCCATGTCTCGATGTTGAGGAAATACTTGCATGATCCGGGAGTTGGTGGTTCCATTGGAACCATTAGTGCTTCAGCAGGACTCACCTTCGAGTCCCGTCCTCGTGGAAATTCTCGGGACGCCGAGCGAGTGATGAAGAACAGACGCTTAAGTTTGTCAAGATCCTGTGGTCACATCGCACCAGAGAGAAGCGACTTGGGAGCTGGAATCTCGCATGCGAGAAGTATCCCGAGCTGTTCGCCTCAGGTATGTGATGTGAAAATTCGACCTTTTGGTTTTGGCTGGTTTCGTGTTGCGCGTTTAGATTCGAGGTCGAATCTGTTGAAGGGGAAGAATGTGACACCTCGGAGTGTCGTAACCTTATTTTTGAGCATGATAAGGTTAAATACAGTATGAGATGTGGAAATAAGGTTAAAATCATAAGGATCGGGGTTAATAACGCTTCCGGCCGTCGGCCGCTGGGTTTTGGGCCTTCCCGGGAGGTTTGGGCCTTGGTGGGCTTTGGTGGGATGGATTAGGACTCCGTAACGGACTAGGTTTGGGTTGAGGGCTGTTAAAAGGGGCTGCCCCGGCCCCCCTTGCGCCCCACCTCCCCTTATTGCGCCCCACCTCCCCTCTTGCGCCTCCCCAAGCCGTGCGCCTCCCCAAACCGTGCGCCTCCACCTCTCCACCTCCACACCATCTCCCTCCACCCCTTGCTGCCCTAGGGGTGGCCACTCCCACCCCTGCACCTCGTGGATACATCCCGTGGAGCGAGGAGCGAGGAGCGAGGAGCGAGGAGCGAGGAACGTGGAGCGAGGAGCGATTCGCGAGAGATTCATGGAGATTGATTGGAGTTTTGTGCATCGGGCAATGGTATGATCTTGGGGATCCTTGGGGATGATCTAGGTACTGTTATTAGGTGTTTATCAAGTTTTTAGATCAATTGGAGGCGCTGGTTTGAAGTAATTTGGGTTAGATCTAAACTTGTCCACGTTTCTGTTTTCGGGCAGATTGAGCAGTCGAACTAGGGTTCGAGTTTCCGTCGATTTAGAATCCGAATCAGACCGTACGGACTTCTAGGAAGTTGTAGATAATTTAATTATCTTTCCGTGGACGTAAAGCACGTTAATTTCCGATCAGCCGTTTGAAAGTTATGGCTGTTTTACCGAGCGCCTAAAAATCTGTGACGTAACTGGAACAGATTGTGGTAATCTGTAGATTAAACAATTTTAGAGTCCGAATCAGTCTTTCCCTATAACTAGAAAAAGTTGGGAAATTTCCTAAGCTTCGCGACGGTGTACTCGTTTATTCGATTTGGAGTCCCAGAACTCAAGTTATGCCTTTTGTAAGGCTGCTGTCCCGCCGACAGAACCTCTGTTTTTAGGTTTTGCGAGTAGTTGGCAATGTCGGGTTAGATGGGGGCGTGTGTACTGTTTTGAGGTTATGATTGTGAGTGTGTGATGCCTATGTGCAGGTGGTGTGACCCGAGTTCCCTCTTCTTCCCGCCAATCCGTTGCACGTGGTTGAGGCAAGTGTGTTGTGATGGATAGCAAGTTGTAGGTTGCATGTTGAAATTAGATGGAATTGCCTACATGATATATGTCCACTTGCCATGTTTTAATGATTGATATGATATGATGAGCATGTTTAACATATTATGATGCCATGTGTTAATATGTGAATTGAATATGATATTTGGCATGGTTGCATGCATGTCATGAGATAGGGCGAGGGCGGTGAGAAAGTCATAGCTAGTCCGGCAAGGTCGGTGAGAAAGTTATGACTAGTCCGGAACGCCATTGAGTAAGTCCTATGTCGTGATTCCATCCACGTGGTGTTTGGAAGCGAGTAGGCACCCTCCATCTTCGGGATGGAAGGGGGAAAGGGTGCACACCGACGGTGTGTACTTCCCATACCGGTATGAGGTTCCAGAGGGTAATGAGCAATGCATTACATCGCATACATTTTGATGTTGATATTGTTATGTATTCATGATTGTGTTGTTATACATGATGAAATATTTTATTGACTTGTTGTTATGCTTGTTGTCCATTGCAGATGCTTGCTGAGTTTTCGAACTCACCCTTGTGTTTTCTTGTTGTTTTAGGTACCATGAGAACGGCATGCGGGAAAGGGGAATAGTCACACGCTCACACGTTGCTTCACCTTAATGTTTCCCCAAGTCAATTCATTTAGTTGGATAATAAATTGCGTGTGATGGCCTTTAAATTAAGTCTTAGCTTGGTTAATGAGAGTTCTATTGTTTGTTTGACACTTGGAACCTTAAGAGCTTAATGTTAGTCTCTTATTGTCGTTAAGACTTTATTTATTGCTGTTTTAGATGGTTCTCTTATTGCCATATAATGCTATATTGTTGCTGTTCCTTAAATTCATGATAAAACAAAGGAGGTGCTGCCGAAATCTCGGTTTTTAGCCTATGCACCTTTGCTGGAATTTTATGTTAAATGTGGTATTTAGCTGTTGTTTAGCTTGTGTTTGGTAACATTCAGGCATAGTAAATGCCGGGGTGTTACAATATCTAGCACACAAAGATCAAAAGGGTATGCGTGGTTTCTTATCTGCTGCATCTGATGTGACATTTGAGTCATGGGTATTGAAGCATTTGAGTGATTTGGACCTGTGAATCGACTAGGTAATTTTTGTTGTACTTTCGGTCATTATAGCTCTATTGTTTGTGATTATACTAATTTGAGATTTTTTGCAATTGTAACTGGAGGAATGGTGTGACGGTTGGTTCTTTTGTGTTTCTTCTAGGTTGATGCATTACTGATCATGGAGATGGATGGTGGTTGATGCATGACAGTTCATGGATATGACTCTTTTTGTTAATGTTTACATACTCTTTTGTTTAGCGATGGGAATCTTTAATGGCACTGTTATGTGGACATGTAATGGCGCTGTTATGAATATTGAACTTGAGACTTGAGAACTTGTAATGGAGTTGTTATGAACATGTTAATGCTGCTTTCATGGGGACGTTACTGCTGCTTTCATGGGGATGTTACTGCTGTCATGGGACTTGTAATGGGGCTATTATGAAAATTGTTGTTCTGTTATCTATGTTGCTGCAACAGTTCTGGTACACTATTTTTACTGCTGCTGTTCAACAGTTCTGTTCCAGCATCTCTGGAAGCGAAATGCAACTCAGATAGCAGTAAAAAAAAAGTGTTCCAGTTCTGTTTCAGCAGCAGGAAGTTAGGCGATGAACCGTTAGGATGCTTAAAAAAGTGTGGCACGGATGAAGTTAGGCGATGAACCAAACATCTACCACACTTTTATAGGCGTGCCTAACCTTAGGCGTAGTAACAATCCAAACGGCAACCACACAATTATAGGCGTGCCTAACCTTAGGCGTGATGATAAACCAAACACTTACCTAATCTTAGGCGTCTTAGGCACGCCACAAGTGTGGCAAGGTGCTAACCTTAGGCGTGGCGGCTTAGGCGCGCAACCAAACATGCCTAAGTCGATAAATTACCATGTCTATGAGAAAAATTAACTAAATTAAAGCATAAGGCGTAATAGATAGGACGTCGTCGTACATGCTGCGACTAAACTTAATTATTAACATGTACTGCTAGGTGGTAATTAATTTTCGAAAAGCATGTAGTAGTAGGTAAGTTATTAATTAATTTACCTGTTGCCCTCCTGAAATTCAATAATCTAAGTGGCAGGAGATACGCGAACACGTCAAACTCACGTTACCAATTTACTACCCGTCCACTTGGCCGCAAACAAGCATTCTTTACCAGCGTAATCAAATCCGCGTCGTGATATCAATAACCTGCATTTGCGCAATAATTTGCTCGCAAGCCACGAGTTTTCTTGTAATATTGGATCTGAGATTTTGCATGCATTTCTGGATCTGCATCGCGGACGTGTTCGGTGTTCTTGGCGTGGAATGGGAATCACCAACGCACAGCTTGCTGCTAGCGCGAGCTCACACTCGGCGGGCCATACTCGGCGGGCCACCACTGTACTGAAGTACGTCACAGATGTATTACAAATGATTTTGAATCTGCCAAACAAAAAGAGCCATTGATAATTAGTAATCACAAATAATTTGGAAATCGTTTATGATAAACAATGCCACTAACGGTTCGACTAAACCATCTATCTGTGATGATTATGCAACACAGACGCACTACTAGAGAAATAGACATCAGTGGCGGTTCGTAACTGCCATTAGTGGCGGTTTTTCGAACCGTCACTGATATAGTGCCACTGATAATCGAAGATTATTAGTGGCGGTTTTGAACCGTCACTGATAATATTATTAGTGGCGGTTCCAAACAAAAACCGCCACTGATAACGCATTATTTGTGGTGGTTCTAAAGAAAAACCGCCACTGATAACACTGATACTTGTATGTAATATTCTGACATTTTGAAACACAAAACGAAGATATTTTCTAGAAGATCACCCTCATCCATATCCTAATTAGTACTACTCTCGCCTAAGCACGCTTAACTAGTGAGTTCTACCACTGATTTTAATGCAAATGAGCACTTCCCGAGAGGTCACCCATCCTAATACTACTCTCACCCAAGCACGCTTAACTTCAGAGTTCTTATATGATCTAGTACCAAAGTATTGGTATGATCACATTTGAAATATAACGTGTCTCCCTCCTCTTAACCTCACAAATGACCAAAACTCTAATTTTAGTATTCTTATACTTTGAATTTACACCATGGCATGGATGCTTCAAATTTCAACTAAGTGTCCAATATTACTATGACATGGACGCTTCAAATTTTAACTAAGTGTCCAATTTTACTATGACATGGACGCTTCAAATTTCAAGTAAGTGTTCAAGTGTCCAATTTTGCCATGACATGGGTGCTCTAAATTTCAACTAAGTGTTCAATTTTGTCATTTACTTGAAATTTGAAGCGTCCATGTCAGTAAAATTGAACACTTAGTTGAAATTTAAAGCGTCCATGTCATAGTAAAATTGGACACTTAGTTCAAATTTGAAGCATCCATGTCATGGTAAAATTGGACACTTAGGCACTAATGGAGCTAGATGTACACGCACGCACTAACGGTAAGAAAATTAATGGTAATTAGAAACAAATCTTAAGTACTATGCATAGTCAAAATTAAATTTATCCTCTCAAGGAGCTAGATAATTCATCATCTCAACTCAAATCTGAAACTTTGCTCTTTTTTTTGGGGAGGAAGATGACCAGGAGCTCCTGTAGAGTGCTGTAGCGACCAGTATTTATAGGGGATTGATTTTATTTGTGGCGGTTCTCAACTCAAACCGCCACAGATAATCATATTTGTGGCGGTTCTAACATACAACCGCCACCAATATTCCGATTATCAGCGACGGTTTTGTCCTCCAACCGCCACTGATAGTACCCAAGTATCAGTGGCGGTTTTTTTTCTGAACCGTCACAGATAGTTGAGTATCAATGGCGGTTCAAGGTTATAACCGCCACTGATAGTTATCTAAGTATTTGTGGCGGTTCTAACTACAAACCGCCACTGATACTCAACTATCTGTGGCGGTTCGGAAGAAAAACCGCCACTGATGATCCTGGCACAGGTTTGAACTCAAAAACCGCCACTGATAGTCCTATTAGTGGCGGTTCCAACCAAACCGTCACTGATAAGGCGTCTCCTATTTGCAGTTTTGTAGTAGTGACGGTTAATATTTCAGAACTGTCAGTGATAAGTAAATATCACCGATGGATATTAATAAGGAAATAACATACATGGTATATACTTCTAAATGATCTATCATAAAATAACATCACAACGAATAGTTTGTGATTTTTCTTTATCACAGATGACTCGTAAGTAATCGTTTATGATAGTGCATATTATAGACGGTTATTGTTTTAAAACTATGTATCATATGCAATATTTTTTTACATAATTTTTTTTCTTTTTTATGGCTAACCTCAGGAATTAAGCCAGCCATACTCTCTGTGTAGATATAACACAACACAACATACGGTCAACAAGACATAGGTACTATCTGAATAAATGACTTACACAATTTATAGTTGAGAAACATATGCGTACGCTTTACATAATTGACAATTGAAAAACATTCACATCACAATATGCTTTCACAACCTAATAACATCCGTTCGAGCCCCTAAACTCGTATGTCTTTTGGATCACATCAGTCAGGAAAAGGCAGCGAGATCCCCTCGAACATTCATAACATCATCAAGGAAAAAATTAGATGGTGAGAATATCACATCTTGTCGTTAGAAATAATAACTTATATGGGACTGTTTTAATTGTGAATAATAAAATATAGAAAAATCGATATAGTTAGGATTGCATAACTCAGGTATATGAGGTCATACATTGTAACATTCCAAATTTTGTTTTTCTTGTATTTACTGTGACTTTTAAATTTTTGGGAATATTTTAGAATTTATTTGGAACTATTTGAAACTATTTGAAATATGCCTTTTGTTAAATGCATTAAAGAATTTGAGGAATTTAAATAAAGTTTTATTGGAAATATTTTATTTGATGTCAAAATATTTTTCAAATTTTTTTTGATAGTCTTTGCACCAAAATTTGGCAAGGTTGATCTCGGGGAGTTTGGTTTTGATAAGAGATATGTCGGTTATAGCAAGTTGATACCGTTTCGGATTATAGGGCCGCGATTCAAAGGAAACTGAGTTCGATACGGGTAGGATAAGAGATTGAGTTGGATACGATCAGACTTAACATGGTAAGGAGAGATTGAGGCCGATACGGGTGATTGAAGAGACCAAGGAAGATACGTTCAGGCCGAATGCTATATAAAAGGACCAGAAGCGAGAAGGAAAGGCGCCCAGAGCCAACCCACAAACACGCTTTACTTTTCCCTTATATTCCTGTCAACTAGGAGTAGCCACTTTAGTTTGTAATCTTTCATCTGTAATACTCTTTGATCAATCAAGTTGCGCATCACCGGTTATTGATCATTGTTGTTTTACGTCATACTTGGGTTCGTCTTTTCTCCGATTTTGCTGCGCATCGCCTTCTTCGGGAAGAAATGTCCTATTTACCCACATCTGGTCAATCTCATCGGATTGATTAGATTTATCAGTCGGCTATTTGCGTCGGCTTGTATTGGCCGGCAAAGATTCAAGTTTTACCAGATTTTTAGATCAATTCTTTCGGCTGATACATCGACGTATTGTCTAGCCGATTGCGCCACTAGATTTCTAGATCGGATCCTCTAGCCGATCTGTTGACGTATCCTCTTGCCGATTACAGGATCAAATCGGCTGGCACGCTCTGCAAACCCGGCGTTTGTCTTGTGTGTTTGAGGCTAAGAACTCTACCTCACGTTTTTAGCGCGAACACATCCTATGAACAAGAGTTGAAGCATCTATTGCATGAACCTGTATTGCTCTGCCACTGTTAATTACTGTCCGCAATGTTATCTTCTAGCTCCAGTTATTAGAACACGAAGCAATCACAAACAGACATACAAACACATAAGCAAGAAACTGAAACATACAACATTATTCAACATCGAGACCTCTTCGACATCATATAAGCATGCCAACAAAAGCTTATCGAGAGGTGCTTCTATGCTCTTCCTTCTAGTACAAGTTGCACAAATCTTGAAGCAGGCGAAGGGGTAAGTAATCACCATCTATCCTTCATTCATGCTTTAATAGTTGTGCAACTTTTAAAAGGAAGAGCATAGAAGCACCTCTCAAGCTTATCTACTAACCCCAAAGAGGAAAGAATAGAAAGCAAAGAAAACTCAGCAGCACAAAACCCCCCGAACCAAAAATCCTAGCATCACCAATTCACCACCACCGATCTGCTAACGCCAAGCCGAATAAAGAAACAGGGCATTCTAACCACTCCCGCCGCTCAGCTCAGATCTCTCCATGAAAACGTAGAAGCACACACAAATACGGCCATAGCAAGTAGTAGCAACAGTACGAGTGATCAGAGGGTGTACCAAGCAAAAGCGTTGGTGGAGCGGCGGTGGCGGCGAGGGGTTAACGAAGGAGCGGATGGGCGGGTACTGCGACGGGGTGAAGGCAAGATTGCCAAAGCAATTTCTGTAGTTAGAGCATCTTCAAGAGGGACCTTAAATATGGTCCTAATTTGAATTATAGGGTTTTTGAGGAAATGATTAACTCCAGCAAGGATCTTAAATTGTTAAAATTTAGCAAATTGTTTTAGGGTTCATAAGAGAGTAGCTATATTTAGCAACTCTGTGATTGAGCCCTATCTTCGTTAGGTTTTAGGGCCTAATTGCTAGAGTGAATATTTCGTTGAAGCCCTAAATCTAATTAGTTGGGGTCATAAATTAAAATTTAAAGCTCATTTTTAGGGCTCTTTCTTGGAGATGCTCTTAGCAATAGTATTTTACTATATGGAGTTGGAATGGGGTTCGATGGTTTCAAGTTGCAGCGGAGGAGGCATAAAAAAATGGGTGAAACTAGGAGCCGGACGTTCGATTTTTTTTTCACTACGTAGAAAAAAATGTTTCATGCGTAGAAAAAAATGTTGCAAAAAAATCAGATGTCTGATCCCTAACAATTCCCTAAAAAAAATTAGAGATAAACGGGAAGTCCAATTTGCCGTTGTACGCTTAGGTCATGTTAAACTTTACCTAGACACTGTGGACTTGCTTGGACCTGGCACTAGAGATGGCTAAATGGGCCGGCTAGGCACAGTCTATTTACGGTAAGGTCTGACTGTAAACGAGCCGGGCAGGTATGGACCGATAGCTCATACCATGCTTGGGCCGGCACCTTAGCACGACGGGCCGTGTTGGTGCCAAAAACTGACGGCAGGTTAATAACCACCAACACACGCGATCGCCAAGTTCAATTCTTTGGGTTACGAGCTTGCCAGCCGATTTGATCCTGCAATCGGCAAGATATCAGTAATTGATCCGATCGGCTAAAGAAAAACCGATCAAACGAGTCTTTCATGGTCTTGTCGATTTGGACAAGCCGATTTTTTTGACAAGGTTAACTGATCCAGTCTACTCGGTAGAGTGTAAGTCGACGAAATCAACAATTGGCGATGCGCAACTTTTATTGATCAATCGAATTCGGAGAACTGATTTTCCTTATCTGTTTGACATACTCGATCTGGTCTCCTCGTGGCGGGAACATGATCGAGTCCTTCATAACATAGATATACCTTTCCCGTTAACTGTGTCTCTCATAAAGATGGGGCTCTTGGCGTCCGAGGTATACGGTATAATTTCCATCTTTCCGGTACACGTGCATATCCCATATCTAGATATTCGATAGTAGCCCCTGAACTCTGTTCAGTGATGGGTCCATAGTAAGCGTTACGTCGATTATCGTCAAGCCTCGACTTGAACGAATAATGCCATACATGCTTGTGGTCGACTGCCTCGAGTAGGATTGGACTACGGGGATCGAGTAGGAGGATGTTGGGTCGAGAGCCCAATCATCCATCTTCTCCGAATTCCCGGTGGGTCTGCCTATTGCTCGATATCGACCTTGAGAACTCGATGCTGAACAGAGTTGTGACTCGGTTCAAAGTATCGCCGTGTTGGGAATATGCACGACATTAAATGTCGTGGTCTGCAAAAGCTGCAACGTTTCACGCGCTCGCTCAGCTTTCCAACTACTCCTCCGTTAGATGCGCCGTGTAATGGGGATGGAACCACCCACTACTAGCTAAGGGAGCTGTATATATTCCTCTCTTTCGAGCAGGTGGTCGTTACTTGCATTTTAAAAAAAACTCCGTCTTCTCTGCTATTTTCCTTGCCTCCTCCATCCACAAGAAAACCTTTCCCCTCTGCAATGGTGGCCAGATCTCGCGCGAAAACTACGAGAGGCAGCGCCTCGCCAAAAGAGGTGGAGACCGGCGAGATGGTGCTTGAGGACGAAGGGCTTAAGAAATGCTGGTAGACCTCGATCATGTATGAGGAGCTCCTAGCCGACATGGAGAAGGAGGGCCTTATTCCTCCTCGCGCACTGGTCAACTAGCGTCCGTTTGCGGGTGAGCCATACCCTACTCCGTAGAATCAAGATGAAACCTTAGTCTTTGCACCTTTATTTTACTTCGGCTTGAATTTTCCGCCTTCTGCTTTTCTTCTATCTGTCCTGGACTTCTACTTGGTCCAGCTTTTCAATTTGACGCCCAATTCGTTCACCATGTTGAGCGTGTTTGTGCATCTCTGCGAGGCATACCTGGGCATCGCACCTAGCCTCAACCTTTTCAACCACTTCTATATTTTGACAAGAGTAAAGCAGGAGGTTGTGTGAGGTGCCGGATTACGCCTTCGATCTGGCAGATCCTACATGTCGGTTCCTGTCGTCTCTTCTTGTCAATCTGACTGGAAGAAGTAGTTTTACCTCACTTCCCCTGATACCGTCAATTGTCCGATTTCCTACCGAAACCTTTTGATCTATCCCACCGAGCTCTGGTCCCAAACTCCTCCTTTGTGAAATCATGTGCGGAAAAATTGGCTTAAGAATTGAATTTGCAAAATGTGTTTGTGCATGTGTTTGACAAATTCACAAAAAACAGTGTTTCTCTTCATACGCCGGACCAAATTCTCGAAAAACAGTAAGCTTCCCATCTGCGCTGGACCATTGCGCCGGAGCAAATTTTAGTCTGCCGTGAATGTGCTTTTGAGGCCTAATTTCGCATCTATGCTGGACAAAAGTTTTGGTCCGTCGTGAACACACTTTTTGAATACTTGTGCCAGACCAAACTTGTTGAAAAACAGTAAGAATCTATGTTACGCTGGACCATGCACGCCGGACCAAATTCTTGGTCCATCGTGAACGCTTTTTTGAGCGTTGTTTTTGCATGTACGCCGGACCAAAAATTTGTTCCGTCGTAAACGTGTTTTTGAACATGTTTTCTCTGATTTGAACTGAGACTTTCGCATGTACGCCGGACCAAATATTTGGTCCGTTGTGAGTTGCACTGGACCGGTGTTTAGCCCAGCGTGAATGGATTTTTTTTCTAGGGTTTTGCTCTGTGTACGCCGGACCCAAGTTTGGTTCGTCGTGAACGTGATATGCTCAGGTTGAGTTATTTTGTATGCAATGCTCGTGTGAGTGATTGCATGGATTGATGTGAATGGATTTGTTTTCTAGGGTTTTGCTCTGTGTACGCCGGACCCAAGTTTGGTTCGTCGTGAATGTGATATGCTCAGGTTGAGTTATTTTGTATGCAATGCTCGTGTGAGTGATTGCATGGATTGACTTTGAGTCAAGTCGTGGACTTGTGCTCGGATTCGTTTCTTGTTTGTTCGTGTGCAGGTATTGCTCGAGACCGAACGTGGTCGATGACGGGACCAGAACTAGGTTCATGGAGGAACTAAGGTTCGAGACTAGGTTCAGGGAGGAACCGAGATCTTGGTAGTCAAGGATGTCATGCGGGACGTTTGGGCTAAGAGAATGGTGCACATGAGGAGTTGTCAGTCACGTGAGTATGGCAGGTAGCCATACGCATGCAGAGTTGTAATCGATTGTGGTAGCTTGCATGTATTGGGCTAGGTTGGGCCAAGTGGACATGTATGCGTACTTCTTGTGGTTGTTCCTTTAAATAGGAGGGGTTGTCACCTGTTGAAGGGCATCAATTAGAGCTGGGCGCATTGAGAGCCTTGTTTAGGGTTTGTACTCTTTTGATGGGAGTACTTTAGACAAAAAGAAATAAAGATCAATTCTTCCAGATTCTTTGTGTGCTACAGTAACCTCGTAGCTACAGTGCACGCGTGCTACAGTAATCTCTATTTTGGCGTTCTTTTCTTGCATATCTTTTGGTTCTAGATTGGATCTTTGATTTCTTGAGTTTCTCCTTGATTTGATCCATCCAAAGGCTTTCTAGGGCATCAATCTAGCATTCTACAAAGTTTTGTTGATTAATCTTTTATCATTCTTTGTTAATCTATAAGTTTTGATTAGATTGGCTTTCGTCAAGTTCTGTCACAGCAAGTTTGCAAGGTTCATAACTTTTGATCCGTAAGTCCGATCGAGCTGATTCTTTTTGGGTTCGATTCGTATTGGTATGTATTTTGTTTTTTTCCAAATTTTAGATCGATCCAACGGTTCGATCTCCGGGAAATATCATTTTACCGAACGTTTGTCAATCTGTTTTTGTCGAATACGAGGCAATTATTTGATTTTGGTTTAGGGTGAACTTTTAGTAGATCAAAGATTTGGTTTTAACTTCTGCACAATCATTCACCCCCCCTCTGGTTGCTATATTCGTATACATCGATCCTACAAGTGGTATCAGAGCAAGGTTTTTCTAATCCATCTTAACCGGTGATTAGATTAATGGATCGTTATTCGACAAAACCGTGTGTATTCCATGGTGTTGATTTTCAGTTTTGAAAGGCCAAGATGGAGGCGTTCATCCAAGTGTAGGGCTTCGCAATTTGGGAGAAGGTGTACAAGCCATATCAAGTCCCTGAGAATGACAACGTCAATGACACAAATCGTACACATGTTGAAGCAAATAGCAAGGTGCGCAACTTGATCATCCAAGCCTTGGGATACAGCGACTTTGACCGTGTGATCCATCTCAAATCCGCATACGAGGTATGGAAATCTCTTTGTGATTACCATGAGGGTTCTAACACTATCAAAGAGGTTCATCAAGATCTTTACAAAAAGGAATACATGCAATTTGAGATGAAGCCTGGTGAGTCACTAGATGATTTCTTTGCACGCTTTAATAAAATTCTTAGCAATTTGCGTGCTGTTGGAGTTAGCTTTGATGCTGCTGCTAATGCTAGATAATTGCTTGGTGCATTAGACATGTCTATTTGGGAGATGAAAGTAACATCCATTAGAGAATCAACTGTCATGAGTACACTTACTTTAGATATTCTTTATTCTAAGTTGAAAACTCATGAGTTGGATGTTCTTGCCAAGAAGGGTAATGTTAAATCAATTGCTTTGATCTCTAATCCTAACATGTCATATGCAAATTCCTCTTCTAGCTTTGCTTTGCCCTCCTTGTCTTCTTTAACAGATGAGCAAATTGAAGAATTTCCTGAAAAAGATCTGGCACTACTCTCTTCTCGCTTAAACAAAGCTTTGCAGAATGTGAGAATGAGGAATAGAGTTGGTGGTGGCCCTCCAAGATGCTATGAGTGTGGTGAACTCAACCATATTCACACAAATTGTCCTAAACTTGCAGGAAAAGCATCAAGGGAGAACGACAACGACAGAAGAAAAGAAAAGAAGAAGTTCTCTCCTAGTGATAAGAAGAAGAACTTCATCAACCACAAAGTTGTCCACAGAATTCTTTCCGCTCTTAACAAAGTCAATTTGAGCGATGTGGATTCGAAGAGTAGCGAAGATGATGCAACTCCAAGTAAGCATGATTTGGTGGGGTTGTGTCCCATGGCAAGCAGCAAGGATAGCTTCACCGAGGATGACCACGACAGCGACTTCAATGAGGTAGATCCTTCTTATGATGAATTAGCTATTGCTGTTGCTCGTGTTGGAAAATTGCTTGACAAATGTGATAAGAAAATTAAGAAACATGATTTCATTGTTGAATCATTGAATGCTAAAATTGCTAGACTTAAAACTTTGATTCCTGATGATGATGCTTGCAAATCATGTGACTTAATTTGGAATGAGCTTACTTTGCTTAGGAAAAAACATGCTTCCTTGTTACATCAA
This sequence comes from Rhipidocladum racemiflorum, assembly GCA_036346355.1. Taxonomy (NCBI): domain Eukaryota; kingdom Viridiplantae; phylum Streptophyta; class Magnoliopsida; order Poales; family Poaceae; genus Rhipidocladum; species Rhipidocladum racemiflorum. The sequence continues at coordinate 56,569,963 of CM070571.1, forward strand.
AATGAGAAAAATGAGAAACATGTTAAACATCCTAGCTGTTCCACTGATGATTTGCATTATTCAATTTCTTGTTCTAAATGTTCAATTCTTGAATTGAAATTGAAAGATGCAAATGCTAGGGTTTCTCAATTGACTGATAATCTGCTTACACATGAGGTTCTTTCATGCTCTACTTGTCACAAACAGAAAGGGAAAGTTGATGTTGTTTGCAATAATTGTCTCAAACTTTCTCGTAAAGTTGATTACTTGAAAGATTCCTTAGAACGGTTCACTAATGGAAAGAAAAATTTGAACATGATTCTGGATCAATCTAAGGTTAGCTCAAGCAAGAAAGGTTTAGGTTTTGATCATTATGCTTCATATGAAACTAAACCTTGCACTATTGTTCAGGCTCCTTGCAATGACAAAATTGAGATCCTTAATGAGCCTAAAAAGATTGCTTTTAAATCTGCTGGTTTTCTTTCTTCTACCTTGATGAATGCAAAATGTGCTTCTACTGTTAAATCAAAACATCATGTCAAGTACACTTGCACTCATTGTGGTAGAGATGGACATCTAGTAGATTTTTGCTTTAGACTAGCCAAACAACAAAAGAAAGAAAGGACTAAGGCTAGGTCTAACTTCAAACAAGCACATTTCACTTCTCATTATATGCCTAGGGTGAAGAAAACATCTTTTGTTGCCAAGATCATAGGAAAGGGCAAATCTGATTTTGTGCATAAGAATGCTTGTGTTGTGGCTACTGTGCGTCGTGTGTCTTAGTACTGGATTCCCAAAATTCTCATTTCTAACCCCAGTACTGAGACCTCTACATGCTTTGTTGCTATGTAGGCTTCTCGCGCGAGGAAGGAGAACATATGGCTAGTGGATTCCGGATGCTCACGCCACATGTTCGGTGATAAGAATTGGTTCTCCTCCCTCACTCGTGCATCTCGTGCTGGAAGTGTTATTTTTGGAGATGCATCTTCCTCTTCTGTTGTGGCAAAAGGTACAGTAAAGGTAAGTGACAAGTTTATGTTCAAGGATGTGGCTTTGGTTGAAAACTTGAAATATAACTTGCTTTCTGTCTCACAAATGATTGATGAAGATCTTGAAATAAGTTTTAAGAAAAATGAATGCAAAGTGCTAGATGCTTCAGGTGATCTTGTTTTCAGGATTTCTCGCTTTGGAAGAGTATTTAAAGCTGATTTTGATGCATCACCTTCTTCTAAGCATAGGTGTCTAGTTGCCAATGTTTCTAAAAATTTACTCTTTTGGCATCGTAGACTTGGTCATGTTGGTTTTGATCATCTTACTCGTGTAAGTGGTTTAGATCTCATACGTGGCTTGCCTAAGCTTAAGGGTGATAGCAATCTAGTATGCTCTTCTTGTAGACCTGGTAAGATGATTGCAGGTTCACATCCACCTCTTATCATGGTGATGACAAACGCTCCAGGACAGCTACTACATCTTGACACGTTTGGACCATCTCGAGTTCATTCTTTTGGAGGCAAATGGTATGTTCTTGTTATTGTTGATGATTACTCTAGATACTCTTCGGTCTACTTTATGGCATCTAAGCACGAGACTTTTAGTCATTTTAGAAGTCTTGTGCTTAGGCTTTCTGTTGATCATCCAGGAGCTCTTAGAGCTATTAGAAGTGATAATGGAACTGAGTTTAAAAATGCTTCTTTTAATCACTTTTGTGCTGAAAAAGGAATTGATCATCAATTTTCATCACCTAGAGTGCTTCAACAGAATGGTGTAGTTGAAAGGAAAAACAGAACGTTGGTTCGAATGGCTAGAACTATGCTAGATGAACATCACACTCCTAGGAAATTTTGGGCTGAAGCAATTTCAACTACATGCTATGTTTCAAACCGTGTGTTTTGAGATCAAAATTGGGTAAGACTCCATATGAGCTTAGGTTTGGACATAGACCTTTTGTTTCTCACTTTTGAGTTTTTGGATGCAAATGCTTTGTCTTGAAATCTGGTAATCTTGATAAATTTGAAGCTAGATCAATGGATGGCATTTTCTTGGATATCCTGCTCATACTCGTGGCTATCGTGTGCTTGTTTTGGAGACTAACAAAATTGTGGAAACTTGTGAAGTTACTTTTGATGAGGCTAGTCCAGGCACTAGTCCAAGTGATGCAGGTACAGGCACATATGTTCAGGGGGAGAAAATCTTTGAAGACAATGATGATGTTGATGTTGAAGATGAGGTATTGACTCTTCCTAATGCACAACAAGCTGTAGCACCTTTGGCACCTACTACTACATCACCTACAACTAACCATCCTCAAGCTACAACATCATCTGTACATGCTAAAAATGAAGAAGGAGAAGGAGAAGTTTCAAAAGCCAAAGCTCCCTTGCACATTCAGAAAATGCAACCATCTAAACAAATGATTGGAGACCTAAATGAGAGAATCACCCGATCCAAGTTTATTTATTCTAATACTCATGCTCATTCTGCTTTAGGTTGCTTCTTTTGAACCCAAAGATATATCTCATGCATTATCTGATGAATCTTGGATCAATGCCATGAATGAAGAATTAGAGAATTTTGAATGAAATAAAGTTTGGAAACTAGTCTCACCACCTCCCGATTTTAATGTTATTGGAACTAGATGGGTTTTCAAAAATAAACAAAGTGAGGACGGTGTTGTTGTTAGAAACAAGGCTAGATTGGTTGCTCAAGGTTTTACTCAAGTTGAAGGCTTAGATTTTGATGAAACCTTTGCTCCTGTTGCTAGAATTGAAGCCATTATAATTCTTTTAGCATTTGCAGCATCTAAAGGTTTTAGATTGTATCAAATGGATGTGAAAAGTGCTTTTCTTAATGGCTACATAAATGAGGAGGTTTATGTCAAGCAACCACCTGGTTTTGAAAATCCGAAGTTTCCAGATCATGTGTTCAAACTGTCAAAAGCTTTGTATGGTTTGAAACAAGCCCCTAAAGCATGGTATGATAGGCTAAAAACCTTTTTACTTGAAAAGGGGTTTTTAATGGGAAAAGTTAACAAAACTCTCTTTTTACTCAAGCAAGGCAATGATCAACTGTTCGTTCAGATTTATGTTGATGATATTATCTTTGGTGGTTCCTCTCATGTTTTAGTGACCAAGTTTTTAGAAACCATGAAGAAGGAATTTGAGATGAGTATGATGGGTGAGTTGACATACTTTTGGGGACTACAAATCAAGCAAACAAAGGATGGTACTTTTGTACATCAAAGCAAATATACAAAAGACTTGCTACATCGTTTTGGGATGGAAAACAGCAAGCCAATCCTGACTCCCATGGAAAGCACTTGCACACTTGATCCAGATGAAGATGGTGAGCCGGTTGATCAAAAGGAATATAGAAGCATGACAGGTTCACTTTTGTACCTCACTGCATCAAGGCCGGATATACAATTTGCTGTGTGCTTGTGTGCTCGTTTTCAAGCTTCTCCACGTGCTTCACATCGATAAGCTGTCAAGCGAATTTTCAGGTATCTCTATGGTACTCAAGATTTTGGCATTTGGCTTTCTACTTCCTCATGCATTAGTTTAAGAGCTTTCTCTGATGCTGATTTTGGAGGATGTAGAATTAATAGAAAAAGTACATCTGGTACATGTCATTTCTTCGGCAATTCTCTTATTGCATGGTCCTCTAGAAAACAATCTTCTGTTGCACAATCAACTGCTGAATCTGAATATGTGGCTGCTACTAGTCGCTGTTCTCAAATTCTTTGGATAGTAGCTACACTTAAAGATTATGGGGTTAATTTGAATTGTGTTTCTATTTTGTGTGATAACACTAGCGCAATTTGCATTGCTAAGAACCCTGTGCAATATTCAAGGACAAAACATATTGATATCAGATTTCACTTTCTTAGAAATCATGTAGAAAAAGGAAAAATTGTGCTTTACCATGTGGATACTGAACATCAATTGGCAGACATTTTCACAAAACCTTTGTCTTCTTCTCGTTTTGCATTTATTCGGAGAGAACTTGGGATTGTTCATCCAATGGGTTTATTTTGAGGGGGAGTTTTCCTTGCCAAGTTTTTACTTGATGAGCTTACTTTATCATATTTTTTTATATATTACTCCCTCCATTTTTTTTATAAGGCGTATTTGATTTCGTTAGAACAAGACTTTGACCAACGATTACTTCATTAATATATCATTTATGCAATACAAAATAATAATTATATGTAAGTACTTTTGAATACAAATATGTTAATATCAATTTTGTGTCATAAAAATTATATGCTAATAGAGTAATTGTTGGTCAAAGCCTTGTCCTAATGAAACCAAATACGCCTTATAAAAAAAACGGAGGGAGTATGTAATTAAGCTGATATATGATAATCTAAATTGTCTCACTTGAGCTAAAAATGACATTACAGAATTTCTTGATCTGACTGCTTATAGCTAAATACTCTGCGATATCTTACACTTCTAGGCTTGATATTGAATCTTCTTGACAAATTTGGGCTATGGAGCAAGTGTGTTTTCAGCTTTACTCTTTCATAAGACTTTTTAATCACTTTTGCATGTTTACAATCAAAGAAAAAGAAAAGAAAAGGGAATCAGTAAAAAAGGGTTGTTAAAAGCAAAAGCCTCAAGTTATGTGCTTCAGGCATGCTTTCCCTAAAAAAACTTAAGATGTATGCTTCAAGCATGCCATTCCCTCAATGACAAGATGTATGCTTCAAGCATGCCACTCCAAGGAAATAAAAGAAGTATGCTTCAAGCATGCCACATGCATTTTATTGTTTAAAGATTAAATTGGTCTAATAGATTGGAGTTGAAACTACTTGCTCGCCCTGAGTTGTTAGTTGCTTCAGTTTTAAGCCTTGCTTTTTCTTGCTAAGGTCTTGCTTAGTACTTGGCTATAGTTAACTGAATTGAGGTTGAGATGCAGACATTCCCTAACTTGTTAAAATCACATTAAGTTCATGTATTTTGCATATTAAATGATATATAAGGCTATATGATCGAATGAGCTCATCTTTTTCCTATCTTGGCACTCTTTTGTTTCTCTTTTGTGAAATTATTGCTACAGGGAAAATTCTGAAATTATTTTTCTCTCTTTTGTACTTTTGATGAATCCATTGTCAAATAGGGAGAAGTTTAAGGAAAAAGGGGGAGAAGTTTTTGGAATTTTGAGAATTTTGTGAGAAGTTTGGAGAATTGAATTTTGGGAGAAATTTGGAGTTTTGGGCACATTGCACATTCACACACATTTTACTCTTTGTTTGATCAAAAACCTTTTTGTGAAGTGAGTGCCAATGTTCTATTCTATGTGGTGTTGCCAATGTTTTCATCAAGGGGGAGATTGTGAAATCATGTGCTGAAAATTTAGCTTAAGAATTGAATTTGCAAAATGTGTTTGTGTATGTGTTATACAAATTGACAAGAAACAGTGTTTCTCTTCATGCGCCAGACCAAATTCTCGAAAATAGTAAGTTTTCCATCTACGCTGGAACAAATTTTAGTCCGTCGTGAATGTGCTTTTGAGGCCTGATTTTGCATCTACGCCGGACCAAAGTTTTGGACCATCGTGAACGCACTTTTTGAATACTTGTGCCGGACCAAATTTGTTGAAAAACAGTAAGTCTCTATGTTACGCCGGACCAAATTCTTGGTCCGTCGTGAATGCTTTTTTGAGCGTTGTTTTTGCATCTACGCTGGACCAAAAATTTGGTCCGTCCTAAACGTGTTTTTCAACATGTTTTCTCTGATTTGAACTGAGACTTTCGCATGTACGCCGGACCAAATATTTGGTCCGTCGTGAGTTGCGTCGGACCGGTGTTTAGTCCGGCGTGAATGGATTTTTTTTCTAGGGTTTTGCTCTGTGTACGCCGGACCCAAGTTTGGTCCGTCGTGAACGTGATATGCTCAAGTTGAGTTGTTTTGTATGCAATGCTCGTGTGAGTGATTGCATGGATTGACTTTGATTCAAGTCGTGGACTTGTGCTCGGATTCGTTTCTTGTTTGTTCGTGTGCAGGTATTGCTCGAGACCGAACGTGGTCGATGACGGGACTTGAACTAGGTTCATGGAGGAACTGAGGTTCGAGACTAGGTTCAGGGAGGAACCGAGATCTTGGTAGTCAAGGATGTCATGCGGGACGTTCGGGCTAAGACAATGGTGCAAATGAGGAGTTGTAAGTCACGTGAGTATGGCAGGTGGCCATACGCGTGCAGAGTTGTAATCGATTGGGGTAGCTTGCATGTATTGGGCTAGGTTGGGCCAAGTGGACATGTATGTGTACTTCTTGTGGTTGCTCCTTTAAATAGGAGGGGTTGTCTCCTGTTGAAGGGGGGCACATTGAGAGCCTTGTTTAGGGTTTGTACTCTTTTGATGGGAGTACTTTAGACAAAAATAAATAAAGATCAATTCTTCCAGATTCTTTGTGTGCTCTGATAACCTCGTAATTCTGATTACAAGCGTGCTCTGATAATCTCTGTTTTGGGGTTCTTTTCTTGCACATCTTCTGGTTCTAGATTGGATCTTTGATTTCTTGAGTTTCTCCTTGATTTGATCCATCCAAAGGCTTTCTAGGGCATCAATATAGCATTCTACAAAGTTTTGTTGATTAATCTTTTGTCGTTCTTGGTTAATCCACAAGTTTTGATTAGATTGGTTTTTGTCAAGTTCTATCACAGTAATCTTGCGAGGTTCATCACTTTTAATCCGTAAGTACGATCGAGCTAATTTTTTTTGGGTTTGATTCGTATTGGAATCTAGTTTCTTGTGTACGAATTTCAGATCGATCCAATGGTTGGATCGTCAGGAATTCGCGTTTTACCGAACATCTATCAATCTGTTTTTATCGAATACGAGGCAATTATTTGGTTTTGGTTTAGGGTAAACTTTTAGTAGATCAAAGATTTGGTTTTAACTTCCGCGCAATTATTCACCCCCCTATCATTGCTATATTCGTATACATCGATCCTACAAGCTTCGACCGCCCGCAATGTACATTACGTTCAGGACATCGCGAAGCTGGCGAAGCGGGCTCTAACAGGCTGGGATGTAGTGTACGACTTCATCACCCGGTGGATCAGTACCCTCAAGAGCCGTGACCACTTGGGTTGGGACTATGAGGGGGTTGAAGATACCACTAGGGAGTCCCCTGCCAGTAAGGATTAGTGATGCATCATCTATTTTTGCTTCGACTGACATTGTACTGATAGTTGATTTTTCCTCACAGTTTTGTTGTCTGTAGGCATCGGTGCCCATCTGAGCAAACTATTTCATGGTTCCCACCCGAGCTGCAGTGGCATAGTGGGTTTTTCCAAAGCCCTCCCTTGACCACAAGTGAGTGCTGCTTTTGGGCTATGCAATGTATTGTTCATGCATATGCTGTTTGATGCTAATTGGCATCACTTGTAGGAGCCGATGCTTGGAGATGAAGGTGATGTACCGGAGGGAACCATCGTCCTTGAAGGTGATGATCTGGAATCCGTGGCCATCACTTCCAGAAGGGATGAAGCCACTCTGGAGACTCCGTTGGTCGTTCTTGCGCCTAAGCAAGAGCCAACTCCAGCTACCTCTGGTGGGGACGGAGATGCTGGAGGCCGAGAGCCCGAGATCCCTCCTCAAAATGGGGAGTCTTTGCTCCCTGAGCTCCCTCGACCCCCTAAAAGGACTCGAAGACGGTCACCCGCTCAGGTGATCTTCAATTCCTTAATTGGATGTTACGAGTTTAGCCCCGAATTCATTCGACAACTAGTGGATGAAAAGTGGGGTCCCCTGAGGGACGATCTTCAGAGGTCGATTACACCCTGCCATTGTCGCCTCGATCAGAGCTCCCTTCGGCTAGCACGTAGGTACCTCTGACACCTCGCGTAATTGCTTATCGTTCAGTCGTAGTTGGTTGATTACTTGTTTGACTTGCAGTTCGAACAAGGGGATAACGTGCCACCTACTGCGTCCGCCTCCCCAACTTGGCCGTCGGCACAAAAACCTTCAAAGATGAGAATACAAATTCGATATCCCATGGCTTGGTGCATCCCGATCTTTTTTCGCTTTCTTGGCATTCCCCTTTCATTTTGACGACCGAAATCATCTTGCAGGGCGGTGACAGATGGGGGTTTGTCTGGAACAATCCCCGCTCCCATTGGCACCGTGACTAGTGCCGCAGCTTCCTCGGCTCCTTCCTCTTTGACCCCCAACCTCTCCTTTCTTCCAATGCTTGCCCGGGACTGGCCCGTGGCAAAAGATGCCTTGCTTGGGCTCGGGCCTTCTTTGAATGGTCCTGTCAGCAGCTCGCGACTTCCCGCCAGGAGGCTTCCGACGCGATAGCTGAGCTAGCGACTGTAGGATCGATGTATACGAATATAGAAATCAGAGGGGGGTGAATGATTGTGCGGAAGCTAAAACCAAATCTTTGATCTATTAAAAATTCACCCCAAAATGGAACCAAATAATTGCCTCGTATTTGACAAAAATAGATTGACAGACATTCGGTAAAACACGAATTACCGGAGATCCAACCGTCGGATCGATCTAAAATTTGGACACAAGAAACAAGATTCCAATACGAATCACAGCCAAAAAGAATAAGCTCAATCGGACTTTCAGATCAAACGTTATGAACCTCGTAAGCTTGCTATGATAGAACATGACGAAAACCAATCTATTCAAAACTTGTATATTAACCAAGAACGACAAAAAAATAATCAACAAAACTTTGTAAAATAATCAAGGAGAAACTCAAGAAATCAAAGATCCAATATAGAATCAGAAGATGTGCAAGAAAAGAACCCCAAAAACAGAGATTACTGTAGCACGCGTGTACTGTAGCTACGAGGTTACTGTAGCACGCAAAGAATCTGGAAGAATTGATCTTTATTTCTTTTTGTCTAAAGTACTCCCATCAAAAGAGTACAAATCCTAAACAAGGCTCTCAATGCGCCCAGCTCTAATTGATGCCCTTCAATAGGAGACAACCCCTCATATTTAAAGGAGCAAAACACAAGGAGTCCTGAATACAATTCCTACTCCTAATCGTAGAAGGAGTCCCACTCCTAATCCTATAAGGAGTATATATTCAACACAACTCCACTTGGCCCAACCTGGCCAAATACAGCTCTTGCACGCATATGGCAACCCAGCCATACTCACGTGACTAACAACTCTTGCACGCGTATGGCCACCATGCCATACTCACGTGACTAACCATTCTTCATGTGCACCATTCTCTTAGCCCGAACGTCCCGCATGATATCCTTGACCACCAAGACCTCGGTTCCTCCCTGAACCTAGTCTCGAACCTCAGTTCCTCCATGAACCTAGTTCCAATGTCGTCATCGACCACGTTCGTCTTCGAGTAATACCTGCACATGAACAAACACAAAGGTATGCGAGCACAAGTCTGCGACTTGACTCAAATCAGTCCATGCAACTACTCACATGAGCATTGCATACAATCAACGCAATTTCAATTCTTGGAAAACATCCAAAACCGAGCCAAAAACGTTCACAACATACCAAACATTGGTCTGGCGCACACAGGGAAAAAACCCTAGAAAAGTCTATTCACGCTGGACCAAACTCTGGTCCGACGCAACTCACGACGGACCAAAAACCTGGTCCGGCGTACACGCAAAATTCTCGGTTTCATGTCAGCACAAAAACTTTCAAAACAACATTCACGGCGGACTAAAAAATATTTGGTCCAGCCTAAATAGGAAACTTACTGTTTTGTAAGGAGTTGGTACGGCACCAAGGCTCAAAAACACGTTCACGACCAAAAATTTAGTCTGGCGTGCACGTAAAAATAGCCGCAAAAACGCTGTTTACCACGGACCAAAAGTTTGGTCCGTCGTAGATGCAAATTTCACATCTTGAAAACTTGGTCACTATTGACCAAAAGTTTGGTCCGGCATAAAATGGGAACTTACTGTTTTCTGAAACTTTGGTTCGGCGCTAATACGAAACTTACTATTTTTCGAGAATTTGATCCGTCGCATGCACAAGCACGAACACATTTGCAAATTCAATTCTATGCCAATTTTTCAGCACATGATTTCACAATCTCCCCCTTGATGAAAACATTGGGAACACCACTTAGAATTGAACATTTGGCATTCACTTCACAAAAGGATTTTTGAACAGACCAAGGAATCTCCCCCTTTGACCAATATGCAAAGTAAAAACTCTCTCTGGGTGAGAATACGAAAAATCTCCTGATAAGAAGAAAAATGTGTGTGAATGTGCAATGTGACCAAAAAATTCCAAAATTCTCCAAACTTCTCCCAAAATTCTCAAAATTCCAAAAAAAAAACTTCTCACCCTTTTTTTCTTTTTCCTTAAACTTCTCCCCCTTTGACAATGCATTCATCAAGAATACAAAAGAGAGAACAACATTATGTTCAAAATTTTCCCTGTAGAAATGATTTCACAAAAGAGAAACAAAGGAGTGCCAAGATAGGAAAAGATGAGCTCATTCGATCATATAACTTTATATATCACATAATATGCAAAATACATGAACTTAATGTGATTTTAACAAGTTAGGGAATGACATGCATCTCAACCTTAGTTCAGTCAGCTATAGCCAAGTACTAAGCAAGACCTTAGCAGAAAAAAGCAAGGCTCAAAACTGAAGCAACTAACAACTCATGATGAGCAAGTAGTTTCAACTCTAATCTAGTAAACCAATTTAATCTTTAAACAATAAATTGCATGTGGCTTGCTTGAAGCATACTTCTTTTATTTCCTTGGAGTTGCATGCTTGAAGCATACATCTTATCTTGAGGGAATGGCATGCTTGAAGCATACATCTTATCTTTTTTGGGAGAGCAAGCCTGAAGCACATAACTTGAGGCTTTTGCTTTTAACAACCCCTTTTTTTCTTGATTCCCTTTTTTATTTTCTTTGATTGTAAACATGCAAAAGAGATTAAAAGGTCTTATGAAAGAGTAAAGCTGAAAACACACTTGCTCCATAGCCCAAATTTGTCAAGAAGATTCAATAATATCTAGCCTAGAAGCGTAAGATATCACAGATTATTTACCTATAGGCAATCAGTCCAAGCAATTCTGCAATGTCATTTTTAGTTCAAGTGAGACACTTTAGATTATCATATATTTGCTCAATTACATAATATATAAAGAAATATGATAAAGTAAGCTCAACAAGTGAAAGAACTTGGCAAGGAAACTCCCCCTCAAAACAAACCCATTGGATGAACAATCCCAAGTTCTCCCCGAATAAAAAAAAACGAGAAGAAGACAAAGGTTTTGTGAAAATGTCTGCCAATTGATGTTAGTATCCACATGGTGAAGCACAATGTTTCCTTTTTCTACATGATCTCTAAGAAAGTGAAATCTTATAACAATGTGTTTTATTCTAGAATGTTGCACAGGGTTCTTAACAATGCAAATTGCACTAGTGTTATCACACAAAAAAGGAACACTATCCAAAATAACCCCGTAATCTTTAAGTGTAGCTACTATCCAAAGAATTTTAGAACAACAACTAGCAACAGCAACATATTCAGATTCAGCAGTTGATTGTGCAACAGAAGATTGTTTTCTAGAAGGCCATGCAATAAGGGAATTGCCCAAGAAATGACATGTACCAGATGTACTTTTTCTATCAATTCTACATCCTCCAAAATCAGCATCAGAGAAAGCTCTTAAACTAATGCATGAGGAGCAGAAAGCCAAATGACAAAATCTTGAGTACCATGGAGATACCTGAAAATCCTTTTGACAGCTTGTTGTTTTTCATCCCAAAACCGTTCAACAAGTCTCTTGTGTATTTGCTTTGATGTACAAAAGTACCATCCTTTGTTTGCTTGATTTGCAGTCCCAAAAAGTATGTCAACTCACCCATCATACTCATCTCAAATTTGTTCCTCATGGTTTCTGAAAACTTAGACACTAAAACATGAGATGAACCACAAAAGATAATATCATCAACATAAATCTGAACGAACAGTTGATCATTGCCTTGCTTGAGTAAGAAGAGAGTTTTGTCAACTTTTACCATTGTAAACCCCTTTTCAAGTAAAAAGGTTTTTAACCTATCATACCATGCTCTATGGGCTTGTTTTCAAACCATACAAAGCTTTTGACATTTGAACACATGATCTGGAAACTTTGGATTTTCAAAACCAGGTGGTTGCATGACATAAACCTCCTCATTTATGTAGCCATTAAAAAAAGCACTTTTCACATCCATTTGATACAATCTAAAACCTTTAGATGCAGCAAATGCTAAAAGGATTCTAATAGCTTCAATTCTAGCAACAAGAGCAAAGGTTTCATCAAAATCTAGGCCTTCAATTTGAGTAAAACCTTGAGCAACCAATCTAGCCTTGTTTCTAACAACAACACCATCCTCACTTTGTTTATTTTTGAAAACCAATCTAGTTCCAATAACATTAAAATCAGGAGGTGGTGAGACTAGTTTCCAAACTTTATTTCGTTCAAAATTCTCTAATTCTTCATGCATGGCATTGATAAAAGATTCATCAGATAATGCATGAGATATATCTTTGGGTTCAAAAGAAGCAACTAAAGCAGAATGAGCATGAGAATCAGAATGAATAAACCTGGATCGAGTGATTCTCTCATTTAGATCTCTAATCATTTGTTCAGATGGATGTATTTTCTGAATGTGCAAGGGAGCTTTTGTTTTTGAAACTTCTTCTTCTTCATTTTTAGCAAGTACAGATGATGTTGTAGCTTGAGGATGGTTAGCTGTAGGTGATGTAGTAGTAGGTGCCAAAGGTGCTACAGCTTGTTGTGCATTAGGAAGAGTTAAGACCTCATCTTCAACATCAACATCATCATTGTCTTCAAAGATTTTCTCCCCCTGAACATGTGCGCCTGTACCTACATCACTTGGACTAGTGCCTGGACTAGCCTCATCAAAAGTAACTTCACAAGTTTTCATAATTTTGTTAGTCTCCGAAACAAGCACACGATAGCCACGAGTATAAGCAGGATATCAAAGAAAGATGCCATCCATTGATCTACCTTCAAATTTATCAAGATTCCCATATTTCAAGATAAAGCATTTGCATCCAAAAACTCGAAAGTGAGAAACAGAAGGTCTATGTGTGACACTACGGAATCACGGTACGAGTCATTTTCGATTTCGGCACTTCGGTATGTCTTTTGTAGTGTGTTTTGGGCCGTTTTCGGAGTTTGGGCCTTCCCGGGGGGAATTGGGCCTTCCGGGGAAGTTTGGGCCTTGGGGGACCTGTGTGGGCCGGAGGTGGGTGGGAGTTTTAGCCCATGTGGTGAGGGTTTGGGGTAGCAGCCCAGCTGCCCCCATGCCATGCGCCCCCCATTGCTTAGAGCATCTCCAGCAAGGGCCCCCTAAAACAGGGTCCCTATTTTGGATTTAGGGACTCCCCCTATTTTTTGAGGCCCTGTTTTCAGAGCACAAGTCCAGCAACAGCCCCTAAATCTCAGCCCCTATTTTACTTTTTCTCATATTTTGACATATCCGATATGTATAATCTTCATTTGACACCACTAAAATTCAACTAAAAATATTTGTAATACATAAAACATAAGCATATTAACATTTAAAATTTAAAAACATGAAATTTCAAATTTAAAATTAAAATTTTCAAAACATGATAAAATTTTCGAAGCCTCTCATGTATTTCCCTATCTTCAATAATAGGGGTTGTACTTGTGTCCCTGGGAATTGGGGTTGAGGAGGCAAATTTAGGGGCCTCCTAATTTTAGGGGCTTGAGTTGGGGCCCCCTGGGAATTGGGGCTGAGGAGGCAAATTTAGGGGGCCCCTAATTTTAGGGGCTTGAGTTGGGGCCCTGCTGGATCTGTTTTTTTACTACACTCCCTATTTTAATGTTTAGGGGCTGGTTTAGGGGCTCTGCTGGAGATGCTCTTACCCTAGCCGCCCCCCTCAATTCCCCCATGTGCCTCCCCCCATTGCTTACCCTAGCCGCCCCCCCTCAATTCCCCCATGCGCCTCCCCCATTGCCTCCCCTAGCCGCCACCTTGCTCCTCCACCTCCCCACCTCCCCTAGCCGGCCCTAGGAGAGATCCACCCCCATCCCTTGCTTCCACACACCTCCCTTCCGTTGTCCTCATCGTTGGGAAGCTCCGCGACGAGAGGATCCGGCGGAATCGGCGCGTGGAAGGAGATCGGGGGACCAGGAGGAGAAGGTTTCATCTATTGAACGGTTCTTCGAGGGAGGTAAGTGCTGGTAGATCCATTGGTACGGTTAAGATACTAGTTAGAAGGAGGATTTCATGCTTTAGATCCAGGTTTAGGTGCTGTTCCTAGATGAGATTAGGGAAATTGCTATGCTGTCCCACGTTCTGTCCTCGGGCAGATTTGCACCTCGACCTAGGGCTTAAGTTTTCGTAATTTTAGAAGCGTTTTCTGATCGGCCGGCTGTTACGAAAGTTGTAGGTAACTGAATTACATCTAATTGGACACTGAGAACATTAAATTCTGCCTAGCCGTTTAAAAGTTATGGCTGTTTTACGGAACGTTGTCAAAACTGTGACGTGATTGGGACAGATCGTGTTGATATGTAGATTAGACATTTTTAGAGGCCGATTAAGTCTTCGCGGATACTTAGAAAAAGCTAGGAAATTTCCTAAGATTCGAGAAAATGTACTGTTTTACTTGATTTGGAGTTTTAAAAATCATGTTATGCTAGTTGGAAGCCCGCTGTCCCATCGGGACAGATTCTCTGTTTTCGGGTTTTAGGAGTAGTTTGCGAAGTCGGGGTAGATGATCGTTCTTGTAATGTTTTGTGGGCACGTTTTGAGTGTGTTGTACCTATGTGTAGGTGGTGTGACCCCGGGAGTGCCCTCAACCTCTCGTCACTCCGTCGCTCACGGTTGAAGGCAAGTGTATTGGGATGGGTTTGGGTGTGTATGATCATTAGACTTGCATAGGTGTAATATGGCTACATGATGTGTTAATTTGCCATGCTTGGTAATTGCTTATGATATGGTGAATATGGTGACTTATTTGTTATGAAATTATTGTATTAAATATTTATGCAAGTTTATACATGTTCATGTCATATGTGCATTCATAATGGAAGAGGCATCCCATTCTAATGCGGGCCTCTGTTTTCACACGTAGTGAACACGAAAGACCTACCTCGTAGTCCCATCTATGGTTGTGTATAGGAGCGAGTCAGTAAGAGTAGGCACCCTCCATCTACGGGATGGAGGGGGAAAGAGGGTGCACGCCGACGAGTGTGCACTCGGCAATACCAGTATGTGCTTCGAGGAGACATGTGCATTGCATTGCATACATGATGATGAGTATGAGATTACAATGTGAATTTGAAATGTTCATGAAGTTGGATAGGAGATGTAGTGATGATGGTATTGAAACTGCTTGCTTGTTCCATTGCAATATACTTGCTGAGTGATGAACTCACGCTTGTGTTTATGATGTTTTTAGGTACCATGAAACCGGCATGCGGGAAAGGGACTTAGCGACACACCTTCACATGCGTCATACATTTAAACAACTACATGTCACCTTTCCGTAGTTGTGATAATAAGTTTAATTGCGCTGTCGCTTGGAGTTTGCCTCAAATGTGTGTGCTTGGTCATATCATTTAATTTTGTTTAGCTCATGAAGTGGTTGAATTCATTATTCTGAACTTAAACTATTGCTATATCGCCTGTTATTGCTGTTTTAGATGTCTTGCATTATGTTATATCATGTGATATTATTGCTGTTGCTTCTAATCATGGAAAAACAAAGGGGATGCTGCCGAAATTTTCGGTTAAAGCATTTACGTCCTTGCTGTAATTTAATCTTAATTGTGGTATTTATTTGCTGGTTATATGTTTGGTGACGTCCAGGGCATACTAGATGCCGGGGTGTTACAGTTGGTATCAAAGCAGGCTTCAGGTCCGTGGTGTATGAACTTAGTGAAATACCATAGGGTTAACTAAAACTTTGATGTGGGATAACCTAGAAACATGGCTTAGGTTGTACTTTAAATTTTTGTCATAGGATAGCAACATTAAAACTTGTGTAAGTGGAATAACTAATTTAAAATCTGACACACATGGATGCACAATAGGAAAGGGTATGGGTATCGTTGCTTTACGCTTAACTATTGTATTTAAGCCTTGATGTTGAATGCTATATTTGATAATGTATGTTGCTATGTTATTGAGAGAATTGATTGGATTGTTCTTGTTATTGTGAGTAGGGTTGTGGTGCCGAAGGGTTTCGGTCATGTAACGCCCTGCTCCCCTGCGCCCGGGGCAGCCGCATCGCCGCCAACCGCCGCCACGGCCTCGCACCAGCCGCCGCCTTTTCCGCCGCCGGACTCGCGGCCGTTACGCCCGGCAGCCGTCGCCCCTATAAAACCCCGCGGGACCCCTCTCCTCCGTGCCCTTCCCTCTCCCTCCCTCCGCTCTCCTCCCTCCCTAGCGCGCCCGCTGTCTTCCTCGGCTCGGCTGCGTCGCCCTTTCTCGTCGAGCGCCCCGCCTCCCAGTCCCCCTCGGCTCCGCCGAAACCCGCCGCCACCTCCGCCTCGCGCCCGCGCCGCCGCCGCCGTCTCGGCTCGTGAGCCGCCGAGGCCGGCGCCGCCACCACCGCCCGTCGCTGCTCGCCGCTCGCCTCTGCCTCATCGCGCGCCCTCGGTGCGCTCGCCGCCGCCCCTGCCCCCTCCGGCGCGGCGTCGCCCGCGCCGCTCGGCCCGCCCGTCCTGCGCCAGGCGCGCCCGGCCAGCAGCGTGCGGCGTGTCGTGCACTCGGTCCGCACGGCGCCGCGTGGACTCGGTCCACGCGGGGCGGCCCCACTGTCGATTTTAATAAAGAAAAAAAAAAGAAATTCCAAAAACATTTATGACGTCAGCGATGACGTCATAAATCGGGTTTTTTTGTTTTTAAAATAAATCGAAAATCCGAAAATTGCTGCTACGTCGACATGATGACGATAATTCGGATTTTCCTTTTAAAAATGATTTAAAAATTCCGAAAATCCAGAAAAAGTCCGTTTTATTTGTTTTTAAACTTCCGGGAGCCCGTTTTCGCCCGTTCGAACTCCGATTGGCTCCGTTCTTCTTCCTAAATTCATTAGAAATCCCAAACTTCAGTTTAGAGCTAGTTTGAAGTTCAATTTGTGTTTATTTGTATTCGTTTGAGTCTTATTTGAATTTGGTTGTTTCTCGCGCTAGATTACGGAGAGTCCGAGGAGTTCCCGAACAACGATTTCGAGCAGCAACTCGTCGAACCAGGCAAGTCACACTCCCTTGACCATATTGCTCCCAGTTTTATAAACTTGTATGTTGTATTTACAATTATTGCATGCTTATTTACTATAAACATTAATTTCCGACCTAGTTTTAAATGATAGTTAAATCCAATTCCGATATGCGACCTTTGACATTTGAATTCCGATACCCTTGTAACCTTAGTAAAAATATGAGTAATGACTATGGTATTAGTTAGACATTGCTTAGCCATGCATAGAACTGAACTTAGGAAATTTTGGGGAACTTTATGCCAAAATGATATCATGTTCAATTGGAAACTTATGGTGATCAATGTTAGTATTAATGTGGAGATTAGTATGGTTAAAATGAAAATGACTTAGACCGGGCGAGAATTGGTTGGAAAGTGGTGAGGTCATGGTTCTGGGTTTGTGGAAAGTCTCGCCTAGTCAATTAAGGACCGGTCTGAGTTTCGCTGAATGTAAAGCCTAACCGTACTACCACGAGTCTGGAATGGGACAGACCTGGCTATCCTTATTAAATCATTTCATGGACAGTCATGCCATATGGGGGTAGTGGTGTGGTGAAAGCGAGATGCTGCCACTCTGGCGCAAGAGGGGGCTTCTGATTAGAGGGAGTCTTTCAGCGGTGAAACCTTAGCGGGCATGACTACATGTATGATTTATTAATGGGGCCTTGTCATAATCTTCTCTGTCACTCACCAAAGGAAGTGTGCTGACATAAAGGGGAAGTATTATGTCTTGTGGGTAAAGTTGTACAACCTCTGCAGAGTGTCAAACTAATCGATTAGCCGCGCCCGCGGTTATGGGCATGCCGAGCAAGCCATTTTCAGATTAGACTTTGGTAAAATTAAAATTGGATTTTTGAAAAATAATGTTGGATGGAGGGAGTCCATCATGGGTAAAACTTAGCCAATTCCAGGAGAGATTCCTGAGTTAAAATGTATAGATTTGATTTTGGAATAAAGTATGCCTTTTAAATTATTGAAAATGTTATTAAACTGTTGCTTATTGCTTAAACAAACCATATTGCCATCCTTTGAATACCTGTACATTTATATTGCATCTCTAGTGTGATTTGCTGAGTACGTATGTACTCACCCTTGCTTAATTTACCCCTTCAGATGAGGAGTATCACGATGGTGAGGAACAGTTGGACTAGGCCGCGTCCCCAGTCGATTGCCTGTGGCAAATTAATTGGGCCCTATTTATTAACCTTTATTTCCGCTGCTTTCGTTTATTCGTTTATTTAGTCGTTGGCCTGCGCGCCATTTCATTTGTAACTTTGAATATTTATTATTAATAAAGAACGACGGATATGCTATGGTTTCATTTCTACTGTGTGTACTAGCATTTCCTGGACTAGTACAGAATACACAAAGGATTTCGGAGGTGTTATTCCGGGGTCCAACAGGTCACCTCTTTTTGTTCATAGTAAAGGTGTGGTTTGACGGTGTGGCCGGTTAGAGCCATCACCGAAGAACTATTAACCCTTGTGGGAGAAGAGTGCTTACCCTTTCTGTCGTAGATCGGGTAGTTGACTGGAGTCAAATAGAAGAGTTTGGTGGTGGATTCCTTCGGATTTTCTTTAACCGTTCTGACGATCGGTTTGGGTTGGTTTTCCTTGGTTTTAGTTGATTGAAATCAAAGGAAAAGTGTTTCGTATTGGATTTTCGCGGATTGATCCTTCGGCGGTTTGTGGTTTTGTCTTCCTTGGTTGAAGACGAAGAAGAAGAGTTTAGTGTTGTGCCTTTTTGGTCGCCTTTTGGCTTTGACACCGGTTTTGGTTGGTTGCTTTGCAAAGAAAAGTATTGTTTGGTTCTTGTGTGTCTCACTCTGAGTTTAAAAGAAGTTATTGAAATTATATGCAAAAATTTAAAATGTATCGATTTATGTTTTGTGCCTTTGTCCGTAAAGGTTTACTTGATCGCTTGGTTCCCTCCTGTAGGAGTCTTTAGGATTGTAATGTGTTTTGGAGATCTTTTGCATGACCCAGTGTGAGTCATGTCCCATTGCAACTTTGAGAGTCAAGTTTCTTTGTGAATTTTGGTTGAGTTTTAAAAAGAAAATGCTGCAAATAAAGTAAGTAGTCATTTTGACTGAAATTATTTGTCAAAAGTGAAAATTGTTGTTTAGTATGTAACAATGTGGTTTATGGAAATGATGTACTCCTAAGTTAATTTGCGAGTTGAACCAATTAAATGTAGTTTTTATCTTTAGCTTAAGATTAAATGAACTTCTAGTGTTGTAGATTACTCTATAGCGAGAATGATTAAATGTGTGATTGTACATGCTTAGAATTTGTAGCTTTATGTTAAAAATGAGGTAGCACCCTACTGTTACTTAATGAGAAAATGACCATTGATAGTGTTTAAAGTTTTAAACCTTGATGCGTAGTGAGAACATTAAGATGATGTAAACTACTGTTGAAGTAATAGTAAATTGGTTGGTTATCTAAAAGACTTTTAATATAGGGTCGGTAGAACAAATTAATTGTGATGGTGATCGACCCTAGTGCATGATAGATGACTAGAACTACTATGTTGCTATTATGAACTATGGAAATAATTGGAAGGATGTAATTGTGTTCTTGAAATGCTAATACAGATGACAATTGAGAAGGTAGGAGTTGTTATTAAGAGCATTGGGATTGTCTAACTTATTAAATTTATTTTAATAGTTGGAGTATGTTGTGTAGTGGTAATTGTGTTATAACCTTTGTATAGGGTAGCTAAAAGCAATGTTGTTGTTTGATGATTATGCACATTTGTTGAGATTGATGACTAAGTAGTAGTAGTAATTGTTTAGATTACATGTTGAAAACCATGGTTAAAAATGGAGGAACTTGTAACATGTGGTGATGGATTGAACAATGGATAATTATCATGATGTAAGACTCTCTCCTTAATGAGTGTATATCTTAGAATCCTACTTACAAATTTTGTATTGTGGAGATAACATTGATGTGTTGAAGTCATTTATTGATTGAGTAAGTTTCAAATTGTCGAGAAGTTGACGTATGGATGGTATAAAATTGATAGGTTGATCGTGCTAAAGTATTTGTTGAAGTACTATGTTTTAAATATAGAATATGATGTTGTATGATTTGATGGTCCGTGGGGATCATGATGAGGTAGTCTTGCTTGGATGTCGTATGATAAGCACCAAAAACTTTATTTTTGAGTATTGGGAAAGGTAATTACAGAAAGAATTTGTTATGTGGTTTTTGTTAAGTCCTGTTGGGGCTTCTCAACGTGTAAAATAGTGGATTTGAAAATCTTTAATGGTAAGCGTAGTGGATTACTAGGTATGGTGGGATCTATGCTGAGCTTGTGTTTAAAAATTTTGGGACTGGTTTGGTTGTTTGCTATCTTGGTTGATTGCTTTCGGTCAAGGTGTTCTTCATGTTGTGTTTCAGAGTTCCCCCAAACTCGTAGTGTTTGGTGTCAATCTTTGGTTTTGGCCCATTTGTTTAATTTATGCTATGAGTATGGATTTACACCCAAAAGTTTTGAGTGGGTCGCGCTCTTTCGCGTTCACACTGAATTATCTTTGGAATCAATATTTAAAGGAAACAAATGGACAAAGTGGGTTGTGTTGGAAACTTTCGAGTTAAGCATTTAATCTGTAACTCTATTTGACTAGGGCTGGATTTATTTGGAAAATTTATAAAAGTCTCTGGTGTTTGCGTGTGCTTCAAAAGGGTGGATTTTATGAATGTTTCATAAGTGGTTTTGATAGTGAAGTGTTCTTGTTTGGGAATGAGTTTCCCTTAGTCTTTGAGAAAATTGTGGCGGTTGTGGGTGCATATGTTTGACTTTGGAGTTGATGTTCTTTTCCAAAATGTTGATTTTGGTTAAAATGCGATGCTTTGCAAGTTTAGCTCGCAACTGTTGTCGGGTTGTGATGCGTTGTGGTGTTTATTGTTAACTATGCTGTCATCCTAATCTATATGAGTTAGTGCAACCATCGATGTTAATTGTGTTTCAATCATGTGATACCAAGGAAGAAGTCGTTTGGTGAATGACTATTTGGTACTGTTGTTACATGATGAATTAATGGTGAAAAGGAAATATGATATCGTTTATGTATAATTAATCATAAAAGAGTCGATGAGCCAGGTCGGTGAGAAAGTCATATATGGATATATGATTAATCCGGAGTACTCTTGAAAAGTTTGCATTCATGTCATGAATCGAGATGTCCATTTCTTTCTAGTATGAAAAGAAATCATGAATAAATTATGGCATTTTGGCTGTGGTGTAAGAGATTTGAGTTTTCTTTGCATTTTGGCTTAGGAAAATAAAATGAGTGCTCCTTGGATGATGTTGAATTCTTTCCAAAGTGAATGTTAGTGCATTGGATTCAAATTGATGCATGGGGATCAATGGGGTTCATGGTTTATGGTTGAGCTCACTCAATGATTTTACTCTTTGTCTTGGTCCTTTGAGTGGAAAGATGTGAGGGTGAGACCTTCTTAGTAAGAGAAATCTGGTGGGGCTAGTAGTTGATCGTAAATGGTCTAAAAGTGAAGAGTAAAGGAAGGTTGTGTATGACCCAATTCAAACCTTCCTGGAGAATTGTTTCGTTGATGCGTTTCTCGATAGGGTTGATTAAATTATTAGTGGACCACTCAGTGGTTGCTAGTAATTGCTTTTCCTTATGAAATGCTTTATGGCCGAAAGTATAAATCGCCGCTTTGTTGGGATGCAGTGGGAGAGAGAGCGGTCCTTGGACTGGTTTGGGTTCAGCAGACTGTTGATCGGGTGGTAGAGGTGCGACAGAACCTTCTCGCAGCGCAGAGTAAACAGAAAAGCTATGCTGATGTGAGAAGGCGAGATCTAGAGTTTGCGGTGGGTGATAGTGTACTCTTGCGAGTATCTCCCACCAGGGGTGTGGTTCGTTTTGGTACAAAAGGGAAGCTTAGCGCGAGGTATGTCGGGCCGTTCCCGATTATAGCTCGAGTTGGTAAGTTGGCTTATCGTTTGGAGCTTCCAGAGTCGATGCAAGGAGTCCACAATGAGTTCCATGTTTCAATGCTGAGAAAATACCTGCATGACCCGGAGTTGGTGGTTCCTTTAGAGCCTTTGGTGTTGGATCAGAACCTCACATTTGAGTCCCGTCCTGTGAAAATTCTGGGGAATTCGGAGCGAGTGTTGAAGAACAGGACGCTCAAGTTTGTCAAGGTCCTGTGGTCGCAACAGTCTGAGAGAGAGGCGACATGGGAGTTGGAGTCGCGTATGCGCGAGAAATACCCCGAGATCTTCTCATCAGGTATGAACCGTGAAGTTTAGTTCTCTTTGTGTTGTTTGTTTTGCGTAGTGGCGTGTCTTCGATTCGAGGTCGAATCCTGTTAAAGGGGAGAGAATGTGACACTACGGAATGATGTATGAGTCATTTTCGATTTTGGCACTTTGGTATGTCTTTTGTAGCGTGTTTTGGGCCGTTTTTGGAGTTTGGGCCTTCCCGGGGGGGAATTGGGCCTTCCGGGGGAGTCTGGGCCTTGGGGGACCTGTGTGGGCCGAAGGTGGGGGGGAGTTTTAGCCCATGTGGTGAGGGTTTGGGGCAGCAGCCCTACTGCCCCCATGCCATGCGCCCCCCATTGCTAACCCTAGTCGCCCCCCTCTCAATTCCCCCATGCGCCTCCCCCATTGCCTCCCTTAGCTGCCACCTTGCTCCTCCACCTCCCCTAGCCGGCCCTAGGAAAGATCCACCCCCATCCATTGCTGCCAAACCCCTCCCTTCCGCTGTCCTCACCATTGGGAAGCTCCGCGACGAGAGGATCCGGCGGAATCGACGCGTGGAAGGAGATCGGGGGACCGGGAGGAGAAGGTTTCGTCGATCGAACAGTTCTTTGAGGGAGGTAAGTGCTGGTAGATCCATTGGTAGGGTTAAGATACTGGTTAGAAGGAGGATTTCATGCTTTAGATCCATGTTTAGCTGCTGTTCCTAGATGAGATTAGGGAAATTGCTATGCTGTCCCACGTTCTGCCCTCGGGCAGATTTGCACCCCGACCTAGGGCTTAAGTTTTCCTAATTTTAGAAGCGTTTTCTAATCGGCCGGCTATTACAAAAGTTGTAGGTAATTGAATTACCTTTAATTGGACACTAAGAAAGTTAAATTCTGCCTAGCCATTTAATGAATTAAAAGTTGTACCTATGTGCAGGTGGTGTGACCTCGGGGGTGCCCTCAACCTCTCGCCACTCCGTCGCTCATCATTGAAGGCAAGTGTATTGGGATGGGTTTGGGTGTTGTATGATCATTAGACTTGCATAGGTGTAATATGGCTACATGATGTGGTAATTTGCAATGCTTGGTAATTGCTTATGATATGATGAATATGGTGACTTATTGGTTATGAAATTATTGTATTAAATATTTATGTAAGTTTATACATGTTCATGTCATATGTGCATTCATAATGGAAGAGGCGTCCCATTCTGATGCGGGCCTCTGTGTTCACACGTAGTGAACACGAAAGACCTACCTCGTAGTCCCATCCACGGTTGTGTATGGGAGCGAGTCAGTAAGAGTAGGCACCCTCCATCTACGGGATGGAAGGGGAAAGAGGGTGCACGCCGACGGGTGTGCACTCAGCAATACCGGTATGTGCTTCGAGGAGACATGTGCATTGCATTGCATACATGGTGATAATTATCAGATGTTTACAATGTGAATATGAAATGTTCATGAAGTTGGATAGGAGATGTAGTGATGATGGTATTGAAACAGCTTGCTTGTTCCATTGCAATATACTTGCTGAGTGATGAACTCACGCTTGTGTTTATGATGTTTTTAAGTACCATGAATCCGGCATGCGGGAAAGGGGCTTAGAGACACACTTTCACATATCGTCATACATTGAAACAACTACATGTCACCTTCGGTAGTTGTGATAATAAGATTAATTGCGCTCTCGCTTGGAGTTTGCCTCAAATGTGTGTGCTTGGTCATATCATTTAATTTTATTTATCTCATGAAGTGGTTGAATTCATTATTCTAAACTTAAACTGTTGCTATATCGCCTGTTATTGCTGTTTTAGATGTCTTGCGTTATGCTATATCTTGTGATGTTATTGCTGTTGCTTCTAATCATGGAAAAACAAAGGGGATGCTGCCGAAATTTTCGGTTAAAGCATTTGTGCCCTTGCTGTAATTTAATCTTAATTGTGGTGTTTAGTTGCTGGTTATTATATGTTTGGTGACGTCCAGGGCATACTAGATGCTGGGGTGTTACACTATGTCCAAACTGAAGCTCATATGGAGTCTTACCCAATTTTGTTCTCAAAAACACACGATTTGAAACATAGCATGCCGTTGAAATTGCTTCAGCCCAAAATTTCCTAGGAGTATGATGTTCATCTAGCAAGGTTCTAGCCATTTCGACTAATGTTCTGTTTTTCCTTTCTACTACACCATTCTGTTGAGGCACTCTAGGTGAAGAAAATTGATGATCAATTCCTTTTTCAGCACAAAAATGATCAAAAGAAGAATTTTTAAACTTAGTTCCAATATCATTTCTAATAGCTCTAAGAGCTCCAGAATGATCAACAGAAAGCCTAAGCACAAGACTTCTAAAATGACTAAAAGCCTCATCCTTAGATGCCATAAAGTATATCCAAGAGTATCTAGAGTAATAATCAACAATAACAAGAACATACCATTTACCTCCAAAAGATTGAATTCGAGATGGTCCAACCTTGTAACACCCCAAATTTTTGCTTTTCATTAATTAAAATGAACATTTTCACTTTGGTGAATTTTTGGAATTTTCTAGAATTTATTTGGATTTAATTTGAATTTATTCTCTTTGAAATAATTAATGAATTAAAAGTTATAAATAAAATTTCATTGGATATATTTTATTTGACTCCAAAATGTCTCAAAGTATTTTCCAGAATTTTTCTGGAATTTTTCTGATTATTTTGCTATTTTTCTTGAATTATTTGAATTTCTAGAAATTATTTTGAATATTATATAGCTGGAAATTAGCCGAGTGGGTTTGTACTGTTCATCCGACCGAGTCCGACCCGAGTCAGACTCAAGTTCGAGTCCGACTCGAACTAGACTCAAGCCCGACCGAGCCAGCCGAACCCTAACGCGCGTGGCCGTCGGATCTTGATCCAACGGCCACGATCGCGCCACGTCGCTCAATCCGAGTTCCGTTCGGACTCCATCGCCGCCGCCGAGTGGGCCTCGGTTTCCGCGGTTTTCATGGAAGCCGAGACCCCAATTTAATGCGCCGCCGCCGCCATCATGTTCCTTTCTTCTGTGCGCACCCGTAGCCCTAACCCACCGAGCCCGAGCCCGAGCCGTTCGCCCGCTAGAGCTCACCGAAGTTGGATTCGTGCTCCGCCGCGGTTTCCCGCTGTTTCCTCCGTCGTCACCGTCTTTGAGGGCTCTGTCTGAATGCGGTGATACTCCATTATCAAGGCGCAGACCTGGTTAATCACGCAACCAGTAACGTAACGATCACGGCATCACGACAGACTCAGATTGAAACACTTGGTCAGCATGACACTCGACTCATGAGGTCATATGCCATCCAATTGGTTCCAATTTGAGCTTCCCGCAACCATGTGATAACCACTAGTCCCTGGATCAGTAGGCTAGTGTCACATGTTGAGATAGGTAGTATCACATCCAAGCCAACACAAAATAAGAGTAGAAGTAATATATTACAACGATAGATAATAATATTACAACTTGTTCCTGTTTACAAAAGGCCGTCTGGCTTAAAGTAAACTAAAGAAAAGATCATAAGAGAAACAAAAGCAAAGCGGCCACGGTGTGCCTCCATTCCCACAGGCAACCGGCGAGCAACTAACTCCGCTAGCCGTCAAACGAACCACCCGCGTCGGTATCGTCAAACTCTGGATCAACCCTGTCGTCTCCTGCATCTTCTGCTCCTCATGCAAATTTTTTAGGGCAAATGGTGAGTACATGTATGTACTCGCAAGACTTTATTGTGTGCAAGTATATTAATAATGCAGGCTAATCAAAGAAGATGGTTGCTATTCTAGTTCAGATTTGCATGAAGCCGAAGTTATTTGCAATAGATAATAGCTTCGAAATGCTGCACAATTTATAAAGCATTTAATAAAAGAAAGTAATTCAACATGTAATTCAACATATAATGTACATTTCATTCCATATTCAATTTCCTCTAACATATCCAACACCACCATCACATGGCATCAAGATCCATATCCAACATACCATCACAATTGAATTACCAATCCAATCGGTCTCTGAGTCCAACGACTCAACATTTTGCATATTACAACCCAACATTTAAAAGATCTACCGGTTCCAAAATATTTTCCAAAACAAAACCAAAATACTATACTTGACATCAGATACCCAAGATGCTTGTGACCGTGAGCACGGCTAATCGATTAGTTTAATTAATCTCTGCAGAGAATGCACACTTTACCCACACGACACGCTCTAGCAATCATGTCAACCATGCCACGCGATACATACCGTATCCATTTTGCTAGATTGTGACGAAACTCTTCCAATCGTCGGCATTTGGTCTTGCGTCAGCCCCGGCGATGTGCGCTCTTTGCTTTAGGTGGGGGCTCCACACACCCACACAGAGTACCCCCGGGCCAGGCAAGAGTACCCCCCAATTAAGGTGTTTGGGTACCTTAAACTCCAAACCTGATTCACCCACATGGATCCAACGATGGCTAACGCCCTATCGTGCCTTTTACCCTCAGCAAAGCATCCACCATTGTTTCATGAAAGTCTCCAACACCTGCGCGAGGTGAGGGAGTATTCTAAGCAACACCAGCACATCGGTATTGCCCAACTACTTCGACCTACCACGGCGCAAGATCAAATTCCAACTCCTGTACTGGGTTTAGGCTATCCCATACTAGCACATGTGGTTGTGCGAAAGGACTTAGTTAAAAGCGTCAAGTTCAGTCCTTAGATTGCACAGACGAGACCTCCCATCATCCGTCCGGCATAAATCACTACACACCTTTTCCTTTTTCATCTTTTATCAACATAGCCTTTATTTTCCAAAATCATCATTTCAAGAATCCTAGTAATGTATCGAAATACTTTGATTGACTGAGTCCACCGATCATTATTCAATCAGTCTAAAGCTGGGCTAAGCGTATGCAACTATTAGACTTATATTCCCTGGCGACACTTATTAGAGCGTCTATCCTTAATTTAGGGTTACTCAAAGATATCAGGGTAACAACGTGATTAAGGTAAGCCATCCAACCATTAGGGTAACTACTATTTCCCACCATTTAAATACTTGTAATAATCATATGCATGCGTAATAGTTTTGCAGATCATTAAATACTTTTGCAATTATAGGAGCAATATGTTCAAAGGGGGTGCTTGCCTGTTTGCTCTTGGTTTTGCGTGTCCTCTGGGTCGTAGTCTGGATCCTCGACAACTGATCCCGAGGCGTCAACGTCTAAACGAAAGCGCGACAAAAGGTACAACGAGAAAACGAGTAAGATCCCACGAGAACAAGGCATAAAGTTCAAAGAATTGGACGACAACCAACAAGCGAACACGAGAGAGAAAACTCAAACGAACAACGACTTTAAACTGGAGCCCGGCAGTACCGGCATTCAGATCCCGGTAGTGTCGCTCTACAATCAGCAGTACCGGCCGCAAGGGTCGGTAGTACCGGAGGCTTCGAACCCAAAAGGGGACCTCTCTAGAAAATAACTACCGGCGTTGCGGTGGCGGTAGTGCCGGCCTACAGCCCGGCCACAGGGTTTTCCAGAAAAAGGGTTTTTGCACAAACGACTTCGGAACTTCGCGGCGATTGCATGGATGGGTTCTCGGAGATGGTAAGGACCCATTTACGCAAACCACTCGAGGTTTCGACCTCGTTTGACCTAACTTCTAATCCGAGAAGCTCTAGAGTCCTAATTCACGCTAAATTCCGACTTTCACCCCGAATCGAATTCAAACTCGATTCCTTTCGCGAAACTCGAACTTTAATGGCGTCGAATATATTCTAGTGTCCTTTTCCTAGCTTTTGGAACTAGGGTTTCCAGGTTACTTCTAAAAGTGACATTTAACCAAATATATCCGATAAAAACGTATTTTAGGGTTTCTGATATCAGATTTCGCGCTAAAGAGAACTCTAGCACCTAACCTAGGTTTGGAAACTCAGCTAACTAGAGGTTGAGCACTACAACTAGGTTTTCTAGGGTTCCAACTAAAACAACAAAGAGTAAAGGAAGCAAGAACTAGAGGAGAGAACTCAGATCGCAGCAGAGTTGATTAAAACTCGACTCACTTACCACGAATCGTCGCTAGGGTTTGAGAAAGCTGATCTCCACCTTGCCTAGCTTCTCCACAAGCTCAAGAACACTAAGGAGAAGGGTTTAGATAGAGGGGATGCTTGAGAGTGAGGGGGAGAGCTCCATGGGAGAGAGAGCTAGGGAGAGAGAGTGAGGGAGTGAAGTGAAGGGGGGGGAGTGAGTCGGCTGGGGGAGGAGACTTAGAGAGGAAGACACGAGAAGGTGCTGAGGTGGCTGGGCAACGGGCAGCAGGGAGGGCTCTGCCCCCTGCCCGGTCGCCTCGGCCAGCAGACGGCCAGGGCGGCAGATCGCCGCCAGGCGTAAAAACCCCAAAAACTCCCAAAAAAACTCCGAAACTTAGGAATCCTTCCCGGAAACTTTTAGGATGGATTCTAGGATAGCTAAAGAAAGTTTAGAAGCTACGATTTCTACACGAGTCTAAACGGAGATCGAAATCAAATTTTAACCCAAACTTCTTCAAAACCAATCGAACGATTAAAACCAAACAAGATTAACTCCAAATAAAGATCCAAACAACACTTAAAGCTTTAATTAACTTTCCAAAAGATGATTAGAAACTCAGGAAGTCACAGTTCTACCCCCCTTACAACAATCTCGTCCTCGAGATTACAAGGTTTTGGAAAAGAAAGATGGAAACTCGGATCGAAGACGATCTTCACGTTCCCAGGTTGCTTCTTCTTCGATGTGGTTACTCCACTGAACTCGAAGCATCTTGATTACGTGATTACGAGTAAGACGTTCAACTTCGTCCAGAACGCGAATTGGATATTCACGATATGTAAGATCTGGTTGAAGTTCAATTGCGTCCAGAGGAGTGAGTTCAGTAGGAACTCGAAGACACTTCTTCAACTGAGAGACATGAAACACGTCATGCACATCCGCAAGTTGAGGTGGGAGCTCCAACTGATAAGCTACTTCACCTTTCCTTGCAAGAATGCGATATGGACCGACGTATCTCGGCGCTAACTTTCCGCGAACTTGTAATCGTTTCGTGCCACGTAACGGCGACAACTTAAGATAGACAAAATCGTCTACATTGAAACTCAGATCACGACGGCGATTATCGGCACAGCTCTTTTGTCTAGACTGAGCTTCTTTCAACCGATCGCGGATTAGCCTAACTTGCATCTCAGCTTCCTGAATCACTGTGGGTCCAAAGAACTCTCTTTCACCGACTTCGGACCAGAAAAGAGGAATTTGGCACTTTCTTCCATACAGTGCTTCAAACGGAGACATTTGAAGGCTTGCTTGATAACTATTATTGTAGAAAAACTCAGCAAATGCTAAACACTTTTCCCACTTCGAGTTATATGAAAGAATACAAGCTCTGAGCATGTCTTCCAGGACTTGATTTGTTCTTTCAGTCTATCCATCCGTCTAGGGATGGTAAGCTGTGCTGAAGAGCAGCTTAGTTCCTAGGAGTTCATGCAAATTCTTCCAGAACCGCGAAGTGAACTGGGGTCCACGGTCAGACACAATGATTTTAGGAATTCCATGTAGTCGGACAATATGGTTCAGGTAGAGTTCTGCAAGTTTAGCTCCATTGTAGGTAACACGTACTAGTATGAAATGAGCAACTTTGGTTAACCGGTCGACGATCACCCAAATAGAGTCATGGCCATTAGCTGATTTTGGCAGGCCAGTGATGAAGTCCATTCCGACCTCATCCAACTTCCACTCTAGAATCTTCAAGGGTTGAAGCATTCCAGCTGGTCGTTGATGCTCTGCCTTAACTCGCTGACACACGTCACAAATGGCGACGTACGCGGTGATATCTCTTTTCATACCATGCCACCAAAACTTCTTTCGGATATCTTGATACATTTTAGTGCTTCCAGGGTGGATTGACAACGGAGTCTCATGAGCTTCTTTCAAGATCAAATCTTTGATCTCCTGATCATTCGGGACGCATATTTGATGTCCATGCATGATCAGACCATCAACTCATTCTGAAAACTCCGATGATGTGCTTTCTTTCAATTTGCGCTTGATCTCAGCTACTCCTTCATCTTTCAACTGAGCAGCCTGAATTTGGGACTCAAGGGTAGGTTGTAGGGTCAATGCAGCCAGAAATCCTTCCCCTACCATCTCCAAGTTGAGTCTACGAAACTCATCCAGTAACTGGGGTTGACAGATACCCGTCAAGGTATTACTAGTGTGTAGCTTGCGACCGAGGGCATCAGCTACCACGTTAGCCTTTCCTGGATGATAATGAATTCCCAAATCATAATCCTTGATAAGCTCCAACCACCGGCGCTGTCTCAAGTTTTGATCTGGTTGGGTGAAAAAGTATTTCAGGCTCTTATGGTCAGTAAATATCTCATTTTGGTTTCCGATGAGATAATGACGTCATAACTTAAGAGCATGAATTATGGCAGCCAATTCTAGATCATGAGTCGGATAATTGGCTTCATGAGGTTTCAGTTGGCGTGAAGCATACGCCATGACTTTTCCTTCCTGCATTAGCACACAACCAAGACCCTGACGTGAAGCATCACATAATACGTCAAAGTTTTTGTGCACATCAGGCAAGACAAGAATCGAAGCTGTCGTAAGCCTTCGCTTCAACTCTAGGAAACTAGCCTCACGAGCTGACGTCCACTCAAACTTCTTCTCCTTCTTGAGTAACTCAGTCATCGGCTTGGAAATTTTGGAAAAGTTTTCAATGAATCGCCGATAGTACCCGGCTAACCCAAGAAAACTTCGGACTTCGGGAACAGTCCATGGCTGTTCCCAGGCGAGTACATCTCTCACCTTAATAGGATCAACAGCTACACCTCCTTCGGAAAGAACGTGGCCTAAGAAGGCAACTTCTTTCAGCCAGAACTCACATTTGCTGAACTTGGCATACAGCTGATGTTCACGCAGTTTATCAAGCACTAAATGCAAATGGAGTTCATGCTCCTGCTCACTCCGAGAATAGATAAGAATGTCATCAATGAATACCACCACAAATTTATCTAGGTATTACATGAATACCTTATTCATGAGGTTCATAAATGTGGCTGGTGCATTGGTGAGTCCAAAAGAAACTACCGTATACTCGTACAAACCATATCGAGTAGTAAAAGCAGTCTTCTGGATATCTTTCGGTCGAATCTTGAGTTGGAAGTACCCCTGTGACACCACGGTGTCGTAACCTTATAAAAGGTGAATGTTGAGGGCAAAAACATTATGGAATGTGGAATTGGAGGTTGAAACCATACCGTATGAGGTTTATTCGCGTTTCCGGGCCGTTTTCGGGAGTTTGGGCCGCTCCGGGGGAGTTCGGGCCCAAGGGGGATGTGTCGTGGGCCTTGGTGGGAGGATTTTTGGGACCATGAGGGAGGGGGAGGCAGGTTATCCTGCCTTGGGGGCGTCCTCCCCCTCCCCACATGCGCCCCCTCAACCCTAGCCACCTCTACCTCTTCCCCATGCACCTCCACCTCTCCCCCATGCGCCTCCACCTTTCCCCTCTCCTCTCCACCCCCTTGATGCCCTAGGGGAGATCCCCACCTCTCCACCCTGCTTTCCTCTCCGTTGGGAGGCTCCGCGATGAGGATATCCGGCGGAATCGGCGCGAGGAAGGAGATCGCTCGAACCGGGAGGAGATCCGTTGGTTTTTCGTTCGTCGGGCGAAGGAATGGCCACGGGAATCCTTGGGGTTGGTCTAGGTACTGTTATAAGGGTTACTATCATGTTTTTAGATCAATTGGTGGTGCTGTAATTGGGTAGATTAGATGAAATCTAGAGTTTGCCACGTTCTCTGTTTCGAGCAGCATGAGCAGTCGACCTAGGGTTTGGGTTTTTGTCAATTTAGATTCGGAATTTGGTTGTCCGCCTGTTGAAGAAGTTGTAGGTAACTTCAATACCTTTCAGTGGGTATAAAGAACGTCTAATTCTGCCCAGCCGTTTGAAAGTTATGCTCGTTTTACCAAACGTATTAAAAACTGTGACGTGATTGGAACAGATCACGGTATTTTGTATATTAAACCACTTTAGAGTCCGAATCAGTCTTTCCATATACTTAGAAAAAGTTAGGAAATTTCCTAATCTACGCAAGGATGTACTCGTTTAATCGATTCGGGGTCTTAGAACCCGAGTTATGCTCGTTGCAAGTCTGCTGTCCCGGCGGGACAAAACCTCTGTTTTTGGGTTGTGCGAGTAGTTTGCGAAGTCGGGGCAGAAGAGTGTTTACGTATTGTTTTGTGGGCATGATTTTGAGTGTGTGGTGCCTTTGTGCAGGTGGTGTGACCCCGGGGGTGCCCTCTACTTCTCGCCAATCCGTCGCCCGTGGTTGAGGCAAGTGTATTGGAATGGGTAGCGGGTTGTAGTTTGCTAGATTGGTTGATATTGAAATTGAATATATGATATGTTCACATGCCATGTTTTAATGCTTGCCATTTGATATGATGAATATGCTTATTATGTTATGATGCCATGTGTTAATGTACAAATTATTTACGATGTTGGCATGTTTGCATACATGGCATGATACATGGCCCGGGCGGTGAGAAAGTCATAACTAGTCCGGGGAAGGTCAGTGAGAAAGTTATGACTATTCCGGAGAGCCAATGAGTAAGTCCTATATCGTGATTCCATCCACCGCGGTATATGGAAGCGAGGAGTAGGCACCCTCCATCTTCGGGATGGAAGGGGGGAGAGGGTGCACACCGACGGGTGTGTACTCAACCATACCGGTACGAGTTTCCAAGAGACATGTGCATCGCATCGCATTGCATACATGATGATGATGATAATGATATGTGATCATGAATGAGATGATAGACATGATGTGAGTTGTTGTAGCCATGTAATTGTTCTTTTGTACCATTGCAATATACTTGCTGAGTGTTGACTCACGCTTGTGCTTTCTTGTTGTTTTAGGTACCATGAAACCGGCATACGGGGAAGGGCATTAGCTACACATCTACATGTAGCTCCACACTTACAGACAATTTATTCATCTTGGTCATGATAATAAGAGTAGTGCCATGCAACTTGGTGCAATGGTTAATTTGTGTGCTTGGTTTCCTCATTTACTTCGTTTGGCTAGGGATGGCAATCGGGCGGGTTCGGGCGGGTAGACCTCCCGCAGACCCGAACCCGAAACCCGAAATTCATACCCGAACTCGAACCCGAAATCTCTCACGGGTATATACCCACGCCCATACCCGAACCCGATGGGTACCCGAACCCGAAATTAAATTCACCTCGCAATCAAATTTTCAACCATCAATTGTTAATCAATTCATTTGTAATTTATATGTTTATTGTAATTTCTATGTTTAAAGGAAAAATATATGGTGTATATAATCATGAAAGTTACCGCATCTTACATCTCAAACGATGCTTGAAAATCTTGAATTAACTTTTCATTATTTTTAATTTATATTAATTAATTCGGGTACCCATGGGTACCCACGGGTGCAGAACTGAACCCGAACCCGAACTCGAACCCGAACCCGAACCCAAACCCGAAATTTGAAACCCGCGGGTCTGAAAGCAAACCCATACCCGAACCAATCGGGTCGGGTACCCACGGATACCCGAACCCACGGGTAATTTTGCCATCCCTACGTTTGGCTCATGACATGGTTGGAATCTTTATTCTAGGCATATACTGCTGCTAGAACCCTTGTTATTGATGATTTAGATGTCATTCTTTATACTATATCCTGTGATCATATTGTTGTTGCTTCAATTCATGGAAAAACAAAGGAGATGCTGCCGAAATTTTCGGTTTTAGCATTTACTCCTTTGCTATAACTTATCTTAGTTTATGGTATTTAGATGTTGTTTAGCCTATGTTTGGTAGCATTCTGGCATGCTAGATGCCGGGGTGTTACAACCCCAGTTTCAAGTCAATCTTAGAAAAGACTCGAGCTCCACTTAATTGATCAAACAAATCATCAATCCGGGGAAGAGGATACTTATTTTTGATAGTGACTTCATTCAAGGATCGATAGTCCACGCACATGCGTAAACTACCATCTTTGTTCTTGACGAAGAGCACTAGACTACCCCATGGAGACGAACTAGGGTGAACAAAACCCTTAGCCAATTGCTCCTTGAGTTGTTTCTTCAACTCCAACAACTCATCAGAGGGCATCCGATACGGACGTTTGGACAATGGTGCTGTCCCGGGCAGCAAGTCAATAACAAACTCCACATCCCGATCTGGGGGCAATCCCGGCAATTCTTTAGGAAACACATCAGGATACTCACAGACCACTGGCACTTGACTTAACTCCGACACAGAAAGCGAATGGAGAGAAGTCTTAAGCACATTTGATCGACTGGAGTAATACTTAGTCTGGATTCCGTCCGAAGTCACCAGAGAAATGGAATGGTTTGCGCAATCAATATGTCCTTGATTTTGAGATAACCAATCCATCCCAAGGATAACATCGAGTCCAGGGGTATCAATCTGAATTAGATTTCCCAAAAATAGGACTTCATTGATCACTATGGGTACTCTAAAGCATATGCGCTCAGCTCGCATAACCGAACCAGGAGAATAGACTAACATTGGACCTCACAATCTGTTAGTCTCAACCTTATGTTTCATAACAAACATTGAAGAAATGAAAGAATGCGAAGCGCCCGAATCAAATAAAACCAAAGTGGGTACTGAGTGTACGAGAAACATACCAACTACCACATCTGGAGCATTACTGGCCTCTTCCGCGGTCATTAGGTTAAGTCGACCACGGGCTTGACTCGGGGCTACTTTTTAGCTAGAACGCCCTCCTAGGTGTCCACCGCGCCCGGTTACAGAACCTTGCGGGTGAATCAGACCGCTTGGAACTTGGGGTCTAGCGGCAACAGGACATTTGCTCGGACAAACGGTAGAGATATGTCCCTTCTCACCGCAAGCATAGCAGGTGAGTGCGGCCATCCTGTCATGCCCTCCACGAATCTGTCCTCCGCGGCCAGAAAGCTGAGCCGCAGATTGAACAGGTTGGGGAAAGCTCCCCTGAGATCATGGAGGCAGCGATGCCACGGACTGAACACTGACGGTTTGGCCAGAACGCGGTCTCGAAGTACCAGCACCGGCAGATTTCCAAGCCATCCACTTACGTTTCCCGCTCTCCAAAACTGCCTTGCCGCTGTCCTCTACACAAACCACCTTGTCCACAACCACTTGCATATTGGGGATGTCAAGTGGTGCGAACGAATGAAGAATCTCCTCGTTGAGATGCTGACAAAACAAAGAGACTTTTCGAGCTTCGCTCGGGACCTTATCTGCTACATAACGTGTGACACTACGGAATGGTGTGACATTATAAAATGTGAATGTTGAGGTTAAAAACATTATGGAATGTGGAATTTGAGGTCGAAACCATATGGTATGAGGTTTATTTGCGTTTCCGGGCCGATTCCGGGAGTTTGGGCCTTTCCGGGGGAGTTTGGGCCTAAGGGAAGGGGTCGTGGGCTTTGGTGGGAAGGAGTTTGAGACCAAATAGGAGTAGGAGACCTGATTGGGGGCTTCCCCCAGCCCTTATTGCGCCCCACCCTGCTGCCTTGAGCCCCCATGGAAGCCCTAACCGTCCCCCACTCTCCCCTCCACCCCTTGCCTCCACCTCTCCTAGCCGCCACCTCCCTAGCCCTTGCGCCCCTCTCCTCCCCTATCCACCTCCCTTGCTGCCCCTAGGGGAGTTCTCCACCTCAACACCTCAAAGATCCGTCCATTGGAGTGCTCCGCGACGATGAGATCCGGTGGATTTGGAGCGAGGAAGGAGATCGCGCGAACCAGGAGGAGATCTATTGGTTTTTCGTTCATCGGGCGAAGGTATGGCCATGGGGATCCTTGGGGTTGGTCTAGGATCTGTTCTAAGGGTTAATATCATGTTTTTAGATCAATTGGTGGTGCTGCAATTGGGTAGATTAGATGAAATCTAGAGTTTGCCAGGTTCTCTGTTTCGGGCAGCATGAGCAATCGACCTAGGGTTTGGGTTTTCGCCAATTTAGATTCGGAATTTGGTTGTCCACCTGTCGAAGAAGTTGTAGGTAACTTCAATACCTTTCAGTGGGTATAAAGAACGTCCAATTCCACACAGCCGTTTGAAAGTTATGCTCGTTTTACCGAACGTGTTAAAAACTGTGACGTGATTGGAACAGATCACGGTATTATGTAGATTAAACCACTTTAGATTCCGAATCAGTTTTTACATATACTTAGAAAAAGTTAGGAAATTTCCTAAGCTACGCGAGCATGTACTCGTTTAATCGATTTGGAGTCTTAGAACCCGAGTTATGCCTTTTGGAAGGCTGCTGTCCCGACGGGACAGAACCTCTGTTTTTGGGTTTTGCGAGTAGTTTGCGATGTCGGGGTAGAAGAGTGTTTGCGTACTGTTTTGTGGACATGATTGTGAGTGTGTGGTACCAATGTGCAGGTGGTGTGACCCCGGGAGTGCCTTCTACTTCTCGCCAATCCGCCGCCCGTGGTTGAGGCAAGTGTATTGGAATGGGTAGCGGGTTGAAGTTTGCTTGATTGGTTGAGATTGAAATTGAATATATGATATGTTCACATGCCATGCTTTAATGTTTGCCATTGACATGATGAATATGCTTATTATGCTATGATGCCATGTGTTAATGTACAAGTTATTTATGATGTTGGCATGTTTGCATACATAGCATGATACATGGCCCGGGCGGTGAGAAAGTCATAACTAGTCCAGGAAAGGTCGGTGAGAAAGTTATGACTATTCTGGAGAGCCAATGAGTAAGTCCTACATCGTGATTCCATCCACCGCGGTGTATGGAAGCGAGGAGTAGGCACCCTCCATCTTCGGGATGGAAGGGGGGAGAGGGTGCACACCGACGGGTGTGTACTCAACCATACCGGTATGAGTTTCCAGGAGATATGTGCATCGCATTGCATTATATGAGGATGTTATATGATGATGATATATGATGATGTCAATGATATGCTTACGCTATGAATATGAGATGTGTATGATGTCGTATGTGAAAAGTGGTGATGAAGGTATTAGAATGTATTTTCTTGTTCCATTGCAATATACTTGCTGAGTGATGAACTCACGCTTGTGTTTATGTTGTTTTTCTTAGGTACCATGAAACCGGCATGCGGGAAAGGGAGCTAGTCACACGTCATCACTTAGCATCACACATATAAACAATGACATGTTCCTTCCTTTAATTGCAATGGTTAATTTGTGTGCTTGGTTTCCTCATTTACCTCGTTTGGCTCATGAGATGGTTGGAATCTTTATTCTAGGCTTAAACCGCTGCTAGAATCCTTATTATTGATGATTTAGATGTCATTCTTTATACTATATCCTATGATCATATTGTTATTGCTTCAATTCATGGAAAAACAAAGGAGATGCTGCCGAAATTTTCGGTTCTAGCATTTACTACTTTGTTGTAATTTATCTGAATTTATGGTATTTAGATGTTGTTTAGCCTATGTTTGGTAGCATTCAGGCATGCTAGATGCCGGGGTGTTACAATTGGTATCAGAGCGGGCTGTAGGTCCTTGGAATGTGTATTTTTAGTGTCATGCTATAGGGTATAACTAAAATGTGATGTAGAATAACTTAGAAACATGGCTTAGGTTTCAACTAAAATTTTGTCATAGGATAGCAACATTAAAACTTGCAAAAGTGGTATAACTAATCTAAAATTTGACACACAATGGATGCACAGTAGGAAAGGGTATGGGTATCGTTTCTTTACGCTTAAATGTTGTATTTAAGCTATGATGTTGAATGCTTCATTTGATAATGCATGTTGCTATGTCTATGAGATAAATGATTGAATTGTTTGTGATAAAGTGGGGTTTTGGTGCCGAAGGGTTTCGGCGCCGAAGGGTTTCGGCCACCTCTCTTATTTCATAGTAAGGGTGAGGTTTGACGGTGTGGCCAGTTAGCGCCATCACCGAAGAACTATTAACCCCTGTAGGAGAAGAGTGCTTATCCTTTCTGTCGTAGATCGGGTAGTTGACTGGAGTCAAATAGAAGAGTTTGGTGGTGGATTTCTTCGTATGTTCTTTACCGTTCTGACGGTCGGTTTTGTTTGTTTTTCTTGACTTTAGTTGATTGAAATAAAAAGAAAAGTGTTTGGGATTGGATTTTTTTCGCGGAGAGTCCCTTCGGTGTCCCTTGGCTTTGTTCTCCTTGGTTGAAGACGAAGAAGAGGAATTTAGCGTTGCGCCTTTTTTAGTCGCCTTTTGGCTTGGACACCAGTTTTGTGGGTTGCCTTGCAAAGAAAAGTATAGCTTTGGTTCTTGTGTGTCTTACTCTGAGTTTAAAAGAAATTATTGAAGCGTGTGCAAAAAGTTAAGTTGTGTCGATTTATGTTTTGTGCTTTGTTTGTCCGCTTGGTTCCCTCCTGTGGGAGTCTTTGAGATTGAAAAGTGTTTTGGAGACTTCCTTTTGCATGACCAAGTTTGGGTTTGTCTCATTGCAATTTTGAGTGTCAAGTTTCCTTATGAATTTGGGATGAGTTTTAAAACTAAAATGCTGCAAACAAAGTAAGTAGTCTTTTGACTGAAATCGTTTGTCCCTAGTAAGAATTGTTGTTTAGCATGTTATGTAGCATGTACCAATGTGGTTTATGGGATGACGTATTGTTAAGTTAATTTTTGAGTTTAAACAATTCAATGCGGTTATTATCTCTAGCTTGAGAATAAATAGACTACTAGTGTTGTAGTTTACTCTGTAGCGAGAATGATTAAATGGGTTAATGTACATGCTTAGAATCTGTTGCCTTGCTTTAAAAGTGCTTATGATCCTTGTTAATGTTAAAAGTTTAAACCTTGATGCATAGTTAGAACATTAAGATGATGTAAATTAATGATACTGTTAAAGAAACATTGCCGGTTGTTTAAAGATGTTCTAATATAACGGGTTAATATAGAAATTTAATCATGTTGACTAGTGGCTTTAATTTGGAAGTTGATTAGAGTTGCTGTTTATGTTGTTGCAAACTACTAGTATATTTGGAAGTATGCAGTTGTGTTTCTACAATGCTAGTATTGATATCAATTAAGAAGACTTAAGACTTATTGTTAATGATGTTGTTAAGGGCAGTGTTAATGCTAGTACCGATGTCAATTGGAAAAAAAACATAGGTCTTGTTGTTGTTTTAAGAACATTGTGCTGATCTAACTTATTAAATCTAATTTAATAGTTGGAGTATATTGTGTAGTGACAATTTTGTTGCAACCTATGTGTAAGGTAGCTAAAAGCAATGTTGTTGACTGATGATTATGCAAAGAATTGATATTGATGCCTTGGTAGTGTTGTTAATTGTTGGAAACCATTGATCCAATAGAAGAAAAGTGTAAAACTGTGGTATTATGTCGAGTGCATGTTGTGATGGGATGAACAATGGATAATAATCATGATGCAAGATTTTAATCTTAATGAATGCATATCTTAGAATCCTATTTACGAATTTTATCTTGTAGAGATATTACTTATTTGTTGAAGTCATTTTATTGATTGAACAAGTTTCAATTGTCAAGGTTTTGACGTATGGATAGTATAAACTTGATAGGTTGACCATGCTCAAGTAGTTGTTGAATTACTATGTTTGAAATATAGAATACGTTGTTATATGATTTGGTGATCCGTGGGGATCATGTCAATGTAGTCTTGGTTGGGTGCCTTTATGATAAGCATCTTAAACCTTAATTAAAGTGTTGGGAATGGTAACTAGAGAAAGAAATTGTTATGTAAATTTTGTTAAATCCGGTTGGACTCTCTTGATGAGTAAATAGTGATTTTTGAATGCTTAAATGGTAAGTGTAGTGGAATACAAGTTATGGTGGGATTCATGCTGAGCTGGTGTTTAAAACCCTTTCAACTGGTGTGGTTGTTTGCCATTTTGGTTGAATGCCTTCGGTCAATGTATTCCTTGTGTTGTGTTTCCGAGTTTCCCTAAAACCCGTAGCTATTGGTGCCAATCTTTGGTTTTGGCTATTTTGTTTAATTTGTGTTATGAGTATGGATTTACACCCAAAAGTTTTTGAGTGGATCGCGCTCCTTCGCGTTCACCTTGAATTATCTTTGGAATAAATTTTAACGGAAGCAGATGGACATAGTGGGTTGTGTTGGAAACTCTTGAGATTTAATTTGTAACTCTTTTTGACTGGAGTTGGATTTATTTGCATAACGTGTGTGGTGTTTGCAAGTGCTCCAAAAGGTGGTTTTTATGGATGTTTCATCGGTGATGTTGTTAGCAAAGTGTTCTCTTTTGGGATATGAGTTTCCCTTTCTTTTGAGAAAATATGTGGCGGTTGTGTGTACAGATGTTTGACTTTGGAGTCGATGTTCTTTTCCAAAATGTTGATTTTGGTTAAAATGCGATGTTTTGCAAGTTTAGTTTTCAAATTGACGTGGCTTCCTATACGATGTGGTGTTCCTATTAATGGTGTTGCCGTCATAGTTTATATGAATTTCGCAGCCATCGATGTTAATTGTGTTTCAATCATGTGATACCGAGGAAGAAGTCTTTTGGTGGATGACTATTCGGTATTGTTGTTACATGAAGAATGAATGGTGAAAAGGAAGCATGACATTGTTTATAGATGTTTAATGATGAAAGAGTCGATGAGCCAGGTCGGTGAGGAAGTCATATATGGATATATGACTAATCCGGAGTGCTATTGAAAAATGTGCATGCATGTCATAAATCGAGACTTCTATTTCTTTCTGGTATGTTGGTTGTGGTGTAGGAGATTTGTGTTTCCTTTGCATCTTAGCTTAGGAAAAATAAGATGAGTACTCTTTGGTTGTTGCCGGATTCTTTCCAAAGTGGCTTTTAGCGCTTTGGAGTTCGAGTTGTTGTATGTGGATCATTTTGGGTTCATGGGTTTTGGTTGAGCTTACTCAATGATTGTACCCTTTGTTCTAATTCTTTGAAAGGAAGAATGCGAGGGAGAGACCTTCTAAGAAAGGAAAATTTAGTGTGGGTTGGTAATGACCTAAGATATTAGGCGTTGCTAGTGGTTGATTGTAACTAGTTTGGAAGTGAAGAGTAAAGGAAGGTTGGGTATGACCCAATTCAAATTTTCTTGGAAAATTGTCATTGAGGTGTTCCTCGATAGGGTTGATCAAATTATTAGTGGACCACTTGGTGGTTGCTAGTAATTGCTTTCTGTTTTTGAACAGTATTGGATCTTTTGTCGCCGATCTTTGAGCGTGTTGTGCCAACCGAAGAGGAATGTTCGGTTGTTGTTGAATTTATGCGGTTTTCGTAACCCTGGTCATAACGTAGGCTTCTCCTTTCGGTGGTAGTGGGGTGGGTGTTGGTCTTGTTGTAAAAGATCAGCATGTAACCCCGGTGGTTCGAGCAGTTAGTAATCTTAGAGTGTTGTGTCTCACTTGGTTTGCATCGTCTTGAATACAACGAACCACTGTTGAGAGGTTGAGACGTGAATCACTTTTGTGCGTGGGAGTGGATGATAGATCTAGAAGTTGGTACCATGTCCTTCTGGAGAGTGGATTTGGTTAAAGGGATCGGGCACTTTAGTGCCAAGGAATGCATGGAATGAGGAGTGTGAGACCGTTTTACTTCGTGGTCTGTTTGGGACTTTAACCTACCGCTTGGGTTGTGCTGAGGCCGTTGTGAGTGCTTTTGAGTTTCAATGTTGAGTAAGAATTCTGGCAAGTTTTGAATGTGAGTTATCTTTAGAGCTGTCAGTCTTTGATCCTTATCTCCTTGCCTCTGAGTGCTGGCTGGTGCAAATCGTAGGGGCTTCTAAGCGGGTTCTGAGGCGTGAACCATAACTCCCTTTGATTTGGTTGTTTGCGAAGTGGCATGTCTCTGATTCGGGGTCGAATCCTGTTGAAGGGGGGAAGAATGTGACACTACGGAATGGTGTGACATTATAAAATGTGAATGTTGAGGTTAAAAACATTATGGAATGTGGAATTTGAGGTTGAAACCATATGGTATGAGGTTTATTTGCGTTTCTGGGCCGATTCCGGGAGTTTGGGCCTTTCCGGGGGAGTTTGGGCCTAAGGGAAGGGGTCGTGGGCTTTGGTGGGAAGGAGTTTGAGTCCAAATAGGAGTAGGAGACCTGGTTGAGGGCTTCCCCCAGCACTTATTCCGCCCCACCCTGCTGCCTTGCGCCCCCATGGAAGCCCTAGCCGCACCCCCCCACTCTCCCCTCCACCCCTTGCCTCCACCTCTCCTAGCCGCCACCTCCCTAGCCCTTGCGCCCCTCTCCTCCCCTCTCCACCTCCCTTGCTGCCCCTAGGAGAGTTCTCCACCTCAACACCTCGAAGATCCGTCCATTGGAGCGCTCCGTGACGAGGAGATCCGGTGGATTTGGAGCGAGGAAGGAGATCGCTCGAACCGGGAGGAGATCTATTGGTTTTTCGTTCGTCGGGCGAAGGTATGGCCATGGGGATCCTTGGGGTTGGTCTAGGATCTGCTCTAAGGGTTAATATCATGTTTTTAGATCAATTGGTGGTGCTGTAATTGGGTAGATTAGATGAAATCTAGAGTTTGCCACGTTCTCTGTTTCGGGCAGCATGAGCAGTCGACCTAGGGTTTGGATTTTCGCCAATTTAGATTCGTAATTTGGTCGTCCTCATGTTGAAGAACTTGTAGGTAACTTCAATACCTTTCAGTGGGTATAAAGAACTTCCAATTCCGCCTAGCCGTTTGAAAGTTATGCTCGTTTTACCGAACGTGTTAAAAACTGTGACGTGATTGGAACAGATCACGGTATTCTGTAGATTAAACCACTTTAGAGTCCGAATCAGTTTTTTCCATGTACTTAGAAAAAGTTAGAAAATTTCCTAAGCTACGCGAGGATGTACTCGTTTAATCGATTTGGAGTCTTAGAACCCGAGTTATGCCTTTTGGAAGGCTGCTGTCCCGACGGGACAGAACCTCTGTTTTTCGGTTTTGCGAGTAGTTTGCGATGTCGGGGTAGAAGAGTGTTTGCGTACTGTTTTGTGGACATGATTGTGAGTGTGTGGTACCTATGTGCAGGTGGTGTGACCCCAGGAGTGCCTTCTACTTCTCGTCAATCCGTCGCCCGTGGTTGAGGCAAGTGTATTGGAATGGGTAGCGGGTTGAAGTTTGCTTGATTGGTTGAGATTGAAATTGAATATATGATATGTTCACATGCCATGCTTTAATGTTTGCCATTGACATGATGAATATGCTTATTATGCTATGATGCCATGTGTTAATGTACAAGTTATTTATGATGTTGGCATGTTTGCATACATAGCATGATACATGGCCCGGGCGGTGAGAAAGTCATAACTAGTCCGGGAAAGGTCGGTGAGAAAGTTATGACTATTCCAGAGAGCCAATGAGTAAGTCCTACATCGTGATTCCATCCACCGCGATGTATGGAAGCGAGGAGTAGGCACCCTCCATCTTCGGGATGGAAGGGGGGAGAGGGTGCACACCGATGGTTGTGTACTCAACCATACCGGTATGAGTTTCCAGGAGATATGTGCATCGCATTGCATTGCATTATATGAGGATGTTATATGATGATGATATATGATGATGTCAATGATATGCTTACGCTATGAATATGAGATGTGTATGATGTCGTATGTGAAAAGTGGTGATGAAGGTATTAGAATGTATTTTCTTGTTCCATTGCAATATACTTGCTGAGTGATGAACTCACGCTTGTATTTATGTTGTTTTTCTTAGGTACCATGAAACTGGTATGCGGGAAAGGGAGCTAGTCACACGTCATCACTTAGCATCACGCATATAAACAATGACATGTTCCTTCCTTTA
The DNA here is from genome assembly GCA_036346355.1 of Rhipidocladum racemiflorum. Taxonomy (NCBI): domain Eukaryota; kingdom Viridiplantae; phylum Streptophyta; class Magnoliopsida; order Poales; family Poaceae; genus Rhipidocladum; species Rhipidocladum racemiflorum. Next base: position 56,614,206 of record CM070571.1, read on the forward strand.
ATTGCGATGGTTAATTTGTGTGCTTGGTTTCCTCATTTACCTCGTTTGGCTCATGAGATGGTTGGAATCTTTATTCTAGGCTTAAACCGCTGCTAGAATCCTTATTATTGATGATTTAGATGTCATTCTTTATACTATATCCTATGATCATATTGTTGTTGCTTCAATTCATGGAAAAACAAAGGAGATGCTGCCGAAATTTTTGGTTCTAGCATTTACTCATTTGTTGTAATTTATCTTAATTTATGGTATTTAGATGTTGTTTAGCCTATGTTTGGTAGCATTCAGGCATGCTAGATGCCGGGGTGTTACATAACGGACCAGATAATTGAACTTATGCAGATAGTCCATCACTTCATAGACCCCTGACGAAGATCATAGAACTCTTGTTTCTTTATTTCCATCAGACTAGCAGGAATGTGCGCTGCACGAAAGGCTCCTTTAAAATCCTCCCAAGTCATGACCTGACCAAGTGGACGAATTGCCTTAACACTATCCCACCAAGCTGCTGCTGCGCCTTGGAGATAGTAAGCAGCGTACTGAACCTTCTCCTCATCAGTACACCTCACGAGGTCAAGTTTACCTTCGACATCGCGAAGCCAATCGTCTGCATCCATAGGATCGGTCGCTGATGAGATGTTTGGCGGGCGAGTTCGCTGGAACTCGGCCAACCTTGATTGGGGTTGCATTGCTGCCAAACCACCATAAGCAGCGGCACCAAAGTTCTCGGAATTCTGCACCAACCACTCCGACAAGCGGGTCTGCATAATAAGAACTTGGGCCATTGACGGAGGTGGAGGTAACTCTTCACTTTGGGCGTCGTGATGACTAAGCGATTTCTCCTGATTACCTACTGGCTCATTAGAGTGATGGGATCCCTGGCTACGGGATCTGGGCAAAGGTGGATCATGATGCTCCGGATTCGGCATTGCCATAGCTGGTTCTCGGCTATTCTGAGCAACACCCCGGGTCATCACAGAATGATCAACACGTCTCTTCGACGGCATCCTGTTGACACAAAGACTTAGAGACAAGTACCACAAGAGCCCACCGAAGAACGCGGGGATTTTGAACAATAGTTGCGGAACTCAAGCATAACCCATCACATAGCCATAAAAAATTCAAAGTATGTATCACAATGGAAGGATTGCAAAGGCGATAGATTTACAGATGATAACTTAGCACGTCTTTTCGCGCTACAGGGGGTTATTTACAACACCACCATCATCAACTACCACTAGTCCCACGAAAGTAATTACAACAAAAGGTTTCTTCCACCAGCTCGTAATTACAACAAAAGCGAGCTGTAGATCCAACTACCTATTAGGTTAAGGATCTAATCCTAGACACGACCACCGTTCGTAGCAGGGACATTCGAGGTGCCTGGGGCTACAGAGGAAGCAGTTGACTCTGCAGGAAACATCAACTCGTACTCGCGTCCACCAAACAGCAGGTTACGTCCTGGCATGGCAGTCGCAGAAGCACTAGGGCGCACAGCCGAAACACGGCGACGGCTGCTACCTCGAACAGACATCCTAGCACTACGAGAGACCCGACGATAAGATCCATAAGGATGGGGTAACTCCTCAGCAGGCTCGAGATCGTCATTCTCCCTATAGATCATCCCAGTAGTAAAGAAATCATAGCTAACAAAGGGCGCCATGTTACTCTCTAACTCAGAGATACGGCGTCGAGCGAGCAACAATTCTTCCTGGAGACGAAGCAGATATCGATCAAGGGACCTCACTAGCCTAGTTTGCCAAATCTACACAGGATCCAACAGTGGATAATCTGGCACATACAGGTTCTCTTGGCTGTCCGGCCCACGAGAGGGACAAACAGGGAATAACTGAGCCATCTCCGGTACATCAAAGCGAAGCCTCAAAATTGCAATGTATGCTCCATCGAGTAGAGCTGCAAGAGGACTTGGCGCTGTACCGTGATACTGACGGGTTTGCTCCCCTTCGTGGCGTCCACGAATGGAAACTTCAGCCACATACAGGGAGGAAGCGGGACTAAGTCCAGCACGTGAGATTAAGTACCCTGGCGGCTCAGGAAAGCCAGCACGCTGCATCATCTCCCAGAGGGTAGCCTGAACTGAGCCCTCCAGAATCGCAGACGTGAAATAACAGGGTTCCCAACGTCCAGACATCTAAGATTAAGAAGGGAAACAGATTAGTAACATCCTCAACAAACGGAAATCCGAAATAAACAGAAATTAAATGAACGAAAAAACCCAACAACGAATCAATAAACGAAAACTCACGATTTTAAGCCTTAACCTTATCATTACTCGATTCTTAGCTATCTCTTGAAGTAGATAAGCTTCCCAAATGATTCTAACTTAAATTTTTGAATAGGATCGGGAAAATAGATCGAACCGAATACCCCATTTGCTTTTGCCCTGGAAATCTGACTTTGAAAGCCAAGATAAGAGGAAAATTCCATTTTGAAGCTCAAAACTAGAACAGATACTATAGAAAAAGAAAAGATCAGCATTCTACGTTTTCACAATTAAGGAGTGCATAATCAAAATAACCTTTAAGAAAAGTCACTTCCTTAATCCTATCGATTACTACCTATGTTCTCCTTCGAACCAACTCGCAAGCCTCGCCACCGCCAACTCGCCAACCTGCCACCGCTGCTCGATACCACTGTCGCTACTGGGGCTCTGTCTGGCATGTTGATACTCCATTATCGCTGGCGCAGACCTGGTTAATCACGCAACCAGTAACGTAACGATCACGGCATCACGACAGACTCAGATTGAAACCACTTGGTCAGCACGACACTCGACTCATGAGGTCATATGCCATCCAATTGGTTCCAATTTGAGCTTCCCGTAACCATGTGATAACCACTAGTCCCTGGATCAGTAGGCTAGTGTCACATGTTGAGATAGGTAGTATCACATCCAAGCCAACACAAAATAAGAGTAGAAGTAATATATTACAACGATAGATAATAATATTACAACTTGTTCCTGTTTACAAAAGGTCATCTGGCTTAAAGTAAACTAAACAAAAGATCATAAGAGAAACAAAAGCAAAGCGGCCACGGTGTGCCTCCATTCCCACAGGCAACCGGTTAGTAACTAACTCCGCTAGCCGTCAAACGAACCACCCGCGTCGGCGTCGTCAAACTCTGGATCAACCCCGTCTTCTCTTGCATCTTCTGCTCCTCACGCAAATTTTTTAGAGCAAACGGTGAGTACACGTATGTACTCGCAAGACTTTATTGTTTGCAAGTATATTAATAATGCAGGCTAATCAAAGAAGATGGTTGCTATTCTAGTTCAGATTTGCATGAAGCCGAAGTTATTTGCAATAGACTAATAGCTTCGAAATGCTGCACAATTTATAAAGCATTTAGTAAAAGAAAGTAATTCAACAAGTAATTCAACATATAATGTACATTTCATTCCATATTCAATTTCCTCCAACATATCCAACACCACCATCACATGGCATCAAGATCCATATCCAACATACCATCACAATTGAATTACCAATCCAATCGGTCTCTGAGTCCAACGACTCAACATTTTGCATATTACAACCCAACATTTAAAAGATCTACCGCTTCCAAAATATTTTCCAAAACAAAACCAAAATACTATACTTGACATCAGATACCCAAGATGTTTGTGACCGTGAGCACGGCTAATCGATTAGTTTAATTAATCTCTGCAGAGAATGCACACTTTACACACACGACACGCTCTAGCAATCATGTCAACCATACCACGCGATACATACCGTATCCGTTTTGCTAGATTGTGACGAAACTCTTCCAATCGTCGGCATTTGGTCTTGCGTCAGCCCCGGCGATGTGCGCTCTTTGCTTTGGGTGGGGGCTCCACACACCCACACAGAGTACCCCCGGGCAAGGCGAGAGTACCCCCAATTAAGGTGTTTGGGTACCTTAAACTCCAAACCTGATTCACCCACACGGATCCAACGATGGCTAACGCCTCAATGATGGCTCTCCCCTCCACAAGCAAGGTGGTACTATCATTCTCACCCTCTTGTTTTGGGACCTAGCTCTGATACCACTTGATAGAAACAACGGTCCTGATCTATCGATGAGAAGGTAAATCTCGACTTTTGTGGAGAGTCAACGTTAGCGGCCCGACTACAACCGTCCAGGACGTTGCGCCTTAGCGACCGATACACCAACTCCAGAGGGTTATTGATCTCGCCGGTGCGTGATCAACCTGACCACGAAGGTTTGGGTTCCTGCAAGCAATTAAAGAACTAGCAAGAACAAGATAACAAGCAATATGAAATTGCTAATATGAAAATTTGGAGTCTTGCAAACACGTGCGCGGGCGGTCTAATCGACACGCGCTTACACGTACAGTAGCAAAGGCTAAACTGGTTTACAAAGCAAAACTCAAGTCTCTTAGGTGGCCTATTGCCCCTATTATATAGTGGAGGGATGGAGCCAAAAACTAAACACTAAGCAAGGTGGTACTAAACTTCTAGTCATGCAACTTGGGCCTTCGTGGGCCGGTGGAGGGAGCAAGTGGGAGCAAGTGGTGCCACACTTCATGGGTTGGCCTGATAAGGAGTGGTGCCATGATGGGCCTTAGTGCCTCCTTGGCCCATCATGGTTGGACCTCCTTGTTTCAACATGTTTTTGCCCGTGGGCCTTGGCACCTCCTTGGCCCATCATGGTTGGTGCCTCCTTTTGGGCCCATTTTGATCTGGTATTGTATTGGCACTTCTCCATAATTTGTGAGCACCATGTTGACCATTTGCTGGCGTGCACGAGCTCGCGTAATTGGTCCTTTCATCATTTCCTCTTAACGTGTAGGTGTCGGCGTGGCTGCATCAAAGAGAGTGATGTCCTCATCATTTAGGCTATCCCATACTAGCACATGTGGTTGTGCGAAAGGACTTAGTTAAAAGCGTCAAGTTCAGTCCTTAGGATTGCACAGACGAGACCTCCCATCATCCGTTCAGCATAAATCACTGCACACTTTTTCCTTTTTCATCTTTTATCAACATAGCCTTTATTTTCCAAAATCATCATTTCAAGAATCCTAGTAATGTATCGAAAGACTTTGATTGACTAAGTCCACCGATCATTATTCAATCAGTCTAAAGCTGGGCTAAGCGTATGCAATTTTTAGACTTATATTCCCTAGCGACACTTATTATCGTATGAAGTCCATTCGGGGAGTTTGACACCAATTTTCCTTTCGTGCATCGCTTCCGTCCGGACGCAGCTTGCAGAACACATTGCGACCCGTCGCGGAGGGATGTTTCCACACTTACTCGGACGTATTCGAAATGAATACAGAACTGTAGCAGCAATGCATGGAAAGTACACTCGCGCAGTTTGGCCTACATTTTCCTTTCGTGCATCGTTTTGATACGCACGCAGCTTGCAGTACCCGTTGGCACCTATCGCGGAGAAATGTTTTGCACCAACCCAGATGCAACAGAAATGCATGCCGAAATGAGCTTGGGCGCACATGAACTCTATTCAGGGTGCCTGCCATAAGCTTTATTTTCGTACTCGTTCTGGTACGAACGTGACTTGTAGTACCATTTGTCCAATAGGTTTCACACCGACACGGATGAGCCCAAATTGCTTGCTAAAATGAGCTACGGCAGACATGATGTCCATTCTGGTTGATTGACACTTAGCTTCATCTTATGCGTCGTTTTCTTGTGAAAATCCATGCACCATACAGTACACATCGCGGAGGAAAGTCTCACACGACTCGGAGAGATTCAAAACGCATGCCGAAATGTGCTTGGGCATATATGAAGTTCATTCGGCATGTTTGGAACAATATTTTCTTTTTTGTACCATTCTTGTACGCGTGTAGTTTACATTACCATTAGGGACCCAATGTGCATTAATGTTTCGGTTCGAGCCGGACGTACTCGAAATGCTTGCTGAAACGGGCTAGGGCGCATATGAAGCCCATTCGGGGAGTTTGACACCGAGTTTCGTTTCGTGCATCGTTTTCATTCGGACGCAGCTTGCAGTACCCCTTGTGACCCGTCGTGGAGGGATGTTTCGCACTCACTCGGACGTATTCAAAATGAATTGCAGAATTGTGCTGAAATGCACAAGCGAACATCGTAAGTAAATTCTGGGTGTTTGGCACTCAGTTTCGTTTCGTGCATCGCTTTCGATTTTTTCAGCTTAGGAACTCGTTGTTGTGGAATATTCCACGGCGACTCGGACGGATTCGAAATGCATGCCTAAATGAGTTACCACACATATGAATTGCATTCGGTGTGTTTGGCACCTGGCTTCATTTCGTTCACCGTTTTCGTTTCGTGCCGCAATGTTTCATTTTGGCGTGCTAGGTTGCAGCGTGTAGGGTGCTTGCCATAATGTTCCATTTCGTGCATCATTTTCGGCGTGCGTGGTGTTTGCCACAATGTGTCATTTCGTGCATCATTTTCATTTTCGAATGGCTTCCGCTGCAGTGCCCGTTGGGACACGTCGTGGAGGAATGTTTCAGACCTACTCGAATGGATTCGATACAAACGATGAAAAGCACTAGCAAACATCATAAGTTCTTTCGGGGTGTCTGGCACTCGGTTCTGTTTCGTTCATCGGTTTCGTTTGTATTCAGCTTTTATTACCTGTGGGAACCCGTCGTGGTGGAACATTTGACACCGACTCGGACATATTCAAAATGCATGCCGAAATGAGTGGAAGCACATATGAAGTCCACTCGATGTGTTTCGCACTCAGTTTCATCTCGTGCAACGTTTTCGAACGGACGCCGCTTGTTGCTTTCGTTCGTGCTCATCGCGGAGAAATGTTTCACAAAAACTCGAACGGACTCGAAATGCATGCCGGAATGTGCTTGGGCAAATATGAAGTTCATTCGGCATGATTGCAACGAGATTTCGTGTCGTGCACCGTTTTGGTACGCGTGCAGTTTACAATACCATTAGGGACCCATCGTGCATGAATATTTCGCATCGACTTGGACGTAGTCGAAATGCTTGTCGAAATGGGATTGGGGCATATATGAAGTCCATTCGGGGAGTTTGACATCAATTTTACTTTCGTGCATCGCTTCCGTCCGGACGCAGCTTGCAAAACACATTGCGACCCATCGCGGAGGGATGTTTCCACACTTACTCGGACGTATTCGAAATGAATGCAGAACTGTAGCAGCAATGCATGGAAAGTCCACGCGCAGTTTGGCCTACTTTTTCCTTTCGTGCATCGTTTTGATACGCACGCAGCTTACAGTACCCATTGGCACCTATCGCGTAGAAATGTTTTGCACCGACCCGGATGCAACAGAAATGCATCCCGAAATGAGCTTGGGCGCACATGAACTCTATTCAGGGTGCCTGCCACAAGCTTTCTTTTCGTACCCGTTCTGGTACGAACGTGACTTGTAGTACCATTTGTTCCGTAGGTTTCACACCGACACGGATGAGCCCAAATTGCTTGCTAAAATGAGCTACAGCAGACATGAAGTCCATTCTGGTTGATTGACACTCAGCTGCGTCATTTTCTTGTGAAAATCCTTGCACCATACAGTACACGTCGCGGAGGAATGTCTCACACGACTCAGAGAGATTCAAAACGCATGCCGAAATGTGCTTGGGCATATATGAAGTTCATTCGGCATGTTTGGAACAATGTTTTCTTTTTTGCATCATTCTTGTACGCATGTAGTTTACATTACCATTAGGGACCCATTGTGCATGAATGTTTCGGTTCGAGCCGGACGTACTTGAAATGCTTACTGAAATGGGCTAGGGCGCATATGAAGCCCATTCGAGGAGTTTGACACCGAGTTTCGTTTCGTGCATCGTTTTCATTTGGACGCAGCTTGCAATACCCCTTGTGACCCGTCGCGGAGGGATGTTTCGCACTCATTCGGACGTATTCAAAATGAATTGCAGAATTATGCTGAAACGCACAAGCGAACATCGTAAGTTAATTCTGGGTGTTTGGCACTCAGTTTCGTTTCGTGCATCGCTTTCGATTTTTTCAGCTTAGGAACTCGTCGTTGTGGAATATTCCACGGTGACTCGGACGGATTCGAAATGCATGCCTAAATGAGTTACCACACATATGAATTGCATTCGGTGTGTTTGGCACCCGGCTTCATTTCGTTCAACGTTTTCGTTTCGTGCCGTAATGTTTCATTTTGGCTTGCTAGGTTGCAGTGTGTAGGGTGCTTGCCATAATGTTCCAATTCGTGCATCATTTTCGGCGTGCGTGGTGTTTGCCACAATGTGTCATTTCGTGCATCATTTTCATTTTCGAATGGCTTCCACTGCAGTGCCTATTGGGACGCGTCGTGGAGAATTGTTTCAGACTTACTCGAATGGATTCGATACAAATGATGAAAAGCTCTAGCAAACATCATAAGTTCTTTCGGGGTGTCTGGCTCTCGGTTCTGTTTCGTTGATCGGTTTCGTTTGTATTTAGCTTTTATTACCCGTGGGAACCCGTCGTGGTGGAAAATTTGACACTGACTCGGACATATTCAAAATGCATGCCGAAATGAGTGGAAGCACATATGAAGTCCACTCGATGTGTTTTACTCGATTTCATCTCGTGCAACGTTTTCGAACGGGCGCCGCATGTTGCATTCGTTCGTGCTCAACGCGGAGAAATGTTTCACAACAACTCGGACGGACTCGAAATGCATGCCGGAATGTGCTTGGGCAAATATGAAGTTCATTCGGCATGATTGGAACGAAGTTTCGTGTCGTGCACCGTTTTGGTACGCGTGTAGTTTACAGAACTATTAGGGACCCATCGTGCATGAATATTTCGCATCGACTAGAACGTACTCGAAATGCTTGTAGAAATAGGATAGGGGCATATATGAAGTCCATTCGGGGAGTTTGACACCAATTTTCCTCTCGTGCATCGCTCGTCCGACGCAGCCTTGCGTAACACCTTGCGACCCTTCGCGGAGGGATGTTTCCACAAACACTCGGGCGTATTCGAAATGAATGCAGAACTGTAGCAGGAATGCTGGAAAGTCCACTCGCGCAGTTTGGCCTACATTTTCCTTTCGTGCATCGTTTTGATACGCACGCAGCTTGCAGTACCCGTTGGCACCTATCGCGGAGAAATGTTTTGCACTGACCCGGATGCAACAGAAATGGATGCCGAAATGAGCTTAGGAGCACATGAACACTATTCAAGGTGTCTGCCACAAGCTTTCTTTTCGTACTCATTCTGGTACGAACGTGACTTGTAGTACCATTTGTCCTGTAGGTTTCACACCGACACGGATGAGCCCAAATAGCTTGCTAAAATGAGCTACGGCAGACATGAAATCCATTCTGGTTAATTGACACTCAGCTTCATCTTATGCGTCGTTTTCTTGTGAAAATCATTTCACCATACAGTACACGTCGCGGAGGAATGTTTCACACGACTCGGAGAGATTCAAAACGCATGCCGAAATGTGCTTGGGCATATATGAAGTTCATTCGGTATGTTTGGAACAATGTTTTCTTTTTTGCACCATTCTTATACGCGTGTAGTTTATATTACCATTAGGGACCCATTGTGCATGAATGTTTCGGTTCGAGCCGGACGTACTCGAAATGCTTGCTGAAACGGGCTAGGGCGCATATGAAGCCCATTCGGGGAGTTTGACACCGAGTTTCGTATCGTGCATCGTTTTCATTCGGACGCAGCTTGCAGTACCCCTTGTGACCCGTCGCGGAGGGATGTTTCGCACTCACTCGGACGTATTTAAAATGAATTGCAGAATTGTGCTGAAACGCACAAGCGAACATCGTAAGTTAATTCTGAGTGTTTGGCACTCAGTTTCGTTTCGTGTATCGCTTTCGATTTTTTCAGCTTAGGAACTCGGCGTTGTGGAATATTCCACAGCGACTCGGACGGATTCGAAATGCATGTCTAAATGAGTTACCACACATATGAATTGCACTCGGTGTGTTTGGCACCGGGCTTCATTTCGTTCACCGTTTTCGTTTCGTGCCGCAATGTTTCATTTTGGCGTGCTAGGTTGCAGCGTGTAAGGTGCATGCCATAATGTTCCATTTCGTGCATCAATTTCAGCGTGCGTGGTGTTTGCCACAATATGTCATTTCGTGCATCATTTTCATTTTCGAATGGCTTCCGCTGCACTGCACGTTGGGACGCGTCGCGGAGAAATGTTTTGCACCGACCCGGATGCAACAGAAATGCATGCCAAAATGAGCTTGGGCGCACATGAACTCTATTCAGGGTGTCTGCCACAAGCTTTCTTTTCGTACTTGTTCTGGTACGAACGTGACTTGTAGTAGTACCATTTGTCTTGTAGGTTTCACACCGACACGGATGAGCCCAAATTGCTTGCTAAAATGAGCTACGGCAGACACGAAGTCCATTCTAGTTGATTGACACTCAGCTTCATCTTATGCGTCATTTTCTTGTGAAAATCCTTGCACCATAAAGTACACGTCGCGGAGGAATGTTTCACACGACTCAGAGAAATTCAAAACGCATGCCGAAATGTGCTTGGGCATATATGAAGTTCATTCGGCATGTTTGGAACAATATTTTCTTTTTTGCACCATTCTTGTACGCGTGTAGTTTACATTACCATTAGGGACCCGTTGTGCATTAATGTTTCGGTTCGAGCCGGACGTACTCGAAATGCTTGCTGAAACGGGCTAGGGCGCACATGAAGCCCATTCGGGGAGTTTGACACCGAGTTTCGTTTCGTGCATCGTTTTCATTCGGACGCAGCTTGTAGTACCCCTTGTGACCCGACGCGGAGGGATGTTTTGCACTCACTCGGACGTATTCAAAATGAATTGCAGAATTGTGCTGAAACGCATAAGCGAACATCGTAAGTTAATTCTGAGTGTTTGGCACTCAGTTTCGTTTCGTGTATCGCTTTCGATTTTTCAGCTTAGGAACTCGGCGTTGTGGAATATTCCACGGCGACTCGGACGGATTCGAAATGCATGCCTAAATGAGTTACCACACATATGAATTGCATTCGGTGTGTTTGGCACCCGGCTTTATTTCGTTCACCGTTTTCGTTTCGTGCCGCAATGTTTCATTTTGGCGTGCTAGGTTGCAGCGTGTAAGGTGCTTGCCATAATGTTCCATTTCGTGCATTAATTTCAGCGTGCGTGGTGTTTGACACAATGTGTCATTTCGTGCATCATTTTCATTTTCAAATGGCTTCCGCTGCAGTTCCCGTTGGGACACGTCGTGGAGGATAGTTTCAGACCTACTCGAACGGATTCGAGACAAATGATGAAAAGCACTAGCAAACATCATAAGTTCTTCCGGGGTGTCTGGCACTCGATTCTGTTTCGTTCATCGGTTTCGTTTGTATTCAGCTTTTATTACCCGTGGGAACCCGTCGTGGTGGAACATTTGACACCGACTCGGACATATTCAAAATGCATGCCGAAATGAGTGGATCGTACATTATCCACTATGTTGAGTGCTGTTTTGAAGAAGAATTTGAAGATGTGGGAAGAATGTTTGCCGCATGTTGAATTCGCTTATAATAGGGCGGTACATTCCACCACCAAGGTAAGTCCTTTTCAGGTAGTGTATGGCTTCAATCCCCATGCTCCTATTGATCTATTACCTTTACCTACTACTGAACGAGTTAATCTTGATGCTAAGGAACGTGCTGAATTTATTCTGAAATTGCATGAAAAGACTAAAGAAAATATTGAAATGATGAATGAAAGGTATAGGACTGCGGGAAGTAAAGGTAGAAAGGAAGTAAAACTTGAACCGGGTGATTTAGTATGGTTACACTTGCGAAAGGATCATTTTCCAGAATTGAGAAAGTCTAAATTAATGCCTAGAGCTGATGGTCCTTTCAAGATACTTGAGAAAATAAATGATAATGCATATAAACTTGAGTTGCCGCCCGAATTTGGGATTAGTTCCACATTTAACATTGCAGATTTGAAACCGATCATGGGAGAAGAAGATGAGCTTGAGTCGAGGACGACTCCACTTCAAGAGGGGGAGGATGATGAGGACATCACTCCTATGCATACGACCGAGCCTCCTCTAGTTGTGATGCAAGGACGACAAGAGCACGAGCACGGCAATTGAATCAACAGGTGAGCTCGTTCCTAAGTGCCCGTGCAGATACTTGTGAGGATGGTATGCTACCTAATGATATTATTGATTATCTTGTACTTAGGAACTTTGGAGAGGACCATGAAGGCCTTGGAAACCAGCAAGGACCAAGAGGGAGGCAAGGAGGGTGTCCAAGTCAAGTTGGAGGTTCAATTCATCTCGGAGTCGACTACCTCGGCCACCAGAAGCAGCGTTCACTAAAATCGTCGCCCAGGCCACAAACGGGCTCCGATTTTGATGATCCACATATGCATAGAAAGCTAAGGAGATAAGCTTTACAATGGCACTAGTTTCAGGTCATTTGGACTTCGGAGTCGACGGGAATTTACGTTGCAAGCTAGCGGACAGAATCTGTCCCAGGGTGCTGCGTCACCAATTTGGGCCGTTGGCCCATGTATCGTGTTGGAGTCCATCACGGACACGTCTAGGGTTTCTAGGACGTCCCCTAGCCTTTATATCCAGTAGCCGCCGCTAGGGTTTGCGTTGGGTTTTGCTTAGATTAATTCTGTCTTTGAACAGTGTTGCCGTTCATCGGTTTGTGAGACCCCAATTCGTGAGCTTCATCCTCAATTTCAAATTCAGTTGCATCTTCCTTGTTCTTGCTTGTGTTCTCGATTCATTGGTAGGTATTAGCCTTCGTGGCGAGGTCAACCGGGCAGCACACGGTTGATAACCAGAGGACGCGTGGTGCTGCGATTGCAGGGGTTTTGATCGTGTCGATCAAGAAGCCGGATCGTGTGTGTCTCGCGCCGCCTAATCGACTTATCCTCCACCTGACGGAAGTTCGGGCATCCCTCTACACCCCATCAAGTGGTATCAGAGCAAGGTTTACCGTCAGGTTCGCCTTCTTCCTGTAGTTTGATTTAGTTTTGCGTTCGTCCTATTGTCCATGAAAAAGCCAAAAAAAAATTGCAGTTCATAGTCTACCATACCTAGAACCACGCCTAGCCTTTGCACAATTTCGGTTTCAGAGTCCGTAGTACTGAGTTTGTGTCCAGAATTGAGTCGTGTTGCTGGTTTAGATCGTGGTCTTTATTTAGTCATGTCTCACCTCCACTGCATCCCATATCCTACACCGATCCAATCGTATTTTGAGTCCTTGTTGGAATCGGTTTGTTTTGTGGTTCTCCTCAGTTTCGGAGTCCTAGTTGTGTTAGGGTTTCTCCTTCATAAACCCTAACCCCCCACCTCCTATTAGCCATATCACCACCCCTCATCACAGAACCTGCCACCATAGATCATCGCGTTCATATTCACTCCATACGCCCTTGAGTTTGGAGAGGTGCCGCCTAAAAAAAAACCCTGATTAGGAGTCCTTCCGTAAAACGGCCATAACTTTCGCATACGGACTCGGGATTAGGCGATTTTTTTTTTCACGGACATCTACAGAAAATTTTACATCCGATTCTCCCCGACGTTGTCGGGTTCGCCAAAATTATTTTTACGAAATTCGCTCGGGAAGATTGAGTTTTCGGCCGCCAAAGTTTGAGCACGCTTTTCGGAAAACACTTCTTATTTCATATCGGTTTCATCTTACGTCTGTTCAGGCTGAAAATTTGTGTACTATCTACCTTTGTGCTCCTGAGCCTAGGAAAAATATCAGAAAAATCAAAGAAAAAAAATTGGTGAAAGAGGCATAGAGGCATAGAACCTAAAAAAATAAAAAAAAAGAGCAAAGGTAGGTGTTTTTGCCGTGCCTGATAGAAGTGTTTGATGCGGTTCTGATATCTGTTCATAAACTCTGACGCCTTGTGTAACACCCCAAAATTTTGCTTTTCTTAAATTATTGTGTAATTTGGCACTTTGGTGAATTTTTGGAATTTTCTGGAATTTATTTCGATTTATTTGGAATTTATTCCATTTTGAAATAATTAAAGAATTAAACTTTGCAAATAAAATTTTGTTGGAAATATTTTATTTGAGTCCCAAATACCCTAAAATATTTTCCAGAATTTTTCTGGAATTTTTCTGAGTCTTTTGCTATTTTTAATGAATTAAATGAATTTCTGGGAATTAATTTGAATATTTAATCGCTGGAAAATGCGAGTGGGTTTGTACTGTTCATCCAACTGAGTCGGAACCCGAGTCGGACTCGAGTCCGACCCGAGCCACGTGACTCGACCGAACCAGCCCTAAACCTAATTGATCCCGACCGTTGGATCGAGATCCAACGGTCAGGATTGGGCCGCACCGATTCGGCCGGTCCGCCGGACTGGCGCGCCGCAATCGTGGCCGTTGATCGGACACGTGTACGGCCACGGTCGCCGTCTCCGCCTCGAAGTCCGGATCGATCGCCGCGCGCTCCTCCGCCGCATCTGTTAGGGTTACGGATTGAGCGCGGAAGCCGAGGCTATTTAAAGCCCGGGTCCTGCCCCGAGGACCGCCGTGACCCCGCGCTACTTTTGCCCTAGCTCGCTAAACCCTAGCAGCCGCCGCTTGCCCGGGATTGCTCGCCGTAGTAGCTTAGGGCCTTGTGTTGGTTTTTCACCTTCCGCCGCCGTCCGCCGTCGCCCGAGAAGAAGGAGGCCGATCCGGATCCCCGAGCCAGGGCGATTCGAACGTGACCACGCCGCGTCGCCGGAGGAGCCCCGTAGCGCTGCGTGCCCTTGGTCGCCGCCCCCGCCTCCGGTACACCTGCTTCCACCGCGCACCATCGCCGCCCGCGAAGCTCCGTGGAACCGTCCGATCAAGATCCGACGTCCCGGATTGCGCCACGTCATCCCACGGTGAGAACCACGTGTGATTCCCAGATCCAATCTCAACCGTTGGATCTAGATCCAACGGCCCGGATTGACCACGTTCGCCCCAAACGTGCGTCATTAGGTCCGATCAGGACCGTTGATTTCCAAATCAACGGCCCGGATCATGCCACGTAGCTCTAGCCGCCGCACCGTGCGCGTGGGAGCACGCCACTGACATGTGGGGCCCCCGTGTCAGCCGCGCCGCGCCGGCGTGAGCCCAAGCATCGACAGGCGGGCCCGCCTGTCGGGCCAAGAATAGCCGAGCCCCGCTTAACGCCAAGAATGACGCTACCCGAGGGGACCCACCGCTCGACACGCGGAGTCGTGGATCGAGTCCACGGTGAGACCCGAGCCGAGCGTGGACCAAGTCCATGGACCGGCCGACGCCGCCAGACCAATCGAGGCTGACACGTGTCCAGCCGACGCAATAAATGATTTTCCGAAAAAGAAAATGATTTATTAATTCGAAATAATGATTTCAGATTTTGATTCAAACTTCAAACGCTTATAACTTTTGCGTTTCAACTCCGATTTGAGTGATTCAAATTTTAAAATTTGTATAAAATTGAGATCTACCTAATTATGAATTTTATTTAATTTTTGGACTAAAGTTTTTCTCTGTAAAATTATTTAATTGATTATTTAAACTTTAAATAATCATAACTTTTGCATTTTAACTCCGAATTGAGCGATTCCAGTTTCTAAAAATTCATAAAATTATGTTCTCTCTGTTTATGGATTTTATTTGGATGTTTGGACACTTTTTGCCTATTGTTTATTCGTGTATTGCTATTTGCACGCTTTACGAGTAGACGTTGAAGTGCCGGAACGATTCGAAGGAGAAGTATTGACTCAGGATCCAACTCAAGACCAAGAACAAGTACTTTTTGAAGGCAAGTTGTGCTTTGACCATGTTGATCCTATTTTGAAATCTATTTTGATTTAACCTATTGCATGCTAGTTCAATTAGAAAATACTTTATTTAAATATGGGGAATTAGATAAATACCAATTTGCTGTATGACACCTTGATTACTTAAATATGTGCCATGACCCCTTGTTACCCTAGTTGTGGTTTACTAGTTGGACATTATTAAATTGCCAACATGGGAAATTAGATCGTTGTAGTATACTGCTTAGACCTGCTACGTGCTCATGACATGATTTTGGACAATCAAATGTTAATATTGACTTAATGATATATTGAACCTGTTTTGGAAAGGTATCATGTGATGTTGATGGCACGTGGTGCATGGTAATCAACTGGGGTTTGATAAATAGTTTTTTGACCGGGGCATGTGGCAAGAATAATCAGGTGGGCCAGTTGAGGTATTGGGGATGTTGATTTGGTTCTTCGGGTAGTCTTGCCCTGGTCACCCTAAGGACTTAACCTTGCAAGCCTTTGAACTGGGTCTAACGTGCAACCACATGTCTGTAATGGGACGGACCTAGTTGACTAAGTTGCTAATAACGCACTGTGGGACCTCGGGAGGTCAACTACACCCTTTGTGTAAGTTGTGCGGGAGCGCATCTGGCCGAGGCCAGTACCCATCTAACGGTTGATTGGCCTAAACTTTGCCTTAGCTAAGGGAAGGGTTAGTGTGCAATAACCGGGGAGGACCACTTGTATTGTTAGAAGTTTCCGAAAGACTTTGTTACGGGAACTCGCCTTTGTGGTGTTTGACTGTATCTTGTGGGTAAAGTGCATAACCTCTGCAGAGTGTAGAATCTATTCGAATAGCCGTGTCCGCGGTAATGGACATCGCTCGGGAATTACAGTCAAGGGTTAGATTTTCTCAAAAATAACTTGGACTTGAAAGGTTGGGTTGGACTAATAATGATGTTGATGGAAATGTGGATTAGGATGGGAAAGATGTTTACTAAACTCCTTGAAAAGTTAATTATACTTTACTTGTTACTACTGCTTTCGAATCTACTTATGTTACTTGTCAAATGTTGTTTACTGCAAATATACCTTGAGCTATTCCTTTGTACCAAGCCATGCATGTAGTATATTAGCTTGCATTCTGTGCATGACTTGCTGAGTACCAAGTACTCACCCTTGCCACAATACAACACCAGTTGAAGAGGAGACAACACCAGCTTTGGAGGAGGAGCTCCAAGAGGAACCGTCTACTTAGGGAGCGAGCTCAGTCAGTTGCCTGTGGTATACTGGATGGCGCCACGACGTTATCTTATTTTCCGCTGCTATTATTTCTCTCTTAATAAGTTTCGCCCTGCGAGGCGTACATTTGTAGCTTGACCATAAGGTCGAGTAACCAGTTTGACTATTTAATTAAAGTACTTTACTAGTATCGAGTGGTATGATTGTGATATTTACCGATGTTAAGACTGTGTGCACTAGCGCGTTCCTGGACTAGTGCTGAATACACAGAGGGTCCGGATTTGCAAATTCGGGGTCCCGACAGAGGTGGTATCAAAGCCATACTGATCGTAGGCTCAACCCTAGCTAGAATGGTCGTAGAAAGGTTAAAACCTATTTTCTAAAGCTAAAAATTTGTCAAGACAAGAAATGACATCTCGACTTATCCCATTCTTTCTTTTCTTGTCTCTTGCTGTTAATATTGCTAACCTTTTCTTTCAAGAAATTGTTCGCTTGCATGGTGTGCCTTCTACTATTGTTTCAGATCGTGACGCCAAGTTTTTGAGCCACTTTTGGAGAACTCTATGGAATACATTGGGGACCAAGCTGCTGTTTTCAACAACATGTCATCCCCAAACCGACGGCCAAACCGAGGTAGTAAATCGTACATTATCCAATATTTTGAGGGCTGTTTTGAAGAAGAATTTGAAGATGTGGGAAGAATGTTTGCCGCATGTTGAATTCGCTTATAATAGGGCGGTACATTCCACCACCAAGGTAAGTCCTTTTCAGGTAGTGTATGGCTTTAATCCCCATGCTCCTATTGATCTATTACCTTTACCTACTAGTGAACGAGTTAATCTTGATGCTAAGGAACATGCTGAATTTTTTCTGAAATTGCATGAAAAGACTAAAGAAAATATTGAAATGATGAATGAAACGTATAGGACTGCGGGAAGTAAAGGTAGAAAGGAAGTAAAACTTGAACCGGGTGATTTAGTTTGGTTACACTTGCGAAACGATCGTTTTCCAGAATTGAGAAAGTCTAAATTAATGCCTAGAGCTGATGGTCCTTTCAAGATACTTGAGAAAATAAATGATAATGCATATAAACTTGAGTTGCCGCCCGAATTTGGGATTAGTTCCACATTTAACATTGCAGATTTGAAACCGTTCATGGGAGAAGAAGATGAGCTTGAGTCGAGGACGACTCCACTTCAAGAGGGGGAGGATGATGAGGACATCACTCCTATTCATACGACCGAGCCTCCTCCAGTTGTGATGCAAGGACCCATCACAAGAGCACGAGCACGGCAATTGAATCAACAGGTGAGCTCGTTCCTAAGTGCCCGTGCAGATACTTGTGAGGATGGTATGCTACCTAATGATATTATTGATTATCTTGTACTTAGGAACTTTGGAGAGGACCATGAAGGCCTTGGAAACCAGCAAGGACCAAGAGGGAGGCAAGGAGGGTGTCCAAGTCAAGTTGGAGGTTCAATTCATCTCGGAGTCGACTACCTCGGCCACCAGGAGCAGCGTTCACTAAAATCGTCGCCCAAGCCACAAACGGGCTCCGATTTTGATGATCCACATATGCATAGAAAGCTAAGGAGATAAGCTTTACAATGGCACCAGTTTCAGGTCATTTGGACTTCGGAGTCGACGGGAATTTACGTTGCAAGCTGGTGGACAGAATCTGTCCCAGGGTGCTGCGTCACCAATTTGGGCCGTTGGCCCATGTATCGTGTTGGAGTCCATCACGGAGACGTCTAGGGTTTCTAGGATGTCCCCTAGCCTTTATATCCAGTAGCCGCCGCTAGGGTTTGCGTTGGGTTTTGCTTAGATTAATTCTGTCTTTGAACAGTGTTGCCGTTCATCGGTTTGTGAGACCCCAATTCGTGAGCTTCATCCTCAATTTCAAATTCAGTTGCATCTTTCTTGTTCTTGCTTGTGTTCTCGATTCATTGGCAGGGATTAGCCTTCGTGGCGCGGTCAACCGGGCAGCGCACGGTTGATAACCAGAGGACGCGTGGTGCTGCGATTTCAGGGGTTTTGATCGTGTCGATCAAGAAGTCGGATCGTGTGTGTCTCGCGCCGCCTAATCGACTTATCCTCCACCTGACGGAAGTTCGGGCATCCCTCTACACCCCATCAAGTGGTATCAGAGCAAGGTTTACCGTCAGGTTCGCCTTCTCCCTGTAGTTTGATTTAGTTTTATGCTCATCCTATAGTCCACTAAAAGCCAAAAAAATTGCAGTTCATAGTTTACCATACCTAGAACCACGCCTAGCCTTTGCACAATTTCGGTTTCAGAGTCCGTAGTACTGAGTTTGTGTCCAGAATCGAGTCGTGTTGCTGGTTTAGATCGTGGTCTTAATTTAGTCATGTCTCACCTCCGCTGCATCCCATATCCTACACCGATCCAATCGTATTTTGAGTCCTTGTTGGAATCGGTTTGTTTTGTGGTTCTCCTCAGTTTCGGAGTCCTAGTTGTGTTAGGGTTTCTCCTTCATAAACCCTAACCCCCCCACCTCCTGTTAGCCATATCGCCACCCCTCATCACAGAACTAGCCACCACAGATCATCGCGTTCATATTCACTCCATACGCCCTTGAGTTTGGAGAGGTGCCGCAAAAAAAAAACCCTGATTCGGAGTCCTTCCGTACAACGGCCATAACTTTCGCATACGGACTCGGAATTAGGCGATTTTTTTTTCATGGACATCTACAGAAAATTTTACATCCGATTATCCCCGACTTTTTCGGGTTCGCCGAAATTATTTTTGCGAAATTCGCTCGGGAAGATTGAGTTTTCGGCCGCCGAAGTTTGAGCACGCTTTTCGGAAAACACTTCTTATTTCATATCGGTTTCATCTTACGTCTGTTCAGGCTGAAAATTTGTGTACTATCTACCTTTGTGCTCCTGAGCCTAGGAAAAATATCAGAAAAATCAAAGAAAAATAAAAAAAATTGGTGAAAGAGGCATAGAGGCATAGAGCCTAAAAAAAATAATAATAAAAAAGGAGCAAAGGTATGTGTTTTTACCGTGCCTGATAGAAGTGTTTGATGCGGTTCTGATATCTGTTCATATAATCTGACGCCTTGTTGCTTGTCTCTACTTATTCCTTATTTTCTGCCGCAGCTAGACTAAGGCCACATTTAGACCAGCAACTTGGGCAAGTACTTTGGACATTTATTCAGCATTACTATCTGTTACTGCATTGTGTGCCACCCATCCATATAACCTTCCTACAACTCCACATATAAATCCTTCTGATCAGCACAGGTTATTGACCCTTGCAATCGCTTCATCAAACCCTCACAGTGTCACGAACCAGCCACCGGTTGCACCGTCCCTCGCTGTGTTGGTAAGAATCGGGGCATATATGAAGTCCATTCGGGGAGTTTGACACCAATTTTCCTTTCGTGCATCGCTTCCGTCCGGACGCAGCTTGCAGAACACCTTGCGACCCGTCGCGGAGGGATGTTTCCACACTCACTCGGGCGTATTCGAAATGAATGCAGAACTGTAGCAGCAATGCATGAAAAGTCCACTCGCGCAATTTGGCCTACATTTTCCTTTCGTGCATCGTTTTGATACGCACGCAGCTTGCAGTACCCATTGGCACCTATCGCGGAGAAATGTTTTGCACCGACCCGGATGCAACAGAAATGGATGCCGAAATGAGCTTGGGCGCACATGAACTCTATTCAGGTTGTCTGCCACAAGCTTTCTTTTCGTACTAGTTCTGGTACAAACGTGACTTGTAGTACCATTTGTCCTGCAGGTTTCACACCGACACGGATGAGCCCAAATTGCTGTCTAAAATGAGCTACGGCAGACACGAAGTCCATTCTGGTTGATTGACACTCAGCTTCATCTTATGCGTCGTTTTCTTGTGAAAATCGTTGCACCATACAGTACACGTCGCGGAGGAATGTTTCACACGACTCGGAGAAATTCAAAACGCATGCCGAAATGTGCTTGGGCATATATGAAGTTCATTCGGCATGTTTGGAACAATGTTTTCTTTTTTGTACCATTCTTGTACACGTGTAGTTTACATTACCATTAGGGACCCATTGTGCATTAATGTTTCGGTTCGAGCCGGACGTACTCGAAATGCTTGCTGAAACGGGCTAGGGCGCACATGAAGCCCATTCGGGGAGTTTGACACCGAGTTTCGTTTCGTGCATCGTTTTCATTCGGACGCAGCTTGCAGTACCCCTAGTGACCCGTCGCGGAGGGATGTTTCGCACTCACTCGGACGTATTCAAAATGAATTGCAGAATTGTCTTTGGCTGGCGAACATCGTAAGTTAATTCTGGGTGTTTGGCACTCAGTTTCGTTTCGTGCATCGCTTTAGATTTTTTCAGCTTAGGAACTCGGCGTTGTGGAATATTCCACGGCGACTCGGACGGATTCGAAATGCATGCCTAAATGAGTTACCACACATATGAATTGCATTCGGTGTGTTTGGCACCCGGCTTCATTTCGTTCACCGTTTTCGTTTCGTGCCGCAATGTTTCATTTTGGCGTGCTAGGTTGCAGCGTGTAAGGTGCTTGCCATAATGTTCCATTTCGTGCATGATTTTCGGCGTGCGTGGTGTTTGCCACAATGTGTCATTTCGTGCATCATTTTTATTTTCGAATGGCTTCCGCTGCAGTGCCCGTTGGGGCGCGTCGTGGAGGAATGTTTCAGACCTACTCGAATGGATTCGATACAAATGATGAAAAACACTAGCAGACATCATAAGTTCTTCCGGGGTGTCTGGCACTCGGTTCTGTTTCGTTCATCGGTTTCGTTTGTATTCAGCTTTTATGACCCGTGGGAACCCGTCGTGGTGGAACATTTGATAGCGACTCGGACATATTCAAAATGCATGCCGAAATGAGTGGAAGCACATATGAAGTCCACTCGATGTGTTTCGCACTCAGTTTCATCTCGTGCAATGTTTTCGAACGGGCGCCGCTTGTTGCATTCGTTCGTGCTCAACGCGGAGAAATGTTTCACAACAACTCGGACGGACTCGAAATGCATGCCGGAATGGGCTTGGGAAAATATGAAGTTCATTCGGCATGATTGGAACGAAGTTTCGTGTCGTGCACCGTTTTGGTACGCCTGTAGTTTACAGTACAATTAGGGACCTATCGTGCATGAATATTTCGCAACGACTCGGACGTACTCGAAATGCTTGTCGAAATGGGATAGGGGCATATATGAAGTCCATTCGGGGAGTTTGACACCAATTTTCCTTTCGTGCATCGCTTCCGACCGGACGCAGCTTGCAGAACACCTTGCGACCCGTCGCGGAGGGATATTTCCACAATCACTCGAACGTATTCGAAATGAATGCAGAACAGTAGCAGCAATGCATGGAAAGTCCACTCGCGCAGTTTGGCCTACATTTTCCTTTCGTGCATCGTTTTGATACGCACGCAGCTTGCAGTACCCGTTGGCACCTATCGCAGAGAAATGTTTTGCACCGACCCGGATGCAACAGAAATGCATGCCGAAATGAGCTTGGGCGCACATGAACTCTATTCAGGGTGTCTGCCACAAGCTTTCTTTTCGTACTCGTTTCGGTACGAACGTGAATTGTAGTACCATTTGTCCTGTAGGTTTCACACCGACACGGATGAGCCCAAATTGCTTGCTAAAATGAGCTACGGCAGACATGAAGTCCATTCTGGTTGATTGACACTCAGCTTCATCTTATGCGTCGTTTTCTTATGAAAATCCTTGCACCATACAGTACACGTCGCGGAGGAATGTTTCACACGACTCGGAGAGATTCAAAACGCATCCCGAAATGTGCTTGGGCATATATGATGTTCATTCGGCACGTTTGGAACAATGTTTTCTTTTTTGCACCATTCTTGTACGCGTGTAGTTTACATTACCATTAGGAACCCATTGTGCTTGACTGTTCCGGTTCGAGCCGGACGTACTCGAAATGCTTGCTGAAACGGGCTAGGGCGCATATGAAGCCCATTCGGGGAGTTTGACACCGAGTTTCGTTTCGTGCATCGTTTTCATTCGGACGCAGCTTGCAGTACCCCTTGTGACCCGTCGTGGAGGGATTTTTCGCACTCACTCGGACGTATTCAAAATGAATGCAGAATTGTGCTGAAATGCACAAGCGAACATCGTAAGTTAATTCTGGGTGTTTGGCACTCAGTTTCGTTTCGTGCATCGCTTTCGATTTTTTCAGCTTAGGAACTCGGCGTTGTGGAATATTCCACGGTGACTCGGACGGATTCGAAATGCATGCCTAAATGAGTTACCACACATATGAATTGCATTCGGTGTGTTTGGCACCCGGCTTCATTTCGTTCACCGTTTTCGTTTCGTGCCGCAATGTTTCATTTTGGCGTGCTAGGTTGCAGCGTGTAAGGTTGATGTAACACTGGGTGTCCCGATCTTTCGATGAGAATGATAACCTTCGATTTGGGTGGAGATGACTTTGACTATCCGACTACAACGTACAATGACGATGCGCCTTAGCAATCGCTAAACCAACTTCAGAGGGTTGTTGACCTTGCTATGGGCACGATCAACCTGATCACGAAGATCAATTTCCCTAAACCAACTCCAGAGGGTTATTGACCTTGTCGTGGGCACGATCAACCTGATCACGAAGATCAATTCCTGCAAGCAATCGAAGAACAAGCAAGAACAAGGCAAAAGCAATCTAAAATTGCAAATGTAGATGAATTATAGAAAAAGTTGGGGTTCCGATACAAGGAGCCTGTTAGGCGGCCATTGAGCACGTCTAAAAGACTCAAAATAGTAGCAAGATGCTAAACTATCAAATAACCAAAACCCAAGTTATTTTGGGGGACTCCCTAGCTATATATAGGAGAAATAGGAGGCTAAAACCAGGCTAGGGGCATCCAAACCACATCCATGGCCGAGTAGGACTCCTATTCCTAGTTTGACTCGGATTTAGAAAGATGACCGAACTTGTTTTAGCAGATTCCCGTTGACTCATAAGGAATTTGGACATGAGGCCGGATCCGTTCGGAAGAGGACGACGAAACCTTTCAAACCAGTACTCATGGACCCCAAACACACTTGTGGATCAAAAGTTATGGTCGTTTTAATTTGGTGCTGTCCTAGAGGCCGAATCCGAGTTGAACTTGTGCACCGGAAGAATTGGCTTCATGCTTGATGTTTGGGAGTCCTTCTCCTTGGTTCCTAAGGACAATAAAATTATCACAAGGATTAAATAGTGTAGGATCGAAGTATACGAATATAGCAATCAGAGGGGGGGTGAATGATTGTGCGGAAGCTAAAACCAAATTCTTGACCTATTAAAAGTTCACCCCTAAAACAGAACCAAATAATTGCCTCGTTTTCGACAAAAACAGAATGACAGAGGTTCGGTAAAACGCGAATTCTCAGAGATCCAACCGTTAGATTGATCTAAAATTTGGACACAAGAAACTAGATTCCAATTAGCATCGAACCCAAAAAGAATCAGCTCGATCGGATTTACGGATCAAAAGTTATGAGCTTCGCAAGCTTGCTGATCCAGAACTTGACGAGAATCAATCTAATCAAAACTTCAAGATTAAACAAGAACGACAAAAGATTGATCAACTAGACTTTGAGAAACACTAGATCAATACCCTAGAGAGGTTTTTGATGGATCAAATCAAGATAAAACTTAAAGAACAAAAACCAATCTAGAACTAGAACAATCATGCAAACAAGAACCAAAAAGAGAACGTTGAAGCAATGCGGGAACTAGAAGAATTGATCTTTATTTATTTTGTCTAAAGTACTCTCATCAAAAGAGTACAAACCCTAAAACCAAGCTCAAGGCTTGATGCGCTTAGCTCTGCTTGGTGCCTTTCAACAGGAGACCCCCCACCTATTTAAAGCACCAACCCACAAGGAGTTCTGAATACGATTCCTATTCCCTAGAAGGAATCCGTATCCAACACAACTCTACTTGACCCAACCTGGCCGAGTACAACTCTTGCACGCGTATGGCAACCCTACCATACTCACGTGACTAACACTTTGCACGCGTATGGCCACCTGCCATACTCACGTGACTAACACTTTGCACGCGAATGACCTCCTGCCATTCTCACGTGACTAACCATTCTTCATGTGCACCATTCTCTTAGCCCGAACGTCCCGCATGACATCCTTGACCACCAAGACCTCAGTTCCTCCTGAACCTAGTCCCGAACCTTAGTTCCTCCATGAACCTAGTTCCGGTCCCGTCATCGACCACATTCGTCTTTGAGCAATACCTGCACATGAACAAACCACAAAACAAATCCGAGCACAAGTCCACGACTTGACTCAAGGTCAATCCATGCAACTACTCACATGAGCATTGCATAAAGTCCACTTCAAAACACGCATCATGAAATCATCACAAATTTCATAATTTCAAATTCAAACCATTTCAATTTTGCTCAAAACCGCCAAAAGCATGTGTATGACAGACCAAAACATTTGGTCTGTCATACATGGGAAGTATGAGTTTGCTATCAACATGTGTACGTCTGTCATACATGGGAAAAATGAGATCGCCCAAAGCATGTGTATGACAGACCAAAATCTTTGGTCTGTCATACATTGAAAAAACGAAGTCACCAAAAGCCTGTGTATGATGTACTGTAAAATTTGGTCCGTCATACATGGAAAAACGCGATTTCTTGTACAAGCGTAAAAGCATCAAAATCACGTTTATGACAGACCAAAAAGTTTGGTCCGTCATACATCAAAACGCGATTTTTAGTTATTTGGTTCGGCGCAAATGCAAAGTTTCTGTTTTTGGATGTTTGAATGTTTGGTCCTTCATGCAAGCAATTTTGCAAGGTTAATCCTAACCAATTTTTCAGCACAAGATCAAGCCAATTTTTCATCACATGATTCACAAATAGCATTCCATTCATTAAATTATTTGTATGCAACCCGAGGAACGCATTCACCTGGCAATTGAATTGATGTGCGCGAGCTTGAGTAATTGGCCCTTGTATTACATTGTTGGTTTCAATTGGGTTTGTAGACATGGCCGTATCCATGGTAGTGATGTCCTCATCATCCTCCCCTTCTTGCATTTGAGTCGTCCTCGACTCAAGTTCATCATCTTCTCCCAAGTATGGCTTTAGATCTGATAATTGAGTTGACGGGTTCGAGCTCGAGTCAATGGTCCTTGAACCGACGAAGATGTAGAAGGATGGCCAAGGTGGGGGTCGATAAAGCCATGCAGATGGAGCCATCGTAGTAGATGTATATGAAGTAGAGGATGCCGTGAAGTGTCGCCAACTTAATGGTCCTGGCCAAGGTGGGGGTCGATGAAACCATGCGGTTGATATAATTGCAGCAACACTTGGTGATGACCATATGTATGCAGTGTTATTTCTGTCCATGATGAGCATGGTCTCATCATCCTCCCTTTCTTGAAGTGGAGTCGTCCTCGACTCCATCATATTGTCCTGTGAAATGTTAGTAAAGACAGGAAACAAAGCAATATGCACATTTGCAATGAAATCAATGGTTCGAGAATTTCTATCAACCGTATCCTTCCTTTCTTGAAAACTATCATGTGACTTGTGAATGGAATAAAATGTACTTGGTCTGACATGATTAGTGATATGGCAATTATTAAATTGATGACATTGTTGCATTGCAAACGGAGGTTTAAAATCTGAACAAATGTAAACTCGATGTGCTTTATACTCTCCTTTCTCACTATTTTTGCCAATAACATAAAAGATATTTCGCGATAACCATGAAAAATCAGAATGTACAAAAAGGCTCTCCTCTAAATAATTCAGATCACACGGAACATCAAATTCAATGTAGCCTAATGTATATAAAGAAGAAATCAATTTCAACTCATCATTTTCGCTTGTTATGTGAATGACATGTTTATTTTCAGCATAAGTGTCTAGTGTGTTAACAAAAGTGACATGTCCATTTGCTAGTTGTGTCATGGATATAAGTGAAATATTATCACACAACTCTTCTTTATCACAAGAAATAGCAAGCAAATCATCTTGTAACAAAGCAAAATCAGCAATTGGTTTCACTATTAGTTGCTCTACGATAGCATGATTTGTGGATAGTTTTAGCTCTTCAAAATTATTTTCTCCATGTGTAAAGTCCATACCTGTTATATTACCTTGTAAGTTCTCATCAGCTGTTGTAGGTGTTTCTTCAACTATTATCTCTTCACATATACATGGGGTAGTACTGATCGTTTCTTTCTCCATATGCTCTTCTACATCATTCTCTCGATGGTGCTCACTTTTCTACAAAATGTTAGCTACAAAAGAAGGTGCAACAATGGGCGACTCAAATGAAGCTAATGATTCTTTCAAGGATTCAGCAAGCATATTTTCAACTCTATAAGCACATACAACCAATTCTGAAAGAGAACTATATGTTTCATCAATAAGAGCATCTTGAATTTCTTGATTAAGTCCACGTATGAACCTAAGCTCTGTTGCTTCTTCACCTTCATCTAAACCACAACGCAACAAATGATTTTGCAATCGTTCATAGTATTCCTTAACGCACTTATTTCCTTGTTTCAAGCATTGGAGTCTAGTATATAAAAATTCAGTAAGATATTCAGGAACATAATCAATTCTCATAAGTCTTTTCATGGCCTTCCAATTTTCAGGTTTTCTCTCTTTTCTACAAATATGTTTCCACCATGTTAATGCATATTCATTTAGCACACTTGCAGCAATCCTAATCTTTTCATTTTCAGACAAATCATACTTGCCAAATTCTTTGTCTACTGCTATCTCCCAATCAATATAGGCATCAGGATCATATTGACCATTAAAAGGTGGAATGGCGAATTTAACCTTACCTAGGGAATCATCTTGTAGTACGCCATTTTTGTTGCTTGGAAGACGAGGCGGAGGACTGGAAGTTCCTGCAAGCATATCAAGTCTAGACAAAATAGTAGCAAGAGTAGTTTTACCAATACCCTGTGCGACCTCAATGGATCTGAGAAGGTTCTCTTGCGATGACATACGCTCAGAGTGAGCAACAATTCCCTTGGTGCGAGGAGAATGATGCAGGGAGCCCTCGTCACCTGACATGGATAGTAGAAGACAAGAAAACAAAAATCACAAGTATAATGTTTCCGCCATCTACTAGGAGGTGGTGGCAAGTCTCTCAACACTCAAGCCTATAACCAAAGGTCTTACAAGTTCTTACGTTGCAGGAGGTGTTGTCGGTCTTACAAGTTCTTACGTTGCAGGAGGTAAGGTTCTCCGAAGTTTGAGTAGAGCGATTGCCAAGTGAACGAACGCTTGTACAGGTAGAGAGTGGAGCTTGGACAGGCTTAATTTAGTAGCAAGGAGAATCAATCAATTAATCTCAGAAATTGCATAGAATTGAATTATAGTTCATAATTAGCACTTAGCCTAAGATGCTGATCGTCCCAGGATGGATAAAAGGCTAAGGCTGATACACGGGAAACACACGCGCAAAGATGTTGGAACTTGATGCAATCAAAGGAACGAGCTAAAAAAATATAAGTGAGGCATCAAAAAGCTCGTATTGCATAAGTTATGGAGAGACGCTAGCTAATTGCTCAAATAAAGAACAAGGGCAATAGATTACTCTAAATCACAAACTAGCACAATATGAAAAATGCACAAATGCTAGGATGTACTCTCAATCAAATTCCACTTTTTTGTGGTCTTTGCTTTTTCCCGCGCTTTTCTTTTCTTTTTCTTTTTCTTTTTCTTTTTCTTGATGTGCGGCTGTTTTCTTTCCTTTTTTTGTGGCCAAACAAATATGAGAGTAGCAGCACAATATATATGACTAGGTGCAATACAAGTGCAATCCAAATTATGCAATAGAATGTAATATGAGTAGCCCTAGAGCAATATCAAATAGTTAGTCTCGATTAGGATCAAAGTGTTCACAAAGGATGAATTGGTTCCCAAAGGTAGGTCTACTGATCGGTAAAGGATGAATTGTTTTTTTTGATGTGGGGACTATGATCAGCAACTAGACAATGCTAAAACGAACACAAATTCAATTTAGCAAACCGAAATTAATAGATCGATAAGGCGCAAACTTGGTTTGGATAGGAGGAACAAATCTTTTTGTGGCAAATTTTCTGGACTATAGGGATTAAATCAATCTACTAAACTAGGGTAAAGAAATTTCTCACCGAGCAACCTGGTTTGCTCTGATACCACTTGATGTAACACTGGGTGTCCCGATCTTTCGATGAGAATGATAACCTTCGATTTGGGTGGAGACGACTTTAACGATCCGACTACAACGTACAACGACGATGCGCCTTAGCAATCGCTAAACCAACTCCAGAGGGTTATTGACCTTGCCGTGGGCACAATCAACCTGATCACGAAGATCAATTCCTGCAAGCAATCGAAGAACAAACAAGAACAAGGCAAAAGCAATCTAAAATTGCAAATATAGAAGAAGTATAGAAAAAGTTGGGGTTCCGATACAAGGAGCTTGTTAGGCGGCCGTTGAGCACGCCTAAAAGACTCAAATAGTAGCAAAAGGCTAAACTATCAAATAACCAAAACCCAAGTTATTTTGGGGACTCCCTAGCTATATATAGGAGAAATAGGAGGCCAAAACCAGGCTAGGGGCGTCCAAACCACATCCATGGCCGAGTAGGACTCCTATTCCTAGTTTGACTCGGATTTGTAAAAATGACTGAACTTGTTTTGCAGATTCCCGTTGACTCGTAAGGAATTTGGACATGAGGCCGGATCCTTTCGAAAGAGGACGACGAAACCTTTCAAACCAGTACTCATAGACCCCAAACACCCTGTGGATCAAAAGTTATGGTCGTTTTAATTTGGTGCTATCCCAGAGGCCGAATTGGCTTCATGCTTGATGTTTGGGAGTCCTTCTCCTTGGTTCCTAAGGACAATAAAATTATCACAAGGATTAAATAGCATTCCATTCATTAAATTATTTGTATGCAACCCGAGGAACGCATTCACCTGGCAATTGAATTGATGTGCGCGAGCTTGAGTAATTGGCCCTTGAATTACATTGTTGGTTTCAATTGGGTTTGTAGACATGGCCGTATCCATGGTAGTGATGTCCTCATCAAAGGTGCTTGCCATAATGTTCCATTTCGTGCATCATTTTTGGCGTGCATGGTGTTTGCCACAATGTGTCATTTCGTGCATCATTTTCATTTTCGAATGGCTTCTGCTGCAGTGCCCGTTGGGACGCGTCGTGGAGGAATGTTTCAGACCTACTCGAATGGATTCGATACAAATGATGAAAAGCACTAGCAAACATCATAAGTTCTTTCGGGGTGTCTGGCACTCGGTTCTATTTCGTTCATCGTTTCGTTTGTACTCAGCTTTTATTACACGTGGGAACCCGTCGTGGTGGAACATTTGACACCGACTCGGACATATTGAAAATGCATGCCGAAATGAGTGGAAGCACATATGAAGTCCACTCGATGTGTTTCGCACTCAGTTTCATCTCGTGCAACGTTTTCGAACGGGCGCCGCTTGTTGCATTCGTTCGTGCTCAACGCGGAGAAATGTTTCACAACAACTTGGACGGACTCGAAATGCATGCCGGAATGTGCTTGGGCAAATATGAAGTTCATTCGGCATGATTGGAACGAAGTTTCGTGTCGTGCACCATTTTGGTACGCGTGTAGTTTACAGTACCATTAGAGACTCATCGTGCATGAATATTTCGCATCGACTCGGACGTACTCGAAATGCTTGTCGAAATGGGATAGGGGCATATATGAAGTCCATTCAGGGAGTTTGACACCAATTTTCCTTTCGTGCATCGCTTACGTCCGGACGCAGCTTGCAAAACACCTTGCGACCCGTCGCGGAGGGATGTTTCCACACTCACTCGGACGTATTCGAAATGAATGCAGAACTGTAGCAGCAATGCATGGAAAGTCCACTCGCGCAGTTTGGCCTACATTTTCCTTTCGTGCATCGTTTTGATACGCACGCAGATTGCGGTAACCGTTGGCACCTATCGCGGAGAAATGTTTTGCACCGACCTGGATGCAACTGAAATGCATGCCGAAATGAGCTTGTGTGCGCAAGAACTCTATTCAGGTTGTCTGCCACAAGCTTTCTTTTCGTACTCGTTCTGGTACGAACGTGACTTGTAGTACCATTTATCCTGTAGGTTTCACACCGACACGGATGAGCCCAAATTGCTTGCTAAAATGAGCTACGGCAGACATGAAGTCCATTCTGGTTGATTGACACTCAGCTTCATCTTATGCGTCGTTTTCTTGTGAAAATCCTTGCACCATATTATACACGTCGCGGAGGAATGTTTCACACGACTCGGAGAGATTCAAAACGCATGCCGAAATGTGCTTGGGCATACATGAAGTTCATTCGGCATGTTTGGAACAATGTTTTTTTTTGCACCATTCTTGTACGCGTGTAGTTTACATTACCATTAGGGACGCATTGTGCATGAATGTTTCGGTTCGAGCCGGACGTACTCGAAATGCTTGCTGAAACGGGCTAGGGCGCATATGAAGCCCATTCGGTGAGTTTGACACCGAGTTTCGTTTCGTGCATCGTTTTCATCCGGACACAGCTTGCAGTACCCCTTGTGACCCGTCGCGGAGGGATGTTTCGCACTCACTCGGACGTATTCAAAATGAATGCAGAATTGTGCTGAAACGCATAGGCGAACATCGTAAGTTAATTCTGGGTGTTTGGCACTCAGTTTCGTTTCGTGCATCGCTTTCGATTTTTTTCAGCTTAAGAACTCGTCGTTGTGGAATATTTCATGGCGACTCGGACGGATTCGAAATGCATGCCTAAATGAGTTACCCCACATATGAATTGCATTCGGTGTGTTTGGCACCCGGCTTTATTTCGTTCACCGTTTTCGTTTCGTGTTGCAATGTTTTATTTTGGCGTGATAGGTTGCAGCGTGTAAGGTGCTTGCCATAATGTTCCATTTCGTGCATCATTTTCGGCGTGCGTGGTGTTTGCCACAATGTGTCATTTCGTGCATCATTTTCATTTTCGAATTGCTTCCGCTGCAGTGCCCGTTGGGACACGTCGTGGAGGAATGTTTCAGACCTACTCGAATGGATTCGATACAAATGATGAAAAGCGCTAGCAAACATCATAAGTTCTTTCGGGGTGTCTGGCACTCGGTTCTGTTTCGTTCATCGTTTCGTTTGTACTCAGCTTTTATTACCCGTGGGAACCCGTCGTGGTGGAACATTTGACACCGACTCGGACATATTCAAAATGCATGCCGAAATGAGTGGAAGCACATATGAAGTCCACTCGATGTGTTTCGCACTCAGTTTCATCTCATGCAACATTTTCGAACGGGCGCCGCATGTTGCATTCGTTCGTGCTCAACGCGGAGAAATGTTTCACAACAACTCGGACGAACTCGAAATGCATGCCGGAATGTGCTTGGGCAAATATGAAGTTCATTCGGCATGATTGGAACGAAGTTTCGTGTCGTGCACCGTTTTGGTACGCGTGTAGTTTACAGTACCATTAGGGACCCATCGTGCATGAATATTTTGCATCGACTCGGACGTACTCGAAATGCTTGTCGAAATGGGATAGGGGCATATATGAGGAGCCGCCCAGATCGTCCTCGGATTATCGAATGTCCTGTCGCTCTCATCAGATTTGAAGGCTAGCAACGGATCGCCGGTGGCATTCGTAGAGCTAGCACCCAAGCCCAAATGAGACGGCAGCAAACCATTCGATTAACTCGACAACAATCCCGATATTCCCCCGGTATGCGACCCGAAATCGCCTAGGATCCTCACATACCGGTTTCCAATGCCGTTATCAATTCAATTTGCACAAAGGGGGCAACGAACACGAAACATTCACGACCAAACGCGCAAGCGGAAACACCACGCACAAAGACAAAACCAAGACGACCACCGACTGAACCGAAAACAACCCACAAAGACCCACAACTAGCCAAAACCCGAAAATCAACCAAGCCATCAAAACTAGAAAATTTCGGCATGACCCTCCTATAAATACGGACATCCACTCAGCAGACAAGAAAAACAGCAGTTGATATATATATGCAAAGTAAAAGCGACATCCACAAAGACCACAAAGAAGATCAACAAATAAAGAAAACGCATACGGAACCCGACATACACTTAAACGTCCATTGCCAAATCCAAAAGCCCAACAAACCGCATCTATCTATACAACAAAAGGATGCATTTAGCAAAAGTAAGACAAATCCCGGAAGTGTTCTGCCCCTGAACACTCCCGGGCGTAAACGGCGTCGGCAAGCCTCTACTCGGTGCCCCGCCCAGTCACCGAGAGACAGTACGGGCAGAACTCGCACCCAACCTGATCCTCACCTGAAAAACCACAAAGCAGAAGCATGAGTACAAAAGGTACTCGCAAGGCTTACCCGGGGGTCCATATATGACCGACTCCAAAGGATTATGCATTTGGTTGTAGCAAGGAGTAAACTTAAGGTAAAGGTGCGGAAAAGCATTAACATTTGTAATATAAGTGCGACAATTAGACCAAATACAAATTTAAAGCAGTTATAGACCGCACTTACTTCTAGTGTAAGGTTGAAAGTAACAACAATTAAAGTAGAGCAATACATAACCATTTTTAAAGCTCAAGTCCAACGGCGAGCTGCAAGTTCAAGTTATTTACTACGCAGAAGAAGTTCGGACCAAGCGTGCTCATATCCGAGAGCGCGGCAATTCGAATCGCTTATTTAACCCTGCAGGGAAGCATTGATCGCACGACACGCACTCACGAAGGGCCTCGTGTCAACCCCCTCCCATCCATACCCAATCGCTGAAGCGTCCTCCTGCGGTCCGAGAACCTAGCACCCCCTCGAGCTGCCCCAAGCCCGGCTTGGCGCTCGAGAGCCGGCCTAAGCCTCACCCTCAACCACGTCCAACCACAGGAAGTTACGGTCCATCGATTCGGCATGCGAGGAAGAGTGGCTTACCGTACCATAATCGGGCATGCGACCAACCAGGTGTGCTCGATCTTATTCCACTTACGGATCGGTCCTTAACCGACACAGACGGGGCTACACATTTGAGTCTCCATACCCAAATGAACCAATTCCCCCGCCCGGTCCACAAGTTAACCTTTCCAAAACATTTCCCATATCCAAATCCATCGTACAGTAGTATGTGTAATACTAACGACCGCAAGCGACAGAACCTTCTGTCACTTGGCCCAAACCCCGACCTCTAAGCAAGACTAAGCATGGACTCAATATATTACCCATAATCTAGCTCCGAAGGATGTAATCAACAAGAATCAAGGAGTCTATGTGCAACAATTGGGATCTAGCCTTAACCCACAACTCAATTCCTAATGCAATACGTACTCATCAAATAACAGTTTATTCTCAAAAATAGAATCACATAAAGGTTCAGGATGCATAGGTGCTTGCCTGATGCTTCTGCTGGAGTCTCAGTAACCACCTGCTCACCGATATCCCCCTCAACCACTGCTGCGTCACCCTCCGTGGTTTCGTTCTCTACACGAGGACAACGTTTGCAAAATGAGATGCATGCTATGCATATGAACATGGAACGAGAATTGAAAACAATAACGCAAGCATTCATCAAGCTAAAATGAAATACCATTACGAAACTCCACAATAAAGACTAAACAACACTAGGATTGGCTCAACACTATTTAAATCTAATTATCTTTTCTCTCTCTTAGCATGCACAAGCAAAGGAGGGTAATGTGTCGGGACCCCGAATTTGCAAATCCGGACCCTCTGTGTATTCAGCACTAGTCCAGGAACGCGCTAGTGCACACAGTCTTAACATCGGTATATATCACAATCATACCATACGATACTATCAAAGTACTTTATTTAAATAATCAAAGGGTTACTCGACCTTATGGCCAAGTTACAAATATATGCCTTGCAAGGCGAAACTTATTAAAAGAGAAATAGCGGCGGAAAATCAAATAAACTGTGGCGCCATCCAAAGATACCACAGGCAAGCGAGCTCGCATCCCTAAGTAGAGGTCTTCTTGGAGTTCCTCCTCCAAAGCTTCGTAATCTCCTCTTCAAGCGATATTGTGTTGAGGCAAGGGTGAGTACTTGGTACTCAAGAAGTCATGCACAGAATGCAAGCTAATATACTATATGCATGGCTTAGTACAAAGGAGTAGCTCAGTATATTTGCAAAGAAATGCCTTTTGGACAAGTAATATAAGTAGATTCGAAAGCAGTAGAAATAAGTAAAGCATAAATAACTTTTCAAGAAGTTTAAATAACATTTTTCCCCATCCTAAACCATATTTCCATCATCTTCCTTGTTAAACCAAACCAACTTTTCAAACCAAGTTATTTTCAGAAAATCTAACCCTTGATCAATTCCCGAGCATTGTCCAGTACCGTGGACTCGGCTATTCAAATAGATTCTACACTCTGCAGAGGTTATGCACTTTACCCACAAGATACAATCCACTCACCACGTCAGCCGTGAATCGCCATACAAGAGTATGCGAATGAGCGATCATAACAAAGCCTTTCGGAAGCCTCAAACAACACAGGTGGTCCTCTCCGGTACGTGCTCTACACCATCCCTTCCCTTAGCCAAGGCGAAGTATGGGACCAACACACCGTTAGATGGGTACCTGGCCACAGCCACGATACGCTCCCCCGTACAATCACACAAACGGTGTAACTGACACCCCGAGGCTCCACAAGTGAGTCCTTAGCGACTTAGTCAACTAGGGCCGCCCCATTCCACCATGTGGTTGCAAGTATGACCCAGCCCAAAGGCTTGCAAGGTGAAGTCCTTTAGAGTGACCAGGGCAAGACTAATTAAAACCAAATCATCACTCCCAATGCCACACGCCCACGATTACTCTTGCCACATGCCCCGGTCGAAATTGCATTTTATCAAACCCAGTTGATTACCATGCACCACGCGGCCATCAACATCACATGATACTTTTCCAAAACAGGTTCAATATATCATTAAGTCCATATTAGCATTTGATTATCCAAAATCATGTCATGAGCACGTGCAGGTCTAAGCAGTATACTACAAAGATCTAAACCAATGTTTGCAATTTAATAATGTACAAATAGTAAACCACAACTATGTTGACAAGTGATCATGTCACATACTTAATTAATCAAGGTGTCATATAGCAAATTGGTATTTATCTAACCCCTGGAGTTTAAACAAAGTATCTTTCTAATTGAACTAGCATGCAATAGTTTAAATCAAAATAGATTTTCAAATAGGATCAATATGGTCAAAGCACAACTTGCCTTCAAAAAGCACTTGCTCTTGGTCTTGAGTTGGATCCTGAGTCAATGCTTCTCCTTCGAATCCCTCCAGACTTCAACGCCTACTCGTAAAGCGTGCAAATAGCAAATACACAAATGAACACTATGCAAAAGATCCCAAACTCCAAATAAAATCCATAAACAGAGAGAACATAATTTTCTGGATTTTTAGAAACTGGAATAAATCGCCAAATTTGGAGTTAAACGCATAAAAGTTATGATTATTTAAAGTTTAAATAATCAATTAAATAATTTTACAGAGAAAAACTTTAGTCCAAAAATTAAATAAAATTCATATTTAGGTAGATCTCAATTTTATACAAATTTAGAAATTTGAATCGCTCAAATCGGAGTTGAAACGCAAAAGTTATAAGCGTTTGAAGTTTGAATCTAAATTTGAATCAATATTTCGAATTAATAAATCATTTTCTTTTCTGGAAATTAATTATTCGTCGCATGGACACGTGGCACCTCTGATTGGCTGGCGCCACCGGGTCCATGGACTTGGTCCACGCCACCGGGTCCACGGTGGACTCGGTCCACGGCTCACGTGGATCGACATGTAGGACCCACCCGGTCGCAAGGGTCTCACGCTAACACTAGGACGTGTGGGCCCTTCGACATGCCACGGGGTTCCAGCGTGTCGGCGTCACGCACGCTGGGTGGGCGCGTTGACCGCGGCGGTCCATCTTCCCGAGGCACGTGGCGCCAATCTCACCGTTGGTTTGAAAATCACCCGCGGATTAGATCCG
Organism: Rhipidocladum racemiflorum; assembly: GCA_036346355.1. NCBI lineage: Eukaryota > Viridiplantae > Streptophyta > Magnoliopsida > Poales > Poaceae > Rhipidocladum > Rhipidocladum racemiflorum. The sequence continues at coordinate 56,651,198 of CM070571.1, forward strand.
TGGTTAACACGTTGAAACTACTCGTTGCTCGTGGGCCGCTCGATCTAGATCGACGGTCCCAGATCTAATCCTATATTCGCACCGCTACAAGACACGTGGCAATTGTGAACCGCGGATCTTGATCCAACGATTCAGATCCAATCGGAGTTTGGGAACACGTGAGCTCACCTCAACCGTCCGTCTGATCAAGACGGTCCTCCGAAAGCTTCGCGACGGCCGATGGTTTCCGCTACGCGGCTTGGCCGAGACGGGACGGCGACGAGCCCGGACGGCGTTTGGGCGTGCTCGGACGAGATGAAACCTCCTTGGTGCGTCTCGTCGTCGCGGACTCGGATCTGGGCTTGATGACGGCGAGGAGACGGCAGCGGGCGACATATCGGCGTTAATCGCGGCGAATGCATTTCCAACTCGGCGAGCAATAAGCGAGGCGAGATGGGATCCTAGCGCGCGAGCTAAGTTTCCTGGAACCGGCGTGGGATGGCGATCTCGGTATGCCGGGCATTAAATAGCCTCGGCGTCCGTGCGGCAAAACGAGACTCTAGCTCTCCGGCGGACATTTGGCGTGAGTCAGCTTCCGGACGGGCGGAGCGATGAAATCGTGGCCGCCCACGTGCTTCTTCAACTTGACCACGATCGCGCTGGGCCGGGTCCCATTCGAACACGGCTCGAGTGCAGGTTTGACGGATCACCGGTAGTTGGATCTTGATCCAACGGTTGGGATTGATTAGGGTTAAGTGGGTTCTTCGAGTCAAGTGCCTGCCTGGACTCGAGTCCGACTTCGGTCGGATGAATGCGACTTGACCCGAGTTGGATTTTCCAGCGAATTAATATTTAAAATAATTCCCAAGAATTCATTTAATTCATTAAAATAGCAAATGACTCAGTAAAATTCCGAAAAATTACGGAAAATATTTTGGATCATTTTGGACTCAAATAAAATATTTCCAACAAAATTTTATTTGCAAAATTAAATTCTTTAATTATTTCAAAATGGAATAAATTCAAATAAATTCTAAATAAATCCAAATAAATTCCGAGAAAATTCCAAAATTCACCAAAGTGCCAAACCACACATGAATTTAAGAAAAGCAAAATTTTGGGGTGTTACAAACCTCCCCTTAATAGAATCTCGTCCCTAGATTCAGGGCTCAACTAAAGGAATAGGTTTGGAAACTCTTTCTTCAAATCCTCTTCAAGGCCCCAAGTTGCTTCGCTTTCTTCATGGTTGCTCCACTTTGAACTCTACAAAAGCAGGTTGACTTGTTTCTAGTTTCTCGATCCATGTGTCTAGAATCCTCACAGGATGTTCCTTATAAGTCAAATCCTCTTGCAACTCAATTGACTCTAGCGGTGTTCCTCTCAGAACTCTGGAGACACTTCTTTAATCGGGACACATGGAATACATCATGTACTCCTGCCAACGATCGTGGCAACTCCGATAAGCAACTTCACCTCTGCGACTCAAAATCTTAAATGGTCCAACATAACTGAGTGCGAGTTTCCCTTTGGCATGGAACCTCTTAACTCCCCGAGAGGCGAACTCGAGGTATACAAAGTCTTGGTTCAAAACTCAAATCTCGCGACGATTGTCAAGATAACTCTTCTGGCCGAGATTGGGCTATCTTCAACCTTTCCCTAATTATGGCGATCCGCTCTTGACCTCTTGAAGAATATCAGGCCCAAAGACACGGCCGCTGCCTCATTCCAATTCAATGGCGTCCCGACATGGCTCGATCTATACAAAGGCCTCAAAAGGTGACATCTCAGAACTAGCCTGATAACTATTGTTGTAACTAAACTCGGCATACGGCAAACTTTTATCCCAAGAGGTAGCATAAGCCAATGCACAAGCTCTTAGCATATCTTCCAATCGGTTGACTCTTTCTTGGCCTCGCCCATCCGTCCAGGATGATAAGGTCTTGAAGTTCAAAGCGGGTCCCCATGGCTTCATGCAACTTATTCGTAACCTTGAGGTAAATTGGGTACCTCTGTCTGATACAATCCTCTTTGGCACTGCAAACAAACAATCGATCATGTACAACTCTCGCTAATTTATCTCCTTGAGTAAGTGGTCTTCACGGGGATAAAATGGGCTACTTTAGTCAAGCGATCCACTATAACCCATATGGAGTCATAACCTCCTTGAGTCTTTGGCAAACCTGCAGAATGAAATCCATTAGATTTCCTCCACTTCCACTCGGTATTTTCGGTTGTAGCAATCCTGCCGGTCTCTCGATGCATTGCCTTGACTCTACGGCATACGCCGCACAATGCAACATGCTCGGCAACTTCACGTTTCATACTCGGCCACCGAATCTCTCCTTCGAGATCTGATACATCTTGGCGCTCTGTGATGAATCAGTACTTAGAGTCATGGGCTTCTTCGAATCAGTTGCTTTAACTCCTTTTTGTTAGGCACACACAAATGCGATCCTTCATCCATAACGTGCCTTGCTTGTCTAGCTTGAAATCCTTTGCCTTGCCTTCCTCCATTTTGGACTTAATCCTACGGATCTTGTCATCATCCTTCTGTCCTTCTGGATCTGGTCCTCTAAAGTAGGCTTTACTTCCAAGGCGACCAAGAATCCGCTAGGTACAACCTCAATCTTCATTTTCTGGAAATCCTCACATAACTCATCCTGACTTGTGGCTAAGCAACGTACTCACGGTATGGCTCTTCTCCGACTCAGAGCATCGGCTACTCGTTGGCCTTCCCGGATGGTAATGGATTCCAATATTATAGTCCTTGATCAACTCTAGCCATCTCCTTTGCCTCATATTCAGATCCGGATCGGTGAATATGTACTTAAGGCTCTTATGATCCGTATATACCCTCACATCATGTTCCAATCAGATAGTGACGCCCATATCTTCAAAGCATGCACTCACAGCCTAACTCTAGGTCATGTGTCTGATAATTTTCCTCATGCGGCCTCAATCGCCTTGATGCATAAGCGGCGACCTTCCATTCTCGTGACAAGACACATCCAAGTCCTTGGCGCGTCGTCACAATAAATATCGAAGCTTTGAGCAACATCCGGTAGAACTAACACCGGTCTTGATGTCAATCGCTTCTTGACTCCTGAAATCCTTCCTCACATTCTCAAGCGTCCATGCAAACTTCTTTTTCCTTCTTCAAGAATTGCGTAGAGGTTTAGCATTGTCGAAAAGCTCGATGAAAGCGGTAATACTGCCATTCCAAGGAAACTCCGAACTGGTCACAGTCTTGGTACTCCCAATGTAACACAGCTTCTACTTTGCTTGGATCTACTGGCGACTTCTGCGGTCATTACATGTCCAAGAAACTCCACCTTGTCCTTCCAAAAATCACACTTGCTGAACTTGGCTAAAAGTTGCATTCCTCATTTTCCAAAACTCGCCTTAAGTGTTCGGCATGTTCATCCTCCTGCCTTGGAGTAGATTAGGATATCGCCTATGAACACGACGACAAACTTGTCCAAATATTCCATGAACACCTTATTCATCATATTCATGAAATAAGCCGGCATTCGTCACCCCAAAGGACATAATGTAAACTCGTAATGTCCATATCTTGGCGAGAATGCTCTTGAATATCTTCCGATCGGATCTTCAAGCGATGGTATCCCGATCTCAGATCAATCTTGAGAAAACTCCTGGCTCCTCTTAACTGATCAAACAAATCATCAATCCTGGGTAGCGGATACTTATTCTTCACGGTGACTTCATTGAGTGCACGGTGAGTCGATGCACATCCGAAACTCCGTCCTTCTTTTGACAAACAAAACCGGTGCTCCCACGGCTAATTTAACTTGGTCTCGATAAATCCTTTCTCCATTAACTCTTCTAGCTGTTTCTTCATCTCTACCAACTCCTCGGTAGACATCCGATAGGTCTCTTTGCTATCGGTCAGTAGCAGTACAAGTTCTATCACAAACTCTATGTCCTCCTGTCTGCGGCATACCGTAGATCCTCGGGAAAAACGTCTGGGTACTCATTCACTACCGGGACATCCTCTATGCTGATTGCCTTGGCAATCGTTAACCATCAATCTGTCCATCTCTAACTGCAAAGTGGCTTGAAATTCCACTTTCTTCCCACACGGGCTCTCAATCGAGATAGTCCTTCGTCCGCAATCAATACGGCCTTGTGCTTGGATAACCAATCCATTCCCAATATAACATCTAAGGTCCGGGTCTCCAAAATTATAAGGTTTGCTAGGAACTCTATTCCATCTATTAGTATTCTCACCCGGAACATCCTACTTCCGTTCGGAGTTCTGAACAGGGGTTTGAACTAACGAAGCATGCACTTAAGTCTTGCCATTCTCAAGTCATTTCTAGTAGCAAAGCCTTGCGAAACAAGCGAATCTGCTAAGCTCAGAGTCAAACAAACTGTGCAGGTACCGAGTTAACAAGTAACTTACCCAAAGATTTATCGCCGTCTGGCATTTTGCAAAGGTCATCTGCGGTGACATGGTTGACTCGGCCTCTCACCACGGCCTGGGGTGTGGCTCCACGTGCTGGCGTCCTAGCCTGGGGTGGTTCCTAGATTGAAGCGAATCGCTCCTCGTCTCTTTGGACAACTGTTGGCAAAGTGTCCTGGCTCGTTGGTTGTAGCGTCTCCACTCCTTCTTTGGCTCACGGGGTAGCGTAGCGAAGTGGGTCTGCAGTAGTTTTGATTGGCAGGTCTTGGCCGGGATGGTGTCCTTGTTGCATTCTCGTGGTTGGAATCTGAAGAATTGATTTGGTGCAACTCTCGCTGTATGCGTTCCCTGACGTGATCCTTGGTTGCATCTGCGCTTCTGTTCTCATCCAGTTCCTTGCGCTTTGTCCTCGAGAATAAGCGCCTTATTCACCAACTCTTGGAAATCGAAAGGTGTGGGTGATCAATCCTACTGCAATCTGAGTTAAGTCCTTCATGAAACGACCGTCTGATTTATCTGTCGCCACATCCTCAGTGCGTAGCGTAGCTAGTGTGAACTTGTTCGTAGTCGACACCGGGTCGATTACCTTGCTTGGTCTGCTGAACTCCTCCTTCTTAAGGTCCATAATTCCTTCAGGCACGTGATACCGCTTGTCGGAATGCATTGTGAACTCTTCCCAAGTGATATCTTGAGGGTTCTCTCTGCGTGGCACAGAAGTTCTCCCACCATTCGCATTGTTCCTTCCAACCGATGAGAGCGTAAAGTACCTTCTCATTCCCTATGCATTGAGCTATGTGTAGCTTCCTCTCAATTGATCTTAACCAATCGTCGGCCTCCAACGGATTGGCATTCCTGAGAAAGTGGGTGGGTGAGTCCTCATGAACTCTGGACACCTTGTATTCTAAAGCGTGGTCCCCGATTAATTTGATTAGCCATTGGCCGACGGCGTGCTGCATTTGTTGCATCATAGCATGCATCAACTGGTGCAAAGCGACAAGAAATGCTCCAAAATTCTGCACATCCAGTGGCGGTGCTTTGGTGCTCCATCATTGGGGTTTTCTGTTGGCGAGATCCACTCCCATTGCTTCCAAAGTTTCCACTGGGTATTCACCATCTATCGATTTGATCTAGGTTTAGAGATGAGAGTGAAACAAGATTAGACAAGTAATATTGAACTTATGCGGGGAGAAAGGTGTAGCCTTAAGGTCCAACTTTATTATTAAAAACTTGGTATTGCTGCTTACAATGCCTAAGGGCCTTGCAACACATACTTTGCACACTCAAAGACAAACAAAGCAAATCCAAATCAGACTAACTCGAGTCTAACGCCAAAGGGTGACTCTTTATTTTATGACGCGACTGGCTAAGGAGTCTCACTATAGAACCTATGCTCACTCATCGAGAAAACCTCCATCTGTCACAAGAGTGCTTTTACGAAGAACTCGGAATTTTTGAATTGTGACAAGGTAAGGAAAATTTTAGCAAGAGACAAGAAAGAGAGAAGGGGATAAGTCGAGATGTCATTTCTTGTCTTCACAAATTTTTAGCTTTAGAAAATAGGTTTTATCCTCACTACGACCATTCTAGCTTAGGGTTGAGCCTCTGGTCAAGTATGGCTCACGATACCACCTCTGTCCGGGACCCGAATTTGCAAATCCGGACCCTCTCGTATTCAAAGCACTAGTCCAGAACGCGCTAAGTTACTACAGTCTTAACTTATCGGTATATATCACAATCATACCATACGATACTATCAAAGTACTTTATTTAAATAATCAAAGGGTTACTCGACCTTATGGCCAAGTTACAAATATATGCCTTGCAAGGCGAAACTTATTAAAAGAGAAATAAGCAAAGACGGAAAATCAAATAAACTGCGGGCGCCATCCAAGTATACCCGCACAGTAACCGGGGCTCGCATCCCTAAGTAGACGGTCTTCTTGGAGTTCCTCCTCCAAAGTGGCGTAATCTCTCTTCAACCGATATTGTGTTGAGGCAAGGGTGAGTACTTGGTACTCAAAGCAAGTCATGCACAATGCAAGCTAATATACTATATGCATGGCTTAGTACAAAGGAGTAGCTCGAGTATATTTGCAGAAATGCTTGACTTTTGACAAGTAATATAAGTAGATTCGAAAGCAGTAGAAATAAGTAAAGCATAAATAACTTTTCAAGAAGTTTAAATAACATTTTTCCCCATCCTAAACCATATTTCCATCATCTTCCTTGTTAAACCAAACCAACTTTTCAAACCAAGTTATTTTCGTAAAATCTAACCCGCCACTTGTAATTCCGAGCATTGTCCAAAGATCATCGTGGACTCGGCTATTCAAATAGATTCTACACTGCAGAGGTTATGCACTTTACCCACAAGATACAATCCACTCACCACGTCGGCCGTGAATCGCCATACAAGAGTATGCGAATGAGCGATCATAACAAAGCCTTCTGAAGCCTCAAACAACACTGGTGGTCCTCTCCCAGATGCGTGCTCTACACCATCCCTTCCCAGCTAAGGCGAAGTATGGGACCAACACACCGTTAGGATGGGTACTGGCCACGATACGATCGCCTCCCCAGTACAATCACACAAACGGCAACTGGACACCCCGAGGCTCCACAAGTGAGTCCTTAGCGACTTAGTCAACTAGGGCCGTCCCATTCCAGCCATGTGGTTGCAAGTATGACCCGGTTCAAAGGCTTGCAAGGTGAAGTCCTTAGAGTGACCAGGCAAGACTACCGAAAAACCAAATCATCACTCCCAATGCCACACTGCCCCTGACACTCTTGCCACATGCCCGGCCGAAATTCATTTATCAAACCCCAGTTGATTACCATGCACCACGTGCCATCAACATCACATGATACTTTTCCAAAACAGGTTCAATATATCATTAAGTCCATATTAGCATTTGATTATCCAAAATCATGTCATGAGCACGTGGCAGTGCTGCAAGATACTACAACGATCTAAACCCATGTTGGCAATTTAATAATGTCCAACTAGTAAACCACAACTAGGGTGACAAGGGATCATGGCACATACCTTAAGTAATCAAGGTGTCATATAGCAAATTGGTATTTATCTAACCCCAGGTTTAAACAAAGTATCTTTCTAATTGAACTAGCATGCAATAGTTTAAATCAAAATAGATTTTCAAATAGGATCAATATGGTCAAAGCACAACTTGCCTTCAAAAAGCACTTGCTCTTGGTCTTGAGTTGGATCTCCGAGTCAATACTTCTCCTTCGAATCCCTCTGCACTTCAACGCCTACTCAGTAAAGCGTGCAAATAGCAAATACACAAATGAACACTATGCAAAAGATCCCAAAACTCCAAATAAAATCCATAAACAGAGAGAACATAATTTTCTGGATTTTTAGAAACTGGAATCGCTAAATTTGGAGTTAAACGCCAGAAAGTTATGATTATTTAAAGTTTAAATAATCAATTAAATAATTTTACAGAGAAAAACTTTAGTCCAAAAATTAAATAAAATTCATATTTAGGTAGATCTCAATTTTATACAAATTTAGAAATTTGAATCGCTCAAATCGAGTTGAAACGCAAAAAGTTATAAGCGTTTGAAGTTTGAATCTAAATTTGAATCAATATTTCGAATTAATAAATCATTTTCTTTTTCTGGAAATTAATTATTGCGTCAAGATGGACACGTGGCAGCCTCTCGATTGGCCTGCTGACGTCAGTCGTCCATGGACTTGGTCCACGCTTCGGCTCGGGTCCACGGTGGACTCGGTCCCATCGCTCACGCGGATCGACATGTGGGACCCACCGTCGTCGCGCTAGGGTCTCACGCTAACACGGCCGAGCGTGTGGGCCCTCGACATAGCGGGCTCAAGGCGGTCACGTCACACGCTGCCAGCGTGGGCGGCGTTGACGCGGCGGTCCATCTTCCCCGACACGTGGCGCAATCTCAGCCGTTGGTTTGAAAATCAACGGCGCGGATTAGATCCAGGGTTAACACGTTGAAACTACTCGTTGCTCGTGGGCCGTTCGATCTAGATCGGACGGTCCAGATCTAATCCTATATTCGCACTGCTACAGCACGTGGCAATGAACCGTTGGATCTTGATCCAACGATTGGATCCAATCGGGTTTGGGAACACGTGAGCTCACCTCAACCGTCCGATCGATCCGACGGCCCTCCGAGCTCGCGGGACGGCGATGGCTTACCACGCGGCTTGGCCGGAAGGACGGGGCGACTGACGAGCCCGACAGCATTTGGGGCGTGTTCGACGAGATGAAACCTCCTTCGGTGCGTCTGCGTCGCGAGGACTCCGGATCTGGGCTTGATGACGGCGGAGGATCGGCCACGGCAGCGGCAATATCGGCGTTTAATCGCGGCGAACAGATTTCCAACTCCGGCGAGCAATAACTTGGCGAGACGGTGGGGATCCTAGCGGCGCGAAGCTAGGAGGTTTCTGGAATCCGGCGTGGGATGGCGATCCTCGGTATGCCCCGGGCATTAAATAGCCTCGTCCGTCTGGCAAAACGGAGACCCTGGCTCTCTCCGCGGCGGACGGCGCGAGTCAGCTCGGACTGGCGAGATTTATGAAATCGTGGCCGTCCCACGTGGCACAACCAACGGCCCGCGATCGCGGCGACGTCCTGGCCCGAACACGGCTCAGTGGTCTGGACGGATCTCGGCCGTTGATCTTGATCCAAGCGGTTGGGATTGATTAGGGTTAGGAGTGGTTCGATTAGTCCTGGCCTTCGGCCTGACTCGAGTCCGACTTCGGTCGGATGAACAGTACTTGACCGAAAGTTGGATTTTCCAGCGAATTAATATTTAAAATAATTCCCGATAATTCATTTAATTCATTAAAAATAGCAAATGACTCGTAAAATTCCAGAAAAATTGGAAAATATTTTGGATCATTTTGGACTCAAATAAAATATTTCCAACAAAATTTTATTTGCAAAATTAAATTCTTTAATTATTTCAAAATGGAATAAATTCAAATAAATTCCAAATAAATCCAAATAAATTCCAGAAAATTCCAAAAATTCACCAAAGTGCCAAACCACACATGAATTTAAGAAAAGCAAAATTTTGGGGTGTTACATAATGACACAAGGTTTTAGCAGCGTTTAAATTTAATGCAGTTCTAATCAATATTTAAAAGCTCGGAATAATGATTTTAAGCACTAAATGATACTCAAGAAAACCTTGGGTTTGCTACACCAACATAATACCATACACAAGTACATGTATAATATAACCTAATGACCTTGATGCACACACCATCATGAGCATGGAAACATTGGTCATCATTAGAGTATACTAATGCACAGGCACTACGAATCAGTAACCAAGGACCATCTACACGTATCGAATCTTGATGGCACCACTGGCATTATGCTCAACCCGACATTTGCAGGTTATTCTTCGAAGTCTAGTAGCATCCATTCTTCAGTAACCACATACATTACAACTCACCCATCTATTACCTACATGGCCCAAAACCTCTAGAAGGAGCTCAATGAGGCACACCTCCATAACAAGAATTCATGCACATTCCAAGCTCCACAAGGATGCCCAAGCAACAATTTCCTCCATGGGCATTTCAACAAACACCTAGCCTACATCCTTTCTAGCATTTCATCAAACACAAGACCATATCCAAACCCTAGATCCCCAAATCCATCACAAACCTAGTCATGGAGAGGTAGAGGGAGGGAGTGCAAGAGAGGAGGGGTCAGATCTTGAGGCGGCGCTGGAGCCGAGCAGAGGGAAGAGGCGCGGCCATTGAGAGTATGGAGGCAGCCCGGCCAGGCGATGGAGGTGGGGACGGCCGGCCAGCGGGGGCGGCGACCGGTGGGAGGAGGTGGCGCGAGGAGCTGGGTCGGCCGGCCGAGTGGAGGCGGTCGCCCAGGTGGGGGCGTCGGGCGGGTGGGGAACCGGGTGGAGGGAGGGAGAGATGAGTGGGGAGGGAGAGAGAGAAAAGGAGTGGGGGGAAAAATATAGGATGGGAAATTACCTATTTGCCCACCATGGCACTCACATGACACAAAAATTGGGCTTTGACAAATCTTCCCCCCTTAGGGGAATTCGCCCCGAGATTCACAATGAGCACACAGTTGGAATGGAGTTTATACATACAAGAATTGCGAATGGATGGGTTTAAAGCACTTACATAGTTTGGAAGAATTCCGGGTATTCACTTTGCAAACGGTCTTCCCGTTCCCAAGTGGCCTCATCTTCGGTGTGGTTGCTCCACTGAACCTTATAGAACTTGAGAGTCTTCCTTCGAGTCTTGCGTTCGGCCTCATCCAAAACTCGAATAGGATGCTCTTGGTAAGATAAATCCGGTTCAGGCTGAACTTCGAGGTCATCCACCTCCAGAGATTCAAAGGGAGTACGGAGGCACTTCTTCAACTGTGATATATGGAAAACGTCGTGGACCATCGCTAGAGAGGGAGGAAGCTCCAACTGATATGCCACTTGACCACGTCTCCCAAGGATCCGGAACGGTCCAATATAGCGAGGTGCCAATTTTCCCTTATCTCCAAAACGACGGGTGCCACGGAGGGGAGACACCTTTAGATAGACAAAGTCACCGACGTTGAAGGAGAGAGGTCTCCTACGACGATCAACATAGCTTTTCTGTCGCGATTGCGCTACTCTAAGATTCTCTTGGATAGTCTTCACCTTTTCTTCTGCCTCCATGACTAGTTCAGGCCCGAGGAATGAACGCTCACCACTCTCGGACCAGTTCAGAGGGGCCCAACAGCTACGACCATAGAGTGCTTCGAATGGAGACATCTTGATGCTGGTTTGGTAGCTATTGTTGTACGCAAACTCGGCGTACGGGAGACATTCTTCCCACTTCTTCCCGTAGGATAGAACGCATGCCCTCAACATATCCTCAAGGATCTGATTGACCCTTTCAATTTGGCCGTCAGTCTGCGGGTAATATGCTGAGCTGTGGAGCAACTTCATGCCCAAAGCTTCATTAGGCTTCTCCAGAACCGAGAGACAAACTGAGAGCCTCGATCTGACACTATCCGTTTTGGTACTCCATGGAGACACACGATCCGAGAGATATATAGCTCTGCATATCTCTTGGTCGAATAAGTGGTCCGGACAGCCAGAAAGTGCGCGGACTTCGTCAGTCGGTCGACGATCACCCAAATTGAGTCATGGCCTGAGGAAGTGGTCGGCAGGCCGGTAATGAAATCCATGGTAACATCCTCTATGAAATCATATGATGAAAAATTGGCTTGATCATGTGCTGAAAAATTGGTTAGGATTAATCTTGCAAAATTGCTTGTATGAAGGACCAAACATCCAAAAACAGTGAGTTTCGCATGTATGACGGACCAAATTTTTTGGTCTGTCATAAACGTGATTTTGATGTTTTTACGTTTGTTCAAGAAATCGCGTTTTTTCCCATGTATGACAAACCAAATTTTTTTGTCTGTCATACACATGCTTTTGGCGAACTCGTTTTTCCCATGTATGACAAACCAAATTTTTTGGTCTGTCATACACATGTTTTTTGGCGACCTTGTTTTTCCCATGTATGACAAACCAAATTTTTTGGTCTGTCATACACATGTTTTTGGCGACCTCGTTTTTCCCATGTATGACACACCAAATTTTTTGGTTTGTCATAAACATGTTTTTTGGCGACCTCGTTTTTTCCATGAATGATAGACCAAATTTTTTGGTATGTCGTAAATGTGCTTCTGAAGGTTTTTGCGCGGGACCAAGTTCTTAAAAACAGTAAGTTTTACATGTACGCCGGACCAAATTTTTTGGTCCGTCGTGAATGCGTTTTTGCTCGATTAGGGTTTTGAGCAAACTTGGAATTGAGTTTTTGGTTTGACCTTGAGATAATGAAATTGGTGAGAATTTCATGATGCTTGTTTTGAAGTGGACGTTATGCAATGCTCGTGTGAGTAGTTGCATGGATTAACTTTGAGTCAAGTCGTGGACTTGTGCTCGGATTTGTTCTGTGGTTTGTTCATGTGCAGGTATTGCTCGAAGACGAACGTGGTCGATGACGGGACTGGAACTAGGTTCATGGAGGAACTGAGGTTCGGGACTAGGTTCAGGGAGGAACTAAGGTCTTGGTGGTCAAGGATGTCATGCGGGACGTTCGGGCTAAGAGAATGGTGCACATGAAGAATGGTTAGTCACGTGAGTATGGCAGGTGGCCATGCGCGTGCAAAGTGTTAGTCACGTGAGTATGGTGGGGTTGCCATACGCGTGCAAGAGTTGTACTTGGCCAGGTTGGGCCAGGTGGAGTTATGTTGGATACATACTCCTTCTAGGATTAGGAGTGGGAATCCTTCTAGGAGTAGGAATTGTATCCAGGACTCTCTGTGGTTTGCTCCTTTAAATAGGAGGGGTTGTCTCCTGTTGAAGGGCATCAAACAGAGCTGAGCGCATTGAAAGCTTAGAGCTTTTGTTTTAAGGCTTGTACTCTGGTGTTTGGAGTACTTTAGACAAGAGAGAAATAAAGATCAAATTCTTCAGATACTTTGCGTGCTCTGATGCCCACGAGGTCCTGTTTATCCAAGTTTTTGGGTTTCGGTTTCTCTCCGGTTTTTAGGTTTAGTAGATGGATTTTTCGTCTACTTTGTTTCCTTGAGTTCCTTCGTGATTTGATCAATCCAAAACCTCTCTAGGGCTTTGATTTAGAGTTTTTCAAAGTTTTGTAGGTTGATCTTTCGTCGTTTCTGTTATACCTTCAAGTTTACGTTAGATCATTTCTCGACATCTTCAGTTACAGCAAGCTTGCGAGGTTCATAACTTTTGATCCGCAAGTCCAATCGATCTGATTATTTTTGATTTCGTTTTGTATTGGAATCTAGTTTCTTGTGTCCAAATTTCAGATCAATCCGACAGTTGGATCTCTGGGACTTTGCGTTTTACCAAGCGTCTGTCAATCTGTTTTTGTTGATTACGAGGCAATCTTTTGAATCCGAGTTGGGGTGTTCTTCCAGTAGATCGAAAATTTTGTTTTAGCTTCCGCATAATCATTCACCCCCCCTCTGATTGCTATATTCGTATACTTCGATCCTACAAGTGCTATCAGAGCAAGGTTTTTCTAATTTATCTTAACCGGTGATTAGATTAATGGATCGTTATTCGACAAAACCGTGTGTGTTATGATGAATTAGCCAATGCTGTTGCCCGTCTTGGAAAATTACTTGACAAACGTGATAGAAAAATTAAGAAACATGATATTTTTGTGGAGTCATTGAATGCTGAAATTGCTAGACTTAAGACATTGATTCCTGATGATGATACTTGTAAATTATGTGACTTAATTTACAATGAGCTCACCTTGCTTAGGAAAGAACACGCTCTTCTGTTGCATCTAAATGAGAAAAATGAGAAACATGTTAAACATGCTAGCTGTTTCACTGATGATTTGCATGGTTCAACTTCTTGTTCTAAATGCTCAACTCTTGAATTAAAATTGAAAGATGCAAATGCTAGGGTTTCTCAATTGACTGATAATCTGCTTACTCATGAGGTTCTTTCATGCCCTACTTGTCGTAAACAGAAAAGGAAGGTCGATATTCCTTGCAATAATTGTTTAACTCTTGCTAAGAAAGTTGATTACTTGCAAAATTCTTTGGAACGTTTCACTAATGGCAAGAAAAAGTTGAACATGATTTTGGATCAATCTAAGATTAGCACAAACAAGAGAGGTTTAGGTTTTGATCCTTATGCCACATACGAAACTAAACCTCGCATTGTTGTTCAGGCTCCTTGCAAAATTGAGTTATCTAATGAGCCTAAGAAAATTGCTTTTCAATCTGCTGGTTTTTTATCTTCTACTATGATGAATGCAAAATGTGCCTTTACTGTTAAAGCTAAACATCATGTCAAGTACACTTGCACTCATTGTGGTAGAGATGGACACTTAGTAGATTTTTGCTTTAGACTAGCCAAACAACAAAAGAAGGAAAGAACTGAGGCTAGGTCAAATTTCAGCAAAGCACATTTTACTTCTTATGCGCCTAGAGTGATGAAAACACCTTTTGTTCCTAGAAACATGGGAAAAGGCAAATCTAATTTTGTGCATAAAAATTATCGTGTTGTACCAACTGTTGTGCGTCGTGTGTCTCAGTACTGGATTCCCAAAAATCTCATTCCTAACCCCTTGATCTTGAGACCTCGACATGTTTTGCTATGTAGGCTTCTCGCGCGAGGAAGGAGAACATATGGCTAGTGGAGTCCGGATGCTCACGCCACATGTCCGGTGATAAGAATTGGTTCTCCTCCCTCACTCGTGCATCTCGTGCTGAAAGTGTTACTTTTGGAGATGCTTCTTCCTCTTCTGTTGTGGCAAAAGGTACAATAAAGGTAAGTGAGAAGTTTATGTTCAAAGATGTGGCTCTTGTTGAAAATTTGAAATATAACTTGCTTTCTGTCTCACAAATGCTTGATGAAGATCTTGAGATAAGCTTTAAGAAAAATGAATGCAAAGTGCTAGATGCTTCAGGTGATCTTGTGTTCAAAATTTCTCGTTTTGGAAGAGTATTTAAAGTTGATTTTGATGCATCACCTTCTTCTAAGCATAGGTGTCTAATTGCCAATGTTTCTAAAGATTTATTCTTTTGGCATCGTAGACTTGGTCATGTTGGTTTTGATCATCTTACTCGTGTAAGTGGTTTAGATCTCATACGTGGCTTGCCTAAGCTTAAGGGTGATAGCAATCTAATATGTTCTTCTTGTAGACATGGTAAGATGATTGCAGGTTCACATCCACCTCTTACCATGGTGATGACAAACGCTCCAGGACAGCTACTACATCTTGACACTGTTGGATCATCTCGAGTTCAATCTTTTGGAGGCAAGTGGTATGTGCTTGTGATTGTTGATGATTTTTCTAGATACTCTTGGGTATACTTTATGGCATCTAAGGATGAGGCTTTTAGTCATTTTAGAAGTCTTGTTCTTAGGCTTTCGTTGATCATCCGAGAGCTCTTAGAGCGATTAGAAGTGATAATGGAACTGAATTTAAAAATTCTTCTTTTGATCTCTTTTGTCTTTGAAAAAGGAATTGATCATCAATTTTCATCACCTAGAGTGCCTCAACAAAGCGGTGTAGTCGAAAGGAAAAGCGAGCGTTGGTTGAGATGGCTAGAACCATGTTAGATGAACATCACACTCCTAGAAATTTTTGGGCTGAAGCGATTTCAACTGCTTGTTATGTTTCAAACCGTGTGTTTTTGAGATCAAAATTGGGTAAGCCTCCATATGAGCTTCGGTTTGGACATAGACTTTCTGTTTCTCACTTTCGAGTTTTTGGATGCAAATGATTTGTCTTGAAATCTGGAAATCTTGATAAATTTGAAGCTAGATTAACTGATGGCATTTTTCTTGGATATCCTTCTCATACTCGAGGCTATCGTGTGCTTGTTTTGGAGACTAACAAAATTGTGGAAACTTGTGAAGTTACTTTTGATGAGTCTAGTCCAGGTACTAGTCTAAGTGATGCAGGTACAGGCGCATATGTTCAGGGGGAGAACATCTTTGAAGATAATGATGATGTTGAAGATGAGGTCTTGACTCTTCCTAACGCACAACAAGCTGTAGCACCTTTGGCACCTACTACTACATCACCTACAGCTAACCATCCTCAAGCTACAACATCATCTGTACATGCTGAAAATGAAGAAGGAGAAGGAGAAGTCTCAAAAGCCAATGCTTCCTTGCACATTCAGAAAATGCATCCATCTGAACAAATGATTGGAGACCTAAATGAGAGAGTCACTCGATCCAGGTTTATTCATTCTGACACTCATGCTCATTCTGCTTTAGTTGCTTCTTTTGAACCCAAAGATATATCTCATGCATTATCGGCGAATCTTGGATCAATGCCATGCATGAAGAATTAGAGAATTTTGAACGAAATAAAGTTTGGAAACTTGTCTCACCACCTCCAGATTTTAATGTTATTGGAACTAGATGGGTTTTCAAAAACAAACAAAGTGAGGATGGTGTTGTTGTTAGAAACAAGGCTAGATTGGTTGCTCAAGGTTACACTCAAATTGAAGGCTTAGATTTTGATGAAACCTTTGCTCCTGTTGCTAGAATTGAAGCCATTAGAATCCTTTTAGCTTTTGCTGCATCCAAATGTTTCAAATTGTATCAAATGGATGTGAAAAGTGCTTTTCTTAATGGCTACATAAATGAGGAGGTTTATGTCAAGCAACCACCTGGTTTTGAAAATCCAAAGTTTCCAAATCATGTGTTCAAACTATCAAAAGCTTTGTATGGTTTGAAACAAGCCCCTAGAGCATGGTATGATAGGTAGAGCATGGTATGATAGGCTAAAAACCTTTTTACTTGAAAGGGGGTTTTGAATGGGAAAGGTTGACAAAACTCTCTTTTTACTCAAGCAAGGCAATGATCAACTATTCGTTCAGATTTATGTTGATGATATTATCTTTGGTGGTTCCTCTCATGTTTTAGTGTCTGAGTTTTCAGAAACAATGAGGAAGGAGTTTGAGATGAGTATGATGGGTGAGTTGACATACTTTTTGGGATTTCAAATCAAGCAAACAAAGGATGGTACTTTTGTGCATCAAAGCAAATACACAAGACTTGTTGCATAGATTTGGGATGGAAAACAGCAAACCGATCATGACACCCATGGAGAGCGCTTGCACACTTGATCCGGATGAAGATGGTGAGCCGGTTGATCAAAAGGAATATAGAAGCATGATAGGTTCACTTTTGTACCTCAACGCATCAAGGCCGGATATACAATTTCTTTGTGTGCTTGTGTGCTTGTTTTCAAGCTTCCCACGTGCTTCACATCGACAAGGTGTCAGCGAATTTTCATGTATCTTCATGGAACTCAAGATTTTGGCATTTGGCTTTACCTTCCTCATGCATTAGTTTAAGAGCCTTTTCTGATGCTGATTTTGGAGGATGTAGAATTGATAGAAAAAGTTCATCTGGTACATGTCATTTCTTGGGCAATTCTCTTATTGCATGGTCATCTAGAAAACAATCTTCTGTTGCACAATCAACTGCTGAATCTGAATATGTGGCTGCTGCTAGTTGTTGTTCTCAAATTCTTTGGATAGTAGCTACACTTAAAGATTATGGGGTTGATTTGGATAGTGTTCCTCTTTTGTGTGATAACACTAGTGCAATTTGCATTGCTAAGAACCCCGTGCAACACTCTAGAACAAAACACATTGACATCAGATTTCACTTTCTTAGAGATCATGTTGAAAAAGGCAACATTGTGCTTCATCATGTGGATACTGAACATCAATTGGCAGACATTTTCACAAAACCTTTGTCTTCTTCTCGTTTTGCTTTTATTCGGGGAGAACT
Source organism: Rhipidocladum racemiflorum (assembly GCA_036346355.1). Taxonomy (NCBI): domain Eukaryota; kingdom Viridiplantae; phylum Streptophyta; class Magnoliopsida; order Poales; family Poaceae; genus Rhipidocladum; species Rhipidocladum racemiflorum. The sequence goes on from CM070571.1 coordinate 56,668,944, forward strand.
TGGGATTGTTCATCCAATGGGTTTGTTTTGAGGGGGAGTTTCCTTGCCAAGTTCTTTCACTTAATGAGCTCACTTTATCATATTTCTTTATATATTATGTAATTTTGCTAATATATGATAATCTAAATTGTTCCACTTGAACTAAAAATGATATTGCGAAATTCCTTGGTTTGATTGCCTATAGCTAAATACTCTGTGATATCTTACTCTTCTAGGCTTAATATTGAATCTTCTTGACAAATTTGGGCTATGAAGCAAGTGTGTTTTCAGCTTTACTCTTTCAAAAGACCTTTTAATAACTTTTGCATGTTTACAATCAAAGAAAAAGTAAAGGAAAAGGGAATCAGTTTTAAAAAAGGATTGTTAAAAGCAAAAAAAAAACCCTCAAGTTATGTGCTTCAGGATGCTTTCCCTAAAAGATAAGATGTATGCTTCAAGCATGCCATTCCCTCAAAAGACAAGATGTATGCTTCAAGCATGCCACTCCAAGGAAATAAAAGAAGTATGCTTCAAGCATGCCACATGCAGTTTACTGTTTAAAGATTAATTTGGTCCACTAGATTGAAGTTGAAACTACTTGCTCGCTCTGATTTGTTAGTTGCTTCAACTTTGAGCCTTTGTTTTTCTACTAAAGGTTTTGTTTAGTACTTGGCTATAGTTGACTGAATTGAGGTTGAGATGTATGTCATTCCCTAACTTGTTAAAATCACATTAAGATCATGTATTTTGCATATTATGTGATATATAAGGTTATACTAGTAGGGTGCCCGTGCGTTGCAACGAAAAAAATCATGTATATAACGCACATAATTTGTCTTTTGCGTCATTAAGAGAATAAATGTAACATTCACATTTGGTAAACGATTACATAATACAGAATATTTCTTAAATACGTAATCGAGGATTTATTTTGGTTTGATTGCATTAGAGATCGAAAGCAAACAAGAAAACATGAATTTGAACTGCAAATTATTTAAAATGGTGAGGGTTTTCTTACAAAGATGTGTCTAGCACCAATTCTGAGGAGAGACGGAGGTGGGCATCAAAGAACTCACGGGCCAACTATCTTGGAGAGAGCATCAAGATAATCCATAACATCAATAGTGGGAGAAAAGGCAGGAAAGCGACCAAGTAGAGAATATTCCATGCGCCATTTAACAACCCAAGTCCATTGTTAGGTCCACCGTTAGCATTCTTTATTTTCATCGGTTCCAATTCCATCCCAGCCTCCAATGTAGAATATATCAACATAAACATCATCCCTATTGTTAGTATGGGTTGTGTACCCAACTTCATCAAGAGCACCTTTGATAACGAGTCATCGTCATCAAGAAGCGGTTGCCAATTATTTGGGCCTTGATCTCCTTAGTCAACTCAAAGGCTCATTGACATGGCTGACAGACAGGAACACTCTTGGATGTCAATCTCACTGCACAGTAACAAATTAAACCAGATAATGAGCAAAAAATAGAAATAATATTTTACAGTAGCATAATGTTTGAATGAGAATGATAGTTATTTCATTCTTGTACAGTTGCACATGAACATGCAAGAATGACAGACATACTACAATATCAAACTAAAATGCGTTGATTTTTATGGCCCTTGGAAAGGCAGGAGATAGAGGAAACAAGATTCTTACAAAAACAAGAAGGGAAAGTCCATTCATTTTTTCTGCCCTTTCATATTCGCATATGTTCTCTCTTGTACTTTTATTCCCTCTTCATTCAAGAGAATAATCATTAAAGATAGCATGTCAGGAAGTGATATAATTGAAGATAGATATGCTATGAGATGGCATAATTCAGCACATTTACTATAAATGGATTGGATATATTTCTAAGGGTCGTGGTTCATTACTCAGAAGAGCCAAGCACTTTGTTGAAGTAAATGCAAATGATAAAGATAAAAGGCTCACATTCTCTTTGTAGGCCCCATTTGGATTAGTCCTTCTCCCATCAGGAAATAATGCTGCCGCCTTTAAAGATGAATCAGATTGATAGTTAGGTTTTTTATTAGGTCTCCATGGAGATGGTGGGAAGTTAGCATACATGTCTTGACCGAACAGCTTGTGCTCAAGGCTAAATGCAGTTTTCTGGTACCTCAGTTTATATGGTTGCAGAAGCTCTAGTCAACTGCAGTCTTTGTGCCAATAGTTTCGTGCTTTTCAAGTAGAGAAGATGCAACTGGCCTGTGTCCTAACAACAATGGGAACCCATACAATTTTGAGAAGCCATCATGATAATAACACCACAACATGCATCAATGACTATGATGATGAAGAAAAAGAAAAGAGTAATCGACAGGAAAAAAACTTGAAAGACAATCAATCACATATGTGAGGACAACTGCAAGTTCCATTTGTCAAGACTCCTTTGCAAGCCCATGTGCTTACAAATCAAAGCGCTAGACCTAAATATAGAAAAAAGCTACATTAAACTACAAGGAACCATCCAATCCTTAGGTTTTGCATGTCATGCACAAAAATGTGACTCCTTACATGCCTCAACAATGTGAAAATATTACGCTACTGAGGCATCCTAATATGGAAATGAGGAACATGAAACTAATTAAATGTGAATTAAATTTGGTGTGAATATGATTATCAATTGCCTCGTGTGTAACATGTAGATGTTCATAAATGCTCTTTTGAACAAATTTAAGTATGCTCGAAGATCCATTGGGCAATCGGAATTCCTTTGGGAGTGTCAAGGAATAGGTATACATCTTTAACACCATGGTCAAATCTAATTTGTGAGTCTAGAAGCATCTCATAGGTAGCCTCTATCGGATGGAAATTGCCGGAGTGAGCTCAAAGACATACATTGAAATTAAATTACAGGAAAGAAAAACTAAATCATGATTTATGAGAATACCAGACTTGTCTTACAAGGAGGCAAAGAGCAAATCGAAAGATTCCCAAAAAAGAGATGTTAGAGCATCTCAATAGTTCCTAAATCATTTTTTAGAAACAAATGAAAAATTACCGCTCCAATAGTTACCCTATCGTAATCCCAATATCTCTGCGCCCAAAAACTCCGGCAAAGTGGCGGATATTGACACTACGTGTACTTTCCCAATCACTATTTTTAAGGGAAAAAATAGAGCTGTTGGAGAATAACCTTTTAAGGCCCAAAAACTTTGAAGCTCCCAATCCAGGGTTATATATTATTAAATTATAGGAAGCTGACGGAGATGCTCTAAGAAATTCATCCATTTTAGACTAATACAAATCCATCCATTTTAGAGTAATAATCTTGGCGAAGTGTACAGTGGATAACATAAACTAAGCTTGATGTGGAGGAAATGCAATGCCCAAACTATGCATCACTACTATATCGCCAAGTTGTTCCAAAGAAACATTCTTCATTTGTATGGCCCATAATGATTATTCCTGGTGATAAGGTGTTACTGTCTTAGTCAGAGGGTAAAAGTTTATTTGGATATCATAACTTCATAAGATATTTTTAAATTGCACTCTTAATGCTTAGTTGCTTATGCACCATGTAATATTGTGATTTTGTGATGTTATAATATTATATACTTGCATTTTTGTTACGCTCTGAAATGATAATGTATTACGTAATGCACAAGACATGTACCAAGAATATTGAGTTTGGCTAATACATGAGTAAGCATAGTAAGGTGCCGTCGCGTTGCAGCGGAATCCTAAATCGAAGCGATAGCCAAAGAAGTTATTGTGTTTTATTGACGCACATTCCTCAAGACCATGGAAGCATTGCTAAACTTGTATAGTTCCAATTAGCACATTGTAAGATCTTGTGGAACAACATTGTCCATTACCCCAATATATATCCTTTCACCACAAACATTGTCCATTACCCCACAATATATATTCTTTCATCTAGTTGTGAAGATAGTAGCGGTGGGTGATGATTTATGAAACTATGTTAAATTGAATCACTTGTCCTAGTGAGGAACTATGATTTTTTCGAGATAAACCCAAGGTACTAAGTCCGAAACAAATATGCTATCTCGAAATGTCCAAAAAAAACTTAATGTTACCCACAGTTAACACCCTATCACTATCTAGATTTCTTACAAACCTATCTTAAAAACAATTGAACAACACTTTCAGATTATATATTCTACAAAATGGTATCAAGAGCATCGATAAAATGAAGGTAGGTAGTTTATTATTAAATGCATTATTGACAAATCATATAATCAATGCTCTTCGACCTCACACGATAATGAATTGTCATTTTATTAAAGTTAATCCTTAACATGTCCATGGTTCACCTTTTTAGAAGTATTAGATTACTTAATTTGAAACAATATGTGCTACATACATTATCAATTTAGCACATGCACACACCTCTTCAATGTCATCATTTATATATATCCCATATCGAATTCTGGCTCAAGTTATTAGCAAGAGCGCCACATCATATCCATGTCTCGGAAGTCATCATCATCACTATCCCTACCACGATCATGTAGTGATGTTGGGCGCCTGTGTAACAAACAAGACGTATAAGCGAAATGCTTAGAGGAAATGAATGCAAGGTATAGCATGCCAAAAAAGAAAAAAAGGGAACATACCCACAAGCCCAATGATAAAGCAGTCTCCACCTCATTGCGCTTGACCAAAACATCATGCCATTCGACACACTCCGCTATTCTCCTAATAAAAAATGGTCAAGTCAAGATAGTGAGTAAAAAAAAGCGTAGATATTCCGTAGCCTTACAAACAAAAGATAGTTGAGTCAATGCAGAAAGGAAAAAATCACTGGAAATAATTACGGATTGTCTTGTTACTATTTCCGATTGAATAAGCTTATTGGCTATTCTTGTCATGTGGCCAACATTCCCAATTTTTGGTGAGGTTTTACCATTGATGGTGAGGGCTGCATAAAAGACATAAAAGATGAAAGGGAATTCTTAGTAGTACCATGTTGAAATTATCATAACCTATTAGTAACTTACCCCATTAGACTCGTTGACAAAGAATAAAGTTTTTCTGAAAGAATTTTACCAACAATGTCACATTCATTAGGGGACGTGTTGAACAAGTTCAATTCTTTGACCCTCCAGGCAAGAAACAATGATATTCTCGACATAATGGTGCAAAAGTTGTTATATGAGTACCTGCAGCTTTCAACAATTATATGAAAAGGCCCTTTAACCAAGTAAACAAAAGAACATAACACAACATAATATCGACTTACTCAAAGAATAGATCAATGCGCCTTTATTCTTGATTGGTGATTAGCTCTTTTTCAACGAGTTCACTACCAATTTTCATCAAATCAGAGATGAACTCCACAATCTACAAAAAAAGAGGTGGTCAACTTAGCACCAAAATGAGAAAGAAAAATTGTTAAGACACAATAATATTGCAAAGCGTAAGAAAGAATAAAGTGTTAATCAAATGTCTATTATCCTGCATAAAGAGGTGAAAGACAGATAGCGCTTGATGACAAAGACTCGTGAATGCATACCTCTCTTGTAAAAATATCTCACCAACAATAAACTTGAGATAACCATACCAAAACTATCATAACTAAGTATAAATAAACCTATGCAACTTAAATATTTCTATTAAATAAATACATATATCCATACATGCAGGAAATGAAAATCTAAAATGGTCAAAATTGCCCAATTGTACTAAAAGGGCATTGCATTATCCAATACTTTCAGACGATGTTTTCCAAGAGGTGGGTGTAAACATCCATATGTCATAGGCAAAACATTTTCAAAGGCAGTAAGTGTCCAATAACTTGATAAATTGCCTAAAAAGTATGTCAAACTGACAAGACAACCAAAAATGGAAACAAAGGAAAGAACATCTAGCCTACCATGGCATATATGAATTATATCGGTCTTGATGATCGAAGGAAGGAAGATTTTGTATGCTTAGTAAGAATATATGCAAAAAATACCCAACACTCACCTAGACACTTGAGCTTACCATCAACTATCTCAGATCGCGCGTTGACCCAATGCCCCATGACTTAAGTTACTTGAATGCTTGATAGGAAGGCGATGCTAGTCTTTTAGGTCCGGCAAAGATATGCACATGACGAATGAACCAGCAGATTTGGGTCTTGGTTCTTGAAGAGCATGACTTGAATAACCTCCCAACAAAACTGAAATTTCATAGAGCATATGAGTAAGATTAAAGGTGACAAGCGACAAGGAAAATTAACAAGAAAATCCTCTTGTGCGGGGTGATTTGTCCCCAACCATTTAAAACCTCATTAGAGCCGAGCTAGACGCACTCTAAACCTCTTTACATCTAAATCAAAGGATTGAGAAACGGCATGGACATATCTTTACATCTACTACCTAAAATATCCAATGCACTCGATCCCTTGGAAAAAAGAGGTTCACCAACTTGTCCAACTCGATCCCCAGGTCATCGTGTCTAATCAAACACCTCTAGAGCGACCTAGAAAAGGCAAATCGGGATGTTCGTGGAATAGCGTCGCGACCTAGAAAGAAGCCGTGGTCACACAGACTGCTTTGCCATATACAATGAACCAGGTTTCGAGGAAAAGGCAAGGTACCTCCTAAACATCTTGGATGGCCTTGTTATGCATGCGATACATGTTGAGGATTCCAAAGAATGACTTGTAGACATGGTCCTCCTGGAATCGACTGCTGAAATAAGCAGAAACCGTAACAACAATTAAAGCATTTGTCTGTGGCGGGAGCTATGAAAGGAGGAGAAGATGGCGAAACTCTTAATCTTGTTGATGAAATTGATTGCCTCCATGAAATCGGCAGGCTTCTTGTAGGTCGTGAGCTTGGCGCATATCCATTTGTCAAGAAAGCATTGAAGCCAAGGATGAGGTCGAAGCCATTAAGCAGGGTCTTCTGCGGGGATAATCACACCGTCGGTGTCGATCCTGCAACCAATCCGAGAAAGGAAAAAATGAAAGACAAGATAAATAAAGGAGTTTCAATGGTCCATGGCAAGTGATGAGAAGAATCCAAGGAAAGCAAGAGGCGAAGCGGCGGACCTCCGCTCTTGAAATCACGCATGACCTAGAGGAACTCGTCGTACTCGCTTGTCTGAACTTGTCCTTAGCGGCCTTGAGGTGCAGAAGCGTCGTTGGTGGTAAGCAGGCGAGCGTGGTAGTGGTGGAAGCGCCCGCCCGACGAGAGGAAGCCCGGTTGGTGGGCGCGGCACGAGCTCATTGGGAAGAGCCCGGCCTCGAGGGCGGGCGAGCGCGCGTCAGAGCGAGCGCGCCGGCTCTGCGAAGCGATGCAGCTTATCGCCGGCCGGCCCCAGAGAGCGCCGGCTGGGAATCGAGGGAGGCGGCGTCGCTCGCTGGGAGGAGGAGGAGCGGGGCGTCGGTGGTCAGGGAAACCCAGGGGCGGTGGCGTCGCTCAGTGGGAGGAGGAAGCGGGGCGTCGGGCTGAGGGTCGGGAAGCCAGGGAGGCGGCGGCGTCGCTCGGTGTAAGTGGGCCCGTGTAGAATGAACCACTGCCACCAACTCTTGCTTTAGAATAGTAGAGATGATGGAATGAGCTCATCTTTTCCTATCTTGGCACTCCCTTGTTTCTCATTGTGAAATCATTGCTGCAAGAAATTTTTTGAACAAATTCTCTCTTTTGTACTCTTGATGAATCCATTGTCAAAGGGGGAGAAATTTTGGGAATATTTGAGAAGTTCAAAGAAAAAGGGGGAAAAAGTTTTTTTTGGAAATTTGAGCATTTTGGGAGAATTTTGGAATTCTTGGACACATTGCACATTCACACACATTTTCATTCTCAGGGGGAGATTTTGTTTTTCTTTTTTGTCAAAGGGGGAGTTTCTCTGCCTTCTCACTTTGGTTTTGGTGTTAATCTTTTGGATCTCAAAATCTTTTGTAAAAGAGAATGCCAATGTTCAAATCTAAAGTGGTGTTGCCAATGTTTTCATCAAGGGGGAGATTGTGCAATCATATGATGAAAAATTGGCTTGATCATGTGCTGAAAAATTGGCTAGGATTAATCTTGCAAAATTGCTTGTATGAAGGACCAAACATCCAAAAATAGTGAGTTTCACAAGTATGACGGACCAAATTTTTTGGTCTATCATAAACGTGGTTTTGATGTTTTTACGCTTGTTCAAGAAATCGCGTTTTTTCCCATGTATGACAAACCAAATTTTTTGGTCTGTCATACACATGCTTTTGGCGAACTCGTTTTTCCCATGTATGACAAACCAAATTTTTTGGTCTGTCATACACATGTTTTTTGGTGACCTTGTTTTTCCCATGTATGACAAACCAAATTTTTTGGTCTGTCATACACATGTTTTTGGCGACCTCGTTTTTCCCATGTATGACAAACCAAATTTTTTGGTTTGTCATAAACATGTTTTTTGGCGACCTCGTTTTTCCATGAGCAGCCAGACCAAATTTTTGGTATGTCGTAAATGTGCTTCAAGGTTTTGCGCGGGACCAAGTTCTTAAAAGCGATAAGTTTTACATGTACGCGGACCAAATTTTTGGTCCGTCGTGAATGCGTTTTTGCTCGATTAGGGTTTTGAGCAAACTTGGAATTGAGTTTTTGGTTTGACCTTGGGATAATGAAATTGGTGAGAATTTCATGATGCTTGTTTTGAAGTGGACGTTATGCAATGCTCGTGTGAGTAGTTGCATGGATTAACTTTGAGTCAAGTCGTGGACTTGTGCTCGGATTTGTTCTGTGGTTTGTTCATGTGCAGGTATTGCTCGAAGACGAACGTGGTCGATGATGGGACCGGAACTAGGTTCATGGAGGAACTGAGGTTCGGGACTAGGTTCAGGGAGGAACTTAGGTCTTGGTGGTCAAGGATGTCATGCGGGACGTTCGGTCTAAGAGAATGGTGCACATGAAGAATGGTTAGTCACGTGAGTATGGCAGGTGGCCATGCGCGTGCAAAGTGTTAGTCACGTGAGTATGGTAGGGTTGCCATACGCGTGCAAGAGTTGTACTTGGCCAGGTTGGGCCAAGTGGAGTTATGTTGGATACATACTCCTTCTAGGATTAGGAGTGGGAATCCTTCTAGGAGTAGGAATTGTATCCAGGACTCTCTGTGGTTTGCTCCTTTAAATAGGAGGGGTTGTCTCCTGTTGAAGGGCATCAAACAGAGCTGAGCGCATTAAAGCTTAGAGCTTTTGTTTTAAGGCTTGTACTCTGGTGTTTGAAGTACTTTAGACAAGAGAGAAATAAAGATCAAATTCTTCAGATCCTTTGCGTGCTACAGTACCCACGAGGTCCTGTTTATCCAAGTTTTTGGGTTTCGGTTTCTCTCCGGTTTTTAGGTTTAGTAGATGGATTTTTCGTCTACTTTGTTTCCTTGAGTTCCTTCGTGATTTGATCAATCCAAAACCTCTCTAGGGCTTTGATTTAGAGTTTTTCAAAGTTCTGTAGGTTGATCTTTCGTCGTTTCTGTTATACCTTCAAGTTTACGTTAGATCATTTCTCAACATCTTAAGTTACAGCAAGCTTGCGAGGTTCATAACTTTTGATCCACAAGTCCGATCGATCTGATTCTTTTTTATTTCGTTTCGTATTGGAATCTAGTTTCTTATGTCCAAATTTCAGATCAATCCGACGGTTGGATCTCCGGGACTTTGCGTTTTACCAAGCGTCTGTCAATCTGTTTTTGTTGATTACGAGGCAATCTTTTGAATCCGAGTTGGGGTGTTCTTCCAGTAGATCAAAAATTTTGTTTTAGCTTCGGCATAATCATTCACCCCCCCTCTAATTGCTATATTCGTATACTTCGATCCTACATCCTCCCACTTCCAGACTGGAATAGGAAGAGGCTGAAGAGTACCGGCTGGCTTGAGGTGTTCGGCCTTCACACGCTTGCAGACGTCGCACTCGGACACATAGCGAGCGACTTCGCGCTTCATGCGGGCCCACCAAAACTGCCGTCTCAGGTCTTGATACATCTTGTTGCTGCCCGGGTGAATGGTAAGCAAGGAGTTATGCGCCTCATCGAGAATCCTTCGCTTCAACTCCTGGTCATCAGGGACAACTATGCGGTCGCCGAACCACAAGGTTCCCTGATCATCCAGGCGAAACTTCGGCTTGCCCCAAATTCAATTTATCCCGGATTTGGGCAACTTCTTCATCCTTAAATGCTGTGTCTCTCGAATCTGACCAGAGCAATGTAGATCTCAACTCGATATTAGCTATGAACCCTGCTCGCCCATCTCCAAGCCGAGTCTCTGGAATTCGGCACAGAGGGAGACACTCGGGGACTGGAGAGTAAAGCAGTTGCATTGAGCCTTGCGACTCAACACGTCAGCTACCACATTCGCCTTCCCCGGGTGGTAATGCACCTCCAGACTGTAGTCTTTGATCAGCTCAAGCCATCTCCGCTGCCTCATGTTCAGATCTGCCTGGGTAAAGATGTACTTGAGACTTTTATGATCAGTATAAATATTGCACTTGTTCCCCAAAAGATAGTGGCTCCAGATCTTCAAGGCATGCACCACTGCTGCAAGCTCCAAATCGTGGGTGGGGTAGTGCTCCTCATGATGCTTCAACTGCCGAGATGCGTAGGCAACGACTCGGCCTTCTTGCATAAGCACACAGCCAAGCCCAATGCCTGACGCATCGCAATACACATCAAAAGTCCTATGGATATCCGGCTGAGTGAGGACAGGAGCCGTAGTCAGACATTGCTTCAGTGTCTGAAAGGCGCTCTCGCAGTCCGCTGACCATCTGAACTCAACTCCCTTCTTGAGCAGCTCAGTCATCGGCTTCGCAATCTTTGAGAAGTCCTGGATGAAACGACGATAATACCCAGCCAGTCCAAGAAAACTGCAGATGTCCGTGACAGTCTTGGGCTGCTCCCACTTGAGCACATCCCGAACCTTACTTGGGTCAACCGCCATGCCTCGCTCAGAAAGGACGTGCCCTAAAAATGACACTTCCCTCAGCCAGAACTCGCATTTACTGAATTTCGCATACAGGCGGTGCTCCCTGAGTCGCCCGAGGACAATGCGAAGATGTCTGGCATGCTCTTCTTCATTGGCTGAATATATCAGGATGTCATCAATGAAGATGACGACAAAAGAATCCAGTTCTTCCATGAAGATAGAGTTCATCAGATACATAAAATATGCCGGGGCGTTCGTCAGACCGAACGACATCACGGTGTACTCGTAGAGTCCGTATCTGGTGGAAAAAGCAGTCTTCGGGATGTCTTCTGTTCGGATCTTAATCTGATGATATCCGAGCCGCAGATCAATTTTGAGAACACCCGTGCGCCAGTCAGCTGATCAAACAGAATATCAATCCAGGGCAACGTGTACTTATTCTTGACGGTGACTGCATTCAGAGGACGGTAGTCAACGCAGAGGCGCAAGGAACCATCCTTTTTAGCCACAAACAAAGCCGAGCAGCCCCAAGGTGAGGAGCTCGGTCGGATGAACCCTTGTCCATCAATCCTTTCAGCTGGGTCTTCAGTTCAGCCAATTCATTTGGCGGCATCCGGTACGGCCGCTTGGATACCGGAGCAGTCCCTGGCTGAAGCTCAACGACGAACTCAATGTCCCGATCAGGTGGCATTCCCGGTAATTCCGCTGGGAACACATCGGGAAACTCAGACACCACGGGAATCGAGTCCAGCTCTTCAACTTCTGTCCCATTTAGCGAACACAAGGTGGCCTTGTTCTCGTTAAGAAGTAGGGTGAGTCGGCCGCCCTTCGGATTCCTGAGGGACAGGGTACGACTACAACAATCCAAAACAGCCTGCTGTCGTGTCAGCCAACTCATCCCCAGGATGACATCTATTCCCCGAAGGTCTAGAAGCAGCAAGCTGACCGTGAACGGAATCCCCTGAATCTGAACTCGCCTTTTGAACCATCCGCCTAACCGTGATCTTCGACCCGGTGCCTCAATCGTAAAAGAGGTGACAACGCATCGACCCTCATCTGATGCTACTCCGCAAACCCCGTGCGAATAAAGGAATGGGAGGCCCCCGAATCAAACAACACCCTAGCCTCATGCCCCTCAACAAGGAACGTACCAGCTAGCACGGCAGAGCCCTCAGGAACCGCCTCGGCGTCGACGAAGGTGACGCTGCCTCGGCTCGGCGTGAAACAGCGGCGGTGGTGCCGTCGCGCCTGGCCGTGGAAGCGCCGCGGCACTGCTGCCCCGACGTGGGAATGGGCAGTCCCAGATGAAGTGGCCCACGCGTCCGCAATTGTAGCACGGACCGGGACCGGGACTCGCTGCTGCTCTGGCTGCCGGTGGCGGTAGTGGTGGTCGTGGCCGGGTAGCGGCAACCGACGGCCGGGCTGTCGCGATCAACTAAGACGGCGCTGGAGCAGACGGCCTCGGCGGCTGATACGAGACCGCCCGAGCCCGCTGTGAGCTGCCACCCGCTGAGTACGGTGTCGCCCGCTTCCTCTTCTTCTCCTCCTGATGAGCCCGCATCTTGTGCTCAACAGTGATCGCACGGCTCACCAGGTCATTGAAGTCGGCGAAGTCGCAGACGGACAGCTTATCCTGCATCTTCGCCGTCAGCCCACTCACAAACCGACCCTGCTTCTTCTGGTCGGTGTCAACCTCTTCTGGGGCGTACTGCGCCAGGTAGTTGAACTCTTGCGAGTAGTCAACCACCGACTTGCTGAACTGTCGGAGGGCGAGAAACTGCTGCTTCTTCATGTCCATGAGGCCCTTCGGGATGTGGTACGCCCGAAACGCCTCACGGAACTCAGCCCAAATGGCCCGGTGCTCGGCGGTCGCATCACCCGCAAATTGGCCCACCAAGCACCGGCAGGGTCCTGGAGCTGTTGCGCCGCGAAGTGAGCCTTCTGGAGCTCCCCACAGTCGATGAGAGCAAACTTCTGCTCTATCGTGCGCAGCCAATCGTCGGCCTCCAACGGATCGGTGTCCCGTGAGAAGACCGGTGGCTGTGTGTGCAGGAAGTCGAGATAGCCGGTGGGCCGACCCTGCCCATCGCCGCGGCCACCATGCTGGACCCGATCCTGGACCAGCATCTCCAGGATCCGATTTATCGCCTCCTGGTGCTGCTCGGTCCGCTGCAGAATGTCCAACACATTGGGCGGAGGCGGCGGATCAGCACCCTCTGGCCGCTGTCGCTCGGCACCTCCATCACCCCCAGAGGTGGAAGCCCCGCTGATGAGGACATCACTCCTATGCATACGACCGAGCCTCCTCCAGTTGTGATGCAAGGACCCATCACAAGAGCACGAGCACGGCAATTGAATCAACAGGTGAGCTCGTTCCTAAGTGCTCGTGCAGATACTTGTGAGGATGGTATGCTACCTAATGATATTATTGATTATCTTGTACTTAGGAACTTTGGAGAGGACCATGAAGGCCTTGGAAACCAGCAAGGACCAAGAGGGAGGCAAGGAGGGTGTCCAAGTCAAGTTGGAGGTTCAATTCATCTCGGAGTCGACTACCTCGGCCACCAGGAGCAGCGTTCACTAAAATCGTCGCCCAGGCCACAAACGGGCTCCGATTTTGATGATCCACATATGCATAGAAAGCTAAGGAGATAAGCTTTACAATGGCACCAGTTTCAGGTTATTTGGACTTCGGAGTCGACAGGAATTTACGTTGCAAGCTGGCGGACAGAATATGTCCCAGGGTGCTGTGTCACAAATTTGGGCCATTGGCCCATGTATCGTATTGGAGTCCATCACGGACACGTCTAGGGTTTCTAGGACGTCCCCTAGCCTTTATATCCAGTAGCCGCCGCTAGGGTTTGCGTTGGGTTTTGCTTAGATTAATTCTGTCTTTGAACAGTGTTGCCGTTCATCGGTTTGTGAGACCCCAACTCGTGAACTTCATCCTCAATTTCAAATTCAGTTGCATCTTTCTTGTTCTTGCTTGTGTTCTCGATTCATTGGCAGGGATTAGCCTTTGTGGCGAGGTCAACCGGGCAGCGCACGGTTGATAACCAGAGGACGCGTGGTGCTGCGATGGCAGGGGTTCTTGATCGTGTCGATCAAGAAGCCGGATCGTGTGTGTCTCGCGCCGCCTAATCTACTTATCCTCCACCTGACGGAAGTTCGGGCATCCCCCTACACCCCATCAAGTGGTATCAGAGCAAGGTTTACCGTCAGGTTCGCCTTCTCCCCGTAGTTTGATTTAGTTTTGCGTTCGTCCTATAGTCCACGAAAAAGCCAAAAAAAAAATGCAGTTCATAGTCTACCATACCTAGAACCACGCCTAGCCTTTGCACAATTTTGGTTTTAGAGTCCGTAGTACTGAGTTTGTGTCCAGAATCGAGTCGTGTTGCTGGTTTAGATCGTGGTCTTAATTTAGTCGTGTCTCACCTCCGCTGCATCCCATAGAGCCTAAAAAAAAAAAGGCAGGAGCAAAGGTAGGTGTTTTTACCGTGCCTGATAGAAGTGTTTGATGCGGTTCTGATATCTGTTCATATACTCTGACGCCTTGTTGCTTGTCTCTACTTATTACTTATTTTCTGCCGCAGCTAGACTAAGGCCACATTTAGACCAGCAACTAGGACAAGTACTTTGGACATTTATTCAGCATTACTATCTGTTACTGCATTGTGTGCCACCCATCCATATAACCTTCCTACAGCTCCACATATAAATCCTTCTGATCAGCACAGGTTATTGACCCTTGCAATCGCTTCATCACACCCTCACGGTGTCACGAACCGACCACGGTTGCACCGTCCTCGTGTTGGTAAGAAGGGTAAGAACTTGGTAAGATTGCTTGAGAGCGTGAGATCCCACCTAGTAGTTCATAGGGCTCATAACACTTGTGTTTGTGTTTCCTTCTGTCCTTTTTCTGCGCTAACCATGGCGGTGGCAAGAAGGGCGAGAACGAGGATGACGATGTTACCGTCGAAGACTGTGTCCTTCATTCAGAATTGTCGACCATGATGGACGAGATAAAAATGATGTTCAAGGAGCATGCCATGACGACGAACAAGACCCTTGAGAGCATCGATCGACGAGTTTCTACCCTCACCGAGAGGATGGATGTCGTCGAAAAATGCCCTCCAGCGACCATTGATGGAGGTGCAACCGTCAACAGCGGCGCCAACCACGACAACAACGACCACGATGAGGATGGTGATTTTGAGGAAGATGAAGATGAGCAGCAAAGTGCCGCCAAGGAGCGTGCTGCTCAATGGGACGCCCGTCTGCATGACCATCTTCGCCGCAACTGTCACGGTATGGGAGGTAATAACCAGAACCGCAATGATGATCCTTTCGCTAAGGTAAAATTCACCATCCCTTCCTTTTCTGGAGCTTATGATGCTAATGCTTACTTAGATTGGGAGATGACGGTTGAGCAGAAATTTAACTCCCATCTAGTTCATGAGATTCATAGGGTTAGACAAGCCACTAGTGAATTTAAAGATTTTGCTATAATCTGGTGGAATGAACTAGTAAATGCCCGCTTACAACCTGATTCTTGGGCGAGATTAAAAGATGCTATGCGTAATAGATTTGTTCCTCCTTCCTACCAACGTGATATGCGCAAGAGATTGCAACGATTAGATCAAGGTAGTATGACTGTACAGGAATATTACCAAGAGCTTCAAAAGGGTATGTTACGTTGTGGGGTAGTAGAGGAACCTGAGGATAAAATTACTCGTTTTTACGGTGGGTTGCGTCCAGAAATTCAGGATATTGTTGATTATAAAGAATATACCACTGTCAATAGCTTGTTTCAACTCGCTGTGTTAGCAGAGAAGGAATTGCAGGGACGCCATTCCAAGAACAGGAGCAATGCCGGTAGCACCTTCACGCCCCGAACGACTACGGGACAAGCAAAGACAGTGCCTTCTTCCACCTTTCGACCAGCGGCAACGCCACCTTTGCCGAACACACGACCGGCAGCGACGGCACCACCCACCCGTGCCACAGATAGCAGCAAGTCGACCCCGCCAACACCGGCCAATAGCTCCTCCGTCGCTTCCACAGGCCGTACATCGACGGGAATTCGCTGCCACAAGTGCCAAGGGATTGGCCACGTCAAGAGAGAATGCCCCAGCCAGCGGGCATACATCGCCACCGATGACGGAGGTTACATCAGCGCCTCCGATGTTGAGGACGAAATCGACGACACCAGGGTGGACAACGACGAGGTTGATGATGAAGCCACCTTTGGCGCCGAGGATACTGCTGCGTCTGAGTCCATCATTGTCCAGCGTGTCCTTAGCGCCGCAGATGGAGCAATCCGAGCAGCAGCAGCGCCACAACTTGTTCCAGTTTTCTTCGTCATCAACAACGGTAAAGCGCGCGTGATCATTGACTCCGGCTGCAACAATTTGGTGAGTACAGATTTGGTCAAGAAGCTTGGCTTGACCACACGCCCGCACCCACATCCATACCACATTCAGTGGCTGAATGATTCTGGCAAAGCTAAGGTAACACAAACAGTTCGGGTTCATTTTTCCATTGGTTCCTATTCTGATTTTGCTGATTGTGATGTGGTGCCGATGCAAGCTTGTTCTCTTTTATTGGGTCGCCCATGGGAATATGACACTGATGCACTTCACCACGGTAGAAGTAATAAATACACTTTTATGCATAAGGGAAAGAAAATTACACTTCTACCTTTGACCCCCGCTGAAATTGTTAAATCTGATAGGGAGCGGATTGCTAATGACAAGAAACCCATTGATGAAAAATCTGAAATTCAGCATGTAGCCAACCAAATAAAATTGAGGAATCCCGTCTTGCTTGCTACAAAATCTGATCTTGCTGCAATTAGTGATGATGCTTTGTGCTATGCTGTGCTATGCAAAGATGCTTTGTTTTCATTGGATGATCTGCCCAGTACTTTGCCTCCTGCTGTCACTAACCTTTTGCAGGAGTATGCGGATGTTTTTCCTGCCAAGATACCTCCAGGGCTCTCACCCCTACGAGGGATTGAGCACCAAATTGATTTGATACCTGGAGCGAGTTTGCCAAATCGAGCTGCTTATAGGACCAACCCCGAGAAGACTAAGGAGATTCAGCGCCAAGTCCAAGATCTTTTGGACCGCGGGTATATACGTGAGAGCCTTAGTCCTTGTGCTGTTCCTGTTATTTTGGTTCCTAAGAAAGATGGCAGTTGGCGCATGTACGTAGATTATAGAGTCATTAACAATATCACAATAAGGTACCGTCATCCTATTCCTAGGCTAGACGACATGCTTGATGAGTTAAGTGGTTCTATAATTTTCTCTAAGGTTGACTTGCGTAGTGGATACCACCAAATAAGAATGAAATTGGGAGATGAATGGAAAACAGCTTTTAAAACCAAGTTTGGATTGTATGAGTGGTTAGTCATGCCTTTTGGTTTAACTAATGCACCGAGCACCTTCATGCGCTTAATGAACGAGGTTTTACGAGTTTTCATTGGGAAATTTGTGGTGGTTTATTTCGATGATATATTGATTTACAGCAAGTCATTACATGAACATCTTGATCATCTACGTGCTGTTTTTGATGCTTTGCGTACTGCACGTTTATTTGGTAACCTCGAGAAGTGCACTTTTTGCACCGAACGAGTGTCGTTTCTTGGCTATGTTGTGACTCCGTAGGGAATTGAGGTTGATGAAGCCAAGGTGCACGCGATTAAGAGTTGGCCAATGCCCACGACGATTTCACAAGTGCGGAGCTTCCATGGACTTGCCGGATTTTACCGCCGCTTTGTGAAGGATTTCAACACCATTGCAGCTCCATTGAATGAATTGACGAACTAGGGAGTTGTGTTCCATTGGGGGCAAGCACAGGAGAATGCCTTCAACCTTTTGAAAGATAAGCTTACTAATGCACCTTTACTCCAACTTCCTGATTTTAATAAGACCTTTGAGCTTGAATGTGATGCTAGTGGGATTGGAATTGGTGGTGTTTTGATGCAAGATAGAAAACCTGTTGCTTATTTTAGCGAAAAATTGAGTGGTCCTGTTTTGAATTATTCCACGTATGATAAAGAATTGTATGCTCTTGTGCGATCTTTAGAAACGTGGCAACATTATCTTTGGCCCAAAGAATTTGTTATTCATTCTGATCATGAGTCGCTAAAACATATTCGCAGTCAAGTGAAACTGAATCGTAGACATGCTAAATGGGTTGAATTTATTGAACCTTTTCCTTATGTTATCAAACACAAGAAAGGGAAGGATAATGTGATTGCTGATGCTTTATCTAGGAGATATACCATGTTGTCCCAACTTGATTGTCGTATATTTGGATTGGAATCAATTAAAGAACAATATGCTCATGATGATGACTTTAAAGATGTCTTGCTACATTGCAAAGAGGGAAGAACATGGGACAAATATGTGATAAATGATGGATTTGTGTTTAGAGCTAACCGCCTATGTATTCCAGTTGGATCCGTTCGTTTTCTTTTGATACAGGAGGCCCATGGAGGAGGGTTGATGGGTCATTTTGGTGCCAAGAAGATGGAGGCCGTGCTGTCTGCCCACTTCTTTTGGCCGAAGATGAGGCGAGACATTGAGAGGTTTGTATCCCGCTGCACTACATGTCAAAAGGCCAAGTCACGATTGAATCCACATGGTTTATATATGCCTCTTCCTGTTCCTAGCACTCCATGGGAGGATATATCTATGGACTTTGTTTTAGGACTGCCTAGGACCAAGAGGGGGAGGGATAGTATTTTTGTGGTGGTTGATAGATTTTCTAAGATGGCTCACTTTATTCCTTGTCATAAGAGCGATGATGCTGTTAATATTGCTAACCTTTTCTTTCAAGAAATCGTTCGCTTGCATGGTGTGCCTTCTACTATTGTTTCAGATCATGACGCCAAGTTTTTGAGCCACTTTTGGAGAACTCTATGGAATACATTGGGGACCAAGCTGCTGTTTTCAACAACATGTCATCCCCAAACCGACGGCAAAACCGAGGTAGTAAATCGTACATTATCCACTATGTTGAGGGCTGTTTTGAAGAAGAATTTGAAGATGTGGGAAGAATGTTTGCCGCATGTTGAATTCGCTTATAATAGGGCGGTACATTCCACCACCAAGGTAAGTCCTTTTCAGGTAGTGTATGGCTTCAATCCCCATGCTCCTATTGATCTATTACCTTTACCTACTAGTGAACGAGTTAATCTTGATGCTAAGGAACGTGCTGAATTTATTCTGAAATTGCATGAAAAGACTAAAGAAAATATTGAAATGATGAATGAAAGGTATAGGATCATGGAAGTAAAGGTAGAAAGGAAGTAAAACTTGAACCGGGTGATTTAGTATGGTTACACTTGCGAAAGGATCGTTTTCCGAATTGAGAAAGTCTAAATTAATGCCTAGAGCTGATGGTCCTTTCAAGATACTTGAGAAAATAAATGATAATGCATATAAACTTGAGTTGCCGCCCGAATTTGGGATTAGTTCCACATTTAACATTGCAGATTTGAAACCGTTCATGGGAGAAGAAGATGAGCTTGAGTCGAGGACGACTCCACTTCAAGAGGGGGAGGATGATGAGGACATCACTCCTATGCATACGACCGAGCCTCCTCCAGTTGTGATGCAAGGACCCATCACAAGAGCACGAGCACGGCAATTGAATCAACAGTGAGCTCGTTCCTAAGTGCCCGTCTGAGATACTTGTGAGGATGGTATGCTACCTAATGATATTATTGATTATCTTGTACTTAGGAACTTTGGAGAGGACCATGAAGGCCTTGGAAACCAGCAAGGACCAAGAGGGAGGCAAGGAGGGTGTCCAAGTCAAGTTGGAGGTTCAATTCATCTCGGAGTCGACTACCTCGGCCACCAGGAGCAGCGTTCACTAAAATCGTCGCCCAGGCCACAAACGGGCTCCGATTTTGATGATCCACATATGCATAGAAAGCTAAGGAGATAAGCTTTACAATGGCACTGGTTTCAGATCATTTGGACTTCGGAGTCGACAGGAATTTACGTTGCAAGCTGGTGGACAGAATCTGTCCCAGGGTGCTGCGTCACCAATTTGGGCCGTTGGCCCATGTATCGTGTTGGAGTCCATCACGGACACGTCTAGGGTTTCTAGGACGTCCCCTAGCCTTTATATCCAGTAGCCGCCGCTAGGGTTTGCCTTGGGTTTTGCTTAGATTAATTCTGTCTTTGAACAGTGTTGCCGTTCATCGGTTTGTGAGACCCCAACTCGTGAGCTTCATCCTCAATTTCAAATTCAGTTGCATCTTTCTTGTTCTTGCTTGTGTTCTCGATTCATTGGCAGGGATTAGCCTTTGTGGCGAGGTCAACCGGGCAGCGCACGGTTGATAACCAGAGGACGCGTGGTGCTGCGATTGCAGGGGTTCTTGATCGTGTCGATCAAGAAGCCGGATCGTGTGTGTCTCGTGCCGCCTAATTGACTTATCCTCCACCTGACGGGAGTTCGGGCATCCCCCTACACCCCATCACCCGCGGGTCCGCATTCTGTCACCAACAAGACAGACGACACAGGTTAAACTAAACAAGGGAAAGCAGACTTCAAGATTATCAAAAACCCTAACTTGATCTAGTCAGGACTGCAGCACCCCGCGCTGGAGCCCTACAAGTCCATCTCACACAAAAGCATAAAGTATGATGCAGAATGACATGGTAAACATATGCATGCATGACATGACATGAACCTCATATGCATAGTATGAAATGCACGGTTCCAACGGGATCGTTCCTCCCACACTCACCATTAAACCTACACAACCTTAATTATAGACATAGGGCGGGTAGTATAGCGTTAAGTAGTACTAGAAGATTAAGTAAACCACCTAAGTGGTCGTCAAGTTTACGGTTCGTCTTTATGCACCTTGCTCTGATACCAGCCTTGTGAGGAGCCGCCCAGATCGTCCTCGGATTATCGAATGTCCTGTCGCTCTCATCAGATTTGAAGGCTAGCAACGGATCGCCGGTGGCATTCGCAGTGCTAGCACCCAAGCCAGAATGAGACGGCAGCAACCCATTCGATTAACTCGACAACAATCCCGGTATTCCCCCGGTATGCGACCCGAAATCGCCCAGGATCCTCACATACCGGTTTCCAATGCCGTTATCAATTCAATTTGCACAAAGGGGGCAACGAACACGAAACATTCACGACCAAACGCGCAAGCGGAAACACCACGCACAAAGACAAAACCAAGACGACCACCGACTCAACCGAAAACAACCCACAAAGAGCCACGACTAGCCAAAACCCGAAAATCAACCAAGCCATCAAAAACTAGAAAATTTCGGCATGGCCCTCCTATAAATACGGACATCCACTCAGCAGACAAGAAAAACAGCAGTTGATATATATATATATACGGAAAGTAAAAGCGACATCCACAGCACCACAGCAGTATCAACAGTCAAAGAAAACGCATACGGAACCCGACATACACTTAAACGTCCATTGCCAAATCCAAAAGCCCAATAAACCGCATCTATCTATACAACAAAAGAATGCATTTAGCAAAAGTAAGACAAATCCCGGAAGTGTTCTGCCCCTGAACACTCCCGGGCGTAAACGGCGTCGACAAGCCTCTACCCGGTGCCCCGCCATCAGAGAGGCGATGCAGGCAGAACTTCGCACCCAACCTGATCCTCACCGAAAAACCACAAAGCGAAGCATGAGTACAAAAGGTACTGCAAGGCTTACCGAAGTCCATATATGACCGACTCCAAAGGATTATGCATTTTGTTGTAGCAAGGAGTAAACTTAAGGTAAAGGTGCGGAAAAGCATTAACATTTGTAATATAAGTGCGACAATTAGACCAAATACAAATTTAAAGCAGTTATAGACCGCACTTACTTCTAGTGTAAGGTTGAAAGTAACAACAATTAAAGTAGAGCAATACATAACCATTTTTAAAGCTCAAGTCCAACGGCGAGCTGCAAGTTCAAGTTATTTACTATGCAGAAGAAGTTCGGACCAAGCGTGCTCATATCCGAGAGCGCGGCAATTCGAATCGCTTATTTAACCCTGCAGGGAAGCATTGATCGCACGACACATACCACGAAGGGCCTCGTGTCAACCCCCTCCCATCCATACCCAATCGCTGAAGCGTCCTCCTGCGGTCCGAGAACCTAGCACCCCCTCGAGCTGCCCCAAGCCCGGCTTGGCGCTCGAGAGCCGACCTAAACCTCACCCTCAACCACGTCCAACCACAGGAAGTTACGGTCCATCGATTCGGCATGCGAGGAAGAGTGGCTTACCGTACCATAATCGGGCATGCGACCAACCGAGTGTGCTCGATCTTATTCCACTTACGGATCGGTCCTTAACCGACACAGACGGAGCTACACATTTGAGTCTCCATACCCAAATGAACCAATTCCCCCGCCCGGTCCACAAGTTAACCTTTCCAAAACATTTCCCATATCCAAATCCATCGTACAGTTGTATGTGTAATACTAACGACCGCAAGCGACAGAACCTTCTGTCACTTTGCCCAAACCCCGACCTCTAGGCAAGACTAAGCATGGACTCAATATATTACCCATAATCTAGCTCCGAAGGATGTAATCAACAAGAATCAAGGAGTCTATGTGCAACAATTGGGATCTAGCCTTAACCCACAACTCAATTCCTAATGCAATACGTACTCATCAAATAGCAGTTTATTCTCAAAAATTGAATCACATAAAGGTTCAGGATGCATAGGTGCTTGCCTGATGCTTCTGCTGGAGTCTCAGTAACCACCTGCTCACCAATATCCCCCTCAACCACTGCCGCGTCACCCTCCGCGGTTTCATTCTCTACACGAGGACAACGTATGCAAAATGAGATGCATGCTATGCATATGAACATTGTAATATCCCGAGTATTTTTATACTCGAAGCACTGTACCATTGTACACAAGCATTGTTCAATAATACATCAAGTTTGTGTATTTCTATATTTTGAGCTGAGTAGACTCGACTGGGATCCAAAAGAACCCTTCAACTTAATTAAACTCACTCAAAATCAAATTGAGTTCAGTTGCAGTTTGTAATTGTCCTTTTGGACAAATTGGAAATTTAGGAAATTAAATGTCTAAAAGTTCTCAAAAACTATCCAAAATATCTTAGAAGTATTCAAAATCAGCTTTAGATGTTTGAATCTTCAAGTTTTGGCATTGGACCAAAATGCCCTTCATAAGTGCATAGTGTCTATACATGTGCCAACTCATTTCCAAGCCTCCCCAAACCAGCCATTCCTCTCCCCAAACCGTGAGAGCTCAAGAGAAGGAGGCCCCAAGCCCTAGTGCACCAAATCCAGTCATTCGGAGGCGATTCGGCCGTGAAGCTGATTTGGAGGCAAGATTCGACGTCCTCATCGCGATCTCCACCTCCCAGACCCTCTCAAGTGAGTATTTCGTCGAGGTTCATCGACGTTTCTTGGAGCTCCCGTGGTACTTTTGCAATCTGACTTGATTTCTCGGCTCCCGGGACTTCCCTCTTGCTGTAGCTACGACTCTCCCCTTCATAGCTTCGCGTTTCGTCAAGTTCCCTCAAGCCCTAGCCTAGGTCATATCTAGGTGCCATGCATTCGACACATGGCATGGTAATTCTTCTTTAAAATCAAGACTCAGGTCGTCGTTAGGCTCATTTAACCCTATAGTCGACCTAGCTTTTGATCACCTTCATGTTCGCTCAAACCCATCGCTAGGTCTTCGATTTGTCGGAGTTCTAGTGGTGCATAGCATGTATAGACTGTTCTAATAGCAATTCTGGTGGCTAGAGTCGCCACCGTGGGAATCAGAATTCAATTTCACAAAGCCAAAATTTATTTTATTCGTCTAGGTGTTAATTATTTTTACGAAATACCAAAGGTCCGTAGCATGTAACGATAGCTCCGTTAGCTCTTCTGATAGCCCTGATCGCGATCAGAAGAGTCAGAATTCCATTTTGTCAAATCCTGCGCAAGTTGTCACTCTAGGTCACTTTGTTTTTGGAAATTTGTAGAAGTCCGTGAACAAATGGATAGTCTGGATAGCCTCCTTGCGAGGTGAAACCTCGATTAGCAAAGTCGAAATTCAATTTCGCAATTTCTCAATGCACTTTGCAGCTCTAGGTCTCTTTTATTTTTATAAAATCCTAGAGCTCGAGGCATGTAATGACTGCGCCATTAGTTCTCTTAGAGGCTAGAAAAGCAGTTAGAATCGCTAGATTTGCATTTTGCTAGCCCGCATTTTATTTTGTTCCTCGAGATCCAGCTTATTTTTATAAAGTGCCAAGGGCCTGTGTACGCATGGTCAGCACTATCAGCTCTCCCGGTGCTTGTAAACGAGCTCAGAAGGGTTGGTTTTGCATTTTCCTAGCTCCCATTTTATTTTAGTGATCATAGTAACCAAAGCCATTTAATGAGTTTTTGCTTCGTTTAGCTTCGTTTAAGGTCACTAAGGTCAATAGCATGCTTCACGTATGCTTTAGATCGCATTCAAGCCGCTTTTCGGACTTTTCCCGTTTCTCGGGTGTTTGCCGAGTTTAAGCGGGCAATTGAGCAAAAGTCCAACTAAATTAAGTCAACTATGTTGGGGAATAGCTCCGATAGGTCGTAAGTATCCCTAAGCAACTAGCCGAGGGCTTAAAACAAGGCTTGCGGCATTCTTAGTCAAAATGGCCCTTTTGGGTGATTTGACTCGATTTGAAGCCATTTGGCCATTTTCCACATTTTAGTGCTTCTTTGCCAGTTAGCTATCGGAATAAGTCATTTAGGATCATTTAAGCCTAGTGAAGTCGAAAACGTGCTTCTCGCACAAGTGGAATCGCGTTTGAGCCGTTTTCGAACTTTATGCGATCGAAGGCGCATTTATCGAGCCAAATTACGCTTTTGATCCGAATTCAATGTAGGTTAAGTGAATTTCAGTGGGGTAAGGCCTAGATAGGTCCTAAATATCCTAAACTACCTATTAGTAAGCCTAAGAAAAGTCGCCGTTTCATTTATTGCATTTTGCACCTTTTTGCCATTTTGGCGGCAGTAGTTTTGAGCCGTTTTGGTCATTATGGCCGTTTTTGAAGATTTAAAGCAAATTGCGTTTCTACCGAGCGTTTTAGTTAAGTAGTGAGTGTTTGAATCCGTATCGGGAACCCACGCGCGGATTCAATCGCGTTTGGACTCAATACGGAGTCAAAACGATTTTTGCCGATAATTACTCCGTAGTTTTGTGTTTTGATTCAATTTTGGTCAATTTCATTAGGAATTGCTTTGTAACCGATCCAAATAAGTCCTAAATAGCTTGCTTTAGCTTGTTGCGAAGTCGGAAAATCATTTCGCGCAAAAATCCGCAAAAGTGACCATTTGGCGGATTTTCGTCGAAACGATCGTTTTCGGCCGTTTCGGAAAAATTGTCGTTTTAGCTCCCGGTTGATCGTTTTAGTACCAAACGAGTTCCATTAAGTTCCTTTAGGTCTATTATACCTATTTCTAGGTATTTAACCAAATTTTGTTGTATTTTTCTTCAGTTTATATATTTTCGTTCGCGTAGGGTAGAAACCGTCGTATTTGTCGCAATTTCGCCGTTTTTCTCGTTTTGCTCTTTTCTTTTCTCTCTGAGCACTTGTTTGAGTCTTATTTGATGTTAAGTTGATGTTTATGCACTTAATTCTCTTTTTCGCTAATTTATTTCGCTTTCGTCGTTTTTCTTGTTTTTGCTCGTTTAGAGGCTAGCGAGTCAGGATTCGCATCAAGCACTCCTGAAATCATCCCGGACATCACCGAAGAGCAACAACAAGGCAAGCACCTCCTTTGAACATATTGATCCCATATTTCACGATGTTTACTTTGATTTCTCAAACTATATGCATTGTTTAAATTCAATAAAGTGCTAGTTGTGGGAATGGTAGATATACCCTGATTTGGTGGATTTCCTCAATTTAATTCCCTCGAATCCCCTGACAACCTTAAGTAGGGTTAGACAATTAAATAAATTGTCAATTGGGTATAAACGAATCTAGTAACTACACATGCTTAGACAATGCAATAGGAGTGAGTCTGAAAATCAGTCATTTACCAAACACTCAAAACTATGGATTATGGTAATTGGTTTTGAAAATGTGACTTGTGAAAGTACTTTGGTAAATGTGGAATGTCTAGTCGGTAATTAGACTTGGCGGGAGGTATATTATGTGCTAGTTACATTGGTGGCGAGTGGTTGGCTAGTTAAGTGGAGTTCCCGCTTGAGTCACTAGGCAAAAACTATAAGGACCGAACTTGAGACGCTTTACGAATGAACGCAGCGCAACCACGCAAGCTGGTATGGGACAGTCTATTCTAGTACCTGAAGTGTGAGGGGTTAGGCTGTACTGTTGGTAGGCCGAAGAGTGGGCGATCTTCCACGTGAAGCCAGGCCCGGCCACGGTGTGCGTTTTTAAAAACCACCGGTTGTACCCTTGTGTGCATAGCTGGTAGATGCGGCGTGGTAGATCCTCCGATTCATAAAATGATACAACGGCGTCGCCATGCTATGGGAAATGCCGCAGATGCGTATTTTGGCCGCCGTCACAAGGTTTCTTCTCCGGTGGCTCCCTTTGTGTGGAGTTGGCCTCTTTCGCCATAGCAGCGGTTTTTCGCCCGGTCTTTGTGGTGTGGCTAAACCCTTAACGATGGGAACGAATAGTTCATTCTTGCATATCGGGTACCTCTCGGTATCGCGTGTATCCTGGCTGACAGGAGTGCAATTATGAATTGTGTTTGGGTAAAGTGTGCAAACTCTGCAGAGTCTTAAAACAAATCTAATCGATTAGCCGTGCTCACGGTTAAGAGCAACTCTTCAGTTAATGGATCGAGTATAGTATTTGTTTTGGTTTCAAAAATAAAAAGTTACTTCGGAGTCTAGCTAAAGGTATTTGGTTCGGTATGGTACTTGGTGGATTTATGTATATATGGATGTCGTTTCGTATCCCAGCTGCGATCATGGATGATGGCAGCCGAGAAGCTCAAATGTTACATATGCTGTAAATATGTTTTATTCAAACTGCTGTCTTTTACATTATGTACTACTTTTCGATGAACTGTTTCAACTGCCGCTTTTCGCAACAGACCTAGTGTAGCAGCCATTTCATTTGTATCGGCCTGCATTTAATTATATTTCCATACACTAAAGTCTTGCGAGTACATACGTGTACTCACCGTGCTGTTGCTAACCTTTTTCCCCCAGAGGAAGGTATTGCTGATGTCCTGGATGATGGCGAGCCTCACTTCTGTGAGCTTTGTGGCTTCGTGGGCCCTTCCTCCAGTCAGTAGCCTTAGGGTTGGTGGGTCAACTGCGCTGGTTGTGTTTCTTTTGGGTTTCCGCTGTCGTACTTCTTCTTTTGGCCTGTATTATATTTCTGCAAGTTACACACCCAGTTATGTAAATTAAATTAGCTTCTGTGCTTTGATATTCGCGTTGTTGGTATGCGATCTTTGGGCTCTTGATCCAGGAACAAGTATCCGTGCGTGCAGTACCGGGTTTGAAGCTAGGATTTTGATTGTGGTGATCGAAATTTTTAGGTTCAGATTTCCGGTACCGAGAACCCTGTTGCTATACGGTGCCGTACACTACAGTAGACGGTGTACAGTACGGTATAGGAAGAGGGGCTCTCACAAACATGGAACGAGAATTGAAAACAATAACGCAAGCATTCATCAAGCCAAAATGAAATACCATTACGAAACTCCACAATAAAGACTAAACAACACTAGGATTGGCTCAACACTATTTAAATCTAATTATCTTTTCTCTCTCTTAGCATGCACAAGCAAAGGAGGGTAATGACACAAGGTTTTAGCAGCGTTTAAATTTAATGCAGTTCTAATCAATATTTAAAAGCTCAGAATAATGATTTTAAGCACTAAATGATACTCAAGAAAACCTTGGGTTTGCTACACCAACATAATACCATACACAAGTACATGTATAATATAACCTAATGACCTTGATGCATACACCATCATGAGCATGGAAACATTGGTCATCATTAGAGTATACTAATGCACAGGCACTACGAATCAGTAACCAAGGACCATCTACACGTATCGAATCTCGATGGCACCACTGGCATTATGCTCAACCCGACATTTGCAGGTTATTCTTCGAAGTCTAGTAGCATCCATTCTTCAGTAACCACATACATTACAACTCACCCATCTATTACCTACATGGCCCAAAACCTCTAGAAGGAGCTCAATGAGGCACACCTCCATAACAAGAATTCATGCACATTCCAAGCTCCACAAGGATGCCCAAGCAACAATTTCCTCCATGGGCATTTCAACAAACACCTAGCCTACATCCTTTCTAGCATTTCATCAAACACAAGACCATATCCAAACCCTAGATCCCCAAATCCATCACAAACCTAGTCATGGAGAGGTAGAGGGAGGGAGGGAGTGCAAGAGAGGAGGGGTCAGATCTTGAGGCGGCACGGAGACGAACAGGGGGAAGAGGGCGCAGCCTGGGGGGGCATGGAGACGGCGGCGGCGCCGGGCGACTGGAGGTGGGGACGGCCGGGCCGGCGCGGGGACCGGGGGCGGCGGCCGGTGGGAGGAGGTGGCGCGAGGAGCTGGGTCGGCCG
This sequence comes from Rhipidocladum racemiflorum, assembly GCA_036346355.1. NCBI lineage: Eukaryota > Viridiplantae > Streptophyta > Magnoliopsida > Poales > Poaceae > Rhipidocladum > Rhipidocladum racemiflorum. The sequence goes on from CM070571.1 coordinate 56,697,389, forward strand.
GCCGAGTGGAGGCGGTCGCCCAGGTGGGGGCGTCGGGCGGGTGGGGAACCGGGTGGAGGGAGGGAGAGATGAGTGGGGAGGGAGAGAGAAAAGAAGGAGTGGGGGGAAAAATATAGGATGGGAAATTACCTATTTGCCCACCATGGCACTCACATGACACAAAAATTGGGCTTTGACATCGTCGTTGTGGAATATTCCACGGCGACTCGGACGGATTCGAAATGCTTGCCTAAATGAGTTACCCAACATATGAATTGCATTCGGTGTGTTTGGCACTCGGCTTCATTTCGTTCACCGTTTTCGTTTCGTGCCGCAATGTTTCATTTTGGCGTGCTAGGTTGCAGCGTGTAAGGTGCTTGCCATAATGTTCCATTTTGTGCATCATTTTCGGCGTGCGTGGTGTTTGCCACAATGTGTCATTTCGTGCATCATTTTCATTTTCGAATGGCTTCCGCTGCAGTGCCCGTTGGGACGCGTCGTGGAGGAATGTTTCAGACCTACTCGAATGGATTCGATACAAATGATGAAAAGCACTAGCAAACATCATAAGTTCTTTCGGGGTGTCTGGCACTCGGTTCTATTTCGTTCATCGTTTTTTTTGTACTCAGCTTTTATTACCCGTGGGAACCCATCGTGGTGGAACATTTGACACCGACTAGGACATATTCAAAATGCATGCCGAAATGAGTGGAAGCACAGATGAACTCCACTCGATGTGTTTCGCACTCAGTTTCATCTCGTGCAACGTTTTCGAACGGGCGCCGCTTGTTGCATTCGTTCGTGCTCAACGCGGAGAAATGTTTCACAACAACTCGGACGGACTCGAAATGCATGCCGGAATGTGCTTGGGCAAATATGAAGTTCATTCGGCATGATTGGAATGAAGTTTCGTGTCGTGCACTGTTTTGGTACGCGTGTAGTTTACAGTACCATTAGGGACCCATCGTGCATGAATATTTCGCATCGACTCGGACGTACTCGAAATGCTTGTCGAAATGGGATAGGGGCATATATGAAGTCCATTCGGGGAGTTTGACACCAATTTTCCTTTCGTGCATCGCTTCCGTCCGGACGCAGCTTGCAGAACACCTTGCGACCCGTCGCGAAGGGATGTTTCCACACTCACTCGGACGTATTCGAAATGAATGCGTAATCAGAAGCAGCAATGCATGGAAAGTCCACTCGCGCAGTTTGGCCTACATTTTCCTTTCGTGCATCGTTTTGATACGCACGCAGCTTGCAGTAACCGTTGGCACCTATCGCGGAGAAATATTTTGCACCGACCCGGATGAAACAGAAATGCATGCCGAAATGAGCTTGGGCGCACATGAACTCTATTCAGGGTGTCTGCCACAAGCTTTCTTTTAAATGCTCGTTAAATGCGAATGTGACTTGTAGTACCATTTGTCCTGTAGGTTTCACACCGACACGGATGAGCCCAAATTGCTTACTAAAATGAGCTACGACAGACATGAAGTCCATTCTGGTTGATTGACACTCAGCTTCATCTTATGCGTCGTTTTCTTGTGAAAATCCTTGCACCATATAATACACGTCGCGGAGGAATGTTTCAAAACGCATGCCGAAATGTGCTTGGGCACACATGGAGTTCATTCGGCATGTTTGGAACAATGTTTTCTTTTTTGCACCATTCTTGTAGCGTGTAGTTTACATTACCATTAGGGACCCATTGTGCATGAATGTTTCGGTTCGAGCCGGACGTACTCGAAATGCTTGCTGAAACGGGCTAGGGCGCATATGAAGCCCATTCGGGGAGTTTGACACCGAGTTTCGTTTCGTGCATCGTTTTCATCCGGACGCAGCTTGCAGTACCCCTTGTGACCCATCGCGGAGGGATGTTTCGCACTCACTCGGACGTATTCAAAATGAATGCAGAATTGTGCTGAAACGCACAGGCGAACATCGTAAGTTAATTCTGGGTGTTTGGCACTCAGTTTCGTTTTGTGCATCGCTTTCGATTTTTTTCAGCTTAGGAACTCGTCGTTGTGGAATATTCCACGGCGACTCGGACGGATTCGAAATGCTTGCCTAAATGAGTTACCCAACATATGAATTGCATTCGGTGTGTTTGGCACCCGGCTTCATTTCGTTCACCGTTTTCGTTTCGTGCCGCAATGTTTCATTTTGGCGTGCTAGGTTACAGCGTGTAAGGTGCTTGCCATAATGTTCCATTTCATGCATCATTTTCGGCGTGCGTGGTGTTTGCCACAATGTGTCATTTCGTGCATCATTTTCATTTTTGAATGGCTTCCACTGCAGTGCCCGTTGGGACGCGTCGTGGAGGAATGTTTCAGACCTACTCGAATGGATTCGATACAAATGATGAAAAGCACTAGCAAACATCATAAGTTCTTTCGGGGTGTCTGGCACTCGGTTCTGTTTCGTTCATCGTTTCGTTTGTACTCAGCTTTTATTACCCGTGGGAACCCGTCGTGGTGGAACATTTGACACCGACTCGGACATATTCAAAATGCATGCCGAAATGAGTGGAAGCACATATGAAGTCCACTCGATGTGTTTCGCACTCAGTTTCATCTCGTGCAACGTTTTCGAACGGGCGCCGCTTGTTGCATTCGTTAGTGCTCAACGCGGAGAAATGTTTCACAACAACTCGGACGGACTCGAAATGCATGCCGGAATGTGCTCGGGCAAATATGAAGTTTATTCGGCATGATTGGAACGAAGTTTCGTGTCATGCACTATTTTGGTACGCGTCTAGTTTACAGTACCATTAGGGACCCATCGTGCATGAATATTTCACATCGACTCGGACGTACTCGAAATGCTTGTCGAAATGGGATATGGGCATATATGAAGTCCATTCGGGGAGTTTGACACCAATTTTCCTTTCGTGCATCGCTTCCGTCCGGACGCAGCTTGCAGAACACCTTGCGACCCGTCGCGGAGGGATGTTTCCACACTCACTCGGACGTATTCGAAATGAATGCGTAATCAGAGCAAGAATGCATGGAAAGTCCACTCGCGCGATTTGGCCTACATTTTCCTTTCGTGCATCGTTTTGATACGCACGCAGCCTTGCAAGAACCGTTGGCACCTATCGCGGAGAAATGTTTTGCACCGACCGATGCAGCAATGCATGCATGCGAAATGAGCTTGGGCGCACATGAACTCTATTCAGGGTGTCTCGCCACAAGCTTTCTTTTAAATGCTCGTTACGCACGAACGTGACTTGTAGTACCATTTGTCCTGTAGGTTTCACACCGACACGGATGAGCCCAAATTGCTTGCTAAAATGAGCTACGGCAGACATGAAGTCCATTCTGGTTGATTGACACTCAGCTTCATCTTATGCGTCGTTTTCTTGTGAAAATCCTTGCACCATATAGTACACGTCACGGAGGAATGTTTCAAAACGCATGCCGAAATGTGCTTGGGCATACATGAAGTTCATTCGGCATGTTCGGAACAATGTTTTCTTTTTTGCACCATTCTTGTACGCGTGTAGTTTACATTACCATTAGGGACCCATTGTGCATGAATGTTTCGGTTCGAGCCGGACGTACTCGAAATGCTTGCTGAAACGGGCTGGGGCGCATATGAAGCCCATTCGGGGAGTTTGACACCGAGTTTCGTTTCGTGCATCGTTTTCATCCGGACGCAGCTTGCAGTAGCCCTTGTGACCCATCGCGGAGGGATGTTTCGCACTCACTCGGACGTATTCAAAATGAATGCAGAATTGTGCTGAAACGCACAGGCGAAGATCGTAAGTTAATTCTGGGTGTTTGGCACTCAGTTTCGTTTCGTGCATCGCTTTCGATTTTTTTCAGCTTAGGAACTCGTCGTTGTGGAATATTCCACGGCGACTCGGACGGATTCGAAATGCTTGCCTAAATGAGTTACCCAACATATGAATTGCATTCGGTGTGTTTGGCACCCGGCTTCATTTCGTTCACCGTTTTCGTTTCGTGCCGCAATGATTCATTTTGGCGTGCTAGGTTACAGCGTGTAAGGTGCTTGCCATAATGTTCCATTTCGTGCATCATTTTCGGCGTGCGTGGTGTTTGCCACATGTGTCATTTCGTGCATCATTTTCATTTTCGAATGGCTTCACGCAGTTCGCTGGGACGCTGGCCGTGGAGGAATGTTTCAGACCTACTCGAATGGATTCGATACAAATGATGAAAAGCACTAGCAAACGTCATAAGTTCTTTCGGGGTGTCTGGCACTCGGTTCTGTTTCGTTCATCGTTTCATTTGTACTCAGCTTTTATTACCCGTGGGAACAAGTCGTGGTGGAACATTTGACACCGACTCGGACATATTCAAAATGCATGCCGAAATGAGTGGAATCACATATGAAGTCCACTCGATGTGTTTCGCACTTAGTTTCATCTCGTGCAGCGTTTTCGAACGGGCGCCGCTTGTTGCATTCTTTCGTGCTCAACGCGGAGAAATGTTTCACAACAACTCGGACGGACTCGAAATGAATGCCGGAATGTGCTTGGGCAAAAATGAAGTTCATTCGGCATGATTGGAACGAAGTTTCGTGTCGTGCACCGTTTTGGTACGCGTGTAGTTTACAGTACCATTAGGGACCCATCGTGCATGAATATTTCACATCGACTCGGACGTACTCGAAATGCTTGTCGAAATGGGATAGGGGCATATATGAAGTCCATTCGGGGAGTTTGACAACAATTTTCCTTTCGTGCATCGCTTCCGTCCGGACGCAGCTTGCAGAACACCTTGCGACCCGTCGCGGAGGGATGTTTCCACACTCACTCGGACGTATTCGAAATGAATGCAGAACTGTAGCAGCAATGCATGGAAAGTCCACTCGCGCAGTTTGGCCTACATTTTACTTTCGTGCATCGTTTTGATACGCACGCAGCTTGCAGCACCCGTTGGCACCTATCGCGGAGAAATGTTTTGCACCGACCCGGATGCAACAGAAATGCATGCCGAAATGAGCTTGGGCGCACATGAACTCTATCCAGGGTGTCTGCCACAAGCTTTCTTTTCGTACTCATTCTGGTACGAACGTGACTTGTAGTACCATTTGTCCTGTAGGTTTCACAACGACACTGATGAGCCCAAATTGCTTGCTAAAATGAGCTACGGCAGACATGAAGTCCATTCTGGTCGATTGACACTCAGCTTCATCTTATGCGTCGTTTTCTTGTGAAAATCCTTGCACCATACAGTACACGCCGCGGAGGAATGTTTCACACGACTCGGAGAGATTCAAAATGCTTGCCGAAATGTGCTTGGGCATATATGAAGTTCATTCGGCATGTTTGGAACAATGTTTTCTTTTTTGCACCATTCTTGTACGCGTGTAGTTTACATTACCATTAGGGACCCATTGTGCATGAATGTTTCGGTTCGAGCCGGACGTACTCGAAATGCTTGCTGAAACGGGCTAGGGTGCATATGAAGCCCATTCGGGGAGTTTGACACCGAGTTTCTGTAACACCCCGGCATTTAATATGCCCGAATGCTACCAAACATAAGCTAAACAACAACTAAAAATCACATTTAAACATAAATTCCAGCAAAGGTACATATGCTAAAAACCGATATTTCGACAGCATCTCCTTTGTTTTTTCATGAATTAACACAATATCAATATCATGGCAAGATATATCATAGCACACGACATCTAAAACATCAACATAAATGGATGTATCATCAAACTACGCCAATAATACCACGCTCAACCACTTCATAAACTATAACGAAGCAAATAAGGGATCACAAGCATGCTAGATTAAACCATACATTAACTTTATGGCACAACTCTTAAAATCATGTCTCCAAGTGATTAATCATAGACTATGATGGTGGAGCTACGTGTAGAAGTGTAGCTAAACCCCTTTTTCCCGCATGCCGATATCAAAGTACCTAAAAACAACATAAAACACAAGCGTGAGTTCGAAAACTCAGCAAGCATATTGTAATGAACAACAAGATCATTTACAAGACAATAATACCTCACATCACATATAACATCTCATACTTGAGCACATAACAACATCATCATCATTAAAAAAAATGTATTGCAATGCAATGCAATGCAATGTTATGCTCATATCTCCATGGAAACTCATACCAGTATGGTTGAGTACACACCCGTCGGTGTGCACCCTCTCCCCCCCTTCCATCCCGAAGATGGAGGGTGCCTACTCCTCGCTTCCACAACCCATGGTAGATGGAATCACGATGTAGGACTTACTCTAATGGCTCTCCGGATTAGTCATAACTTTCTCACCGACCTTCCCGGATTAGTTAATGACTTTCTCACCGCCCGGGCCATGTAACATGTCATGCATGCAACTATGCCAATTATCATATTTCACATGTACATAAACATATGGCAACTCATCATGACAAATATAAACACATGGCATCGAACCATGATAATCATACTCAATATTTCATTGGAAAACAGCAAGCATGGCAAGTGAGCATAGCAAGTGTTCAATCTTTCACCCAATATCAACAAACAACCTACAATCCGCTATACATTACAACACACTTGCCTCAACCGCGGGCGACGGATTTGCGGGAAGTAGAAGGCACTCCCGGGGTCACACCTCCTGCACAGGGGTATCACACAATCACAATCATAACCACAAAACAGTACGCAAACCCCCATCTAACCCGACATTGCCCACTACTTGCAAACCTAAAAACAGAGGTTCTGTCCCGGCGGGACAGCAGCATTGCAAAGGCCATAACTTGAGTTCTGGGACTCCAAATTGATTAAACGAGTACTCCATCGCAAAGCTTAGGAAATTTCCTACCTTTTTCTAGTTATACGGAAAGACTGATTCGGACTCTAAAATTGTTTAATCTACAGATTACTACGATCTGTTCCAATCGCGTCACAGATTTTAACACGCTCGGTAAAACGGCCATAACTTTCAAACGGCTGATCGGATTTTAACGTGCTTTATGTCCACGGAAAGATAATTAAATTATCTACAACTTATTTTAAGTCCGTATGGACATATTCGGATTCTAAATCGACAAAAACTCGAACCCTAGCCCGACTGCTCAATCTGCCCGAAAACAGAAACGTGGCAACGTCTAGATCTAACCCAAAGAACTCCAATCCAGCACCACCAATTGATCTAAAAACTTGATAATCACCCTAAGAACAGTACCTAGATCAATTCCAAGGATCCCCATGATTATACCTTTGCCCAACGAACGAATCTCCAATAGATCTCCTCGCGGATCGCTCCTCGCTCCACGCTCCTTGCTCCTCGCTCCAACGGATGGATCCACAAGGTGCAGAGGTGTGGAGACCACCCTAGGGCAGCAAGGGGGTGGAGGAGAGGTGGTGGAAAGGTGGGGAGCAATGGGGCAAAGGGGGAGGTGGAGGCGCACAAGAGGGAGAGGGAGAGGGGGTGGCGGCTAGGGCTTAGGAGGGGAGGTGGGGCGCCCAAGGGCAGGGGAGCACGCCCAAAAGGCTGGTGGGGAGCCCTTTTACCAGCCCCCACACCCAATCCTAGTCCGTTACGGAGACCTACTCCATCCCACCAAAGCCCACCAAGGCCCAAACTCCCCCGGGAAGGCCCAAAACCCTAAACGGCCCTAAACGCCTTTAAAAGCTTATTAACCTCCATATCCTATAGTTTTAACCTTAATTCCACATCTCATAATGTTATTAACCTTATCATGCACGTTAAATAAGGTTACGACACTCGTGGCGACATAAAAACGCGAGAAAACCTAAGCGAAAGGTTTTATTCTCTAGTTTCACCTTCTATAACGTCACACCAAACCATAGTGTCACATTCTTCCCCTTCAACAGGATTCGACCTCGAATCCGAAGGACGCCAAAAACAGCAACAAAGTCCCCAAGGGACAAAAGGCTTCTCTGCAGCACAAAACATTCGCACAACGACTAGAACCGGAAACAAACGACAAACGAGTTCCCAAAACCAACACTTAAAGAAAAAGTGTTGATCTAGCTCAACTAAGGGCAACCGCTCACAGTTCAACTTTCAATTCAAATCCCAAACAGAATCTGCGTTTCAACCTCGAAGGGCTTCAACAACCCAAAACGCTCGAATCCTCACGACAAACACCTCACACTTCTATCACAACCTACCTGACTACACACTGCAATAAACTCAACATGACATAATCAAAGGAAGTCACAATTCCTTTAACGACCTCTCTTCATTCCCGAAAGTTTCCATCGAGGGGAAATAACTCATTAAGGCACACTAGCCCTTCCGATACACGATCATACTAACATTTTATTCCATCCTTTCCCAGGCAAGACTCAAACCCAAAAACAACTAGTGAAGACAACTGCTCACGGCAGGGCAATTATCACCGATCTACCGTCAACTTCACTTCCACCCATCGCTACTCTTAGTAAAGGTTAAACCCATACATCATCAACCTCCATCACAAACCACCCTTATACCACTAAGGTTCGACACCTAGCCCAAGCTAGGATCGAAAACCTTACCAAACCATAATTGGTTCCTTTCTTAAGAGGGTCTCGCCCTCACACAAAAATACTTAGCTATCAAGCCCAAGTGTACACACAACAACTCAAACCCAAAGCATTAACAACCATTTTGGAAAGAATTCGGCAACATCCAAGCCAAAACACAAAGGAAGCATAAATCCCCTACATCACAACCAACATACCAGAAATTGTTCATTGCTTTTTTTCATACTAGAAAGCAAGGGAAATCTCGTTTCATGACATAAATGCACACTCTTCAGGAGCACTCCGGATTAGTCATATCTCCATATATGACTTTCTCACCGACCTGGCTCAACGACTCTTTTATCATTTAACATGTAAAAACGATGTCATGTTTACTTTTCACCATTCCCTCATCATGTAACCACACTACCGAATAGTCATTCACATGATGACTTTTGCCTCGGTATCATATGAATAAATCTCGAATAACATCGAGAGTTGCACTAATTCATATAAACTATGACGGCAACATCGTTAATCAACAAAACACCACATCGTGTGAAAACCCATCTTCGATTTAACACTAGCTTTGCAACACCTCGCAAAATCAAACTCAACCCTTTGGAACAGTAACATCGACTCCAAAATCAAACATCTGCAGACACAAGCGCCATAAATTTTTATCAAAAGAGGGAAACTCAATCCAAAAGAAAACTCTTCACTAACCAAATTCACTTATGAAACATTCATAAAAATCCAGACTTGTAAAACACCCGCACACCGCACACATTTTCCAAATGACTCCAACTCTAGTCAAATAGAGTTACACATCAAGGGCTTAACTCAAAAGTTTCCAACACAACCCTTTATGACCATCTGCTTCCTTTTAAAATTAATTCCAAAGATAAATCGGTCATAACGCGAAAGGCGCGATCCACTCAAAAACTTTTGGATGTAAACTCAAACTCACAACACGAACTAAACAAATTCGCCAAAACCAAAGGTCGACACCAACCACTACGAGTTTTGGGAAACTCAAACTCAACATAAGTAACACCTCAACCGAAAGCATTCAACCGAGATGGCAAACAACCAAACCAGTTTCAAAGGTTTTTAGACAACAAATTTCAAAGATGAAAGGAACCATCTCTAGTACTCCACTACGCTTTCCATTAAAGACTTCAATAATCACTATTTACTATCCGAGGAGCCCCAACACAATTCAACCGAAAGTTTCACAACAAATTCTTCCTCTAGTTACCATTCCCAACATTTTTTAATAAGGGTTTATGATGCTTATCAAAAGGCACCCAACCAAGACTATAATGACATGATCCCCACGGCTCACCGAATCATAATACATCTTATTCTAAATTTGAAACATAGTACTTCCACAAATCTTTCAGCAAGATCAACCTATAAATTTCATACCACCTATATATTCACGTCTCGACAACCGAACCTTATTCAGTTAAACAACGACTTCAACATGTAAATATTATCTCTACAAGACAAAGTTCATAACTAGGATTCCAAGGCATACATTCATTAAGGATGAAATTGTACATCATGTTAATTATCCAAAGCTCACTCCATCGCAACATGTTAAAATTTTCCTCTATTTTAACCATGGTTTTCCAACGAATAATCTAAACAGTTACCACAACTACTTAGTCATCAATAACAACAAATGGGCATAATCATCAACCAACAACATTACTTTTAGCTACCCTATACATAGGTGATAACAAAATTACCACCACACAACATACCCCCACTATTTAAAATAGACTGAATACTAGCATTAACACTACCATTAACAACATCATTAACAATAAGTCTTATGTCTTCTCCATTGATATCAATACTAGCATTGTAGCGACACAACAGCATACTTCGAAAGATACTAGTAGTTTGCAACAACATAAATAGCAACTCTAATCAACATCCAAATTAAAGTCACTAGTCAACACGATTAAATTTCTCTATTAATCCATTAGATTAGAACATCTTTAACAACCAAAGAAAGTTTCTTTTACAATAACAATGAGTCTACATCATCTTAATGTTTTAACTATGCATCAAAGTTTAAACTTTTAACATTAACAAGGATCATAAGCACATTTAAAGCAAGGCAACAGATTCTAAGCATGTACATTAACACATTTAATCATTCTCGCTAAGAGTAAACTGCAACACTAGTAGTCTATTTATTCTCAAGCTAGAGATATTAATCACATTGAATTGATTCAACTCAAAATTTAACTTAGCAACACATCAATCCATAAACCACATTGTTACCTACTACATAACATGCTAAACATCAATTCTTACTAGGGACAAATGATTTCAGTCAAAAGACTACTTTGTTTACAGCATTTTAGTTTTAAAACTCATCCCAAGTTCATAAGGAAAATTTGACTCTCAAAATTGCAATGAGACAAACCCAAACTTGGTCATGCAAAGGAATTCTCCAAAACACTTTTTAAATCTCAAAGACTCCTACTGGAGGGAACCAATCGATCAAATATACCTTTGCAAATAAACCCTAACTCCAAACTTTCACAAAATAGGAAGGGTTCTTCAAAGATGATTTTCTTAAACCAGCAAAATAACGAATCAAACACCACTTACTTCTACAAAGACACTGAACTTCAGCCCTGACAGCCAGGTCTGGCATAACTCCGTAATAACTCCGTTAACCTTGGAGAAAGACAAACACAGGGATAAATTTGAATGCTTCTTCCCCATAAAGCCATCAACAAACTAATCATTAAAACTGGAAAGGCGCCCAAAAGAAGCGCAACACTAGACTCCTCTTCTTCGTCTTCAACCAAGGAAGACAAAACCACACACCGCATACGGAACAATCCGCAAAAACCCAACATTTTTCATTTGATTCAAATCTACTAAAGCCAAGAAAAGCAAAGAACACCGACCGTCAGAACGGCAAAGAACATACGAAGGAAACCACCACCAAACTCTTCTATTTGACTCCAGTCAACTACCCGATCTACAACAGAGAGGGTAAGCACTCTTCTCCTACAGGGGTTAATAGTTCTTCGGTGATGGCGCTAACCGGCCATACCGTCAAACCTCGCCCTTACTATGAACAAAAAGAGGTGACCGAAACCCTTCGGTACCACAATTCCACTCTATCACAACAACAAGAGCAATTCAGTCATTTATCTCATAGACATAGCAACATGCTTTATCAAAGGAAGCATTCAACATCATAACTTAAATACAACATTTAAGCATAAAGAAACGATACCCATACCCTTTCCTCATGCATCCATTGTGTGTCAAATTTTAGATTAGTTATACCACTTTTGTAAGTTTTAATGTTGCTATCCTATAACAAAATTTTAGTTAAGACCTAAGCCATGTTTCTAAGTTATTCCACATCATATTTTAGTTTTTCCCTATAGCATGACACTAAAAATTCACATTCCAAGGACCTACAGCCCGCTCTGATACCAACTGTAACACCCCGGCATTTAATATGCCCGAATGCTACCAAACATAAGCTAAACAACAACTAAAAATCACATTTAAACATAAATTCCAGCAAAGGTACATATGCTAAAAACCGATATTTCGGCAGCATCTCCATTGTTTTTTCATGAATTAACACAATATCAATATCATGGCAAGATATATCATAGCACACGACACCTAAAACATCAACATAAATGGATGTATCATCAAACTACGCCAATAATACCACGCTCAACCACTTCATAAACTATAACGAAGCAAATAAGGGATCACAAGCATGCTAGATTAAACCATACATTAACTTTATGGCACAACTCTTAAAATCATGTCTCCAAGTGATTAATCATAGACTATGATGGTGGAGCTACGTGTAGAAGTGTAGCTAAACCCCTTTTTCCCGCATGCCGATCTCAAAGTACCTAAAAACAACATAAAACACAAGCGTGAGTTCGAAAACTCAGCAAGCATATTGTAATGGACAACAAGATCATTTACAAGACAATAATACCTCACATCACATATAACATCTCATACTTGAGCACATAACAACATCATCATCATTAAAAAAAATGTAAAGCAATGCAATGCAATGCAATGTTATGCTCATATCTCCATGGAAACTCATACCGGTATGGTTGAGTACACACCCGTCAGTGTGCACCCTCTCCCCCCCTTCCATCCCGAAGATGGAGGGTGCCTACTCCTCGCTTCCACAACCCATGGTAGATGGAATCATGATGTAGGACTTACTCTAATGGCTCTCCGGATTAGTCATAATTTTCTCACCGACCTTTCCGGATTAGTTAATGACTTTCTCACTGCCCGGGCCATGTAACATGTCATGCATGCAACTATGCCAATTATCATATTTCACATGTACATAAACATATGGCAACTCATCATGACAAATATAAACACATGGCATCGAACCATGATAATCATACTCAATATTTCATTGGAAAACAGCAAGCATGGCAAGTGAGCATAGCAAGTGTTCAATCTTTCACCCAATATCAACAAACAACCTACAATCCGCTATACATTACAACACACTTGCCTCAACCGCGGGCGACGGATTTGCGGGAAGTAGAAGGCACTCCCGGGGTCACACCTCCTGCACAGGGGTATCACACAATCACAATCATAACCACAAACCAGTACGCAAACCCCCATCTAACCCGACATTGCCCATTACCTGCAAACCTAAAAACAGAGGTTCTGTCCCGGCGGGACAGCAGCCTTGCAAAGGCCATAACTTGAGTTCTGGGACTCCAAATTGATTAAACGAGTACACCATAGCGAAGCTTAGGAAATTTCCTACCTTTTTCTAGTTATACGGAAAGACTGATTCGGACTCTAAAATTGTTTAATCTACAGATTACTACGATCTGTTCCAATCGCGTCACAGATTTTAACACGCTCGGTAAAACGGCCATAACTTTCAAACGGCTGATCGGATTTTAACGTGCTTTATGTCCACGGAAAGATAATTAAATTATCTACAACTTCTTTTAAGTCCGTACGGACAGATTCGGAGTCTAAATAGACGAAAACTCGAACCCTAGCCCGACTGCTCAATCTGCCCGAAAACAGAAACGTGGCAACGTCTAGATCTAACCCAAAGAACTCCAATCCAGCACCACCAATTGATCTAAAAACTTGATAATCACCCTAAGAACAGTACCTAGATCAATTCCAAGGATCCCCATGATCATACCTTTGCCCAACGAACGAATCTCCAATAGATCTCCTAGCGGATCGCTCCTTGCTCCACGCTCCTCGCTCCTCGCTCCTCGCTCCTCGCTCCAACGGATGGATCCACAAGGTGCAGAGGTGTGGAGACCACCCTAGGGCAGCAAGGGGGTGGAGGAGAGGTGGTGGAGAGGTGGGGAGCAATGGGGCAAAGGGGGAGGTGGAGGCGCACAAGAGGGAGAGGGAGAGGGGGTGGCGGCTAGGGCTTAGGAGGGAGGTGGGGCCCCCAAGGGCAGGGGGAGCACGCCCAAAAGGCTGGTGGGGAGCCCTTTTACCAGCCCCCACACCCAATCCTAGTCCGTTACGGAGACCTACTCCATCCCACCAAAGCCCACCAAGGCCCAAACTCCCGAAGGCCCAAAACCCTAAACGGACCGAAACGCCCGAAAAGCTTATTAACCTCCATATCCTATAGTTTTAACCTTAATTCCACATCTCATAATGTTATTAACCTTATCATGCACGTTAAATAAGGTTACGACACTCCGTGGCGACATAACACTTCAACCGGCCCAAAAACGCGAGAAAACCCTAAGCCGAAAGGTTTTATTCTCTAGTTTCACCTTCTATAACGTCACACCAAACCATAGTGTCACAGTTTCGTTTCTGCATCGTTTTCATTCGGACGCAGCTTGCAGTACCCCTGGTGACCCGTCACGGAGGGATATTTCGCACTCACTCGGACGTATTCAAAATGAATGCAGAATTATGCTGAAACGCACAGGCGAACATCGTAAGTTAATTCTGGGTGTTTAGCACTCAGTTTCGTTTCGTGCATCGCTTACGATTTTTTCAGCTTAGGAACTCGTCGTTGTGGAATATTCCACGGCGACTCGGACGGATTCGAAATGCATGCCTAAAAGAGTTACCACACATATGAATTGCATTCGGTGTATTTGGCACTCGGCTTCATTTCGTTCACCGTTTTCGTTTCGTGCCGCAATGTTTCATTTTGGCGTGCTAGGTTGCAGCGTGTAAGGTGCTTGCCATAATATTCCATTTCGTGCTTCATTTTCGGCGTGCGTGGTGTTTGCCACAATTTGTCATTTCGTGCATCATTTTCATTTTCGAATGGCTTCCGCTGCAGTGCCCGTTGGGACGTGTCGTGGAGGAATGTTTCAGACCTACTCGAATGGATTCGATACAAATGATGAAAAGCACTAACAAACATCATAAGTTCTTTCAGGGTGTCTGGCACTCGGTTCTGTTTCGTTCATTGTTTCGTTTGTACTTAGCTTTTATTACCCGTGGGAACCCGTCGTGGTGGAACATTTGACACCGACTCGGACATATTCAAAATGCATGCCGAAATGAGTGGAAGCACATATGAAGTCCACTCGATGTGTTTCGCACTCAGATTCATCTCGTGCAACGTTTTCGAACGGGCGCCTCTTGTTGCATTCGTTCGTGCTCAACGCGGAAAAATGTTTCACAACAACTCGGACGGACTCGAAATGCATGCCGGAATGTTCTTGGGCAAATATGAAATTCATTCGGCATGATTGGAACGAAGTTTCGTGTCGTGCACCGTTTTGGTACGCGTGTAGTTTACAGTACCATTAGGGACCCATCGTGCAAGAATATTCCGCATCGACTCGGACGTACTCGAAATGCTTGTCGAAATGGGATAGGGGCATATATGAAGTCCATTCGGGGAGTTTGACACCAATTTTCCTTTCGTGCATCGCTTCCGTCCGAACGCAGCTTGCAGAACACCTTGCGACCCGTCGCGGAGGGATGTTTCCACACTCACTCGGACGTATTCGAAATGAATGCAGAACTGTAGCAGCAATGCATGGAAAGTCCAGTCGCGCAGTTTGGCCTACATTTTCCTTTCGTGCATCGTTTTGATACGCACGCAGCTTGCAGTACCCGTTGGCACCTATCGCGGAGAAATGTTTTGCACCGACCCGGATGCAACAGAAATGCATGCCGAAATGTGCTTGGGTGCACATGAACTCTATTCAGGGTGTCTGCCACAAGCTTTCTTTTCGTACTCGTTCTGGTACGAACGTGACTTGTAGTACCATTTGTCCTGTAGGTTTCACACCGACACGGATGAGCCCAAATTGCTTGCTAAAATGAGCTACGGCAGACATGAAGTCCATTCTGGTTGATTGACACTCAGCTTCATCTTATGCGTCGTTTTCTTGTGAAAATCCTTGCACCATACAGTACACGCCGCGGAGGAATGTTTCACACGACTCGGAGAGATTCAAAACGCTTGCCGAAATGTGCTTGGACATATATGAAGTTCATTCGGCATGTTTGGAACAATGTTTTCTTTTTTGCACCATTCTTGTACGCGTGTAGTTTACATTACCATTAGGGACCCATTATGCATGAATGTTTCGGTTCGAGCCGGACGTACTCGAAATGCTTGCTGAAACGGGCTAGGGCGCATATGAAGCCCATTCGGGGAGTTTGACACCGAGTTTCGTTTCGTGCATCGTTTTCATTCGGACGCAGCTTGCAGTACCCCTTGTGACCCGTCGCGGAGGGATGTTTCGCACTCACTCGGACGTATTCAAAATGAATGCAGAATTGTGCTGAAACGCACAAGCGAACATCGTAAGTTAATTCTGGGTGTTTGGCACTCAGTTTCGTTTCGTGCATCGCTTTCGATTTTTTTCAGCTTAGGAACTCGTTGTTGTGGAATATTCTGGGTGTTTGGCACTCAGTTTCGAAATGAATGCAGAACTGTAGCAGCAATGCATGGAAAGTCCACTCGCGCATTTTGTCCTACATTTTCCTTTCGTGCATCGTTTTGATACGCACGCAGCTTGCAGTACCCGTTGGCACCTATCGCGGAGAAATGTTTTGCACCGACCCGGATGCAACAGAAATGCATGCTGAAATGATCTTGGGCACACGTTGATGAGGACATCACTACCATGAATACGGCCATACATACAAACCCAATGGAAACCAACAATGTCATACAAGGGACAATTACTCGAGCTCGCGCACGTCAATTTAATTACCAGGTGAATGTGTTCCTAGGGTTGCATACAAATAATTGAATGAATGGAATGCTATTTAATCCTTACGATGATTTTGTTGTCCTTAGGAACCAAGGAGAAGGACTCCCAAACGTCAAGCATGAAGCCAATTCTTCCGGTGCACAAGTTATACTCGGATTCGGCCTCCCGGACAGCACCAACTTAAAACGACCATAACCTTTGATTCACAAGGGTGTTTGGGGGTCTATGAGTACTGGTTTGTAAGGTTTCGACGTCCTCTTTCCAACGGATCCGGCCCCATCCCCAAATTCCATCCGAGTCGACAGGAATCTGCAAAACAATTGGCGTCACTTTTCCAAACCGAGAAGACTTGGGCTTTGGGCCTTGTAATAGAGTTTTAGTTGGCATCCTACTGCTTTGGACGTGATTCCCACGCGCCTAGCTTTTATAAATAGCCAGACATCGGCTCCTTAGGGTTTTGGGTTTTAATTGATTAGTTTAGCCAAGTGCAAACTTGATCCTGCGAGTTGTGCTGGATAGCCACCTTGTCAAGATCGTCAGTAAGACTCCACTTTGTTTTGCTTCCAGTTTTATCCGCAATTTCAGATTGCTTATCCTATTGTTCTTGCTTGTTCTTCGGTTGCTTGCAGGAATTGAACCTCGTGTTCAGGTTGATCGTGCCTACGGCAAGATCAATAACCCCCTGGAGTTGGTTTAGCGATTGCTAAGGCGCATCATCGTCGTACGGTGTAGTCGGATCGTCAAAGTTGACTCCAACAAATCGATCGTTTGTTTCTCATCGAAAGATCGGGACACCCACAGTGCCATCACGGCGCCATCAAGTGGTATCAGAGCTAACCAGGTTGCTCGGTGAGAATTCTTTACCCTAGATTAGTAGATTGATATCTTTCCTATAGTCCAGAGAAGCGCCATCAGATTGGATCTCCCCATACCAAAACAATTTGAGCCTTGCAATTTCCTTTCCAAAGGTAATCGCGTTATTGAATTTTTGGTTGCATCGTCGTGTCGAGTTGCTGAATTATAGTTCTAGTTGGAGTCCAGGTCAGAAGAATTTTTTTTGTCTCCCACGGTGGTTTCGAGTTGTGTTCGGTTTCGGTCCCGAACTGTTAAAAGAAAAGAGGTGTTCGGACCGAAGCTTCTTTTCATCTAACTGATCGCCCACTGGTCGCCGCGCTTGTCTACCGACTGATCGCCCACCTGATAGCCGACTTCGTCGCCCGACTGGTCGCCCACTTGGTCGCCCTCCTGTTAGCCGACTGGTCGCCGCCAGACTAGTCGCCGTGCTTGTCACCCAACTGGTCGCTCACCTGATAGCCCACTGGTCGCCGCCTGACTGGTCGCCCACTTGGTCGCCCGACCGATCGCCCTCCTGTTAGCCGACTGGTCGCCCACCTGGCCGTCCGAATGGTCACACGACTGGTCGCCCACCTGGCCGTACGACTGGTCACACGATTGGTCTTCCGCCTGCATAGCACTTGAAAGAAAAACGAGTCGGATCGTTCCGCAAAAAAAAGAGTCTGGAACAGATCCGAAAATTTTTATGTGCTAAACCTGTTTTCTTCCACCTGCATAGCCCTTTTAAGGTGCTAGATCGAATAAATGATAATGCATATAAGCTTGAACTTCCTGCAAGTTTGGGGTTAGCCCCACCTTTAACATTGCAGATTTGAAGCCTTATTTGGGTCAAGAAGATGAGCTTGAGTCGAGGACGACTCTCTTTCAAGAGGGGGAGGATGATGAGGACATCACTATACCGGATGCACCCATGACCTCAACTCCACCATCCCCTATATAAGGTCCTATCACAAGGGCACGTGCACGACAGTTAAATCAACAGGTGAACTCGTTCCTCGGGTTGCATAATTTTACTTTTGAGGATAGACTGCTACCTAATAATATTCTCATACTTAGGAACCATGGCAAGGATCAGCAAGGGAATCAATTTTCGTCCAACCAGGTCAACATGCAAGGTGGGAACGCAAAAGAGCTCAACTCGGCCTTCAATGACCAGTCTGAATTCAAATGGACCTAGAGAATGCAAACGGACTCCGATTGGGGCATGTGAATACTTGATCAAAAGATAATTTCGTCCTCTTTCCGATGGATCTGGCCTCACTTTAAAATTCCACGCGAGTCAATCACAGCAAGCAAAACACTTCGGCTATCTCAGACTCTTCGGTTGCTGCGCCACCATTATTGTTGGGCTAAGTTCCCATGTAACTTAAAGTGGTGTAAGAGCCCCCCTAGCAGCCAACTCGTGGGTATATGTATCTTGGACCAGATCCATCTTATTTTCCTTAGGTTTTGTTAAGTTTAGTTGCCCCCATGTGTGGAACTACAACCTTGTTCTCCTGACTCGGCTAGAGCAGCAGTAAACAAGTTCAGAACCTCAGTTCATGTGTGTGCTTTATTCTTGTTCTTGCTAGTTCTTCGGTTGCTTGCAAGAATAGACCTTCGTGGTCAGGTCATCCATGTCTTGGCATGGTTGATAACGATTAGGAGCGTGGTTTAGCGATTGCGGGCGCTTATCCTTGCGTGGTTCGTAGCCGGATCGTCAAAGTCATTCTCTGCCAAATCGAAGTTATCCCCTCACCAGAAGATCGGGAACTCGTGTGCGCATCATTTGGTATCAGAGCGAAGGTTTACTGGTGAGTTTTTAGTTGTTTGATTGTGTTCTTCCTAGTGTCCAGAAAATTTGCCCCACAAAAAGATTGTTGTCCATTGTCCAAACCCCGTTGTGCCATCCAATTGTTCAATTTAAGTTTGCTTAATTGTGTTTGCGTTCATTCTAGCGTTGTCTTGTTGCTGTTCATCTTTTGTTCATTTTCCCCACATCAAAATCCATCCACAAGAACCAAAATCGAAACATTGCATCTCGGGCAGAATCTGTCCATTTGCGCAGCTGTCACCAAAAAATCAGCTGCAGATTTTTGAGTGAAACCAAAAAGAGCAGCTTCGTGACTTATTGTTCTATCTTTCTACCAAATTTCACACTCATACATGAAAGCAACTGAAATCTGCAAGTGTTTCTTTCGGACCTAGTTGCTGTTCTAAAATCTGCAGCTGAGCACATTTGTGAATTTTGTGCGAATTTTTCAGATGGTTTTCTGAAATTTCGCCCAAACTAAAAGTTGTTGGAAAAGTCGTCAAGAAGAAGAGAAAAAAAGAATATTTGCAAAAGAGGCTTCTGACAAAAAGTTACGGCCAAAATACCAATCTGCTGTCCGGTGGACAGAAAACAGCAAGTTACAAAGTTGGATCAATTTTGTGCTTTCATGTTTCCAATTGCATATCTCTGTGTTGCTATGTGTTTACCACTTGTATCCATATCCACACATTTGCTTTAGCCTATTTTCCACCCTTGTTTGATTAGCAACATAGGCTAAGTGCTAGTTTCGAACAATTACTCAATTTATGCAAATCTGAGATTAATTGATTGTTTTCCATTGCTACTAAGTATACACAGTCTATCCAAGCTCCACTCTCTACTAACCTCACAGGTGATAGCCTTGCAATCGCTTTGCTCACGCTTGAGATCAGTTTATCACGAACCAGTCGCCGGTTGCACC
This sequence comes from Rhipidocladum racemiflorum, assembly GCA_036346355.1. Lineage (NCBI taxonomy): Eukaryota > Viridiplantae > Streptophyta > Magnoliopsida > Poales > Poaceae > Rhipidocladum > Rhipidocladum racemiflorum. Next base: position 56,717,634 of record CM070571.1, read on the forward strand.
GCTTGCTACATTAGTAAGAATTGGTAAGAGCTTGGTAAGAGCTTGAGAGGAAGTGCCCTGATCAATTTCACCAATTAGTAGTGGATAGGGAACTACATATCTTTGTGTGTTTTCCTGTTATTACTAACCATGGCAGATGAAGGAGGCAGCAATGAGGGAAATCGAGCTGATGTTCTGACACCCTGTTCGAGAGGAATCATACAACACTTCACACGATTACTCAATGAATATGCTGAAAATCATGATAACGCATTGGCTCAGATCAACGAAAACCTCGCCACCATCCATGATCGAGTTGATCATCTTGAGGGACAACAGCCACCACTTGCTAAAAATGTGGCCAATGATGCACCAGAACAAAACGGCGCACATGGACGCCAACCGTGGTACGCTCCCCGTGCCCGGGCAAATGAGGTAGAGAACAATTATGCTGCTGACACTGAGGATGATGATGGATTTAACTCCAATAATGATCGAGATCATCGACGACTTCGACAGAATCGGCAAGGTATGGGTAGAAATCAACGAGAACCTCGAGAGGTACATAATGATCCCATGGGAAATATTAAGTTTACAATACCTTCATTTGATGGAAAATATAACCCTGATGCTTATCTTGATTGGGAGCTAGCGGTAGAACAAAAATTTGCATGCTATGACTTTCCTGAAGATAGAAAAGTTAGGGCTGCCACTAGTGAGTTCACTGCTTTTACCTCCATTTGGTGGAGTGAGGCTTGTAGAAATCATGATAACATACCTAGAACATGGAATGCACTAAAAAGAATGTTGAGAGCTAGATTTGTTCCTTCTTACTATGCTCGTGACTTGCTCAACAAATTGCAACGATTAAACCAAGGAAGCAAATATGTAGAAGAGTATTATCAAGAAATGCAAATTGGTGAGTTACGATGTGGTCTAGAAGAGAATGAAGATGCTAAGATGGCTAGATTTCTAGGTGGGCTCAATAGAGAAATTCAGGACATACTTGATTACAAAGAATACAACTCTATCACTCATTTGTTCCATCTTGCTTGTAAAGCTGAAAGGGAAGTACAGGGATGACATGCCAAGCTAAGAGGGAATTTTGGAGGTTCCTTTTCGTCACGACCAAACCAAGTGCAAGAAAAGTCTCCATCCACCACTTCTGGTCGTGTACCTCCACATTCCAACCGTGGGCGTCCTGCTACCTCTACTTCCACTCCAATGCATGTTTTGGAAACCAAATAGCCTCGGCACAAGCTCCTGCTAAGAGTGCTTCTTTAGTTGCATCCACAGGCCGCACTCGCGATGTGCAATGCCATCGTTGCAAAGGATTTGGACACATGATGCGTGATTGTCCAAGTCAACGTGCTCTAATTGTGAGGGACGATGGTGAGTATACCTTTGCTAGTGATATTGAGGAAGATCTTGCTTTAGCTGCAACTAACCCTGCAGGTGAGAATGAAGAGAATAAAAATGAGGAGCAGCAATTGGGTGCTGACATTTCAGACAAGTACATGAGCATCATTGTAAAGCGTGTACTTAGCGCTCAAATGGAGAGTGTTGAACAAAATCAGCGCCACAACTTGTTCCAAACTAAATTTGTTATCAAAGAGCACTCTGTGCGAGTCATCATTGATGGAGGGAGTTGTAATAATCTTGCTAGCATGGATATGGTCGAGAAGCTTGGCTTGACCACAACACAGCATCCACATCCTTACTACATTCAGTGGTTCAACTCTAGTGGAAAGGTTAAGGTAACAAGAATGGTAAGATTGCACTTTTCACTCGGTTCATATCATGATCATGCTGATTGCGATGTTGTCCCTATGCAAGCATGCTCTTTGCTATTAGGTAGACCTTGGCAATATGATAAAGATGCTTCCCATCATGGTAGAACTAATCAATACACTCTCATGCATAAAGGAAAGAAAATTGTTTTGCTTCCTATGACCCCAGCTGCAATTCTAAAAGATGACTTGGAGAGAGCTGAAAGAGAAAAGGAAAGTGCTAAAAGTGAAAATCAGAGTGTAGCCAACAAGTTAGCACAACCGAGGAAGAAAGAATCTAATCCTAAGAAAACTGAAATCAAGTTGAAAGGTGCTGTCATGCTAGCTACAAAATCTGATTTGAATGACATGATAGGAAGCAATGCTGAATGCTATGTTTTGATTTGCAAGAATGCTTTGTTTTGCTTGATAATATGCCTTCCTCTTTGCCTCCTGCGGTTGCTAACCTTTTGCAGGAGTTTGAGGATGTGTTTCCCGATGAGGTACCCCCAGGGGTGCCACCAATTAGGGGAATTGAACATCAAATTGACTTGATCCCAGGGGCATCTTTGCCCAACCGTGCGCCGTATAGGACAAATCCAGAGGAGACTAAGGAAATTCAGCGTCAAGTGCAAGACTTGCTTAACAAAGGGTATGTACGCGAGAGCCTTAGTCCTTGTGCTATTCCTGTGCTTTTTGTGCCAAAGAAAGATGGATCATGGCGCATGTGCGTAGATTGCAGAGCTATCAATAATATTACTGTCAGGTATCGTCACCCTATTTCTAGGTTGGATGATATGCTGGACGAGTTAAGTGGCTCTATGGTGTTTTCTAAAGTTGACTTGAGAAGTGGCTACCACCAAATTCGAATGAAACTTGGAGATGAATGGAAGACAGCATTTAAAACTAAATTTGGTTTGTATGAGTGGTTAGTTATGCCTTTCGGATTGACTAATGCCCCTAGTACATTTATGCGTTTGATGAATGAAGTTTTGCGCCCTCTCATTGGAAAATCTGTGGTGGTGTACTTTGATGATATCTTGATTTATAGCAAGTCACTTTTACGAACATCTTGACCATTTACGTGCTGTTTTTAATGCTCTACGTGATGCACGTTTGTTTGGTAACCTTGAGAAGTGCACCTTTTGCACCGATCGAGTCTCTTTTCTTGGCTATGTTGTAACCCCGCAGGGAATTGAGGTAGATGAAGCCAAGATTGAAGCAATCAAGAGTTGGCCGACTCCTAAAACGGTCACACAAGTGCGGAGCTTCCATGGACTTGCTGGATTTTATCACCGCTTTGTGAAGGATTTCAGCACCATAGCCGCCCCACTGAATGAATTGACGAAGAAAGGTGTTGTGTTCCATTGGGGTCAAGCTCAAGAAGATGCCTTCAACCTGTTGAAAAAGAAGCTTACCAATGCACCACTACTCCAACTTCCAGATTTTGGTAAGACCTTTGAGCTTGAATGTGATGCTAGCGGTATCGGCATTGGTGGTGTATTGATACAAGAAGGTAAGCATGTTGCCTATTTCAGCGAGAAATTGAGTGGACCTTTTCTTAATTACTCCACGTATGATAAGGAATTATATGCTCTTGTACGTTCCTTAGAAACGTGGCAACATTATTTATGGCCCAAAGAATTTGTTATACATTCTGATCATGAATCACTTAAGCACATTCGAAGCCAAAATAAGCTGAACCGTAGACATGCTAAATGGGTGGAATTCATTGAATCTTTTCCCTATGTCATTAAACACAAGAAAGGAAAGGATAATGTGATTGCTAATGCTTTGTCACGAAGATATGCAATGATGTCCCAACTTGATTGTAGGATTTTTGGATTAGAAACTATAAAGGATCTATATGCTCAAGACAATGAATTCAAGGAACCCTTGCTAAATTGTAAGGATGGAAAGAGTTGGAATAAATTTGTGAACAATGATGGCTTCTTGTTTAGAGCTAACAAGCTATGCATTCCAGCTAGCTCTGTTCGACTTTTGTTGCTACAGGAGGCTCATGGAGGAGGATTGATGGGACACTTTGGAGCCAAAAAGACAGAGGATGCGCTGGCAGCTCATTTCTATTGGCGATGAGACGCGATGTCGAACGCTATGTGGCACGCTGCACCACATGCCAAAAGGCCAAGTCCCGGTTGAACCCCCACGGTTTGTATATACCTCTTCCTGTCCCTAGTGTTCCATGGGAGGATATTTCAATGGACTTTGTTCTAGGATTGCCTAGGACAAAGAGGGGGAGGGATAGCATATTTGTTGTTGTTGATAGATTCTCAAAAATGGCACACTTCATTCCATGCCACAAGAGCGATGATGCCACTCACATTGCTGATTTGTTCTTTAAAGAAATTGTACGCTTGCATGGTATGCCTTCCACTATTGTTTCAGATCGTGATGCCAAATTCTTAAGCCATTTTTGGAGGACCCTATGGAACAAATTGGGGACCAAGCTGCTATTCTCCACCACCTGTCACTCCCAAATAGATGGCCAAACTGAAGTTGTCAACCGCACTTTGTCAACAATGTTACGGGCTGTTTTGAAGAAGAACTTGAAAGAGTGGGAGGAATGTCTTCCTCATGTGGAGTTTGCCTACAATCATGCAATACATTCCACTACAAAGGTCAGCCATTTCCAGGTAGTGTATGGCTTTAACCCTCATGCTCCCATAGACTTGTTGCCTCTTCCTTCTACCGAGAGGGTGAATTTAGATGCAAAAAAATGTGCTGATTTTATTCTCAAATTGCATGAAACTACAAAAGACAACATTGAGTGCATGAATGAGAAGTATAGAGTTCTTTGGTAGCCATGGTAGGAAACATTTAACATTTGAACCTGGTGATCTTGTCTCGCTACATTTGCGCAAAGAAAGATTCCCTGAATTGAGAAAATCTAAGTTGATGCCACGTCTTTGATGGCCCTTTTAAGGTGCTAGATCGAATAAATGATAATGCATATAAGCTTGAACTGCCTGCAGAGTTTGGGGTTAGCCCCACCTTTAACATTGCAGATTTGAAGCCTTATTTGGGTCAAGAAGATGAGCTTGAGTCGAGGACGACTCTCTTTCAAGAGGGGGAGGATGATGAGGACATCACTATACCGGATGCACCCATGACCTCAACTCCACCATCCCCTATGCAAGATCCTATCACAAGGGCACGTGCACGACAGTTAAATCAACAGGTGAACTCGTTCCTCGGGTTGCATAATTTTACTTTTGAGGATAGACTGCTACCTAATAATATTCTCATACTTAGGAACCATGGCAAGGATCAGCAAGGGAATCAATTTTCGTCCAACCAGGTCAACATGCAAGGTGGGAACGCAAAAGAGCTCAACTCGGCCTTCAATGACCAGTCTGAATTCAAATGGACCTAGAGAATGCAAACGGACTCCGATTGGGGCATGTGAATACTTGATCAAAAGATAATTTCGTCCTCTTTCCGATGGATCTGGCCTCACTTTAAAATTCCACGCGAGTCAATCACAGCAAGCAAAACACTCCGGCTGTCTCAGACTCTTCGGTTGCTGCGCCACCATTATTGTTGGGCTGAGTTCCCGTGTAACTTAAAGTGGTGTAAGAGCCCCCCTAGCAGCCAACTCGTGGGTATATGTATCTTGGACCAGATCCATCTTATTTTCCTTAGGTTTTGTTAAGTTTAGTTGCCCCCATGTGTGGAATTACAACCTTGTTCTCCTGACTCGGCTAGAGCAGTAGTAAACAAGTTCAGAACCTCAGTTCATGTGTGTGCTTTATTCTTGTTCTTGCTAGTTCTTCGGTTGCTTACAAGAATAGACCTTCGTGGTCAGGTCATCCGTGTCTTGGCATGGTTGATAACGATTAAGAGCGTGGTTTAGCGATTGCGGGCGCTTATCCTTGCCTGGTTCGTAGCTGGATCGTCAAAGTCATTCTCCGCCAAATCGAAGTTATCCCCTCACCGGAAGATCGGGAACTCGTGTGCGCATCACGATCCATTCGAATAATCATTGATGGTGGGAGTTGCAATAATCTAGCTAGCATGGACATGGTGGAGAAGCTAGCACTCTCCACTAGACCACACCCTCAGCCCTACCACATTCAGTGGTTCACCAACAGCGGCAAACTCAAGGTAACTCGCATGGTAAGAGTACATTTCGCTTTAGGTTCCTATCATGATTATGTTGATTGTGATGTCGTACCTATGCAAGCATGTTCTATGTTATTAGGTAGACCATGGCAATATGATAAGGATTGTTTACATCATGGTAGAAAAAATCAATACTCTTTTATGCATAAAGAAAAGAAAATTGTGCTACACCCAATGTCGCCTGATACCATTGTAAAGGATGAAATTGCTAGATCTAGCAAAGAGAAAAATCGAGAGAATTCTAAGAGTGAAAATCAGATTGTCGCCAAAGGACTTGAACAACATAAACAAAGAGAATCTAACCTTGATTGTGCCAAGCCGAATGAGATTAAATTGAAAGGTGCTTGTTTTCTTGCGACAAAATCTGATTTGAATGAGTTGGATGTTTGTAGGTATACATGCTATGCTTTGGTCTGCAAAGAAACTTTGTATTCACTAGAGGAGATGTCTCTATCTTTGCCTCCTGTTGTCACTAACCTTTTGCAGGAATACACTGACATCTTCCCAAAGGACATCCCCTCAGGGCTGCCGCCAATTAGAGGGATTGAGCATCAAATTGATCTCATTCCAGGGGCATCCTTGCCCAACCGAGCACCTTACAGAACCAACCCTGAAGAGACACAAGAGATACAACGCCAAGTTAAAGAATTGCTTGATAAAGGGTACGTACGTGAATCTCTTAGTCCTTGTCTTTGTACCAGTCATTTTAGTACCTAAGAAAGATGGAACATGGCGCATGTGTGTGGATTGTAGAGCAATTAATAATATCACCATTAGATATCGCCATCCTATTCCTCGGTTAGACGACATGCTTGATGAATTAAGTGGCTCTACTATGTTCTCTAAAGTGGATTTGCGTAGTGGGTATCACCAGATTCGCATGAAGTTAGGAGATGAATGGAAAACAGCATTTAAAACTAAGTTCGGATTATATGAGTGGTTAGTAATGCCTTTCGGGTTGACTAATGCTCCTAGCACTTTCATGAGGCGATGAACGAGGTGTTACGTGCTTTCATTGGAAAATTTGTGGTAGTTTACTTGATGATATCTTGATTTATAGCAAATCTTTAGAGGCTCATCTTGAACATCTATGTGCTATTTTTAATGCTTTACGCGATGCACGCTTATTTGGTAACCTTGAGAAGTGCACCTTTTGCACGGATCGAGTATCTTTTCTTGGCTATGTTGTTACTCCACAGGAATTGAAGTTGACCAAGCCAAGGTTGAAGCGATCTGAGTTGGCCGACTCCTAACACGGTCACACAGGTGCGAAGTTTTCTAGGACTTGCTGGATTCTATCGTCGTTTTGTGAAGGATTTCAGCACCATCGCTGCACCCATGAATGAGCTCACCAAGAAGGGTGTACCTTTTGCTTGGGGCAAGTCGCAGGAAGATGCCTTCAACATTCTGAAAGCTAAGTTAACCCATGCACCCTTACTCCAGCTTTCAGACTTTTCTAAGACTTTTGAACTAGAATGTGATGCTAGTGGAATTGGTTTGGGTGGTGTTCTGTTACAAGAAGGAAAACCTGTTGCTTATTTTAGTGAGAAGTTGAGTGGGCCTAGTTTGAATTATTCTACTTATGATAAGGAGTTATATGCGCTAGTTCGAACTTTAGAAACATGGCAACATTATTTATGGCCCAAGGAATTTGTTATACATTCTGATCATGAATCGTTAAAACATATTAGAAGTCAAGCTAAACTGAACCGTAGACATGAAAAGTGGGTTGAATTCATTGAGTCATTTCTTTATGTCATCAAACACAAAAAGGGCAAGGATAATGTCATTGCTGATGCCTTGTCTAGGAGATATACCATGCTCTCACAACTTGACTTCAAAATTTTTGGTTTGGAAATGATTAAAGAGCAATATGTGCATGATGATGATTTTAAAAATGTGTTGCTCAATTGTAAAGAGGGAAAAACTTGGAACAAATTTGTCCTCAATAATGGGTTTGTGTTTAGAGCAAACAAACTATGTATTCCAGCTAGTTCTGTTCGTTTGTTATTGCTACAGGAAGCGCATGGAGGAGGATTGATGGGACACTTTTGTGTGAAGAGGACGGAGGACATACTCGCTAGCCATTTCTTTTGGCCCAAGATGAGATGAGACGTGGAACGTTTCATCGCTCGCTGTTCTACATGTCAAAAAGCTAAGTCACGACTTAATCCACATGGTTAATACATGCCTCTGCCTGTTCCTATTGTGCCTTGGGAGGATATTTCTATGGACTTTGTTTTAGGACTTCCTAGAACAAAGAAGGGGAGGGATAGTATCTTTGTCGTTGTGGATAGATTTTCTAAAATGGCACACTTCATACCTTGTCACAAAAGCGATGACGCTACCAACATTGCTGACTTATTCTTTTGTGAAATTGTTCGCTTACATGGTGTGCCAAACACAATAGTTTCAGATCGTGACACTAAATTCTTAAGCCACTTTTGGAGAACTTTGTGGGCTAAATTGGGGACTAAACTTTTATTTTCTACTACTTGCCATCCCCAAACTGATGGACAAACCGAGGTCGTTAATCGAACTTTATCTACCATGCTTAGGGCTGTGTTGAAAAAGAACATTAAATTGTGGGAAGAATGCTTGCCTCATATTTAGTTTGCTTATAATCGGTCTATGCATTCTACAACTAAGATGTGCCCTTTTGAGATTGTATATGGATTTGTACCTCATGCTCCAATTGATTTGTTACCTCTGCCATCTTCGGAGAAATTGAATCTTGATGCTAAACAACGTGCTGATTTGATTATGAAAATGCATGAGACAACTAAAGAAAACATAGAGCGCATGAATGCTAAATATAAACTTGCTGGTAGTAAGGGACGGAAACATGTAACTTTTGAACCAGGCGATTTAGTTTGGTTGCATTTGCGAAAAGATCGATTCCTAGAATTAAGAAAATCTAAGTTGATGCCGCGAGCTGATGGTCCTTTCAATGTATTGGCAAAGATTAATGATAATGCATACAAGCTTGAATTGCCTGCAGATTTTGGGGTCAGTCCCACATTCAACATTGCCGATTTGAAACCATACTTGGGAGAAGATAATGAACTTGAGTCGAGGATGACTCAAATGCAAGAAGAGGAGGATGATGAGGACATCACTACCATGAATACGGCCATACTTACAAACCCAATGGAAACAAACAATGTCATACAAGGGCCAATTACTCGAGTTCGCGCACGTCAATTTAATTACCAGGTGAATGCGTTCCTCGGGTTGCATACAAATAATTTAATGAATGGAATGCTATTTAATCCTTATGATGATTTTATTGTCCTTAGGAACCAAGGAGAAGGACTCCCAAACGTCAAGCATGAAGCCAATTCTTCCGGTGCACAAGTTATACTCGGATTCGGCCTCCAGGATAGCACCAACTTAAAACGACCATAACTTTTGATCCACAAGGGTGTTTGGGGTCTATGAGTACTGGTTTGAAAGGTTTCGACATCCTCTTTCCAACGGATCTGGCCCCATCCCCAAATTCCATCCGAGTCGACAGGAATCTGCAAAACAATTGGCGTCACTTTTCCAAACCGAGAAGACTTGGGCTTTGGGCCTTGTAATAGAGTTGTAGTTGGTATCCTACTGCTTTGGACGTGATTCCCATGCGCCTAGCTTTTATAAATAGCCAGACATCGGCTCCTTAGGGTTTTGGGTTTTATTTGATTAGTTTAGCCAAGTGCAAACTTGATCATGCGAGTTGTGCTGGACAGCCACCTTGTCAAGATCGTCAATAAGACTCCACTTTGTTTTGCTTCCAGTTTTATCCGCAATTTCAGATTGCTTATTGTGAAATCATGTGCTGAAAAATTGGTTTTGAACTGAAAAATTAACTTAGAATTGGATTTGCAAAATGTGCTTGTGCATGTGCTTGACAATTTGACAAGAAGCAGTAAGTTTCGCTTTTGCGCCAGACCAAGCTCTCAAGAAACAGTAAGTTCCCCATCTGCAACGGACAAAGTTTTGAGTCTGTCGTAAACATGCTTTTGAACTCATTGAGCCAAACTCAATTTTCCTCAAAAACCAGTAAGTTGTGCATGTACAACGGACAAAGTTTTGAGTCTGTCGTAAACATGCTTTTGAACTCATTGAGCCAAACTCAATTTTCCTCAAAAACCAGTAAGTTGTGCATGTACGACGGACTAAGTTTTGGGTCTGTCGTGGACATGCTTTTGAGCGCATGAGCCAAACTCTTTTTTCCAAGGAACCGAGATTTTCACTTGTTCAACGGATCGATTTTGTTGGTCTGTCGTGAATGGACTTTTCTAGGGTTTTAATTTTGGTCCGTTGTGAACATGTTTTTGCTCGGTTTTGATGGCTTCTTGGAACAGAGACTTTCACGTGTACAACGGACCGATTTTGTTTGTCCGTCGTGAATGGACTTTTTCTAGTTTTTTATTCTTGGTCCGTTGTGAACGTGTTTTGCTCGGTTTGAATGTTTTGCAAAATTGAAATGGTTTGAATTTGAAATTATGAAATTTGTGATGATTTCATGATGCGTGTTTTGAAGTGGACTTTATGCAATGCTCATGTGAGTAGTTGCATGGATTGACTTTGAGTCAAGTCGTGGACTTGTGCTCGGATTTGTTTTGTGGTTTGTTCATGTGCAGGTATTGCTCGAAGATGAATGTGGTCGATGACGGGACCGGTACTAGGTTCATGGAGGAACTGAGGTTCGGGACTAGGTTCAGGAGGAACTGAGGTCTTGGTGGTCAAGGATGTCATGCGGGACGTTCGGGCTAAGGGAATGGTGCACATGAAGAATGGTTAGTCACGTGAGAATGGCAGGAGGTCATTCGCGTGCAAAGTGTTAGTCACGTGAGTATGGCAGGTGGCCATACGCGTGCAAAGTGTTAGTCACGTGAGTATGGTAGGGTTACCATACGCGTGCAAAAGTTGTACTCGGCCAGGTTGGGCCAACTAGAGTTGTGTTGGATACGGATTCCTTCTAGGGAATAGGAATCGTATTCTGGTTTGGTCCTTTAAATAGGAGGGGTTGTCTCCTGTTGAAGGGCACCAAGGAGAGCTGAGCGCATCAAGCTTTGAGCTTGGTTTTAGGGTTTGTACTCTTTTGATGAGAGTACTTTAGACAAAAGAAATAAAGATCAATTCTTCCAAGATTTTTGTGTGCTACAGTAACCACGTTGCTACAGTATTTTCTGTTTTGGTTCTTGTTTGCATGCTTGTTCTAATTGTAGATTGGTTTTTGATATTTGAGTTTCATCTTGATTTGATCCATCAAAAACCTCTCTAGGGTATTGATCTAGTGTTCCTCAAAGTTTTATTGATTAATCTTTTGTTGTTCTTGATCAACTTTCAAGTTTACGTTAGATCAATTCTCGTCAAGTTCTGGATCAGCAAGCTTACGAAGCTCATAACTTTTGATCCACAAGTCCGATCGAGCTGATTCTTTTTGGGTTTGATTCGTGTTGGAATCTAGTTTCTTGTGTCCAAATTTCAGATCGTTTCGACGGTTGGATCTCCAGTAATCCTCATTTTACCAAGCATCTATCAATCTATTTTTGTTGATTACGAGGCAATCTTTTGAATCCGAGTTGGGGTGTTCTTCCAGTAGATCAAAAATTTGGTTTTAGCTTCCGCACAATCATTCACCCCCCCTCTGATTGCTATATTCGTATACTTCGATCCTACAAGTGGTATCAGAGCGAGGTTTTTCTAATCTATCTTAACCGGTGATTAGATCAATGGATCGTTATTCGACAAAACCATGTGTGTTCGATGGTGTTGATTTTCAGTTTTGGAAGGCCAAGATGGAGGCGTTCATCCAAGCGCAGGGCCTCGCAATTTGGGAGAAGGTCTACAAGCCATACGAAGTTCCTGCAAACGACAACGTCAACGACGCCAATCGCGCACATGTTGAAGCAAACAGCAAGGCACGCAACTTGATCATCCAAGGATTGGGAAGAAGTGACTTCGACCGCGTGGTTCATCTTCGATCCGCATATGAGGTATGGAAATCTCTTTGTGATTACCATGAGGGTTCTAACACTGTCAAAGAGGTTCGCCAAGATATTTACAAAAAGGAATACATGCGTTTTGAGATGAAACCTAGTGAATCTGTAGATGACTTCTTTGCACGTTTTAATAAAATTCTTAGCAATCTACGTGTTGTTGGAGTTAGCTACACTGATGCTGCAAATGCTCGACAATTGCTTAGTGCTTTGGACATGTCGGTGTGGGAGATGAAAGTAACATCTATACAGGAATCTACTGTCATGAGCACACTTACATTAGATGTTCTTTATTCTAAACTGAAAACTCATGAATTAGATGTTCTTGCCAGGAAAGGGAATATTAAATCAATTGCTTTGATCTCTAACCCTAACATGTCAAATGCAAATTCTTCTTCTAGCTTTGCCTTGTCTTCCATGACTTCTTTAACAGATGAGCAACTTGAAGAGTTTCCTGAAGAAGATCTGGCACTACTCTCTTCTCGCTTTAACAAAGCCTTGCAGAACGTGAGAATGAGAAAGAGAGGTGGTCCTCCAAGATGCTATGAGTGTGGTGACCTCAACCATATTCGCACAAATTGTCCTAAGCTTGCAGGAAAAACATCAAAGGAGGAGAAGGACAACGACATAAGGAATGAGAAGAAAAGGTTCTCGTCAAATGATAGGAAGAAGAAGAGCTTCATCAACCGCAAGGTGGTTCACCGAGTTCTTTCCGCTCTTGAACAAGTCAATTTGAGCGATGTGGATTCGGAGAGCAGCGAGGACGATGCAACTCCAAGCAAGCATGAGTTGATGGGATTGTGTCTCATGGCCAAAAGCAGCGACAGCTTCACTGAGGACAGCAACAACAGCGACTTCAGTGAGGTAGATCCTTCTTATGATGAATTAGCCAATGCTGTTGCCCGTCTTGGAAAATTACTTGACAAACGTGATAGAAAAATTAAGAAACATGATATTCTTGTGGAGTCATTGAATGCTGAAATTGCTAGACTTAAGACATTGATTCCTGATGATGATACTTGTAAATCATGTGACTTAATTTACAATGAGCTCACCTTGCTTAGGAAAGAACACGCTCTTATGTTGCATCTAAATGAGAAAAATGTTAAACATGCTAGCTGTTCCACTGATGATTTGCATGGTTCAACTTCTTGTTCTAAATGCTCAACTCTTGAATTAAAATTGAAAGATGCAAATGCTAGGGTTTCTCAATTGACTGATAATCTGCTTACTCATGAGGTTCTTTCATGCTCTACTTGTCGTGAAATGTAAAGGGAAAGTCAATATTCCTTGCAATAATTGTTTAACTCTTGCTAAGAAAGTTGATTACTTGCAAAATTCTTTGGAACGTTTCACTAATGGCAAGAAAAAGTTGAACATGATTTTGGATCAATCTAAGGTTAGCACAAACAAGAGAGGTTTAGGTTTTGATCCTTATGCCACATATGAAACTAAACAGCACTGTTGTTCAGGCTCCTTGCAAAATTGAGTTATCTAATGAGCCTAAGAAAATTGCTTTTCAATCTGCTGGTTTTTTATCTTCTACTATGATGAATGCAAAATGTGCTTGTACTGTTAAAGCTAAACATCATGTCAAGTACACTTGCACTCATTGTGGTAGAGATGGACACTTAGTAGATTTTTGCTTTAGACTAGCCAAACAGCAAAAGAAGGAAAGAACTAAGGCTAGGTCAAATTTCAGCAAAGCACATTTTTATGCGCCTAGAGTGATGAAAACACCTTCTGTTCCTAGAAACATGGGAAAAGGCAAATATGATTTTGTGCATAAAAATTATCGTGTTGTACCTACTGTTGTGCGTCGTGTGTCTCGATCGATTCCCAAAAATCTCATTCCTAACCCCGATCGAGACCTCGACATGTTTTGCTATGTAGGCTTCTCGCGAGGAAGGAGAACATATGGCTAGTGGATTCGGATGCTCACGCCACATGTCCGGTGATAAGAATTGGTTCTCCTCCTCACTCGTGCATCTCGTCTTTGAAAGTGTTACTTTTGGAGATGCTTCTTCCTCTTCTGTTGTGGCAAAAGGTACAATAAAGGTAAGTGACAAGTTTATGTTCAAAGATGTGGCTCTTGTTGAAAATTTGAAATATAACTTGCTTTCTGTCTCACAAATGCTTGATGAAGATCTTGAGATAAGCTTTAAGAAAAATGAATACAAAGTGCTAGATGCTTCAGGTGATCTTGTGTTCAAAATTTCTCATTTTGGAAGAGTCTTTAAAGCTAATTTTGATGCATCACCTTCTTCTAAGCATAGGTGTCTAATTGCCAATGTTTCTAAAGATTTATTCTTTTGGCATCGTAGACTTGGTCATGTTGGTTTTGATCATCTTACTCGTGTAAGTGGTTTAGATCTTATACGTGGCTTGCCTAAGCTTAAGGGTGATAGCAATCTAGTATGTTCTTCTTGTAGACATGGTAAGATGATTGCAGGTTCACATCCACCTCTTACCATGGTGATGACAAACGCTCCAGGACAGCTTCTACATCTTGATACAATTGGACCATCTCGAGTTCAATCCTTTGGAGGCAAACGGTATGTGCTTGTGATTGTTGATGATTTTTCTAGATACTCTTGGGTGTATTTTATGGCATCTAAGGATGAGGCTTTTAGTCATTTTAGAAGTCTTGTTCTTAGGCTTTCTGTTGACCATCCAGGAGCTCTCAAAGCTATTAGAAGTGATAATGGAACTGAATTCAAAAATGCTTCCTTTGATCTCTTTTGTGCTGAAAAAGGAATTGATCATCAATTTTCATCTCCTAGAGTGCCTCAACAAAATGGTGTAGTTGAAAGGAAAAATAGAACGTTAGTTGAAATGGCTAGAACTATGCTAGATGAGCATCACTCTCCTCGAAATTTTTGGGCTGAAGCGATTTCAACTGCTTGTTATGTTTCAAACCGTGTGTTTCTGAGATCAAAATTGGGTAAGACTCCATATGAGCTTCGGTTTGGACATAGACCTTCTGTTTCTCACTTTCGAGTTTTTGGATGCAAATGTTTTGTCTTGAAATCTGGAAATCTTGATAAATTTGAAGCTAGATCAACTGATGGCATTTTTCTTGGATATCCTGCTCATACTGGTGGCTATCGTGTGCTTGTTTTGGAGACTAACAAAATTGTGGAAACTTGTGAAGTTACTTTTGATGAGGCTAGTCCAGGCACTAGTCCAAGCAATGCAGTACAAAGATATGTTCAGGGGAGAAAATCTTTGAAGATAATGATGATGTTAAAGATGAGGTCTTGACTCTTTCTAATGCACAACAAGTCAGAACACCTTTGGCACCTACTACTACATCACCTACAACTAACCATCCTCAAGCTACAACATCATCTGTACATGCTGAAAATGAAGAAGGAGAAGGAGAAGTCTCAAAAGCCAATGCTCCCTTGCACATTCGTAAAATGCATCCATCTGAACAAATGATTGGAGACCTAAATGAGAGAGTCACTCGATCCAGGTTTATTCATTCGACACTCATACTCATTCTCGCTTTAGTTGCTTCTTTTGAACCCAAAGATATATCTCATGCATTATCTGACGAATCTTGGATCAATGCCATGCATGAAGAATTAGAGAATTTTGAACGAAATAAAGTTTGGAAACTTGTCTCACCACCTCCAGATTTTAATGTTATTGGAACTAGATGGGTTTTCAAAAATAAACAAAGTGAGGATGGTGTTGTTATTAGAAACAAGGCTAGATTGGTTGCTCAAGGTTACACTCAAATTGAAGGCTTAGATTTTGATGAAACCTTTGCTCCTGTTGCTAGAATTGAAGCCATTAGAATCTATTTAGCTTTTGCTGCATCCAAAAGTTTCAAATTGTATCAAATGGATGTGAAAAGTGCTTTTCTTAATGGCTACATAAATGAGGAGGTTTATGTCAAGCCACCACCTGGTTTTGAAAATCCAAAGTTTCCAAATCATGTGTTCAAATTATCAAAAGCTTTGTATGGTTTGAAACAAGCCCCTAGAGCATGGTATATATGATAGGCTAAAAACATTTTTACTTGAAAGGGGGTTTTCAATGGGAAAGGTTGACAAAACTCTCTTTTTACTCAAGCAAGGCAATGATCAACTATTCGTTCAGATTTATGTTGATGATATTATCTTTGGTGGTTCCTCTCATGTTTTAGTGTCTGAGTTTTCAGAAACAATGAGGAAGGAGTTTGAGATGAGTATGATGGGTGAGTTGACATACTTTTTGGGATTTCAAATCAAGCAAACGAAGGATGGTACTTTTGTGCATCAAAGCAAATACACAAGAGACTTGCTACATCGTTTTGGGATGGAAAACAGCAAACCAATCATGACACCTATGGAAAGCAATTGCACACTTGATCCGGATGAAGATGGTGAGCCGGTTGATCAAAAGGAATATAGAAGCATGATAGGTTCACTTTTGTACCTCACTGCATCAAGGCCGGATATACAATTTGCTATGTGCTTGTGTGCTCGTTTTCAAGCTTCCCCACGTGCTTCACATCGACAAGCTGTCAAGTGAATTTTCAGGTATCTTCATGGAACTCAAGACTTTGGCATTTGGCTTTCTGCTTCCTCATGCATTAGTTTAAGAGCCTTTTCTGATGCTGATTTTTGGGGGATGTAGAATTGATAGAAAAAGTACATCTGGTACATGTCATTTCTTGGGCAATTCTCTTATTGCATGGTCATCTAGAAAACAATCTTCTGTTGCACAATCAACTGCTGAATCTGAATATGTGGCTGCTGCTAGTTGTTGTTCTCAAATTCTTTGGATAGTAGCTACACTTAAAGATTATGGGGTTAATTTGGGTAGTGTTCCTCTTTTGTGTGATAACACTAGTGCAATTTGCATTGCTAAGAACCCCGTGCAACACTCTAGAACAAAACACATTGACATCAGATTTCACTTTCTTAGAGATCATGTTGAAAAAGGCAACATTGTGCTTCATTATGTGGATACTGAACATCAATTGGCAGACATTTTTATAAAACCTTTGTCTTCTTCTCGTTTTGCTTTTATTCGGGGAGAACTTGGGATTGTTCATCCAATGGGTTTGTTTTGAGGGGGAGTTTCCTTGCCAAGTTCTTTCACTTGATAAGCTCACTTTATCATATTTCTTTATATGTTATGTATTTGAGCTAATATATGATAATATAATTGTCTCACTTGAACTAAAAATGACATTGTGGAATTCCATGGACTGATTGCCTATAGCTAAATACTCTGTGATATCTCACTCTTCTAGGCTTGATATTGAATCCTCTTGACAAATTTGGGCTATGAAGCAAGTGTGATTTCAACTTTACTCTTTCATAAGACCTTTTAATCACTTTTGCATGTTTATAATCAAAGAAAAATGAAAAGAAAAGGGAATCAATAAAAAAGGGTTGTTAAAAGCAAAAGCCTCAAGTTATGAGCTTCAGGATGCTTTCCCTAAAAGACAAGATGTATGCTTCAAGTATGCCATTCCCTCAAAAGACAAGATGTATGCTTCAAGCATGCCACTCCAAGGCAATAAAAGAAGTATGCTTCAAGCATGCCACATGCAGTTTACTGTTTAAAGATTAAATTGGTCCACTAGATTGGAGTTGAAACTACTTGCTCGCCCTGATTTGTTATTTGCTTCAACTTTGAGCCTTTGTTTTTCTACTAAAGGTTTTGCTTAGTACTTGGCTATAGTTGACTGAATTGAGGTTGAGATGCATGTCATTCCCTAACTTGCTAAAATCACATCAAGATCATGTATTTTGCATGTTATGTGATATATAAGGTTATATGATCGAATGAGCTCATCTTTTCTTATCTTGGCACTCCCTTGTTTTTCCTTGTGAAATCTTTGCTACAGGAAAAATTTTGAACCTGTTCTCTCTTTTGTACTCTTGATGAATCCATTGTCAAAGGGGGAGAAATTTGGGAATCGTTAAAAGTTTAAGGAAAAAGGGGGGAGAAGAAAAAAAGGGGGAGTTGTTTGAGAATTTTGGGAGAAGTTTGGAGATTTTTGAAATTCTTGGGCACATTGCACATTCACACACATTTTCCTTCTCAGGGGGAGATTTTGTTTTGCTTTTTGGTCAAAGGGGGAATTCTGTGTTTTCTTACTTTGGTCTTTGATCCTTTGGATTTCAAAATCTTTTGTAAAGTGAATGCCAAATGTTCAATTCTAAGTGGTGTTGCCAATGTTTTCATCAAGGGGGAGATTGTGAAATCATGTGCTGAAAAATTGGTTTTGAACTGAAAAATTAACTTAGAATTGGATTTGCAAAATGTGCTTGTGCATGTGCTTGACAATTTGACAAGAAGCAGTAAGTTTCGCTTTTGTGCCAGACCAAGCTCTCAAGAAACAGTAAGTTCCCCATCTGCAACGGACAAAGTTTTGAGTCTGTCGTAAACATGCTTTTGAACTCATTAAGCCAAACTCAATTTTCCTCAAAAACCAGTAAGTTGTGCATGTACAACGGACAAAGTTTTGAGTCTGTCGTAAACATGCTTTTGAACTCATTGAGCAAAACTCAATTTTCCTCAAAAACCAGTAAGTTGTGCATGTACGACGGACTAAGTTTTGGGTCTATCGTGGACATGCTTTTGAGCGCATGAGCCAAACTCTTTTTTCCAAGGAACCGAGATTTTCACTTGTTCAACGGACCGATTTTGTTGGTCTGTCGTGAATGGACTTTTCTAGGGTTTTAATTTTGGTCCGTTGTGAACATGTTTTTGCTCGGTTTTGATGGCTTCTTGGAACAGAGACTTTCACGTGTACAACGGACCGATTTTGTTTGTCCGTCGTGAATGGACTTTTTCTAGTTTTTTATTCTTGGTCCGTTGTGAACGTGTTTTGCTCGGTTTGAATGTTTTGCAAAATTGAAATGGTTTGAATTTGAAATTATGAAATTTGTGATGATTTCATGATGCGTGTTTTGAAGTGGACTTTATGCAATGCTCATGTGAGTAGTTGCATGGATTGACTTTGAGTCAAGTCGTGGACTTGTGCTCGGATTTGTTTTGTGGTTTGTTCATGTGCAGGTATTGCTCGAAGACGAATGTGGTCGATGACGGGACCGGAACTAGGTTCATGGAGGAACTGAGGTTCGGGACTAGGTTCAGGAGGAACTGAGGTCTTGGTGGTCAAGGATGTCATGCGGGACGTTCGGGCTAAGGGAATGGTGCACATGAAGAATGGTTAGTCACGTGAGAATGGCAGGAGGTCATTCGCGTGCAAAGTGTTAGTCACGTGAGTATGGCAGGTGACCATACGCGTGCAAAGTGTTAGTCACGTGAGTATGGTAGGGTTACCATACGCGTGCAAGAGTTGTACTCGGCCAGGTTGGGCCAAGTAGAGTTGTGTTGGATACGGATTCCTTCTAGGGAATAGGAATCGTATTCTGGTTTGGTCCTTTAAATAGGAGGGGTTGTCTCCTGTTGAAGGGCACCAAGGAGAGCTGAGCGCATCAAGCTTTGAGCTTGGTTTTACGGTTTGTACTCTTTTGATGAGAGTACTTTAGACAAAAGAAATAAAGATCAATTCTTCCAAGATTCTTCCAAGATCTTTGAGTTTCATCTTGATTTGATCCATCAAAAACCTCTCTAGGGTATTGATCTAGTGTTCCTCAAAGTTTTATTGATTAATCTTTTGTTGTTCTTGATCAACTTTCAAGTTTACGTTAGATCAATTCTCGTCAAGTTCTGGATCAGCAAGCTTGCGAAGCTTATTACTTTTGATCCACAAGTCCGATCGAGCTGATTCTTTTTGGGTTTGATTCGTATTGGAATCTAGTTTCTTGTATCCAAATTTCAGATCGTTTCGACGGTTGGATCTCCGGGAATTCCCATTTTACCAAGTGTCTATCAATCTGTTTTTGTTGATTACGAGGCAATCTTTTGAATCCGAGTTGGGGTGTTCTTCCAGTAGATCGAAAATTTGGTTTTAGCTTCCGCACAATCATTCACCCCCCCTCTGATTGCTATATTCGTATACTTCGATCCTACACTTATCCTATTGTTCTTGCTTGTTCTTCGGTTGCTTGCAGGAATTGAACCTCGTGTTCAGGTTGATCGTGCCTACGGCAAGATCAATAACCCGCTGGAGTTGGTTTAGTGATTGCTAAGGCGCATCATCGTCGTACGGTGTAGTCGGATCGTCAAAGTTGACTCCAACAAATCGATCGTGTGTTTCTCATCGAAAGATCGGGACACCCACAGTGCCATCACGGCGCCATCACACATGAACTCTATTCAGGGTGTCTGCCACAAGCTTTCTTTTCGTACTCGTTCTGGTACGAACGTGACTTGTAGTACCTTTTGTCCTGTAGGTTTCACACCGACACGGATGAGCCCAAATTGCTTGCTAAAATGAGCTACGGCAGACATGAAGTCCATTCTGGTTGATTGACACTCAGCTTCATCTTATACGTCGTTTTCTTGTGAAAATCCTTGCACCATACAGTACACGTCGCGGAGGAATGTTTCACACGACTCGGAGAGATTCAAAACACATGCCGAAATGTGCTTGGGCATATATGAAGTTCATTCGGCATGTTTGGAACAATGTTTTCTTTTTTGCACCATTCTTGTACGCGTGTAGTTTACATTACCATTAGGGACCCATTATGCATGAATGTTTCGGTTCGAGCCGGACGTACTCAAAATGCTTGCTGAAATGGGCTAGGCCGCATATGAAGCCCATTCGGGGAGTTTGACACCGAGTTTCGTTTCGTGCATCGTTTTCATTCGGACGCAGCTTGCAGTACCCCTTGTGACCCGTCGCGGAGGGATGTTTCGCACTCACTCGGACGTATTCAAAATGAATGCAGAATTGTGCTAAAACGCACAAGCGAACATCGTAAGTTAATTCTGGTTGTTTGGCACTCAGTTTCGTTTTGTGCATCGCTTTCGATTTTTTCAGCTTAGGAACTCGTCGTTGTGGAATATTCCACGGCGACTCGGACGGATTCGAAATGCATGCCTAAATGAGTTACAACACATAAGAATTGCATTCGGTGTGTTTGGCACCCGGCTTTATTTCATTCACCGTTTTCGTTTCGTGCCGCAATGTTTCATTTTGGCGTGCTAGGTTGCAGCGTGTAAGGTGCTTGCCATAATGTTCCATTTCGTGCATCATTTTCGGCGTGCGTGGTGTTTGCCACAATGTGTCATTTCGTGCATCATTTTCATTTTCGAATGGCTTCCGCTGTAGTGCCCGTTGGGACGCGTCGTGGAGGAATGTTTCAGACCTACTCGAATGGATTCGATACAAATGATGAAAAGCACTAGCAAACATCATAAGTTCTTTCGGGGTGTCTGGCACTCGGTTCTGTTTCGTTCATCGGTTTCGTTTGTATTCAGCTTTTATTACCCGTGGGAACCCGTCGTGGTGACAATCTCAAAAGGACACATCTTAGTAGTAGAATGCATAGAACGATTATAAGCAAACTCAATATGAGGCAAGCATTCTTCCCACAATTTAATGTTCTTTTTCAAAACAGCCCAAAGCATGGTAGATAAAGTTCGATTAACGACCTCAGTTTGTCCATCAGTTTGGGGATGACAAGTAGTAGAAAATAAAAGTTTAGTCCCCAATTTAGCCCACAAAGTTCTCCAAAAGTGGCTTAAAAATTTTGTGTCTCGATCTGAAACTATTGTGTTTGGCACACCATGCAAGCGAACAATTTCACGAAAGAATAAATCGGCAATGTTGGTAGCATCATCGCTTTTGTGACATGGAATAAAGTTTGCCATCTTAGAAATTCTATCCACAACAACAAAGATACTTTCCCTCCCCCTCTTTGTTCTAGGAAGTTCTAAAACAAAGTCCATAGATATATCTTCCCAAGGCACGCTAGGAACAGGCAGAGGCATGTATAAACCATGTGGATTAAGTCATGACTTAGCTTTTTGACATGTAGAGCAGCGAGCGACGAAACGTTCCACGTCTCGTCTCATTTTGGGCCAAAAGAAATGGCTAGCGAGTATAGGACCGTCTTCTTCACACCAAAGTGTCCCATCAACAATCCTCCATGCGCTTCCTGTAGCAATAACAAACGAACAGAACTAGCTGGAATGCATATTTTGTTTGCTCTAAACACAAACCCATTATTGAGGACAAATTTGTTCCATGTTTTTCCCTCTTTACAATTGAGCAACACATCTTTAAAATCATTATCATGCACATATTGCTCTTTAATCGTTTCCAAACCAAAAATTTTGAAGTCAAGTTGTGAGAGCATGGTATATCTCCTAGACAAGGCATCAGCAATGACATTATCCTTTTCCTTTTTGTGTTTGATGACATAAGGAAATGACTCAATGAATTCAACCCACTTTGCATGTCTACGGTTCAGTTTAGCTTGACTTCTAATATGTTTTAACGATTCATGATCAGAATGTATAACAAATTCCTTGGGCCATAAATAATGTTGCCATGTTTCTAAAGTTCGAACTAGCGCATATAACTCTTTATCATACGTAGAATAGTTCAAACTAGGCCCACTCAACTTCTCACTAAAATAAGCAACATGTTTTCCTTCTTGTAACAGAACACCACCCAAACCAATTCCACTAGCATCACATTCTAGTTCAAAAGTCTTAGAAAAGTCTGGAAGTTGGAGTAAGGGTGCATGTGTTAACTTAGCTTTCAGAACATTGAAGGCATCTTCCTGTGACTTGCCCCAAACAAAAGGCACACCCTTCTTGGTGAGTTCATTCAAAGGTGCGGCGATTGTGCTGAAATCCTTCACAAAACGACGATAGAATCCAGCAAGTCCTAGGAAACTCCGCACCTGTGTGACCGTGTTAGGAGTCGGCCAACTCTGTATCGCTTCAACCTTGGCTTGATCAACTTCAATTCCCTGTGGAGTAACAACATAGCCAAGAAAAGAGACTCGATCTGTGCAAAAGGTGCACTTATCAAGGTTACCAAATAAACGTGCATCGCGTAAAGCATTAAAAACAGCACGTAAATGTTCAAGATGATCTTCTAAAGATTTGTTGTAGATCAAGATATCATCAAAGTAAACCACCACAAATTTTCCAATGAACGCACGTAAAACCTCGTTCATCAATCGCATAAAAGTGCTAGGTGCATTAGTTAATCCAAACGGCATAACTAACCACTCATATAAACCGAACTTAGTTTTAAATGTTGTTTTCCATTCATCTCCTAACTTCATGCGAATCTGGTGGTACCCACTACGCAAATCAACTTTCGAGAACATAGTAGAGCCACTTAATTCATCAAGCATATCGTCTAACCTAGGAATAGGATGGCGATATCTAATGGTGATATTATTAATTGCTCTACAATCCACACACATGCGCCATGTTCGATCTTTCTTAGGTACTAAAATGACTGGAGCAGCACAAGGACTAAGAGATTCACATACGTACCCTTTATTAAGCAATTCTTGAACTTGGCGTTGTATCTCTTTAGTCTCTTCAGGGTTGGTTCTGTATGGCGCTCGGTTGGGCAAGGATGCCCCTGGAATGAGGTCAATTTGGTGCTCAATCCTTCTAATTGGCGGCAGCCCTAAGGGGATGTCCTTTGGAAAGATGTCATCGTATTCCTGCAAAAGGTTAGCGACGAAAGGAGGCAAAGAAAGAGACATCTCCTCTAGTGAAAACAAAGTTTGTTTGCAAACCAGAGCATAGCAAGAATAACTACTTGTATCCAACTCATTCACATCAGATTTTGTTGCAAGAAAACATGCACCTTTCAATTTAATCTCATTTTTCTTATCACCATCCGAGTTAGATTATTTCTTTTGATGTTGTTCAAACTCCTTTGCGACAATCTGATTTTCACTCTTAGTTCTCTCTCGATTTTTCTCATTGCTAGCTCTAGCGATCTCATCTTTTACAATGGCATCAGGCAACATTGGATGTAACACAATCTTCTTTTCTTTATGCATGAAAGAGTATTGATTGGTTCTACCGTGATGTAAACAATTCTTATCATATTGCCAAGGTCTACCTAATAACATAGAGCATGCTTGCATAGGTACGACATCGCAGTCAACATAATCATGATAAGAACCTAAAGCGAAATGTACTCTTACCAGGCGTGTTACCTTGAGCTTGCCGCTATTGTTGAACCATTGAATGTAGTAGGGCTGAGGGTGTGGTCTAGTGGATAGTGCTAGCTTCTCCACCATGTCCATGCTTGCTAGATTATTGCAACTCCCACCATCAATGATTATTCGAATGGATCTTTCTTTGACGACGCCTTTAGTGTAAAACAAATTGTGGCGTTGATTTGGCTCAGATGCGGGCAATCTGAGCACTAAGCACATGGTGCGCAATAATACTCAAATATTGATCAGCATCAGCAGCGCTCACGTGCTCTTCTTCATGTTTTGAGTTTGGATCACCGTTTTCATGTTCCGCAAGCAAAGCATATGTTTCTTCATCAAGATCACTTGCAGAATCGTACTCGCCATCTTCGCGGGTTATTAGCACGCGCTTGTTTGGACACTCCTTCATCATGTGGCCAAAACCCTTGCAGCGATGGCACTGAATATCTTTTGTGCGTCCCGTTGAGGTGACAGATGCTGACGAGCTTTTGGTAGGGGCTTGTGTGGCACTCCTCGTCGGCGTTGATCGGGGTGCTGAATTTGAAGTGGAGTGCGTCATTTTGTTGTTGGAGGGAGTCGGGGTAGTGGTACGACTGGATGGGGCAGCAGGGGTGTGCGGTGCCCATGTAGTAGCTCGACCTGTAGACAAGTTAGCTTTTACCCTCGATTGTCGACCCTGCACTTCACGTTTAGCTTTACAAGCAAGATGGAATAAACGAGTCATCGAATTATAATCCTTATAATCTAGAATGTCCTGGATTTCTCGATTTAACCCACCTAGAAAACGAGCCACAGAAGTTTCCTCATTCTCAATTAAGCCACAACGCAACATGCCAATTTGTAATTCTTGGTAATATTCTTCCACTGAATTCTTACCTTGGTGTAGGCGCTGCAATTTATTCAATAAATCTCTTGCATAGTATGAAGGAACAAATTTGTGCCTCATTAGCAATTTTAATGCTTCCCAAGTGGTGGGTATATTATTTGGATGAGCGCGACAATGTTCTCTCCACCAAATAGACAAAAATCAGATAATTCACTAGTGGCAGCCCTAACTCTTCTATTCTCAGGAAAATCATGGCATGCAAATTTTTGATCAACAAGTAATTCCCAACTAAGGTAACCATCAGGATCATATTTACCTTCGAAAGGTGGCATATTGAAATTTACCTTATAGAAAACATCATCTCGTTCTCGTTCCCTGGGTCGTGGAGGCTCACGTCGCATACCTTGCTGATTGAAGCGTAGCCGACGATGGTCACGGTTATTGTCGTAATTGATGTTGTCTTCCTCCAAATCAGTGGTGTCGTCATATTGGTTCTCTTCGTTTTGTTCTTCTAAGTCTGCTGGATGCCTCTCCCGTGGAGATGAAGTGTTGTTTGGATGACGCGGTGGTGGATTGGAAGCCCCAGATGCAGCAGCTGTAAAAGTATCAAGTCTAGCCAAAATAGTAGCAAGAGTAGTGTTAGCAATCCCTTGTGCGGCCTCGATGGATCTGAGACGTTCCTCTTGCATCGACATACGCTCATTAGTGAGTCGTACATCCTCGCTAAGACCCTCAGTGGTCTCCCTCGTCATCCTCTCAAAGTGAGCAATGATGCCCTTTGTTCGTGGAGAGTGGTGCAGCGATCTCTCGTCACCTGACATGGTTAGTAGAAGACAAGGAAACAAAAATCACAATTAAAATGTTCCTATCAACTACTAGGAGGTGGAGGCAAGTCTCTCAACACTCAAGCCTATGACCAAAGCTCTTACAAGTTCTCACCATGCAGCAGGTGTTGCCGGCCGTTGGCGTGGTCAAAAGTTCTCCGAAGCTTGGATAAAGCGATTGCCAAGGGACCGAACAAAAGTACGAGGTTGGATGTGGAGCTTGGATAGGCAATATGTGACACTACGTTTTGGTGTGACATTACAGATTGTGAAATTAGAGAAGAAAATCTTACGGCTAGAGGTTTACTCGCGTTTTTGGGCCTTTTGAAGTGTTATGACACCACGGAGTGTCGTAACCTTATTTAACGTGCATGATAAGGTTAATAACATTACGAGATATGGAATTAAGGTTAAAACTATAGGATATGGAGGTTAATAGCTTTTCCGGGCCGTTTCCGGGGTTTTGGGCCTTCCCGGGGGAGTTTGGGCCTTGGTGGGCTTTGGTGGGATGGAGTAGGTCTCCGTAACGGACTAGGTTTGGGTGTGGGGGCTGGTAAAAGGGCTCCCCACCAGCCCTTGGGGCGTCCACCCCTGCCCCATGCGCACCTAACCCTAGCCGCCACCCTTCCTCCTCCCTCCACCTCCTAGCCGCCCCATCTCTTGCCCCCATGGCGCCCCCATTGCTCCCCATTGCACACCACCTCTCCTCCACCCCCCTTGCTTCCCTAGGGTGACCTCCCCACCCCTGCATCCTCATGGATCCATCCGAGGAGCGAGGAGCGAGGTGCGAGGAGCGAGGAGCGAGGAGATCGATTGGAGTTTTCGTGCGTCGGGCAAAGGTATGATCATGGGGCTCCTCGGGGATGAGATAGATACTTTTATTAGGGAGTTTATCAAGTTTTTTGATCAATTGGAGGCACTGGATTTGAGTAATTTGGGTTAGATTTAGATGTTGCCACGTTTCTGTTTTCGGGCAGATTGAGCAGTCGAGCTAGGGTTCGCGTTTTCGCCAATTTAGTGTTGGATTATGGCCGTACGGACTTCTAGGAAGTTGTAGATAATTTCATTACCTTTCAGTGCATATAAAGAAATTGAAATTCCGCCCAGCCGTTTGGAAGTTATGGCTATTTTACCGAGTGCTGTCAAATCTGTGACGAGATTGAGACAGTTCGTGTTCAACGTTAGATTAAACAACCTTAGAGTCCGAATCAGTCTTTCCCTATAACTAGAAAAAGTTGAGACATTTCCTAAGATTCGCGACGGTGTACTCGTTTAATCGATTTGGAGTCCCAGAACTCAAGTTATGGCCTTTGCAATGCTGCTGTCCCGCTGGGACAGAACCTCTGTTTTTAGGTTTTGCGAGTAGTGGGCAATGTCGGGTGAGTTGGGGATTTGTGTACTGTTTTGTGGGCATTATTGAGAGTGTGTTATGCCTATGTGCAGGTGGTGTGACACCGGGAGTACCCTCTACTTCCCGCCAATTCGTCGCCCGCGGTTGAGGCAAGTGTGTTGTAATGTATAGCGGATTGTAGGTTGCTTGTTGATATTGGATGAAAGATTGAATACTTGCTATGATCACTTGCCATGCTTGCTGTTTTCCAATGATATATTGAGTATGATTATCATGATATGATGCTATGTGTCTATACTTATCATGATTCGATGCCATGTGTTTATGTGTACTATGACATGATGACATATGTTTATGTACAAATGAGATATGATAGTTGGCATAGTTGCATGCATGTCATGAGATGGGGCGAGGGCGGTGAGAAAGTCATAACTAGTCCGGGGAAGGTCGGTGAGAAAGTTATGACTAGTCCGGAACGCCATTGAGTAAGACCTACATCGTGATTCCATCCACGTGGTGAATGGAAGCGAGGAGTAGGCACCCTCCATCTTTGGGATGGAAGGGGGAAAAGGGTGCACACTGACGGGTGTGTACTCAACCATACCGGTATGAGTTTCCAAGGAGATATGAGCATAACATTGCATTGCAATACATATTTAATGATGATGATGTTGTTATGTGCTCAAGTATGAGATGTTATATGTGATGTAAGGTATTATTGTCTTGTAAATGATCTTGTTGTCCATTACAATATGCTTGCTGAGTTTTCGAACTCACGCTTGTGTTTTATGTTGTTTTTAGGTACTTTGAGATCGGCATGCGGGAAAAAGGGGTCTAGCTACACTTCTACACGTAGCTCCACCATCATAGTCCATAATTAATCACTTGGAGACATGATATTAAGAGTTGTGCCTTAAACTTAATGTATGGTTTAATTTAGCATGATTGCGATTCCTTATTTGCTTCGTTATAGATTATGAAGTGGTTGAGCGTGGTATTAATGGCGTAATTCGATGATATGTCCATTTATGTTGATGTTCTAGATGTCGTGTGCTATGATATATCTTCCCATGATATTGATATTGTGTTAATTCATGGAAAAACAAAGGAGATGCTGCCGAAATATCGGTGTTTTTAGCATATGTACCTGTCGGTGTTTCGTGCACCGGCAATACGAATTTGTGGTCGGATGGGGTCGCGCGCTCCCTCTCCCCGAATGGTCGACTCAATGAGTCAGATGATGTATACTGGTTCGGGCTGAACGTCCCTACTCCAGTTCGCTCGGTGTGGGTGTATTGATCTTAGGGCGATGAACAAGAGGAATACAAGCGAGGCAGGGAGTCGGCCGACCGATCCCCTGGTGTTTTCGCTAGGGAGTTGTGGCTACCTAGAAGACTGTTTTTTCCATCCCCCCTCCCTCTCGGGCCCTGCCTCTCCTTATATAGACGGAGGAGGCAGGTTACATGGGAGTTCGGGAAAACTACGAGGAAGGGGGCCTGCGCGTCTCGAAGTCTGGTTTCTGTCTTGTCCGACCGACCCCTGCTCGTCCCGAGGCAGGGTTGGTGGCTCTGTGATGAGCCGTCTTGTGTAGTGCTGTCTGGATGACGTATCGCGTGGTGCTCCTGTCAGCCTCGGTGGCTTTAATGGCGCTTGACTTTGCCTTGGCCTCGGGAGTGGGCGTATTCTTCTGCGGTGTGCCAGGCGATGGGACGGGGGCTTGACTTCTTCGGTGGCTCCTCTGACAGCCTTGGGAAGGAGCCGTCTGCCCCGGTACGGACGCCAGGGGACGCTGCGCACAAGGTAGCTGTCTGACACCGGCGTGGGCCCTACTGGCTCGCGCGCGGGTGGAGCTTGCTGACCGTGAGCTTCAATATTAGGCGGTCGGAGCCCGCCGACCGCCCGGGATCAGAGTCCGCCGACCGTCTAGGGTCGGTCTTGCATAGGTCAGGGTTCGCTCTCCGCGGCCCAAGTGCCTTTCGGCGATCTTTGGGCCTTCGCTGCAGGTAGGTCAGCCCGTTCGTGTTTCCGGGCTGATGGGGGTACCCATGGTACGGGTACTCGTCAGTAGCCCCCGAGCCCCCGAGCGGGTCGGAGAGCCGGTCGGGGGGTTAGCTGCCCGGAGGTCGGCGGCGCTAGGTCGGCGCGGCTGCTTGGGAGCCGCGCCAGCTTAAAAAGAGCCCGGGTGCGCGCGAGCGCACCCGGTGGGTGTAGCCCCCGAGCCCCCGAGCGGGTCGGAGAGCCGGTCGGGGGTTTTAGCCTGGCGGTGGCAGCCGTCGGCCCGGAGGTCGGCGGTGCTTGGTCGGCGCGACTGCTTGGAGCCGCCGCGCTAGCCAAGAAAAAGAACCCGGGTGCGCGCGAGCGCACCCGGTGGGTGTAGCCCCCGAGCCCCCGAGCGGGTCGGAGAGCCGGTCGGGGGTTTAGCCCGGTCGGACTCTGGCAGGCCACGTCGTTCGTGGGCCTTTAGAGTCGGTTGAGCGAACGCACGTTTACCTTCGTCGGTTTGAACGTCGTGCTCGTGCGAGCTGCTGTCGGGCAATCCGAGTGGAACCTTGGCGATCTCCCTCGAGGGGGATCGTTTCCAAGCGGACGTAGCTCCCGGCGTGGGCGTCCGACCCGCTGCGGGGCGTTCCATAAAAACCTTTCCTTACTCATCCCGGGTCGGGCTGCCGGGTCGTCCGCCGACCCGGAGCGCGGCTGGCCGCCCCTCATCGATGAGCTCCACGGGAGAGTGTGAGGTATGGTCTCGGACGCGGGCCACAGTGATTGGGTCGTCCGCCGACCCATCTAGAGGCCCTCTGGGGGCTCACTGCGACCCGCCCCTCGCTCTTTTTTACGTGTTGGGGCGGCTTTCATTCCAGCTGGCTGGATTCGGCCTTCGTAACCCTCAGCACGGTGCCGGGCCTCGGGCGCGAGCCCGTAGGCCGCTTGCTCTCCCGAGGCCGGGCGGCCCAGTGGGCCGTTTTCATACCTTTCTTGGCATGGGGCGCCCGGCCGTTCTGCGGCCGGCGAACTGCGATGCTTTGCGGCGTCTTGTGCGCGAGGCGGCCGTCCTGTCGGAGCAGTTAATGCTTAGTGGGATTTAAATGGGCTGCGGCACGTTACCGGAGTAGTGGGCGTGGTGGCAGGCTGACGGTTGGCGACTGCGTCGGTCCGCGTGAGGAGGCGTCGGTTGGGCGCGGAGGCGCGTCTGTTCCCGCCAGGCGCCTATAAAGGAAGGAGAGGGCGGCGCGGAGGGAGCAAATCCTCCTGCTCGCGTCCTCTGCAAAAAGAAAAGGAGAGAAAACGCAAGGGAAGAAGAAAAAGCTTCCTGCTTCGTCGCGCCGTCCTCCGCTCTCCTACGCTCATTCGGGGATGTCGCTGACCCCGCACTCGGCCGCGGCGGGTCGCTACCTCGGCTTGGAGAGGAAGGAGCTCCTTCCCCCGCGGCCTCAGTCCGGCTGGCGGGTGCCGCCGGCCGGGACCGAGGTCCCCGGCTGAGAGGCAGCGAGATAGTCTCGGGCGGCCTTCTCTACGAGCGGGGTTTCGGCCTCCCACTCCACCCGTTCGTCCGGGGGTTGCTGCACTACTACGGGGGGGAAGTTCATCACCTGAACCCGAACGGAGCCCTCCACATCGCGGTCTTCATGACGCTGTGCGAGGCCTTTCTGGGGATCGAACCCCACTGGGGGCTCTGGCGCCACTTCTTCTTCGCGAGGCCGCCGTCGGATGCCACCGGTCTCCTCGGCGCTCTGGCGATCCAACTGCGCAACCACCGCAGGTCGTCCTACGTCGATGTGAAGCTGCCGACGTCCAACCGGGGGTGGCACAGCGAGTGGTTCTACGTCCGGAACATCGGCACAGATGCCCGCCGCCTTCGGGAATTTACCGACGCCGCATCCTTGCTGGACCTGGGGTCCTGACACGAGGGACCGGGCGAAGGTGGATGAGATCCTTGGTAAGCTCGCGGACCTGAAGCGGCGGGGCTTGACAGGCAAGGTGGTCCTCAGCACGTTCATGGAGAGGCGCATCCAACCCCTCAAGGATCGGCCGCGCCCCATGTTTGAGTACATCGGACCGACCGACCCTGCAAGGTCGTCGGAGTGGGAGCATCCCCTGTCGGAGGTCCTCGCGCGTGTGGCTGCGGTTTCCGTCGCGGGAGATACTGAGCCAGCGGGCGAGGCGCCTGCTCCGTTCTCGACGCAGAATCCGCAGAACTTGGTACGTCTGGTGGCTCCTATTTGCTTTTGCTTCGCTCTGTTTCTTCGCCCCCTTACCCGAGCGCGTTCTTGCAGGGGCTCGGTGGCCTGATCTCCCGCCCCTTGCTTCCGGGGGAAAAGGAGGCGAGAGCGGTCGTGCGCCTCGCCACGGAGTAGCGCGACGCCGCCCTCCTGGCGAAGAAGGAGGCCACGAAGGAGCGGAAGAGGAAAGAGCGCGCGGACCGGTCCGCGCGCGGCGAGGAGGTCTCTGACGAGACTTTGAGTGACGGCGATGAAGAGTCGTCGTCAAGCGAGGGGGGAGCGGTTGGCGGAGGCGACTCCGGCGGCTGCGACGCGGGTTCCAGCCGCGGGGCCGGCGACCGTGGTTCTTCGGAAGAAACTGCGGGTGCAGGGTATATCCTGAAGACGCGCAGACCCCTCACGCCTCCTCGCAGGGGTCCGGCAAAGAGGGCTCATCAGGTGCCGGTCGTTCGCTCCTCTCGGTAAGTGATTTATGTGCCCCCAGTTTGGTCCTCTCCGGTGCTTCTTCCTTCGCAATTCCTGACCGACCGCTGTGCGCAGGGGGCTCACCAGCGCTGGGAGGGCGCTGAGTCCCACTTCGGCGGTGAGGAACCGCACCCTTCCGCTCCCGTCCGCGCGGCGGCGGTCGTCGGGAGCGGGTCCTTCGATGCGCTCCGCGGCGTGGTCTGGTGAGGGGACGCCGCCGGGGGAGCGCGGGGCCGCTGCCGCCCCGACAATGCAGAGGAAGCTCATTGGCGCGCTTCCGCCACGCCAAGAAACCGGTGAGACGGTGAGGTCCCGCCGCCACCCGGGGGGGCGCCGGGACCGCTACCGTCCGCAGCATCGACGGGGGACGTTCCGCCATCCTTGCCTTCCCCCGCACTGCCGACCGTGGGGGTCGGCGCGACTCTACCGCCGGGGGAAGTACTGGGATTTGCGGCGTTCGTGACACCGGCGGGACGAGTCTCGCCGCTTCGCCGCCGAGCCATCGCTGCTTTGCGGTCCAAGTGTTGCCGAGGGCGCGCAACCGGCCGCCGCAGACGCTTTCGCAGCGGGAAGTCGAGGCGGTTGCCGATCGCCGCCGACTTGGCCCGGCCACGACCGGCCGAGGGCCCGCGTCGCTCGACGACGGCGCGTAACGCGCGGATTGGAATGCTTTGGAGGTGGAGATGGGGAGGATCCATGCCGACCTTACTCGCGCCGTTGACGCCGCGTCCAGGGCGAGAAAGTCCATTGCTCAGGAGTCCCGCTCGGCCAGATCGGTAAGTCTGACGGGGATTTGTCTTTCGTGCATCTCTCGGCCAGGAAAGCGAGGCCCGACCAGGCAGGTATTTGCAGCGCTTAACATCCCGGGCGGTGGACAAGTCGATGTTCCTCCGGCACTTGCACAGCCGGGGGAGTGCCATAGGGGAAGAGCTGCTCGACGCCCGGAGGGCGCTTGTTGCCGAGCAAGGAAGGGCCGCCACGGCTGGTCAGCGGCTGGGGGAAGTCACTGAAGCCTTGCGGGAGGCTCAGCGACTTGTGGAGTCATTGACCGTCGAGGGAGAGAAGGCCAGGTCGGCCCTGGCGGATGCTGAAGCGGCCAAGACTTCTGCGGTCCACGCGGAAGGATCCACTCGGGCGGAGGCCACCCTCTTCCGAGAGGAATGCGAGTCGGTCCGTAGGGAGGCCGACCAGCTTCGCGGCGAGCGGGATCTTGCTCGGGGGGAGCTCGCGACGGCGAGGGAGCTTACCGACCGCGCCGCGTCCGATCGGGAAGCGCGTGCCAAGGTCGAGGAGGAACTTCGCGCCAAAGAGGCCTCCGTGGCCGGTGAGTAGTTCAACCCCTTGGGAGCCACTGCAACGGGCGTCTTCTGACGCTGTTTTTTGTCCCTGCAGAGCTGCAAAAAAGCCTTAGCGACGCGCTGGAGTCGCGAAGGGTGGCGGTGGAAAAATGGGATGCGGCGGTCGAGTCACGTGACTCGGCCCTTATGGACAAGCAGGTGGCGGAGAGGGATGCGGCCGATACGACGGCCGAGCTGACGGTCCTTCATGTGGGCATCCAGGCCGTCTGCGACCGGTTGTTCGGGCTTACTCCGGGCCCCAGCGCCATTCCTGCCATACTTGGATGGGTTCCTAAGCGCGTTGAGGCGTCGGTGCGGGAAGCGGTGGTGCTTGGCGCTTCCTCGGCCTTGGTCAACACCGTCTCTTATTATGACGGCGTCGATCTTGAGGCGGTTGGGAGCGGCGTTGCTGCTGACCGAAGCGACGAAGAAGTCGACGCATTCATGGCCTGGGTCGATCCGTGCGACCAAGAGATTGCCCGCCGTATCTCGCCGCGAGAAATCCTCCATCGGAAGGAGGGAGATGATTAGTTTCCTTATTTTTTGCTTTTTTGCAGTGCATGTAATGAACATGATTGCCCTGACCGAGTTCGATGCGTCGGGTTGCTTTAAGTTATCTTGCCCGTTTACCCCGTGCTTCCTCTGTGAATTTGGGCAATCTTACGACCATAGCCACAGGGCCCACGGGGGTGCCCTGAAAGCGTAGGTGTTGCTTCAACTCCGTTCGAAGAGATCACGGGATAGGACAAGCTACCTAGAGCGCTCGCTTCGTGGAGGAGAGGTGCCTGGGTCGGACCGCCTCTTTCGCGAAGCCTCCGCTCGGTCGGTTGGAACGCTGACCTGAGTGAGGGTGCTTCGACCGTCCCTAGCGTCTCTTGCTCGTAGGACTTGTTTCCCCCGCAGAGTGCCACTTCGAAGCCGTAGCCGCGGAGGCGTAGGCCGTAGTACTTTGGGCCGGGGGAAATAGCCACGAGGTAGATAGCTCGGTCGGTCGGAGTACGGCTTAGGTTAGCGACTCGTACGCTTTTTTAACGACGACCGGGGTTGTTCTGCCCTGGTCGATCAAGCTATCTTCCGCTCGGGCAACTTTCCTTTTTGCGCGAAATGCTACTCGGGAGCCGCAGCTGTCTGGGGCTTAAGTTGTAGCATTCGGTTCGAGGGGGTTGCCACGAGGGAGATTGTTTGATCGGTCGACTGTCCGACCTAAATCGAAAGGCTCCATCCGACCGCCACTGGCCCTTTGCTCAAGTAGCCTCCCTTCTGCGCAAAGTGCTACCTCGGAGCCGTAGCCGTGGGGGCGTGGGCTGTAGCATTTTGGGTTTGAAGAGGTTACTATGAGGAGGGTAGTCCGGTCGGAGTGGTTACCGCCATCGATTTAGGTCGGCCGACCCTGAGGTCGTAGGGCAGCCCCCCGAGTGGTGCGCTGGGGGGAGGGTGCGATCGCCACGCACCGCTTGAGTCCGCACAAGATTTTTTTTTGAAAAGGATTTAAGTTTTCTTTGGAGATAAGGCGGATTAACTCGCTGGGGATCGTGCGGTTTCGGAGCGATGTTGGGCGCTGTCGTGCGCCGTGACCCCAAGGCGCTTCGTCTTCCGCTCCTCCGCATCGCTTTTGTCTATAAAGGAGAGGCGCCGCGGCGCTCGTTGCTTTGGCAAGGACCGCGACCAAACGAACTCTCTCTGTGCGCCATGGCGGACCGCAACACTCAGCCCCGCGAGGAAGTGGTCGCCCATCAGGCCTGGCTGCAGGAGGTGGCGGAGGCTGAGGCTGAAGCTGTTCGTGAGGACGTACGGCGAGTCGGCGTCCTCGTCGTGGGCGTTCCCCGACTTCGGGAAGTGAGGGCACCGCTGGTGCGGGCGGTGGTCGAGGGCGTCGTCGCGGAGTTCGGTGGCGCACACCAAGATAAATAGCAGGCGGTTCGTTCTTGGTTGGGGCGATGTTCCTCCATGAATAAATAAAGTGCTTCTTTGCTCCCTGTTTCTTTTTTCTTCTTCGAGGATTTTGCGCTTGTGATTTGCCCGTATCCGTAGTCTTTTGGGATCGCAACGGATCCGGCGTAGGTTGGAGGCGGTTGCGCCCCTTGTTCTTTTCGACTTCCTCGTGCCTTCCCACCAGCTGGGCTTCTCCTCGCGTCGCGCCAGAATGTATGTTTGTTACTGGAATGGGACGGCCCGACCTACTGTAGGTCGGTTGTCCTTGCATTCGTGGTCTTTGCGACGGGCAGAGTACTACTTCGGGACCTCGGCTTTCGGGGCGGAGGTCGCAGTACTTGCAGTAGGTAAAAGACGAGAGAGAGAGAGCACTCGGTCGGTCGTCCGAGAGTTGCGGCTTCCTCTGCTCAAGTATTTGTCGAGTGGTAACAAAGAGGGGAGAGGTTGACTACGAATAGAACTTTCTCAGCTTCTCTATGTTCCACGCATTAGTCACGAGATTTCCTTTAGTGTCCTTGAGGCGGAAGGTGCCGGGCCGGAGGACTTCCGTGATGGTGAAAGGGCCCTCCCAGGGCGGGGAGAGCTTGTGCCTGTCCTTCGCGGATTGGACTTGACGCAGCACTAAGTCGCCGAATGAGCGGCCGCGGACCCGTCGGCTGTGGTAGCGACGCAGCGCCTGCTGATATTTAGCCGACCGTAAGACCGCGACATCTCGAGCCTCGTCGAGTTGGTCGAGGTCGTCCTGCTGTTCCTCGGTCCCCCGTGCGCTGTCGTAGTACTGCACTCTTGGCGCACCGTACTCAAGGTCGGTCGGGAGGAAAGCCTCCGCTCCGAACACCAAAAAGAAAGGTGTGAACCCGGTCGACCGGGTTGGCGTGGTTCGTAGACTCCAAAGAACGGGCGGTAGCTCGGCGGCCCACCGTCCCGCGAATTTCTTCAGTCGACTGAAGATTCGCGGCTTGAGTCCTTGGAGGATCATGCCGTTGGCTCGCTCGGCCTGGCCGTTGGCTCGCTCGGCCTGGCCGTTGGCCCGGGGGTGCGCCACTGCCGCCCAGTCGACTCGGATATTGAAGTCGCCGCAGAACTCGAGGAACTCCTTCCCTGTGAACTGCGTCCCGTTGTCGGTGATGATGGAGTTGGGCACCCCGAAGCGGTAGACAATATCGCGGAAGAAGCCTGCTGCCTGCGCCGATGTGATCTTTGCCAATGGCTTGGCTTCGATCCACTTTGTGAACTTGTCCACGGCGACGAGTAAGTGAGTGAAGCCCCCGGGTGCCTTCTTGAAGGGCCCGACCAGATCGAGCCCCCAAACCGCGAAGGGCCACGTGATGGGGATTGTCTGCAGGGCTTGCGCGGGAAGGTGCGTCTGCCTGGCGAAGAATTGGCATCCTTCGCAGGTGCGGACGATTTGGGTCGCATCTGCTACGGCGGTCGGCCAGTAGAAACCTTGTCGGAAGGCTTTTCCTACCAGGGACCGCGGCGCGGCATGGTGCCCGCACACCCCGTCGTGGATGTCCAGCAGAAGGTGCTTCCCTTGGTCGGTCGGAACGCACTTCTGAAGGATTCCGGACGGGCTCCTTTTGTAGAGGGCGCCTTCGACCAGAACGAAAGACTTAGCCCGCCGAGCGAGGCGCCGAGCCTCGGTGGTATCGGCGGGGAGCAACCCGTTCGTCAATCGATCGACAAACGGTTGCCTCCAGTCGGTTTCGACGCTCAGGACGCCCAAGTCCGACCCAGGCGGGTGAGCATCTGGCCGAAGATCAGCGGGAGCGCCCGCCTTCGGGGGGTCGGTGGCGCCCTCAGCACTCGGGTCCAACCGGATTGATGGGCTGCTGAGGTCGGAAACGAAGATTCCAGGGGGAACCGGCCCCTTTCCGGAGGCGAGGTTGGCGAGGGAGTCGGCTTCACCGTTATAGCGTCGGTAGCTGTGATGGAGCTCGAAACCCTTGAACTTCTCCTCGAGCTTGCGGACCTCCAGGCAGTAGGCGGCCATCCGAGAGTCGCGGGGCTCGGTGGCTTTCATCACTTGGTCGACGACCAGCTTGGAGTCGCCGTGAACGTAGAGCCATCGTGCGCCCAGGTCGGCGGCGATCCGAAGGCCATTGACGAGGGCTTCGTACTCGGCGACATTGTTGGTGGCGTCGAAGAGTAGGTGGATGGCATACCGGAGCTTGTTGCCGAGTGGGGAGATGATGACGACCCCCACGCCGGCCCCATTCTTGGTGTAAGACCCATCGAAGTACATCGTCCAGTACTCCGGGTCCTCGACCACCGCAGGGACTTGCGCCTCGGTCCACTCGGCGACAAAGTCCGCCAAGACCTGGGACTTGATCGCCGTCCTGGGGACGTACGACATGTCGAGGCCATTGAGCTCGAGAGCCCATTTGGCGATTCTTCCGGTAGCGTCGCGGTTGTGGACGACCTCTCCGAGTGGTGAGGAGGTCACCACGGAGATGGGGTGTCGATCGAAGTAATGGGCAAGCTTCCTCTTGGTAATGAGCACTGAGTACAAAGAACTTCAGATCTGGATATCGGACCTTTGTTTGGAGAGCACCTCGGCCGAAGTAGACCGCCTCTGCACCTTAAAGACGCGCCTTCCTCCGCTCGCTCCACAACAAGTGCCGCCCGACGACCGAGTCGTGGCGGCGATGTAGAGGAGCAAAGGCTCCTGCGACTCGGGCGACCAGACCGGAGGTGAGGTCGAAAAGGCCTTTAGTCGACTAAAGGCTTCCCGAGCTTCGTGGGTCCAGAAAAGCGGTCGGACTTCTTCATCGGCTTGTAGAGTGGCATCCCGCGTTCGAGGCGGATCTGAAGCGACTTAGTGCCACGAGGCACCCCATCGACCTCGAACTCCCTTGGTCGTTGATTGGCCCCATCCTTGCGATAGCGGAGATCTTATCACGGTTGGCTTCGATGCCGCGCTCGGAGACGATGAATCCCAGCAGCTTGCCCTTGGGGACCCCGAAGACGCATTTCTCGGGGTTGAGCTTTATGCGAAACCGTCGGAGGTTCGCAAAAGTCTCCTCCAGGTCGGCGATGAGGTCATCGACCTTCCTGGTTTTGACAACGATGTCATCGACGTAGGCTTCGATGTTACGGCCAATTTGGTCTGAAAAACACGCCTGCATACACCGTTGGTATGTGGCGCCTGCGTTTCGGACCAAAAGGCATCGTGACGTAACAGTACGAGCCGTACGGGGTGATGAAGGAGGTCGCGAGCTGATCGGACTCCTTCATCGCAATTTGGTGGTAGCCTGAGTAGGCATCCAAAAAAGAAAGGGACTCGCACCCGGCGGTGGAGTCCACGACCTGGTCGATGCGAGGTAATGGGAATGGATCTTTCGGACAGGCCTTGTTGAGGCTCGTGTAGTCAACACACATTCTCCATTGCCCCGACTTTTTCTTTACAAGGGCCGGGATTGGCGAGCCACTCGGGGTGACGCACCTCCCTTACAAAGCCGGCCAAAAGTTTGGCGATCTCTTCCCCAATGGCCCGACGCTTTTCTTCGTCGAAGCAGCGCGGCTGGGCGGCGATGCAGATCGATCGAATGTTCGAGAGTGCTCGGCGACCTCCTTTGGAACTCCTGGCATGTCCGAGGGTCTCCAAGCGAAGACGTCTCGGTTTGCTCGGAGGAAGTCGACGAGCGCGCCTTCCTATTTGGCGGTGAGGGCGGCCCCGACCCGCACGATCTTGGTGGGGTCTTCAGGATCAACAGCGACCTCCTTCGTATCCTCCGCGGACTTGAAGGAGCTAGGCCCCGACTTGCTGGAGTCGGGGGCGGATTCGGGGGCCTTCTCCTGGAGTTGGGCGAGCTCGGCGGAAGCGACGACCGCTGAGGCCAGCTCGCAGCTGCTTCGCTCGCAGTTGTAGGCGAGCTGGAAGGATGCGGCCACGGTGATGACACCTTGCGGCCCTGGCATCTTCAGCTTGAGATAGGTGTAGTTGGGGACTGCCATGAACTTCGCGTAGCAAGGTCGTCCCAGGATGGCGTGGTAGGAGCCGGGAAAGTCCACAACCTCGAAAGTGAGGCTCTCGGTGCGGAAGTTGTCCGGGCTCCCGAAGGTGACGGACAGGCCGACCTGTCCGAGGGGGTGGGCCTGTTGACCCGGTACGACGCCGTGGAAAGGCGCCTTGCTCGGCCGGAGGGCGGAGCGAGGGACTCCCAGGGCATCCAGGGTCTCAACATACATGATGTTGAGACTGCTGCCGCCGTCCATGGGCACCTTGGTCAGGCGCTTCATCCCCACGATGGGGTCGACGACGAGCGGGTAGCGTCCCGGGTGCGGGATGTGGTCGGGGTGGTCGGTCCGATCGAAGGCGATCGGGCACTCCGACCACCTTAAGTAGGTGGGCACGGCGGGGGTAGCCGTGTGAACCTCTCGGTGGGCGAGCTTCAACCGTCGCTTGTCGGCATAGCACTCTGCCCCTCCGAAGATCATGAGGCAGCCGTCGAGCTGTGGGAACTCGTCGGCTGGCTCATCGCCTTTGCCGGCGTCGGGACGGTCGCGCTTCTTCCCCTTACCCCGCGATGTCGTGGGGTTTCCGGAGAGAAACCGCTTCAAGACTTCGCAGTCCCGATACTTGTGTTTGACGGGATAGTCGTGGTTTAGGCACGGACTATCCATCAGTTTCTCGAATCGGTCGGGCGTCTGCCGGGCCTGCTGTTTGGCAGGTCGGTCGACAGCGGCGACCATTCGGCCTTCGCGGCCCTGCTTCCCCTTCCGCTTCCTTTTGTCAGGGCGGTCGGAGGGGGCGCTGGCCCCGAGGCTGGCTGTTTTGTGGGCCATCTTTCTTTTGAAGATGGCCCCTACGGCCTCCTCGCGGGAGGCGTGATTGGTGGCGATGTCGAGGAGCTCCTTGGTGGTCCGGGGTTTCGCACAGCCCAGCTTGTGGACCAGGGCCTCGCACGTGGTGCCGTAGATGAACGCCCCGACGACGTCGGCGTCGCGGGTGTCGGGGAGCTCATTGCACTATTAGGAGAAGCGGCGGATGTAGTCCCGGAGGGTTTCCCCCGGCTGCTGCTTGCAGCTCTTCAGGTCCCAGGAGTTGCCAAGGCGTTTGTAAGTGCCCTGGAAGTTCCCGACGAAAAGGTTCGTCAGGTCGGCCCAGCTGCCGATGGTGTCTGCTGGCAGGTACTCGAGCCAGGCTCGAGCTGAGTCCGCAAGGTAGATGGGGAGATACTGGATGACAAAGGAGTCGTCCGTTGCTCCCCCAACTCGGCAGGCGAGCCGATAGTCTTCTAGCCAGACACTGGGGTTGGTGGCCCTTGTGTACTTGGCTATGTTAGTCGGGGCCCGGAACTGGGTCGGGAAGTCGACGTTGCGGATGAGGCGGGTGAACGCACGTGGCCCGGGACCGTCGAATCCCGGGTCGGAATGGTTGCGTCGCCCGCTATCGGCGACCTGCGAGGCCATTCTTTGCATCGGTAGCTCTCCTTCGCGCCTCGAGGGTGGTGCGAAGATCATACTTGTCCCCCAGGCGGTGGCGCACCGGGGTGTATGATGCCTGGGGGAGCTCGTGGAGCGAGGTCGTCTTGGCTGGGCTCCGTCGGCCCTATGAGGGAGTGGCCCAGCGGCGGTAGCACCGTCCGTCGGGGCCGGAACCTTGGGCGTCTTGAATGACAAGACGCGTTCTACCGATCCGGAGGTTACGATAGGTGGCCTTGGCTTCGCTCCGTTGGCTCAGGCAGCCCTCGGGCGGCATTGCCGCGGCAATGTTACGGTTGGCGTGAGGAAAGAACGGAAGGTCGTTCGTCTCCTCGACCAAGCTAGCCGATGCACGATGCGCGCGAGGCGAAGTGGTGGGTTAGGCTAATGGCGCTCCAGCTCGGCCTGGAGCTTATCGAGCTCGGCCTTTCGGGCCTCTAGCTCCTCTCGCTGTTGCCGAAGGTCAGCGAAGCGTTGTAGGTGCTGTGCGTCGTCTTCCGCCGGATTCCCCCGCGCGCCGTCACGCGGAGGAGGGTCCCCGGCGTAAGCGAGGGTGGAGGCGGTTCGCGGCACCGTCATGTTGCACTCGCGGGAGTACACCCTGCGGGGATACTGTCTGGCCGGAGGAGCCGTGGCTGGAGGAATCCGCCACAGTCGTGGAGGAAGCCGTGGCGTGGCCGCCATGGCCACGAAGTTGAGAACCCGTGGAGGGTGGAACTGCCGCCGCCGCGGCTTCGTAAGCGGCGTCGCCAGAGCGATCTTTGGCGTCACGGCAGGCCGCCGCGCGGCCCATCACGAGGCCTCGAGGCGGAGGTTGCCGAGGACATCGGCAACCGCATCGGCTTGCGGAGGACCCGGTCGGATGGCAGCGGGAATGAGGACAAGCTCTCCCGCGTGGTGACGATGAAATCGAGGGTGCCGGGCAGATCCGGCCCCTCGACATCGGTGAATCGTGGTGGGAGGAGGCCATCGAGGAGGAGAATGGGAATCAAGATGAGGATGTCGGTGAAGACGCGAGGACCCCTACAGCGCGCCAACTGTCGGTGTTTAGTGCACCGGCAATACGAATTTGTGGTCGGATGGGGTCGCGCGCTCCCTCTCCCCGAATGGTCGACTCAAGGAGTCAGATGATGTATACTGGTTCGGGCTGAACGTCCCTACTCCAGTTCGCTCGGTGTGGGTGTATTGATCTTAGGGCGATGAACAAGAGGAATACAAGCGAGGCAGGGAGTCGGCCGACCGATCCCCTGGTGTTTTCGCTAGGGAGTTGTGGCTACCTAGAAGACTGTTTTTTCCATCGCCCCTCCCTCTCGGGCCCTGCCTCTCCTTATATAGACGGAGGAGGCAGGTTACATGGGAGTTCGGGAAAACTACGAGGAAGGGGGCCTGCGCGTCTCGAAGTCTGGTTTCTGTCTTGTCCGACCGACCCCTGCTCGTCCCGAGGCAGGGTTGGTGGCTCTGTGATGAGCCGTCTTGCGTAGTCTTTATGCGGATGACGTATCGCGTGGTGCTCCTGTCAGCCTCGGTGGCTTTAATGGCGCTTGACTTTGCCTTGGCCTCGGGAGTGGGCGTATTCTTCTGCGGTGTGCCAGGCGATGGGACGGGGGCTTGACTTCTTCGGTGGCTCCTCTGACAGTCTTGGGAAGGAGCCGTCTGCCCCGGTACGGACGCCAGGGGACGCTGCGCACAAGGCAGCTGTCTGACACCGGCGTGGGCCCTACTGGCTCGCGCGCGGGTGGAGCTTGCTGACCGTGAGCTTCAATATTAGGCGGTCGGAGCCCGCCGACCGCCCGGGATCGGAGTCCGCCGACCGTCTAGGGTCGGTCCTGCATAGGTCGGGGTTCGCTCTCCGCGGCCCAAGTGCCTTTCGGCAGTGCTGGGCCTTCGCCGTGGTAGGTCAGCCCGTTCGCGTTTCCGGGCTGATGGGGGTACCCATGGTACGGGTACTCGTCAGTACCTTTGCTGGAATTTATGTTTAAATGTGGTATTTAGTTGTTGTTTAGCTTATGTTTGGTAGCATTCGGGCATATTAAATGCCGGGGTGTTACAGTTGGTATCAGAGCGGGCTGTAGGTC
The DNA here is from genome assembly GCA_036346355.1 of Rhipidocladum racemiflorum. Taxonomy (NCBI): domain Eukaryota; kingdom Viridiplantae; phylum Streptophyta; class Magnoliopsida; order Poales; family Poaceae; genus Rhipidocladum; species Rhipidocladum racemiflorum. The sequence goes on from CM070571.1 coordinate 56,760,037, forward strand.
CTTGGAATGTGAATTTTTAGTATCATGCTATAGGGTACAACTAAAATGTGATGTGGAATAACTTAGAAACATGGCTTAGGTCTTAACTAAAACTTTGTTATAGGATAGCAACATTAAAACTTGCAAAAGTGGTATAACTAATTTAAAATTTGACACACATGGAGGCATAGTAGGAAAGGGTATGGGAATCGTTGCGTTACGCTTAAATGTTGTATTTGAGCCTTGATGTTGAATGCTACATTTGTTTATGTATGTTGCTATGTTTATGAAAGAATTGAATTGAATTGTTCATGTTATTATGTTAAATGGGGTTGTGGTGCCGAAGGGTTTCGGTCACCTCTCTTTATTCATTGTAAGGGTGAAGTGTGACGGTGTGGCCGGTTAGCGCCATCACCGAAGAACTATTAACCCCTGTAGGAGAAGAGTGCTTACCCTTTCTGTCGTAGATCGGGTAGTTGACGGGAGTCAAATAGAAGAGTTTGGTGGTGGGTTCCTTCATATGTTCTTCACCGTTCTGACGGTTGGTTTTGGTTGGTTTTAGTTGATGGAAACTAAAAGAAAAATGTTTGGTATTGGTTTTTTTTTCGCGGATCATTCCGTATGCGATTTGTGGTTTTTGGTCTTCCTTGGTTGGAAACGAAGAAGAAGAGTTTAGAGTTGCGCCTTTTTAGTCGCCTTTGCTTTGACACCCGGTTTTGCTGGTTATTGTGGATTGTCTTAGGGAGGAAACATATGTGGTTGTTGTCCACCCTATCTGAGAAAAGAGTTGAAGTTATCCTAGTGCCGACCTTAGGTTGGGTGGAGCTAAGTTTTGTAACTTTATCGGAAAAGGTTTGGTTGAACATTTTGTTTTCCCTAGTGCATCCTTCTTCCTTCTTGGAAGTATGGATCTTGAGATTTCTTGAAGAGTTTTGTGGGCAAATTTGGGAACTTGAGAGTGGAACTCTCCTGCATTTCTGTTAGAGTTTTGTTTTCTTCCTTGCCTGAAAAAGGAGAAATTGTCTAACCGTGTTAGATTACAGTTCATGAGTTGTGGTTGTCCTTAAAAGTGGAGTTGCATCTTGTTTGTCAAAAGTGAAAATGGTTGTTTAGCATGTTATGTAGTATGTAACAATGTGGTTATTGGAAATGATTTGTTCTTAAGTTAATTGGTGAGTTGAATCAGTTAAAAGTAATATTTGTGTTTAGCTTAAGATTAAATGAACTTCTAGTGTTGCAGATTACCCTATAATGAGAATGAATAAATATGTTAATGTACATGCTTAGAATATGTTGCCTTGCTTTGAAAGTGCTTATGACCCTCGAATATGTTTAAAGTTTTAAACCCTAATGCATAGTTAAAAAATAAAGATGATGTAGACTGCATATATTGTTAAAGAAACTTTGCTGGTTGTCTAAAGATGTTCTAATCTAATGGATTAATAGAGAGATTTAATCGTGTTGACTAGTGACTTTAATTTGGAAGTTGATTAGAGTTGCTTTTTATATTGTCACAAACCATTAGTATAATTGGAAGTATGCGATTGTGTTCCTACGATGCTAGTATCGATGTCAATTGTGAAGACATAGGCTTTCTTTGTTTATGTTAATGCTAAAGCATTGGGATGGTCTAACCTATTAAATTTGTTTTTATAGTTGGAGTATGTTGTGTAGTGACAATTTGTTATGGTATATGGATAGTGTAACTAAAAACAATGTAGTTGTTTTTATTATTATGCCTATTTATGGATATTGATGATTTAGTAGTGGTGGTAATTGTTTGGATTACTTTTTGGAAGCCATTGTAAAATAGAGGTTATTATAACATGTGGCGATGAAGTGAACCATGGATATTTTAGCATGATATAGAATTGTATCCTAAAGAAGGTATATCTTAGAATCATAATTTTTGACTTTGTCTTATGGAGATACTATTTGTATGTTGAAGTCATTTGTTAATGGAATAAGTTTTGATTGTCAAGATGTTGACGTATTTATGGTATAAAAATTGATAGGATGATCATGCTTAAGTATACATTGAAGTACTACGTTTGAAATATAGAAGACGTTGTTTTATGATGTGTTGGTTTGTGGGGTTCTTGAGGAGGTAGTATGGATTGATTTAAGATGGGTTTTCTCGATAAGTAAAGAGTGATTATGGAATGCTTAAATGTTAAGGATAGTGGGACACGGTTATGGTGAGTCTCATGCCGAGCTTGTGTATAAAACCTTTTGGTGCAGGTTGGTGGTTTGCTATCTTGGTTAAATGTTTTTTTGGTCAAGGTGTTCTTTATGTTGCATTTTCGAGTTTCCTAAAACTCGTAGAGGTTGGTGCCCATCTTTGGTTTTGGCTAAGTTGTTCGATTTATGCTATGAGTTTGATTTTGCACCCAAAAGCCTTTGAGTGGATCGCGCTCCTTCGCGTTAGCTGAAGCATACTTGGAGTAAATCTTAAAAGGAAGCCGATGGACATAGTGGGCTGTGTTGAAAATTCTTGAGATTTAATTTGTAATTCTATTTGATTGGAACTGGATTTATTTGGAAAAGGTCATGTGGTGTTTGCGAGTGTTTCAAAAGGGTGGATTTTATGAATGTTTATAAGTGATTTGGGTTGGTGAAGTGTTCTCATTTTGGGAAAATGAGTCTCCCATTTCTCTTTGAGAATTGATGTTCTCTTTCAAAATGTTGATTCTGGTTAAAACGCGATGCTTTACAAATTTGGCTTTCAATTGTCGACGGGTTATGTATGACGTGGTGTTTTCCTGTTAATGGTGTTCTCCTCATAGTTTTATGATTGGGCGCAATCATCGATGCTATCCAAGTTTTAATCATGTGATGCAGAGGAAGATGTTGTCTTGTGAATGACTATTTGGTAGCGTTGTACATGATGAATGAATGGTGAAAAGGAAACATGACATCATTTATAGATGTCTATTGATAAAAGAGTCGTTGAGCCAGGTCGGTGAGTAAGTCATATAGGGAAATATGACTAATCCGGAGTGCTCCCGAAAAGCTTGGTTTCATGTCATGAATCTAGATTTCCATTTGCTCTTTAGCATGAAAAGAAAGAGTGAAGAGTTCTTGGCATTTGGCTTTGTTGTAAGAGGATTGGGTTTCCTTGTTTCCTTGAGAGTTATTATGGCGGTTGTGGATTCTTTTGATTGGTTTGAGAATCGGTTTTCTCTTCCACAATGTTGTTTTTATGAGATGCTTGGCTGTGGTGAAAGTGAGTCGAGTTGTCATTGATTGTTGAGAATTTCTGACAAAGAATTGTGTGGAGTCTCTCTTTTTGTTTGAGTGGTCCCCGATGCGAGATGTATCGCATTGATTTGAGATTGGAGTTTTTCCTTTGCGACTTGACTTAGGAAAAGAGATCGAGTGATCTTTCGAGGTTGTCAAACCTTTGTTCCAAGTGATTTGTTGTGTTTTGGGTTCGAGTTGATGAATGTGGTTCATCCGACTAAGGGAGTTGCTCTTTGTTGGCATTCTCGTCTGAGATGTGAATAGAAATGTCTATGGAACTGTTGAGCATAATGGAGGATTATACTCATGGGTTTGGTAGTTTTTGAGTGAGAAAGTGTGAGGGCGAGACCCTCATAGGAAAAGAACCAGTTGAGGTTTGGTAATAATTTACAGCTCTACCTTGGGCTAGGCGTAGAACTTTGGTTGTAGTTCGAAGGGTGGTCATGTTGGAAGTTGGTGATGTCGGTCCAAACCTTGTTGAGAATATGGTTGGATTGTTAAAAAGTGATGATAATTTGAAATATAGTGATCTGTCGTGAACTTTGTCGTAGCTAGTTGTCCCTGGGTGTGTGTTATGCCCAGGAGGGGTAGAATGAAAGTGTAGCGTGGTTTGTGGAAGAAAAGAAAAGTTTTGTCGATGAAGGCTATGTACGTAGATGACATTAGTTAATTTTGATTCTTTGTGAAAAGGGTCAAATAATTGGAAGAGATGGGATTATGTGTCATGATTGAGTTTGATGGAGTGTGGTAGTCAGGTTGGTTGTGATAGAAGTGCGAAGCATTTGTCGTTTGTTCCGATTTTTTTTTAGTCGTTGTGCGATTGTTTTGTGCGGCTGAGAAGCCTTTTGTCCCTTGGGGACTTGGTAGTTGTTTTTGGTGTCCTTCGGATTCGAGGTCGAATCCTGTTGAAGGGGGGAAGAATGTGACACTACGTTTTGGTGTGACATTACAGATTGTGAAATTAGAGAAGAAAATCTTACGGCTAGAGGTTTACTCGCATTTTTGGGCCTTTTGAAGTGTTGTGACACCACGGAGTGTCGTAACCTTATTTAACGTGCATGATAAGGTTAATAACATTACGAGATGTGGAATTAAGGTTAAAACTATAGGATATGGAGGCTAATAGCTTTTCCGGGCCGTTTCCGGGGTTTTGGGCCTTCCCGGGGGAGTTTGGGCCTTGGTGGGCTTTGGTGGGATGGAGTAGGTCTCCGTAACGGACTAGGTTTGGGTGTGGGGGCTGGTAAAAGGGCTCCCCACCAGCCCTTGGGGCGTCCACCCCTGCCCCATGCGCCCCTAACCCTAGCCGCCACCCTTCCTCCTCCCTCCACCTCCTAGCCGCCCCATCTCTTGCCCCCATGGCGCCCCCATTGCTCCCCATTGCACACCACCTCTCCTCCACCCCCCTTGCTGCCCTAGGGTGACCTCCCCACCCCTGCATCCTCATGGATCCATCCGAGGAGCAAGGAGGGAGGAGCGAGGAGATCGATTGGAGTTTTCGTGCGTCGGGCAAAGGTATGATCATGGGGCTCCTCAGGGATGAGCTAGGTACTGTTATTAGGGAGTTTATCAAGTTTTTTTATCAATTGGAGGCGCTGGATTTGAGTAATTTGGGTTAGATCTAGATGTTGCCACGTTTCTGTTTTCGGGCAGATTGAGCAATCGAGCTAGGGTTCGCGTTTTTGCCAATTTAGTATTGTATTATGGCCGTATGAACTTCTAGGAAGTTGTAGATAATTTCATTACCTTTCAGTGCATATAAAGAAATTGAAATTCCGCCCAGCCGTTTGGATGTTATGGCTGTTTTACCGAGCGCTGTCAAATCTGTGACGAGATTGAGACAGTTCGTGTTCAACGTTAGATTAAATAACCTTAGAGTCCGAATCAATCTTTCCCTATAACTAGAAAAAGTTGGGAAATTTCCTAAGCTTCGCGACGGTGTACTCGTTTAATCGATTTGGAGTCCCAGAACTCAAGTTATGGCCTTTGCAAGGCTTCTGTAACGCCGGGACAGAACCTCTGTTTTTAGGTTTTGCGAGTAGTGGGCAATGTCGGGTGAGTTGGGGATTTGTGTACTGATGGGGGTACCCATGGTACTGGTACTAGTCAGTACCTTTGCTGGAATTTATGTTTAAATGTGGTATTTAGTTGTTGTTTAGCTTATGTTTGGTAGCATTCGGGCATATTAAATGCCGGGGTGTTACAGTTGGTATCAGAGCGGGTTGTAGGTCCTTGGAATGTGAATTTTTAGTATCATGCTATAGGGTACAACTAAAATGTGATGTGGAATAACTTAGAAACATGGCTTAGGTCTTAACTAAAACTTTGTTATAGGATAGCAACATTAAAACTTGCAAAAGTGGTATAACTAATTTAAAATTTGACACACATGGAGGCACAGTAGGAAAGGGTATGGGAATAGTTGCGTTACGCTTAAATGTTGTATTTGAGCCTTGATGTTGAATGCTACATTTGTTTATGTATGTTGCTATGTTTATGAAAGAATTGAATTGAATTGTTCATGTTATTATGTTAAATGGGGTTGTGGTGCCGAAGGGTTTCGGTCACCTCTCTTTATTCATTGTAAGGGTGAAGTGTGACGGTGTGGCCGGTTAGCGCCATCACCGAAGAACTATTAACCCCTGTAGGAGAAGAGTGCTTACCCTTTCTGTCGTAGATCGGGTAGTTGACGGGAGTCAAATAGAAGAGTTTGGTGGTGGGTTCCTTCGTATGTTCGTTTTAGTTGATGGAAACTAAAAGAAAAATGTTTGGTATTGGTTTTTTCGCGGATCATTCCGTATGCGATTTGTGGTTTTTGGTCTTCCTTGGTTGGAAACGAAGAAGAAGAGTTTAGAGTTGCGCCTTTTTAGTCGCCTTTGCTTTGACACCCGGTTTTGCTGGTTATTGTGGATTGTCTTAGGGAGGAAACATATGTGGTTGTTGTCCTCCCTATCTGAGAAAAGAGTTGAAGTTATCCTAGTGCCGACCTTAGGTTGGGTGGAGCTAAGTTTTGTAACTTTATCGGAAAAGGTTTGGTTGAACATTTTGTTTTCCCTAGTGCATCCTTCTTCCTTCTTGGAAGTATGGATCTTGAGATTTCTTGAAGAGTTTTGTGGGCAAATTTGGGAACTTGAGAGTGGAACTCTCCTGCATTTCTGTTAGAGTTTTGTTTTCTTCCTTGCCTGAAAAAGGAAAAATTGTCTAACGGTGTTCATTCTGGTTCATGAGTTGCGGTTGTCCTTAAAAGTGGAGTTGCATCTTGTTTGTCAAAAGTGAAAATGGTTGTTTAGCATGTTATGTAGTATGTAACAATGTGGTTATTGGAAATGATTTGTTCTTAAGTTAATTGGTGAGTTGAATCAGTTAAAAGTAATATTTGTGTGTAGTAGTTTTCAATTTAGGACAGAAAAGAAACTAACCTAAGGCACTGATATTCTCACCGATCAATTGAAGCTCTGATACCACTTGATGTAACACTGGGTGTCCCGATCTTTCGATGAGAATGATAACCTTCGATTTGGGTGGAGACGACTTTGACGATCCGACTACAACGTACAACGACGATGCCCCTTAGCAATCGCTAAACCAACTCCAGAGGGTTATTGACCTTACCGTGGGCATGATCAACCTGATCACGAAGATCAATTCCTGCAAGCAATCGAAGAACAAGCAAGAACGAGGCAAAAGCAATCTAAAATTGCAAATATAAATGAAGTATAGAAAAAGTTGGGGTTCCGATACAAGGAGCTTGTTAGGCGGCCGTTGAGCACGTCTAAAAGACTCAAAATAGTAGCAAAAGGCTAAACTATCAAATAAACAAAACCCAAGTTATTTTGGGGGACTCCCTAGCTATTTGTAGGGGAAATAGGAGGCCAAAACCAGGCTTGGGGCGTCCAAAACACCTCCATGGCCGAGTAGAACTCCTATTCCTAGTTTGACTCGGATTTGGAAAGATGACCGAACTTGTTTTGCAGATTCCCGTTGACTCGTAAGGACTTTGGAGGTGGGGCTGGATCCGTTGGAAAGAGGACGTCGAAACCTTTCAAACCAGTACTCATAGACCTCAAACACCCTTGTGGATCAAAAGTTATGGTTGTTTTAAGTTGGTGCTGTCCCGGAGGCTGAATCCGAGTTGAAGTTGTGCACCGGAAGAATTGGCTTCATGCTTGACTTTTGGGAGTCCTTCTCCTTGGTTCCTAAGGACAATAAAATCATCACAAGGATTAAATAGCATTCCATTCATTAAATTATTTGTATGCAACCCGAGGAACGCATTCACCTGGCAATTGAATTGACGTATGCGAGCTCGAGTAATTGGCCCTTGTATTACATTGTTGATTTCAATTGGGTTTGTAGACATGGCCGTATCCATGGTAGTGATGCCCTCATCACCATTAGGGACCCATTGTGCATGAATGTTTCAATTCGAGCCGGACGTACTCGAAATGCTTGCTGAAACGGGCTAGGGCGCATGATGTGGACATCACGACCATGGATACGGCCATGCCTACACATCACATTGAAACCAATGATATAATACAAGGACCAATTACTCGAGCTCGTGCACATCAATTCAATTACCAGGTGAATGCGTTCCTCGGGTTGCATACAAATATTTTAATGGATGGAATACTATTTGATGCGGACATCACTCTCTTTGATGCAGCCACGATGTCACCTACACGTCAAGAGGAAATGATAAAAGGATCTGTAACGCGAGCTCATGCACGCCAGCAAATGGTCAACATGGTGCTCACAAATTATGGAGGAGCTAATGGTAGCCCGACATCGACAAGATGGGCTGGCCCAAGTTGGCACATGAAGGAGGAGAAAATGGTAGCCCATGTTGGCCCAAGTTGGCCCATGAAGGAGGAGAAAATGGTAGCCCAAGTTGGCCCATGAAGGAGGTACCAACCATGATGGGCCAAGGAGGCCCAACCATGATGGGCCAGAATATGTTACAAGGAGGCCTAACCATGATGGGCCAAGGAGGCCCAACCATGATGGGCCAAAACATGTTGAAACAAGGAGGCCCAACCATGATGGGCCAAGGAGGCACTAAGGCCCATCATGGCACCACTCCTTATCAGGCCAACCGATGAAGTGTGGCAACACTTGCTCCCTGCACCGGCCCACGAAGGCCCAAGTTGCATGACTACAAGTTTAGTACCACCTTGCTTAGTGTTTAGTTTTTGGCTACATCCCACCACTATATAAGAAAGGCAATAGGCCACCTAAGAGACTTGAGTTTTGCTTTGTAAATCAGTTTAGCCTTTGCTATTGTCCGTGCAAACGCGTGTCGATTAGACCGCCTGCGCACGTAATTGCAAGACTCCAAATTGCATTCGGTGTGTTTGCTACCCGGCTTCATTTCGTTCACCATTTTCGTTTCGCGCCGCAATGTTTCATTTTGGCATGCTAGGTTGCAGCGTGTAAGGTGCTTGCCATAATGTTCCATTTCGTGCATCATTTTCGGTGTGCGTGGTGTTTGCCACAATGTGTCATTTGGTGCATCATTTTCATTTTCGAATGGCTTCCGCTGCAGTGCCCGTTGGGACGCGTCGTGGAGGAATGTTTCAGACCTACTCGAATGGATTCGATACAAATGATGAAAAGCACTAGCAAACATCATAAGTTCATTCGGGGTGTCTGACACTCGGTTCTGTTTCGTTCATCGGTTTCGTTTGTATTCAGCTTTTATTACCCGTGGGAACCCGTCGTGGTGGAACATTTGACACCGACTCGAACATATTCAAAATGCATGCTGAAATGAGCACATATGAAGTCCACTCGATGTGTTTCGCACTCAGTTTCATCTCGTGCAACGTTTTCGAACGGGCGCCGCTTGTTGCATTGTTCGTGCTCAACGCGGAGAAATGTTTCACAACAACTCGGACTGACTCGAAATGCATGCCGGAATGTGCTTGGGCAAATATGAAGTTCATTCGGCATGATTGGAACGAAGTTTCATGTCGTGCACCGTTTTTGTACGCGTGTAGTTTACAGTACCATTAGGGACCCATCGTGCATGAATATTTCGCATCGACTCGGACGTACTCGAAATGCTTGTCGAAATGGGATAGAGCATATATGAAGTCCATTCGGGGAGTTTGACACCAATTTTCCTTTCGTGCATCGCTTCCGTCCGGACACAGCTTGCAGAACACCTCACGACCCGTCGCGGAGGGATGTTTCCACACCACTCGGACGTATTCGAAATGAATGCAGAACTGTAGCAGCAATGCATGGAAAGTCCACTCGCGCAGTTTGGCCTACATTTTCCTTTCGTGCATCGTTTTGATACGCACGCAGCTTGCAGTACCCGTTGGCACCTATCGCGGAGAAATGTTTTGCACCGACCCGGATGCAACAGAAATGCATGCGGAAATGAGCTTGGGCACACATGAACACTATTCAGGGTGTTTTCCACAAGCTTTCTTTTCGTACTCGTTCTGGTACGAATGTGACTTGTAGTACCATTTGTCCTGTAGGTTTCACACCGACACGGATGAGCCCAAATTGCTTGCTAAAATGAGCTACGGCAGACATGAAGTCCATTCTGGTTGATTGACACTCAGCTTCATCTTATGCGTCGTTTTCTTGTGAAAATCCTTGCACCATACAGTACACGTCGCGGAGGAATGTTTCACACCACCCGGAAAGATTCAAAATGCATGCCGAAATGTGCTTGGGCATATATGAAGTTCATTCGGCATGTTTGGAACAATGTTTTCTTTTTTGCACCATTCTTGTACGCGTGTAGTTTACATTACCATTAGGGACCCATACCACCACAAATTTTCCAATGAAAGCACGCAAAACCTCGTTCATCAATCTCATGAAGGTACTAGGTGCATTAGTTAACCCAAAAAGCATTACTAACCAACCACTCATAACTTCATTACGTGAATTTGGAACTTAGTTTGAAATGCCGTCTTCCATTCATCTCCTAACTTCATGCGAATTTGGTGGTACCCACTACGCAAATCAACTTTAGAGAACATAATAGAACCACTTAATTCATCAAGCATATCGTCTAACCTAGGAATAGGGTGACGATACCTAATGGTGATATTATTAATTGCTCTACAATCAACACACATACGCCATGTTCCATCTTTTTAGGCACTAAAATGACCGGAACAGCACAAGGACTAAGAGATTCACGTACGTACCCTTTATCTAGCAATTCTTGAACTTGGCGTTGTATCTCTTTGGTTTCTTCTGGATTGGTTCTATATGGTGCTCGATTGGGCAAAGATGCCCCTGGAATGAGATCAATTTGGTGCTCACTCCCCCGGATTGGTGGCAGCCCTGGAGGAATGTCCTTCGGGAAGACGTCAGCATACTCCTGCAAAAGGTTAGCGACGACAGGAGACATAGAAGAACACATATCCTGCAGTGAAAACAAAGTTTCTTTGCAAACCAAAGCATAGCATTGAGAAATACTAGCATGCAACTCATTCACGTCAGATTTAGTCGCAAGAAAGCAAGCACCTTTCAATTTAATCTCATTTTTCTTCTCAACATCAGAGTTAAATTCTTTCTTTTTAGGTTGCTCAATCCCTTTTGCTACAATTTGATTCTCACTCTTTGCATTCTCTCGAATTTTCTCTTTGCTAGCCCTAGCAATCTCATCTTTCAAAATAGCCTCAAGAGTCATAGGATGCAACACAATTTTCTTTTCTTTATGCACAAAAGAATATTGATTGGTTCTACCATGATGCATAGAGTCCTTATCATATTGCCAAGGTCTACCTAACAACATAAAACATGCTTGCATAGGTACCACATCGCAATCAACAAAGTCATGATATGAGCCAATATCAAATTGTACTCTCACCAACCGTGTTACCTTTACCTTACCACTGTTGTTGAACCATTGGATGTAATACGGCTGAGGATGCGGTCTGGTGTTAAGTGAGAGCTTTTCGACCATGTCGGAGCTGGCGAGGTTATTGCAACATCCGCCATAAATAATCACACGGCATGCGCGTTCCTTGATCACACATTTGGTTTGGAACAAATTGTATCGTTGATTTTGCTCCGCCTTGCCCATTTGAACGCTCAACACACGTTGCACAATGAGACTCTCATAGCGATCTGCATGCTCAGCGTCAATGTGCTCTTCTGTTTGATCTTCACTACCTGCATGGTTAGCTGCAAGCATAGCATGGGTATCTTCGTCTAAATCACTAGCAGAGGAAAACTCACCATTATCCCGCACAATCAGTACCCGTTTGCTTGGACATTCACTCCTCATATGGCCATACCCTTTGCATTGATGACATTGAATATCTCTCGTTCTCCCTATTGAAGCAACAGAAGAACTCTTGGCGGGTGTTTGGACGGGCCCCTTTAACGCCTCCGAGTGCCTAGGTGTTGGACCGGATGACGAAGGACGTGGCTTATTGTTGGGGGGAAGTCCTGTAGTTTGGCGACTCGTGGGAGCAGCAGATATACGGGGAGACCAAGTGCTAGCACGGCCTGCAGAAACATTAATCCTTGTGTTTGCGTGTCGTCCCTGCACTTCTCTTTCAGCTTTGCAAGCAAGATGAAATAAACGAGTGATATAATTATATTCTTTGTAATCTAGAATGTCCTGAATTTCACGGTTCAACCCACCCATGAATCTAGCCATAGAAGCTCCTCATCTTCCTCTAATCCACAACGAAGCATTCCTATTTGCAACTGCTGGTAATAATCTTCTACACTTTGACTACCTTGTCTTAATTGTTGCAATTTATTTAACAGATCACGCGCATAATATGATGGAACAAATCTAGCTCACATGATTCTTTTCAAATCATCCCAGGTTTGACCAGCATTTGGATGTTTACGGCGATACTCACTCCACCAAATCGAAGCAAAATCAGTGAATTCACTAGTAGCAGCCCTAACCCTTTTGTTCTCAGGAAATTCATGGCAAGTAAATTTTTGATCTAGCTAATTCCCAAGTAAGGTATGCATCAGGATCGTATTTACCATCAAAATATGGAATGGAGAATTTAATCTTTCCTAGTGAATCATCACGGTCACGTACCTCACGGCGCGGTGGCAAAGGACCCATGCCATGGCGATTGCGATGGAGCTGACGTCGTGGACGAGCGTTTAAATTATCAATCTCGGTGTCAGCAGAATAGTCATCCTCGTTCTCACCTGCTGCCTTTGCCGAGGCACCATCGTTGTGGTGGCCTCGTTGAACATCAACATCATCAGCAGGAGGTGCACGCCCAAGGACATCAAGCCGCCTTAAAATCTCAGCGAGAGACGTCTCCACCGTTGCAAGCTTGTCGTTGGTGTTGATTTGAGCCGCCTCCAAACCACCTAGGTGCTCATTAGTAACCCGCACATCCTCATCAAGGCCTTCTGTGCGTAGCATCACTTGGCGCTCAAAGTGTTGGATGATGCCCTTGGTGCGAGGAGAATGTTGCACGCTATTGTCTCCAGAACCTGCCATGGCTAAACAAAACAATGGAACCAGCAATCACAGAGAATATACCCCTAGCAACTACTAGGACGTGGCTAAGTCACTCACACTCAACTTGTTTTGTCAAGTTCTTACCAATTCTTACCAAGCTTAGCAGATGGTGACCGCAACCGACAAGGCAACAACCCCTAGAAATATGGTGTATCGATGCCAGTCACTAGTACCTGGTTGGTAGTAGTATTTGTGGAGCTATAGGTGGCTGAAACAGTACAAGGGAATGCTAGAACCGCGTTAGTCAAAACAAGCTGAGTAATCGTTCAACGACGGTACCGTGCTGGTCCTAGGCTAGACCGTACTAGAGACGTGAGCCTGGACACAAGAGAAATCACGGAGCCAACTGACACGCTAAAACACAAAGCAAATAGCTAGGGCTCCTTCTCTTCTATTCCCTTTTTTTTAAAAAAAATTTAAATTTTTTTGACTAGGGGTATAAAGGTAATTAAAGAACTTGTACGGAAAAATACGGATCACGTTCCAAGTAGAGGGGACGGTTCTTGCCAATCTTTCTAATTCACAACTTTCTTTTTTTTGTGCGGCTTTTTTTGTGCGTCTTTTTTTTTATACTTGTCTTTTTCTTTTACAATTAAATTGGCAGACACCAGAAAACAAAGGAAATAACCCCTATAATCTTGGAATGTAAAACGGATCTAACTCGGTTTCCTTCCCAAAAAAAACAACTTCAACTCGATGGACGGTGATGGCAGCGGTGATAAAAAAAATGTGACAACAACTCAAAACTCTAAGGGCTTAGACACTAAGACCAGCAACCGACTTATCGATGCAACCGAAAACTCAACAAGTAAAAACTAAGCAGAAATAGCGAAAGGCACAAATTGTTTTGGACAATAGAACTAATCCCTATTTTTTTTTGGATTTTCTGGACTATAGGTAAAAAAATGCAAAATTAGAAATCTCTTACCGATCAACCTAGCGCTCTGATACCACTTGATAGAAACAACGGTCCCGATCTTTCGATGAGAAGGTAAATCTCAACTTCTGTGGAGAGTCAACGTTAGCGGCCCGACTACAACCGTCCAGGACGTTGCGCCTTAGCGACCGATACACCAACTCCAGAGGGTTATTAATCTCGCCGGTGCGTGATCAACCTGACCACGAGGGTCTGGGTTCCTGCAAGCAATTGAAGAACTAGCAAGAACAAGATAACAAGCAATCTGAAATTGCTAATATGAAAATTTAATTTCCAATATGAAAATTTGGAGTCTTGCAAACACTGCGCGGGCGGTCTAATCGACACGCGCTTACACGTACAGTAGCAAAGGCTAAACTGATTTACAAAGCAAAACTCAAGTCTCTTAGGTGGCATATTGCCTCTATTATATAGTGGAGGGATGGAGCCAAAAACTAAACACTAAGCAAGGTGGTACTAAACTTCTAGTCATGCAACTTGGGCCTTCGTGGGCCAGTGGAGGGAGCAAGTGGTGCCACACTTCATGGGCTGGCTTGATAAGGAGTGGTGCCATGATGGGCCTTAGTGCCTCCTTGGCCCATCATGGTTGGGCCTCCTTGTTTCAACATGTTTTGGCCCGTGGGCCTTGGCACCTCCTTGGCCCAACATGGTTGGTGCCTCCTTCTTTCGACATATTCTGGCCCATGGGCCTTGGCGCCTCCTTGGCCCATCATGGTTGGTGCCTCCTTCTTTCAACATGTTTGGGCCCATTTTGATCTGGTATTGTATTGGCACTTTTCCATAATTTGTGAGCACCATGTTGACCATTTGCTGGCGTGCACGAGCTCGCGTAATTGGTCCTTTCATCATTTCCTCTTGACGTGTAGGTGTCAGCGTGGCTGCATCGAAGAGAGTGATGTCCTCATCAGGGAAGGCTAGCCTTCGACTGCCAAGCATGTAATCTTCAGCGGTAGAACTTACGCAGCAGCTCGATGTTCTGGGAGTTCGCCAGCTCTTGGCCTTCCTCATTTGCCAATCGGACGGCGCCTGGTCGCGACACTGAGATCACCTTGTAGGGCCCCTCCCAAGTGGGGGACAGTTTGTTGCGACCGGCATGCGTTTGATTTCTTCGCAGCACCAGGTCTCCCACTACCAACGTCCTCTGGCTGACTCGAGAGGCGTGGTAGCGTCGGAGACTTTGCTGATACCGGGTGGCCCAAACTACGGCCCGGTCCCTTGCCTCTTCCAACAAGTTGACATCCTCTCGCCGAAGATCCTCTTGGCCTTCCTCTGTGAAGGCCGCCACCCGCGGGGATCCGAACGTCAGTTCGGAGGGAAGAACAGCTTCAGCACCGTAGACCAGAAAGAACGGCGTCTCACCGGTCGCCCGGCTTGGTGTGGTGCAGAGTTACCACAACACAGTAGGGAGTTCTTCTGTCCACGATGCCCCTCGCTTCTGGAGCCTGTCGAATGCTCTTGTCTTGAGGCCCTTCAGCACCAGCGCATTAGCGCGCTCCACTTGACCATTGCTCCTGGGATGCGCTACTGACGCAAAGCACACCTTGGTGCCCATTTCTTCGCAGAAGCTCAACAAGACTGCGCTGGTAAATTGTGAGCCGTTGTCGATGATAATTCGATTGGCGACCCCGAAGCGATTGAAGATCCCGCGGACAAACTTGACAGCAGCTGGGGCCGTGATGGCGCGCACTGCTTCGGCTTCAATCAACTTGGTGAACTTGTCGATGGCGACGAACAGGTGGGTGAAGCCTCCCGAGGCCCGTGGGAATGGACCTAGAATATCCAAGCCCCAGACCGTGAACAGCCATGAGAGGGGTATCGTCTGAAGAGCCTGGGCGGGGCGATGTGTGCGATTGGCACGAAATTGACATGCAGAACATCGTCTTACCAGCTCGTAGGCATCCTGGAGGGCTGTGGGCCAGTAGAATCCCTGACGGAACGCTTTGTCGATGAGCGTCTGCCCGGATAGATGGCTCCCGCACACGCCCCCGTGGATCTCGGTGAGTAAAGAAATCCCCGCTTCCCGAGTGATGCACCTCAGCAGAAGTCCATTTTGACTCCGGCAATATAGGTCCCCACCTACCGGAGTATAACACTTAGCCCTTCGTGCGATCTTCTCAGCTGCAGCATCATCATCGGGGAGCACTTGGTCTTGCAGGAAGGCCAGGATAGGGGCCATCCATTCTTCTTCCCTGCCAAGTGCGGCGACCAGATGGTCACACAGGTACTCCGTTTGGGCGAGCGTTTCCCCTGGTGCCGCCGTAGCGGGGCCGGTGCTCTCTGTCCCGGAAAGGCGAGCCTCGGGCCACTCGCCACCATCGGGAACAGAACGCCACTTGTCGATGTCGGGGGCCGCTCACCGCACTTCGACATCGGGGGCTAAGACACCAGCACCATTGTCCCCATCAAACCCGGGGGCGACAATGGACGGTCGAGGTGGACACCCTTTGCAACCCTCGACTGGAAGAACACCTTCGTCGCGGCCCCCGGGGACAGGGGCGGCGTCGGACAGTCGCGTGGGTCCTCCTCCGAGGGCCCCGACCGGAAAAACACTGTCGTTCCTACCTTGTTCAGGGGCTACAACAGACGACCAACAAGGTCCTCTCATGAGGCCCACGTGGCTACGTGGCGAGCAACGTTCCTAAGCCCTCCTCGCGGGTGAGGAGGCCCACGTGGCCACGTGGCGAGCAGCGTTCCTAAGCCCTCCTCATGGGGCGAAGAGGCTCACGTGGCTACGTGGCAAGCAGTGTTCCTAAGCCCTCCTCGCGGGGCGAGGAGGCCCACGTGGCTACGTGGTGAGCAGCGTTCCTAAGCCCTCCTCGCGGGGCGAGGAGGCCCACATGGCTGCGTGACGAGCAGTGTCCCCAAGCCTTCCTTGGAGGGCGAGGAGGTCCACGTGGCATCGCAGGACGCGAAACTAAAGAAAGCTTCGCCCAGAAGCCTCCCATGGGGGATGGTGTCAGGACATTTAATGCGGGGCGTGGCGACAGGCCCTTTCCCTGACTCGCCACGTCTGGCCCGTCATGGGAAGTGCACATCCCTGACGGCTCGTGGTGTAGCGGCACAAAGAAGGAGGCCCCAAGATGGGATGGCATTAATGAAAAGTAATTAATGAGCCACGCAGCGGTGTAGTTTTGTCCCCCCCACTTGCCCAGGCCGAACAGCCCACTTCGTCGGTTCAAGGACCATTGACTCGAGCTCGAGCCCGTCAACTAAATTATCAGATCTAAAGCCATACTTGGGAGAAGATGATGAACTTGAGTTGAGGACAACTCAAATGCAAGAAGGGGAGGATGATGAGGACATCACTACCATGGATACCGCCATGCCTACAAACCCAACTGAAACCAACAATGTAATACAAGGGCCAATTACTCGAGCTCGCGCATGTCAATTCAATTACCAGGTGAATGCGTTCCTCGGGTTGAATACAAATAAGTTAATGAATGGAATGCTATTTAATCCTTGTAATGATTTAATTTTCCTTAGGAACCAAGGAGAAGGACTCCCAAACGTCAAGCATGAAGCCAATTCTACCGGTGCACAAGTTCAACTCGGATTCGGCCTCCGGGACAAAACCAACTTAAAACGACCATAACTTTTGATCCACAAGGTTGTTTGGGGTCTATGAGTACTGGTTTGAAAGGTTTCGTCATCCTCTTTCCAACGGATCCGGCCTCATGTCAAAATTCCTTAGGAATCAACGGGAATCTGCAAAACAAGTTCGGTCATCTTTCCAAATCCGAGTCCAACTAGGAATAGGAGTCCTACTCAGCCATGGATGTGTTTTGGACGCCCCTAGCCTGGTTTTGGCCTCCTATTTCTCCTATATATAGCTAGGGAGTCCCCCAAAATAACTTGGGTTTTGGTTATTTTATAGTTTAGCCTTTTGCTACTATTTGAGTCTTTTAGACGTGCTCAACAGCCGCCTAACAAGCTCCTTGTATCGGAACCCCAACTTTTTCTTTACTTCATCTATATTTGTAATTTTAGATTGCTTTTGCCTTGTTCTTGCTTGTTCTTCGATTGCTTGTAGGAATTGATCTTCGTGATCAGGTTGATCATGCCCACGGCAAGGTCAATAACCCTCTGGAGTTGGTTTAGCGATTGCTAAGGCACATCGTCGTTGTACGTTGTAGTCGGATTGTCAAAGTCGACTCCACCCAAATCGAAGGTTATCATTCTCATCGAAAGATCGGGACACCCAATGTTACATCAAGTGGTATCAGAGATTCAGTTGATCGGTGAGAATATCAGTGCCATAGGTTAGTTTTTGATTTCTGTCATAAATTGAAAACTACTCCACAAAAATTCAACCATTAGTTTCAATCTGTTATTTTAGTGAGTTTTGTTAGGTTTTGATCCATTAGAGTCCATGTTTTAGTTGCTGATCTTTCTTTTCCTTTGCGTAGCTTCAATCCTTCAATTCTGTCCAGTTTGGTATTTTGAGCATAACTTCCACATACGAACTCGGATTTTTGTGTTCTTGCACTCTATTGAAAACTGAGGATATAAGCTTCAATTCCTTCCATAGTCAACCAATCAAATTCGGTGATCCTCAAACAATAATCTAGGCGACAAGTCTGCTGCCCTAGAAAAACATAAGTACAGCTACCTTTGGGAACCAATTCATCCTTTGTGAACACTTTGATCCTATTTGAGACTAGCTTGTTGATATTGCTTAGGGCTACTCTACTTGATACATTGCATAATCTTCAGTTATCATATCATATTATCTTGTGACACTGAGTTAGGGATTCCAAAACTTTGTTCATACTAGTGTTGGCTGAAAGTCGCCAAAAGAAATGAAAGAGAAAGAGCCAAAAGGCCAAAAAAGGAAAAGAAAAAGAAAATTGTGGCCGGTCGCACTACATTGAGCAAAACCCTAATTTGTGTTCGTTACTTTTTATATTGTGCAATTTATTAATTAGTGAGCAATCTTGTGCCCTTTTTACATTCTCAAAGCAATAAGTTAGCGTCTCTCTACGACTTATGCAATAGAGCTTTTGGTGCATCACTTATATTTTATAGCTCATTCCTTGATTGCATAAGTGCCATTATCTTTGCGTGTGTGTTGCCTTCAAATTCACTTATATCTTTGAGATCGGCAACTAGGGCTTGTGAATTCTAGTTTGGATCATTACTTATCATTACAATAACTAGAATTATCAGATTGCATACGAAATAAATATTGCCTATCCAAGCTCCATATCCAACCTCGTACTTTTGTTCGGTCCCTTGGCAATCGCTTTATCCAAGCTTCGGAGAACTTTTAACCACGCCAACGGCCGTCAACATCTGCTGCATGTAAGAACTTGTAAGAGCTTTGGTTATAGGCTTGAATGTTGAGAGAATTGCCACCACCTCCTTGTAGTTGATAGGAACATTATACTTGTTATATTGTTTTCTTGTCTTCTAATAACCATGTCAGGTGATGAGGATTTGTTGCATCACTCTCCACGCGCAAAGGGAATTGTTGC
This sequence comes from Rhipidocladum racemiflorum, assembly GCA_036346355.1. Lineage (NCBI taxonomy): Eukaryota > Viridiplantae > Streptophyta > Magnoliopsida > Poales > Poaceae > Rhipidocladum > Rhipidocladum racemiflorum. The sequence goes on from CM070571.1 coordinate 56,779,151, forward strand.
TAGAATGTCGCTGCAAGAAGACCGCCTCCGGTTTATCGAGACCGCTCAGGGAGTTGCTAATACTAATCTTGCTACTATTTTGTCTAGACTTGATACGCTTGCAGGAACTGCCGCACGAACTTCCAATCCTCCACCTCATCTTCTAAGCAACAAAAATGGCATACTACATGCTCCGGTACATGTTGATGATGATTCTCTAGGTAAGGTTAAATTCGCCATTCCACCTTTTAATGGTCAATATGATCCTGATGCCTATATTAATTGGGAGATAGCAGTAGACAAAGAATTTGGCAAGTATGATTTGTTTGAAAATGAAAAGATTAGGATTGCTGCTATTGTTATGCATTAACATGGTGGAAACATATTTGTAGAAAAGAGAGAAAACCTGAAAATTGGAAGGCCATGAAAAGACTTATGAGAAATGACTATGTCCCTGAATATCATACTGAATTTTTGTATACTAGACTCCAATGCTTGAAACAAGGAAATAAGTGCGTTAAGGAATACTATGAACGATTGCAAAATCATTTGTTGCGTTGTGGTTTAGTTGAAGGTGAAGAAGCAATAGAGCTTAGGTTCATACGTGGACTCAATCAAGAAATTCAGGATGCTCTTGTTGATGAAACATATAGTTCTCTTTCGAAATTGGTTGTATGTGCTTGTAGAGTTGAAAAAATGCTTGCTGAATCCATGAAAGAATCATTAGCTTCATTTGAGACGCCCTTTGTTGCACCTTCTTTTGTAGCTAACATTTTGCAGAAAAGTGAGCACCATCGAGAGAATGATGTAGAAGAGCATATGGAGAAAGAAACGATTAGTACTACTACCCCATGTGTAAGTGAAGAGATAATTGTTGAAGAAACGCCTACAACAGCTAATGAGAACTTACAAGGTAATTTAACAGGTATGGACTTTACACATGGAGAAAATAATTTTGAAGAGCTAAAACTATCCACAAATCATGCTATCGTAGAGCAACTATTAGAAGAACAAATTGTTGATTTTGCTTTGTTACAAGATGATTTGCTTGCTATTTCTTGTGATAAAGAAGAGTTGTGTGATAATACTTCACTTATATCCATGACACAACTAGCGAATGGATATTTCACTTTTGGTAACAGACTAGACACTTATGCTGAAAATAAACATGTCATTCACCTCACAAGCGAAAATATTTTCCATGTTATTGGCAAAAATTGTGAGAAAGGAGGGTATGAAGCGCATCGAGTTTACATTTATTCAAATTTTAAACCTCCGCTTGTTATGCAACAATCTCATCAATTTGATAAGTGACATATCACTAATCATGTCATATCAAGTACTTTTGGTTCAACCTACAAATCACATGATAGTTTTCAAGAAAGGGAGTATATGATTTATAGAGATTCTCGATCCATTGATTTGATTGCAAATTTGCATGTTGCTTTGTTTCCTGTCGCTCCTAACATTTTCCAGGACAATATGATGGAGTCGAGGACGACTCCACTTCAAGAAAGGGAGGATGATGAGACCATGCTCATGATGGACAGAACTAACACTGCATACATATGCTCATCACCAAGTGTTGCTGCAATTATATCAACTGCATGGTTTCATCGACCCCCACCTTGGCCAGGACCATTAAGTTGGCGACACTTCACGGCATCCTCTACTTCGTATACATCTACTACGATGGCTCCATCTGCATGGCTTTATCGACCCCTACCTTGGTCATCTTCGAGCTCGAGCCCGTCAACTCAATTATCAGATCTAAAGCCATACTTGGGAGAAGATGATGAACTTGAGTCGAGGACAACTCAAATGCAAGAAGGGGAGGATGATGAGGACATCACTACCATGGATACGGCCATGCCTACAAACCCAATTGAAACCAACAATGTAATACAAGGGCCAATTACTCGAGCTCGCGCACGTCAATTCAATTACCAGGTGAATGCGTTCCTCGGGTTGAATACAAATAATTTAATGAATGGAATGCTATTTAATCCTTGTGATGATTTTATTGTCCTTAGGAACCAAGGAGAAGGACTCCCAAATGTCAAGCATGAAGCCAATTCTTCCGGTGCACAAGTTCAACTCGGATTCGGCCTCCGGGACAAAACCAACTTAAAATGACCATAACTTTTGATCCACAAGGGTGTTTGGGGTCTATGAGTACTGGTTTGAAAGGTTTCGTCGTCCTCTTTCAAACGGATCCAGCCTCATGTCCAAATTCCTTATGAGTCAACAGGAATCTGCAAAACAAGTTCGGTCATCTTTCCAAATCCGAGTCCAACTAGGAATAGGAGTCCTACTCTGCCATTGATGTGTTTTGTACGCCCTAAGCATGGTTTTGGCCTCCTATTTCTCCTATATATAGCTAGGGAGTCCCCCAAAATAACTTGGGTTTTGGTTATTTGATAGTTTAGCCTTTTGCTACTATTTGAGTCTTTTAGACGTGCTCAACGGCCGCCTAACAAGCTCCTTGTATCGGAACCCCAACTTTTCAATGCATCATATATATTTGCAATTTTAGATTGCTTTTGCCTTGTTTTTGCTTGTTCTTCGATTGCTTGCAGGAATTGATCTTCGTGATCAGGTTGATCGTGCCCACGGCAAGGTCAATAACCCTCTGGAGTTGGTTTAGCGATTGCTAAGGCGCATCGTCGTTGTACGTTGTAGTCGGATCGTCAAAGTCGTTTCCACCCAAATCGAAGGTTATCATTCTCATCGAAAGATCGGGACACCCAATGTTACATCAGTGTTTGAGGTCTATGAGTACTGGTTTGAATGGTTCGACGTCCTCTTTCCAACGGATCTGGCCCCACCTCCAAATTCCTTACGAGTCAACGGGAATCTGCAAAACAAGTTCGGTCATCTTTCCAAATCCGAGTCAAACTAGGAATAGGAGTCCTACTCGGCCATGGATGTGGTTTGGACGCCCCTAGCCTGGTTTTGGCCTCCTATTTCTCCTATATATAGCTAGGGAGTCCCCCAAAATAACTTGGGTTTTGGTTATTTGATAGTTTAGCCTTTTGCTACTATTTGAGTCTTTTAGACGTGCTCAACGGCCGCCTAACAAGCTCTTTGTATCGGAACCCCAACTTTTTCTTTACTTCATCTATATTTGCAATTTTAGATTGCTTTTGCCTGGTTCTTGCTTGTTCTTCGATTGCTTGCAGGAATTGATCTTCGTGATCTGGTTGATCGTGCCCACGGCAAGGTCAATAACCCTCTGGAGTTAGTTTAGCGATTGCTAAAGCGCATCGTCATTGTACGTTGTAGTCGGATCGTCAAAGTCGTCTCCACCCAAATCGAAGGTTATCATTCTCATTGAAAGATCGGGACACCCAATGTTACATCAGGAGGTTAATTGAACTCCCTCCGTCCAGCAGTACCCGACCCAACTTTACATTTCGGACCGTGGGCGAGACCACGAGCGGAAGGCTACCTAGGCCGGCAGTACTCTCAGTGTGATCGGCTTGACTGAAGGTGATCTGCTCCTCCGACCACTTCAGCATTCGGCACGTTCCTGAGCTTGTTCCCGCGGCATACACCTCCCTCCACTGCCATTTGAATGCCGTATTGGAGGGATAGGTGGTGATGTGGACATCACGACCATGGATACGGCCTTGCCTACACATCACATTGAAACCAATGATATAATACAAGGACCAATTACTCGAGCTCGTGCACGTCAATTTAATTACCAGGTGAATGCGTTCCTCGGGTTGCATACAAATATTTTAATGGATGGAATACTAGTTGATGCGGACATCACTCTCTTTGATGCAGCCACGACGTCACCTACACGTCAAGAGGAAATGATAAAAGGACCTGTTACACGAGCTCGTGCACGCTAGCAAATGGTCAACATGGTGCTCACAAATTATGGAGGAGCTAATGGTAGCCCAACATCGACAAGATGGGCTGGCCCAAGTTGGCCTGTGAAGGAGGAGAAAATGGTAGCCCATGTTGGCCCATGAAGGAGGAGAAAATGGTAGCCCAAGTTGGCCCATGAAGGAGGCCCAACCATGATGGGCCAGAATATGTTACAAGGAGGCCTAACCATGATGGGCCAAGGAGGCCCAACCATGATGGGCCAGAATATGTTGAAACAAGGAGGCCCAACCATGATGGGCCAAGGAGGCAATGGCCCATGAAGTGTGGCACCACTTCCTCTCTCCACCGGCCCACGAAGGCCCAAGTTGCATGACTACAAGTTTAGTACCACCTTGCTTAGAGTTTAATTTTTGGCTACATCCCACCACTATATAAGAAAGGCAATAGGCCACCTAAGAGACTTGGGTTTTGTTTAGTAAATCAGTTTAGCTTCTATGCTACTGTCCGTGCAAGCACGTGTCGATTAGACCGTCTGCGCACGTGTAAACAAGACTCCAAATTTCAGTTTGGAAATTAAATATTCATATTCGCAATTTCAGATTGCTTGTTATCTTGTTCTTGCTCGTTCTCAATTGCGTGCAGGAACGTTGGTCGTGCCCCGGCAAGATCAACACTTCGGAGATTGGTGTACCGGTCGCTAAGGCGCAACGTCATTGACAATTGTAGTCGGACCGCCAACGTCGAATTCCAACCCAAATCGTGGTTATCATTCTCTCACCGAAAGATCGGGCCACCGTCGCCCGTTTCTATCAGGTGACGGATCCACCATTGATGTACGCCACTGTTCGATCCGCCCGTAGGAATCCCAACGGGGCGGCATCTTCGTCTTTGTCTCGTCGGGGGCTCCACAATCTCGTTCACGACTGGACAACGCGCCAAGTCGTGCAAATGGGTTTGGTGGATGGGGCAGAAGGATTTGCCCCCGTCGCTTTCACGGCCGTCGGGGCGATGAGCATGGCGGTCGTCCCGTCGGTCGGGACAGTCACGCCTCTGTCCGGGACGGTCATTGATGAGGACATCACTACCATGGTTGCGGCCATGCCTATAAACCCAATTGAAGCCAACAATGTAATAATACAAGGGCCAATTACTCGAGCTCGCGCATGTCAATTCAATTGCCAGGTGAATGCGTTCCTCGGGTTGCATACAAATAATTTAATGAATGGAATGCTATTTAATCCTTGTGATGATTTTATTGTCCTTAGGAACCAAGGAGGACTTCCAAACGTCAAGCATGAAGCCAATTCTTCCGATGCACAACTTCAACTCGGATTCGGCCTCCGGGACAGCACCAACTTAAAACGACCATAACTTTTGATCCACAATGGTGTTTGAGGTCTATGAGTACTGGTTTGAAAGGATTCGACGTCCTCTTTCCAACGGATCCGGCCCCACCTCCAAATTCCTTACGAGTCAACGGGAATCTGCAAAACAAGTTCGGTCATCTTTCCAAATCCGAGTCAAACAAGGAATAGGAGTCCTACTCGGCCATGGATGTGGTTTGGACGCCCCTAGCCTGGATTTGGCCTCCTATTTCTCCTATATATAGCTAGGGAGTCCCCCAAAATAAGTTGAGTTTTAGTTATTTGATAGTTTAGCCTTTTGCTACAATTTGAGTCTTTTAAACGTGCTCAACGGCCGCCTAACAAGCTACTTGTATCGGAACCCCAACTTTTTCTATACTTCATCTATATTTGCAATTTTAGATTGCTTTTGCATTGTTCTTGCTTGTTCTTCGATTACTTGCAGGAATTGATCTTCGTGATCAGGTTGATCGTGCCCACGGCAAGGTCAATAACCCTCTGGAGTTGGTTTAGCGATTGCTAAGGCGCATCGTCGTTGTACGTTGTAGTCGGGTCGTCAAAGTCGTCTCCATCCAAATCGAAGGTTATCATTCTCATCGAAAGATTGGGACACCCAGTGTTACATCAAGTGGTATCAGAGCTTCAGTTGATCGTTGAGAACATTAGTGCCTTAGGTTTGTTTTTGATTTCTGTCCTAAATTGAAAACTACTCAACAAAAATTCAACCTTTAGTTTCAATCTGTGATTTTAGTGAGTTTTGTTAGGTTTTGATCCATTAGGGTCCATGTTTTAGTTGCTGATCTTTCTTTTCCATTGCGTAGCTTTAATCCTTCCACAGTCAACCATTCAAATTCGGTGATCTTCAAACATTAATCTAGGCGATAATTCTGCTGCCCTAGAAAAACATCAGTACACCTACCTTTGGGAACCAATTCACCCTTTGTGAACACTTTGATCCTATTTGAGACTAGCTTGTTGATATTGCTTAGGGCTGCTCTACTTGATACATTGCATAATCTTCAGTTATCATATCATATTATCTTGTGACACCGAGTTAGGGATTCCAAAACTTTGTTCATACTAGTGTTGGCCGAAAGTCACCAAAAGAAAGAAAAGAGAAAGAGCCAAAAGGCCAAAAACGAAAAAAAAGGAAAAGAAAAAGAAAATTGTGGCCGGTCACACTACATTGAGCAAAACCCTAATTTGTGTTCGTTACATTTTATATTGAGCAATTTATTAATTAGTGAGCAATCTTGTGACATTTTTACATTCTCAAAGCAATAAGTTAGCGTCTCTCTACGACTTGTGCAATAGAGCTTTTGGTGCATCACTTATATTTTATAGCTCATTCCTTGATTGCATAAGTGTCATTATCTTTGCTTGTGTGTTGCCTTCAATTTTCACTTATATCTTTGAGATCGGCAACTAGGGCTTGTGATTTCAAGTTTGGATCATTACTTATCATTACAATAACTAGAATTATCAGATTGCATAGGAAATAAATATTGCCTATCCAAGCTCCACATCCAACCTCGCACTTTTGTTCGGTCCCTTGGCAATCGCTTTATCCAAGCTTCGGAGAACTTTTAACCACGCAACGGCCGTCAACACCTGCTGCATGTAAGAACTTGTAAGAGCTTTGGTTATAGGCTTGAATGTTGAGAGAATTGCCACCACCTTCTTGTAGTTGATAGGAACATTATACTGGTTATATTGTTTTCTTGTTTTCTACTAACCATGTCAGGTGATGAGGATTCGCTGCATCACTCTCCACGCGCAAAGGGAATTGTTGCTAGAATGTCGCTGCAAGAAGACCGCCTCTGGTCTATCGAGACCGCTAAGAGAGTTGCTAACACTAATCTTGCTACTATTTTGTCTAGACTTGATACGTTTGCAGGTACTGCCCACGGAACTTCCAATCCTCCACCTCATCTTCTAAGCAACAAAAATGGCATACTACATGCCCAGGTACATGTTGATGATGATTCCCTAGGTAAGGTTAAATTCTCCATTCCACCTTTTAATGGTCATTATGATCCTGATGCCTATATTAATTGGGAGATAGCAGTATACAAAGAATTTGGCAAGTATGATTTGTCTGAAAATGAAAAGATTAGGATTGCTGCTAGTGTGCTAAATGAATATGCATTAACATGGTGGAAACATATTTGTAGAAAAGAGAGAAAACCTGAAAATTTGAAGGCCATGAAAAGACTTATGAGAATTGATTATGTTCCTGAATATCATACAGAATTTTTGTATGCTAGACTCCAATGCTTGAAACAAGGAAATAAGTGCGTTAAGGAATACCATGAGCGATTGCAAAATCATTTGTTGTGTTGTGGTTTAGTTGAAGGTGAAGAAGCAATAGAGCTTAGGTTCATACGTGGACTCAATCAAGAAATTCAGGATGCTCTTGTTAATGAAACATATAGATCTCTTTCAGAATTGGTTGTATGTGTTTGTAAAGTTGAAAATATGCTTGCTGAATCCTTGAAAGAATCATTAGCTTCATTTGATGCTCCCATTGTTACACCTTCTTTTGTAGCTAACATTTTGCAGAAAATTGCGCACCATCGAGAGAATGATGTAGAAGAGCATATGGAGAAAGAAACGATCAATACTACCCCATGTGTAAGTGAAGAGCTAACAGTTGAAGAAACGCCTACAATAGCTCATGAGAAATTACAAGGTAATGTAACAGGTATGGACTTTACAAATGGAGAAAATAATTTTGAAGAGCTAAAACTATCCACAAATCATGCTATCTTAGAGCAACTAATAGTGGAACCAATTGCTGATTTTGCTTTGTTACAAGATGATTTGCTTGCTATTTCTTGTGATAAAGAAGAGTTGTGTGATAATACTTCACTTATATCCATGACACAACTAGCAAATGGACATGTCACTTTTGTTAACACACTAGGCACTTATGCTGAAAATAAACATGTCATTCACATCACAAGCGAAAATGATGAGTTGAAATTGATGTCTTCTTTATATACATTAGGCTACATTGAATTTGATGTTCTGTGTGATCTGAATTATTTAGAGGAGAGACTTTTTGTACATTCTGATTTGTCATGGTTATCACGAAATATCTTTTATGTTATTGGCAAAAATAGTGAGAAAGGAGAGTATAAAGCACATCGTGTTTACATTTGTTCAGATTTTAAACCTCCGTTTGCAATGCAACAATGTCATCAATTTAATAATTGCCATATCACTAATCATGTCAGACCAAGTACATTTGGTTCCATTCACAAGTCACAAGATAGTTTTCAAGAAAGGGAGTATATGGTTGATAGAAATTCTCGATCGATTGATTTGCTTGCAAATGTGCATATTGCTTTGTTTCCTGTCGTTAGTAACATTTTGAAGGACAATATGATGGAGTCGAGGACGACTCCACTTCAAGAAAGGGATGATGATGAGACCATGCTCATCATGGACAGAACTAACAATGCATACATATTGTCATCACCAAGTGTTGCTACAATTATATCAACCGCATGGTTTCATCGACCCCCACCTTGGCCAGGACCATTAAGTTGACGACACTTCACGGCATCCTCTACTTTGTATACATCTACTACGATGGCTCCATCTGCATGGCTTTATCGACTCCCACCTTGGCCATCCTTCTACATCTTTGTCGGTTCAAGAACCAATGACTCGAGCTCGAGCCCGTCAACTCAATTATCAAATCTAAAGCAGTACTTGGGAGAAGATGATGAACTTGAGTCGAGGACGACTCAAATGCAAGAAGGGGAGGATGATGAGGACATCACTACCATGGATACGGCCATGCCTACAAACCCAACTGAAACCAACAATGTAATAGAAGGACAAATTACTCGAGCTCGCGCACGTGAATTCAATTACCAGGTGAATGCGTTCCTCAGGTTGCAAACAAATAATTTAATGAATGGAAAGCTATTTAATACTTGTGATGATTTTATTGTCCTTAGGAACCAAGGAGAAGGACTCCCAAAAGTCAAGCATGAAGCCAATTCTTCCGGTGCACAACTTCAACTCGGATTTGGCCTCAAATTCCTTACGACAATAAAATCATCACAAGGATTAAATAGCATTCCATTCATTAAATTATTTGTATGCAACCCGAGGAACGCATTCACCTGGCAATTGAATTGACGTGCGCGAGCTCGAGTAATTGGCCCTTGTATTACATTGTTGGCTTCAATTGGGTTAGTAGGCATGGCTACATCCATGGTAGTGATGTCCTCATCATCCTCCCCTTCTTGCATTTGATTCGTCCTCGACTCAAGCTCATCATCTTCTCTCAAGTATGTCTTTAAATCTGGCAAAGGTGGGGGTTGATAAAGCCATGCACATGGAGCCATCGTAGTAGATGCATACGAAGTAGAGGATGCCGTGAAGTGTCGCCAACTTAATGGTCCTGGCCAAGGTGGGGGTCGATGAAGCCATGCAGTTGATATAATTGCAGCAGCACTTGGTAATGACCATATGTATGCATTGTTAGTTCTGTCCATGATAAGCATGGTCTCATCATCATCCCTTTCTTGAAGTGGAGTCGTCCTCGACTCCATCATATTGTCTTGCAAAATGTTATTAACGACAGAAACAAAGCAATACGCACATTTGCAATCAAGTCAATGGATCGAGAATTTCTATCAACCATATACTCCCTTTCTTGAAAACTATCATGTGACTTGTGAATGGAACCAAATGTACTTGGTATGACATGATTAGTGATATGGCAATTATTAAATTGATGACATTGTTGCATTGCAAACGGAGGTTTAAAATCTGAACAAATGTAAACTTGATGTGCTTTATACTCTTCTTTGTCACTATTTTTGCCAATAACATAAAAAATATTTCGTGATAACCATGACAAATCAGAATGTACAAAAAGTCTCTCCTCTAAATAATTCAGATCACACGGAACATCAAATTTAATGTAGCCTAGTGTATATAAAGAAGACATCAATTTCAACTCATCATGTTCGCTTGCAATGTGAAAGACATGTTTACTTTCAGCATAAGTGTTTAGTTTGTTAACGAAAGTAACATGTCGATTCGCTAGTTGTGTCATGGATATAAGTGAAGTATTATCACACAACTCTTCTTTATCACAAGAAATAGCAAGCAAATCATCTTGTAACAAAGCAAAATCAACAATTTGTTCTTCTAATAGTTGCTCTATGATAGCATGATTTGTGGATAGTTTTAGCTCTTCAAAATTATTTTCTCCATGTGTAAAGTCCATACCTGTTACATTACCTTGTAAGTTCTCATCAGCTGTTGTAGGCGTTTCTTCAACAATTATCTCTTCACTTACACATGGGGTAGTAGTACTGATCGTTTCTTTCTCCATATGCTCTTCTACATCATTCTCTCGATGGTGCTCACTTTTCTGCAAAATGTGTAACAAAGGGCGCCTCAAATGAAGCTAATGATTCTTTCATGGATTCAGCAAGCATTTTTTCAACTCTACAAGCACATACAACCAATTCCGAAAGAGAACTATATGTTTCATCAACAAGAGCATCCTGAATTTCTTGATTGAGTCCACGTATGAACCTAAGCTCTGTTGCTTCTTCACCTTCAACTAAACCACAACGCAACAAATGATTTTGCAATCGTTCATAGTATTCCTTAACGCACTTATTTCCTTGTTTCAAGCATTGGAGTCTAGTATACAAAAATTCAGTATGATATTCAGGGACATAGTCATTTCTCATAAGTCTTTTCATGGGCTTCAAATTTTCAGGTTTTCTCTCTTTTCTACAAATATGTTTCCACCATGTTAATGCATATTCATTTAGCACACTAGCAGCAATCCTAATCTTTTCATTTTCAGACAAATCATACTTGGCAAATTCTTTGTCTACTGCTATCTCCCAATTAATATAGGCATCAGGATCATATTGACCATTAAAAGGTGGAATGGCGAATTTAACCTTACCTAGGGAATCATCATCAACATGTACCTGAGCATGTATTATGCTATTTTTGTTGCTTAGAAGATGAGATGGAGGATTGGAAGTTCCGTGGGCAGTACCTGCAAGCGTATCAAGTCTAGACAAAATAGTAGCAAGATTAGTGTTAGCAACTCTCTGAGCGGTCTCGATAGACCGGAGTCGGTCTTCTTGCAGCGACATTCTAGCAACAATTCCATTTGCGCGTGGAGAGTGATGCAGCGAATCCTCATCACCTGACATGGTTAGTAGAAGACAAGAAAATAATATAACAAGTATAATGTTTCTATCATCTACTAGGAGGTGGTGGCAAGTCTCTCAACACTCATGCCTATCACCAAAGCTCTTACAAGTTCTTACGTTGCGGCAGGTGTTGTCGGCCGTTGGCGTGGTCAAAAGTTCTCCGAAGCTTGGATAAAGCGATTGCAAAGGGACCGAACAAATGTACGAGGTTGGATGTGGAGCTTGGATAGGCAATATTTATTTCCTATGCAATCTGATAATTCTAGTTATTGTAATGATAAGTAAAGATCCAAACTAGAATTCACAAGCCCTAGTTGCCGATCTCAAAGATATAAGTGAATTTGAAGGCAACACACACGCAAAGATAATAGCACTTATGCAATCAAGGAATGAGCTATAAAATATAAGTGATGCACCAAAAGCTCTATTGCACAAGTCGTAGAGAGACGCTAACTTATTGCTTTGAGAATGTAAAAAGGGCACAAGATTGCTCACTAATTAATAAATTGCACAATATAAAAAGTAACAAACACAAATTACGGTTTTGCTCAATGTAGTGTGACCGGCCACAATTTTCTTTTTCTTTTCCTTTTTTTTTGTAGCCTTTTGGCTCTTTCTCTTTTCTTTCTTTTGGTGACTTTCGGCCAACACTAGTATGAACAAAGTTTTGGAAGCCCTAACTCGGTGTCACAAGATAATATGATATGATAACTGAAGATTGTGCAATGTATCAAGTAGAGCAGCCCTAAGCAATATCAACAAGCTAGTCTCAAATAGGATCAAAGTGTTCACAAAGGATGAATTGGTTCCCAAAGGTAGGTGTACTGATGTTTTTCTAGGGCAGCAAACTTGTTGCCTAGATTAATGTTTGAAGATCACCGAATTTGATTTGTTGACTGCGAAGGAATTGAAGCTTATATCCTCAGCTTTCAATAGAGTGCTAGAACACAAAAATCCGAGTTTGTATGTGAAAGTTATGCTCGAAATTCCAAACTGGACAGAATTGAAGGATTGAAGCTATGCGAAGGAAAGAAAGATCAGCAACTAAAACATGCACTCTAATGGATCAAAACCTAACAAAACTCACTAAAATAACAGATTGAAACTAAAGGTTGAATTTTTGTGGAGTAGTTTTCAATTTAGGACAGAAATCAAAAACTAACCTAAGGCACTGATATTCTCACTGATCAACTGAAGCTCTGATACCACTTGATGTAACACTGGGTGTCCCGATCTTTCGATGAGAATGATAACCTTCGATTTGGGTGGAGACGACTTTGACGATCCGACTACAACGTACAACAACGATGCGCCTTAGCAATCGCTAAACCAACTCCAGATGGTTATTGACCTTGCCGTGGGCACGATCAACCTGATCACGAAGATCAATTCCTGCAAGCAATCGAAGAACAAGCAAGAACAAGGCAAAAGCAATCTAAAATTGCAAATATAGATGAAGTTTTGAAAAGTTGGGGTTCCGATACAAGGAGCTTGTTAGGCGGCTGTTGAGCACGTCTAAAAGACTCAAAATAGTAGCAAAAGGCTAAACTATCAAATAACCAAAACCCAAGTTATTTTGGGGGACTCCCTAGCTATATATAGGAGAAATAGGTAGCCAAAACCATGCTTGGGGCGTCCAAAACACATCCATGGCTGAGTAGGACTCCTATTCCTAGTTGGACTCAGATTTGGAAAGATGACCAAACTTGTTTTTCAGATTCCCGCTGACTCGTAAGGAATTTATAGGTGTGGCCAGATCCGTTGGAAAGAGGACGTCGAAACCTTTCAAACCAGTACTCATAGACCTCAAACACCCTTGTGGATCAAAAGTTTTGGTCATTTTAAGTTGGTGCAGTCCCGGAGGCCGAATCCGAGTTGAAGTTGTGCACCGGAAGAATTGGCTTCATGCTTGACTTTTGGGAGTCCTTCTCCTTGGTTCCTAAGGACAATAAAATCATCACAAGGATTAAATAGCTTTCCATTCATTAAATTATTTGTTTGCAACCCGAGGAACGCATTCACCTGGTAATTGAATTGACGTGCGCGAGCTCGAGTAATTGGCCCTTGTATTACATTGTTGGTTTCAGTTGGGTTTGTAGGCATGGCCGTATCCATGGTAGTGATGTCCTCATCACGTTCGGCGGCCAAGACCCGCCTGGTCTCGTCCGTGTCGCGCTTCTTCTTCTTCTTCTTCTTCTTGGTTGCGCGGCCGGGGTCCCGCGAAGGGCCGGCTTCATCCTTGCCTCGGGGCGCCACGGGGGTTGATGCGGGTCCTCTAGCCTCTGCTTCCCTCACACATCGGTTTGCGAGAGAGAAGAGCTCCGAGGTGGTGGTGATGTCATGGGTAGCCAACTTCTCCCGCATCTTGGTCTCCCGCACGCCCCTTTGAAAGGCGATGACGACCGATTGTTCCGAAATTCGGGGAATCGTGTTGCGACAGTGGCTAAAGCGCCGGACAAAGTATCACAATGATTCCCCCTTGTTTTGCTCGAGGGCGTCCTCCACGCCCGGTTGTATGTAGGACCCCTGGAAGTTGGCGACGAAAACGTCGCACAGCCCTTCCTACGAGGAGATTGATCCCCGCAGAAGGTTCAACAACCAGGATCGGGCGGATCCGGTTAGGTCCGTGAGAAAGTAATTCGCCATCACCTTGTCGGACCGGCCCGCGGCACGCACCACCGTGGTATAAATTTGCAAGAACTCCTCCGGGTTGGTGGTGCCGTCATACTTCTCGAGGGACGCCGGGCGGAACCTGTTGGGCCACGCCACGCGACGTAGCTGTCGGGTGAACGCCTGACATCCCGCGCTGTAAGGGGAGTCATCCCCAGCTCCGTCGTCTCGACGCATAGAATACGCGGAGGTCTGCTGAAGACGAGTCCCCGGGGAGCGGGAGGAATGAACTTCCTCCGAACTCCGGACGGGGGAATCTCGGGAGAGGGTCCGGCTCCCGAAAAATGTACGCAAAGTGCGCTCAGAATCTTGGGAATGATGACCACGCGAGCGGCCGGGAGAATCGCCGCTGCGCCTTCGCCGGAGCCCCCTGTGATGGTCCCCCCAACCCTGAGGCCCCAAACGGGGCCGGGGTGCCTTCTTGGGCCCTCCTGGCCAATACGTCTCCCGCCGAGCGGTTTGAGGTGTGGGAAGAGTGAGCGTGCCCCTTCGAGGGGGGAGTCCCGTTGGTCGGAGACCGATCGAAAGTTCCCACTCGAAGCTGGGCCGCTTCCACAAGGCGGACCACATCCTGGAGCCAGGGTGCAGCGGGGTTGTCCCCTGCGAGCTCCAAAGGTGGATGACTCAGCAGGAGACGCGCCGCGCGCAGGTTCTGGGCCGGTGGGGGCTTCTTCCCACGCCAGTCAACGACGAGCCGGGGGCCCGACGGCCCCTCGAGAGGCCTCGGCGCCCCCGGTTGGAAGTGGCGTAGAGTCGCCCTTCGCCCGGGGAGAGTGAGTGGGTGCAACCGGAGCACTAACAGCTCCGACCACGGGTGGTGGAGTCGTATGCGAACCCGCCATCCTCCTGATGGACGGACCTTTGATGGATTTCGCCGGGAACGGCTGGAGTCAAACTGAAGTATGCCAACCGCACACCCCTACCTGGCGCGCCCCTGTCGGCATTTTTTACGACAGGATCCTCCTGCGAGGGAGGTTTTAGTTCGGTTTGGGGGTGTGCTTAGCGGAGGCTTAGCCCGGTCACTCTCTCCTCGCCGTCCCGGAGAAGATAAATAGTAAACACCCTTAGTTTTCCCAGGTTCGGGTCCCCAAGATGGGTAATAGCCCTACGTCCTGCCTGAAGTCTTCGTTAATCTTCCAACAAAACTCACCCTCCTCCTTCTTCCTCTCACCCATCCGCCCTTATATACCCCTGGTCGGCCTGGGCAAGTAGGGGGACAAAACTATGCCACTACACGGCTCATTAATTACATTCCATTAATGCCATCCCATCTTGGGGCCTCCTTCTTTGTGCCGCTACATCACGAGCCGTCAGGGCTGTGCGCTTCCCATGACAGGCCAGTTGTGGCATGTCAGGAAAAGGGGCCTAGCGCCATGCCCCGCATTAAATGCCCTGACACTATGCCCCATGGGAGGCTTCTAGGCGAAGCCTTCTTCACCCTTGCGTCCTGTGACGCGGGCCTCCTCGCCCCGCGAGGAGAGCTTTTGGACACTGCTCGCCACATTGCCACGTGGGCCTCCTCACCCCGCGAGGAGGGCTTAGGGACGCTACTCGCCACGTAGCCACGTGGGCCTCCTCGCCCCGCGAGGAGGGCTTAAAGCACTACTCGCCACGTTGCCACGTGGGCCTCCTCGCCCCGCGAGGAGGGCTTTAGAGCACTGCTCGCCATGTGGGCCTCCTCACCCCGCGAGGAGGGCTTAGGGACGCTGCTCGCCACGTAGCCATGTGGGCCTCCTCGCCCCTTTTTTTAAGGGCGGAGAGAGTACCCCGGTGTAGAATACGCCAACACGAAGATAGTTTCATCATCTACATAAAATTTTCTACAACTTTCTAGGCAAATGAAAATTCTGAATATGCTCCTAACTTGGCTTAAACAACAACACGACATTGAAACTACTACAAGTTGCAATTTGGACAGCAAAGGTGTAATTCTTGCATAACTTTTTAATGGTTGAACCAAAATTCAAGTTCTTGGACTCTAAACGAGCATAAGATGATAACCTAGAGTTACCCCAAAGACATTTGTTCAATACATAAATTTAAAGTCTTCAAACCCAACTCTGAACATCAGACCAAAATCTGAACATTCAGAAAAAACAACATTCTGGACAGCAACTTTGCTCTAGCATAACTTTTGATTCCTAACTCCAAATCAAGAAAACAAGTACATTTTCGAAAACTACAGGAAATTTCATACATTTCTCTAGGCAAATGGAAGGGCTCATTCGGCGTCTAGCTAAGCCTAATCCGCAGTTGAAAATTACTGCTCGCACAACAGCACAGTCCGGACAGTCGGCAGTAAAAGTAGCATAACTTTTAATTGGCTTAATGGATTTTGAGTTCTTGTACTCTAATTAAATATAATTCAATTATCTACAACTTCTTCTACAGCCGACCAAACATTTGACCACTCTAACTACTCCAAACTCGAGTTGCAAGGCTGACTGAAACTCAGCTCAAAAAACAGCAAAAAGTTTCCCTCCAAAAGATCTAGTTTCCCTCCAACATTTTCACATCTAGCAACACTACAACACTCAAGCAACCAGGAAATCCCCATTAGAATAGGAAGGAGCTCAAGAATGAAGAAGACCTCACCTCAAAAACCAAAAGAATGAAGGAGGAAAGTTGTTGCTGTTGCTGCTTGGGCTCCAGCAGCAATTTTCTACAACGTTCTAGGCAAATGAAAATTCTGAATATGCTCCTAACTTCGCTTAAACAACAACACGACATTGAAACTACTACAAGTTGCAATTTGGACAGCAAAGGTGTAATTCTTGCATAACTTTTTAATGGTCGAACCAAAATTCAAGTTCTTGGACTCTAAATGAGCATAAGATGATAACCTAGAGTTACCCCAAAGACATTTGTTCAATACATTAATTTAAAGTCCTCAAACCCAACTCTGAACATCAGACCAAAATCTGAACATTCAGAAAAAACAAAATTCTGGACAGCAACTTTGCTCTAGCATAACTTTTGATTCCTAACTCCAAATCAAGAAAACAAGTACATTTTCTAAAACTAAAGGAAATTTCCTACATTTCTCTAGGCAAATGGAAGAGCTCATTCGGCCTCTAGCTAAGCCTAATCTGCAGTTGAAGATTACTGCTCGCACAACAGCACAGTCCGGACAGTCGGCAGTAAAAGTAGCATAACTTTTAATTGGCTTAGTGGATTTTCGATTTATTGTACTCCAATTAAAGATAATTCAATTATCTACAACTTCTTCTACATCCGACCAAACATTTTACCACTCTAACTACCCCAAACTCGAGTTGCAAGGCTGACTGAAACTCAGCTCAAAAAACAGCAAAAAGTTTCCCTCCAAAAGATCTAGTGATAGTACCACCTTGTTTGTGGAGGGGAGAGAATACCACCTTAAAAGGGAGAGCAACCCTCCCCCCATCAGGCTAGTCTTTTGGTGGCCACATGGGACTCTTATGGCCTGGCAATTTCTCTCGTGGTCCAAGGCCCACACCCCTGGGCCAGTTGGGCAGTCCGCTCGTCGGGCGAGGTACGTGCGCCATATGGCTGGGCCGCGAAGGACACGGTGCGCACCCGGGAGGGATGCATCAGTTGGTATCAGAGAGCTAGGTCCTGAAACAAGAGGGTGAGAGTGATAGTACCACCTTGCTTGTGGAGGGGAGAGAATACCACCTTAAAAGGGAGAGCAACCCTCCCCCCATCAGGCTAGTCTTTTGGGGGCCACATGGGACTCTTATGGCCTGGCTATGGAAGCCAAGGTGTGTATTTCTCTTGTGGTCCAAGGCCCACATCCTTGGGCCAGTTCGGCAGTCCGCTCGCCGGGAGAGGTACGTGCGCCATACGGCTGGGCCGCGAAGGGCACGGTGCGCACCCGGGAGGGATGCATCATCTAGTTTCCCTCCAACATTTTCACATCTAGCAACCCTAGAACACTCAAGCAACCAGGAAATCCCCATTAGAACAGCAAGGAGCTCAAGAATGAAGAAGACCACACCTCAAAAACCAAAAGAATGAAGTAGGAAAGTTGTTGCTGTTGCTGCTTGGGCTCCAGCAGCAGGAATGGCGCCAAGGGGGAGCTCCATTGGAGGGGGAAGAGGCCATGGGAGGAGGAGCTGTTGCCCTTGCTGCTGTAAATGAGAGGAGGAGAAACCAAGGGAGAGCTCTCCCCTTTTTGCTGCACAACACGCAAGGAGAGAGAGAGAAGTGGCCGATTGGAGGGGGGAGAATAAAAATGGGGGAGGGGAAAGCTAGGTGAGGGAAAAACTAATTAAGCACTCTCCCACTCACCTCCACTTTCACCCCTTTCAGATCACAGGTGGATCCACCAAAACCCCTGAGTCTGAAATTCCAACCGAGAGAAAAAGTCACGACATTACAGAAGGACTACCAAAAGTCAAGCATGAAGCCAATTATTCCGGTGCACAACTTTGACTCGGATTCGGCCTTCGGAATAGCACCAATTTAAAACGACCATAACTTTTGATCCACAAGGGTGTTTGGAGTCTATGAGTACTGGTTTGAAAGGTTTCGTCATCCTCTTTCCAACAGATAGCCTCATGTCCAAATTCCTTACGAGTCAACAGGAATCTGCAAAACAAGTTCGGTCATCTTTCCAAATCCGAGTCAAACTAGGAATAGGAGTCCTACTAGGCCATGGTTGTGCTTTGGACGCCCCTAGCACGGTTTTGGCCTCCTATTTCTCCTATATATAGCTAGGGAGTACCCCAAAATAACTTGGGTTTTGGTTATTTCATAGTTTAGCGTTTTGCTACTATTTTGAGTCTTTTAGACGTGCTCAACAGCCGCCTAACAAACTCCTTGTAGCAGAACCCTAACTTTTTCTATACTTCTTCATCTATATTTGCAATTTTAGATTGATTTTGCCTTGTTCTTGCTTGTTATTCGATTGCTTGCAGGAATTGATTTTCGTGATCAGGTTGATCGTGCCCACGGCAAGGTCAATAACCATCTGGAGTTGGTTTAGCGATTGCTAAGGCGCATCGTTGTTGTACGTTGTAGTCGGATCGTCAAAGTCGTCTCCACCCAAATCGAAGGTTATCATTCTCATCGAAAGATCGGGACACCCAGTGTTACATCAAGTGGTATCAGAGCTTCAGTTGATCGGTGAGAATATCAGTCAGTGCCTTAGGTTAGTTTTTTATTTCTGTCCTAAATTGCAAACTACTCCACAAAAATTCAACCTTTAGTTTCAATCTGTTATTTTAGTGAGTTTTGTTAGGTTTTGATCCATTAGAGTCCATGTTTTAGTTGCTGATCTTTCTTTTCCTTCGCGTAGCTTCAATCCTTCAATTCTCTCCAGTTTGGTATTTCAAGCATAACTTTCACATACGTACTCGGATTTTTGTGTTCTTGCACTCTATTGAAAGCTGAGGATATAAGCTTCAATTCCTTCCACAGTCAACCAATCAAATTCGGTAATCTTCAAACATTAATCTAGGCGACAAGTCTTCTGCCCTAGAAAAACATCAGTTCACCTACCTTTGGGAACCAATTCATCCTTTGTGAACACTTTGATCCTATTTGAGACTAGCTTGTTGATATTGCTTAGGGCTGCTCTACTTGATACTTTGCATAATCTTCGGTTATCATATCATATTATCTTGTGACAGAGTTAGGGATTCCAAAACTTTGTTCATACTAGTATTGGCCGAAAGTCACCAAAAGAAAGAAAAGAGAAAGAGCCAAAAGGCCAAAAACAAAAAAAAGGAAAAGAAAAAAAATTGTGGCCAGTCGCACTACATTGAGCAAAACCCTAATTTGTGTTTGTTACTTTTTATATTATGCAATTTATTAATTAGTGAGCAATCTTGTGCCCATTTTACATTCTCAAAGCAATAAGTTAGCGTCTCTCTACGACTTGTGCAATAGAGCTTTTGGTGCATCACTTATATTTTATAGCTCATTTCTTGATTGCATAAGTGCCATTATCTTTGCGTGTGTGTTGCCTTCAAATTCACTTATATCTTTGAGATCGGCAACTAGGGCTTGTGAATTCTAGTTTGGATCATTACTTATCGATTACAATAACTAGAATTATCAGATTGCATAGGAAATAAATATTGCCTATCCAAGCTCCACATCCAACCTCGTTCTTTTGTTCGGTCCCTTGGCAATCGCTTTATCCAAGCTTCGGAGAACTTTTGACCACGCCAACGGCCGGCAACACCTGCTGCATGGTAAGAACTTGTAAGAGCTTTGGTCATAGGCTTGAGTGTTGAGAGATTTGCCACCACCTCCTAGTAGTTGATAGGAACATTATAATTGTCATTTTTGTTTCCTTGTCTTCTACTAACCATATCAGGTGATGAGAATTCGCTGCATCACTCTCCACGCGCAAAGGGAATTGTTGCTAGAATGTCGCTGCAAGAAGACCGCCTACGGTCTATCGAGACCGCTCAGGGAGTTGCTAACACTAATCTTGCTACTATTTTGTCTAGACTTGATACGCTTGCAGGTATTGCCGCATGAACTTGCAATCCTCCACCTCATCTTCTAAGCAACAAAAATGGCATACTACATGCTCAGGTACTTGTTGATGATGATTCTCTAGGTAAGGTTAAATTCGCCATTCCACCTTTTAATGGTCAATATGATCCTGATGCCTATATTAATTGGGAGATAGCAGTAGACAAAGAATTTGGCAAGTATGATTTGTCTGAAAATGAAAAGATTAGGATTGCTGCTAGTGTGCTAAATGAATATGCATTAACATGGTGGAAACATATTTGTAGAAAAGTGAGAAAACCTGAAAATTGGAAGGACATGAAAAGACTTATGATAATTGATTATGTTCCTTGAATACCATACTGAATTTTTGTATACTAGACTCCAATGCTTGAAACAAGGAAATAAGTGCGTTAAGGAATACTATGAACGATTGCAAAATCATTTGTTGCGTTGCGGTTTAGTTGAAGGTGAAGAAGCAACAGAGCTTAGGTTCATACGTGGACTTAATCAAGAAATTCAAGATGCTCTTATTGATGAAACATATAGTTCTCTTTCAGAATTGGTTGTATGTGCTTCTAGAGTTGAAAATATGCTTGCTGAATCCTTGAAAGAATCATTAGCTTCATTTGAGGCGCCCATTGTTGCACCTTCTTTTGTAGCTAACATTTTGCAGAAAAGTGAGCACCATCGAGAGAATGATGTAGAAGAGCATATGGAGAAAGAAACGATCAGTACTACCCCATGTGTAAGTGAAGAGATGATAGTTGAACAAACGCCTACAACAGCTGATGAGAACTTACAAGGTAATGTAACAGGTATGGACTTTACAATGGAGAAAATAATTTTGAAGAGCTAAAACTATCCACAAATCATGCTATCGTAGAGCAACTATTAGTGGAACCAATTGTTGATTTTGCTTTGTTACAATATGATTTGCTTGCTATTTCTTGTGATAAAGAAGAGTTGTGTGATAATACTTCACTTATAACCATGACATAACTAGCGAATAGGCATGTCACTTTTGTTAACACACTAGACACTTATCCTGGAAATAAACATGTCATTTACATCACAAGCGAAAATGATGAGTTGAAATTGATGTCTCTTTTATATACATTAGGCAACATCGAATTTGATGTTCCGTGTGATCTGAATTATTTAGTGGAGAGACTTTTTGTATATTCTAATTTGTCCTGGTTATCGCGAAATATTTTCCATGTTGATGTAACACTGGGTGTCCCGATCTTTCGATGAGAATGATAACCTTCGATTTGGGTGGAGACGACTTTGACGATCCGACTACAACGTACAACGACGATGCGCCTTAGCAATCGCTAAACCAACTCCAGATGGTTATTGACCTTGCCGTGGGCACGATCAACATGATCACGAAGATTAATTCCTGCAAGCAATCAAAGAACAAACAAGAACAAGGCAAAAGCAATCTAAAATTGCAAATATAGATGAAGTATTGAAAAGTTGGGGTTCCATAAAAGGAGCTTGTTAGGCGGCCGTTGAGCACGTCTAAAAAACTCAAAATAGTAGCAAAAGGCTAAACTATCAAATAACCAAAACCCAAGTTATTTTGGGGGACTCCCTAGCTATATATAGGAGAAATTGGAGGCCAAAACCATGCTTGGGGCGTCCAAAACACATCCATGGCCGAGTAGGACTCCTATTCCTAGTTTGACTCGGATTTTGAAAGATGACCGAACTTGTTTTGCAGATTCCCGCTGTCTCGTAAGGAATTTATACATGAGGAATCAAAAGTTATAGTCGTCACAAAAGTTACAGATCCGTTGGAAAGAGGATGATGAAACCTTTCAAACCAGTACTCATAGAACCTAAACACCCTTATGGATCAAAAGTTATAGTCGTCACAAAGATTAAATAGCATTCCATTCATTAAATTATTTGTACGCAAGCTGAGGAACGCATTCACCTGGTAATTGAATTGACGTACGCGAGCTCGAGTAATTGGTCCTTGTATTACATTGTTGGTTTCAATTGGGTTTATAGGCATGGCCGTATCCATAGTAGTGATGTCCTCATCATCCTCCCCTTCTTGCATTTGAGTCGTCCTCGACTTAAGTTCATCATCTTCTCCCAAGTATGGCTTTAGATCTGATAATTGAGTTGACGGGCTCGAGATCGAGTCAATGGTCCTTGAACAGACGAAGATGTAGAAGGATGGCCAAGGTGGGGGTCGATAAAGTCATGCAGATGGAGCCATCGTAGTAGATGTATACGAAGTAGAGGATGCCGTGAAGTGTCGCCAACTTAATGGTCCTGGCCAAGGTGGGGGTCGATGAAACCATACGGTTGATATAATTGCAGCAACACTTGGTGATGACCATATGTATGCAGTGTTAGTTCTAACCATGATGAGCATGGTCTCATCACATGTTATTGGCAAAAATAGTGAGAAAGGAGAGTATAAAGCGCATCGAGTTTACATTTGTTGTTCAAATTTTAAACCTCCGCTTGTTATGCAACAATGTCATAAATTTGATAAGTGCCATATCACTAATCACGTCATATCAAGTACGTTTGGTTGGACTTATAAGTCACATGATAGTTTTCAAGAAAGGGAGTATATGATTGATAGAGATTCTCGATCCATTGATTTGAATGCAAATTTGCATGTTGCTTTGTTTCCTGTCGCTCCTAACATTTTCTAGGACAATATGATGGAGTCGAGGACGACTCCACTTCAAGAAACGGAGGATGATGAGACCATGCTCATATTGGACAGAACTAACACTGCATACATATGGTCATCACAAAGTGTTGCTGCAATTATATCAACTGCATGGTTTCATCGACCTCCACCTTGGCCAGGACCATTAAGTTGGCGACACTTCACGGCATCCTCTACTTCGTATACATCTACTACGATGGCTCCATCTGCATGGCTTTATCGACCCCCACCTTGGCCATCCTTCTACATCTTCGTCGGTTCAAGGACCATTGACTCGAGCTCGAGCCCGTCAACTCAATTATCAGATTTGAAACCATACTTGGGAGAAGATAATGAGCTTGAGTCGAGGACGACTCAAATGCAAGAAGGGGAGGTTGATGAGGACATCACTACCATGGATACGGCCATGCCTACAAACCCAATTGAAACCAACAATGTAATACAAGGGCAAATTACTCGAGCTCGCGCACGTCAATTCAATTGCCAGGTGAATGCGTTCCTTGGGTTGCATACAAATAATTTAATGAATAGAATGCTATTTAATCCTTGTGATGATTTTATTGTGCTTAGGAACCAAGGAGAAGGACTCCCAAAAGTCAAGCATGAAGCCAATTCTTCCGGTGCACAACTTCAACTCGGATTCGGCCTCCGGAACAGCACCAACTTAAAACGACCATAACTTTTGATCCACAAGGGTGTTTGGAGTCTATGAGTACTGGTTTGAAAGGTTTCGTCATCCTCTTTCCAACAGATCCAGCCTCATGTCCAAATTCCTTACGAGTCAACGGGAATCTGCAAAACAAGTTCGATCATCTTTCCAAATCCGAGTCAAACTAGGAATAGGAGTCCTACTAGGCCATGGTTGTGCTTTGGACGCCCCTAGCACGGTTTTGGCCTCCTATTTCTCCTATATATAGCTAGGGAGTCCCCCAAAATAACTTGGGTTTTGGTTATTTGATAGTTTAGCCATTTGGTACTATTTTGAGTCTTTTAGACGTGCTCAACGGCCGCCTAACAAGCTCCTTGTATCGGAACCCCAACTTTTTTTATACTTCTTCATCTATATTTGCAATTTTATATTGCTTTTGCCTTGTTCTTGCTTGTTCTTCGATTGCTTGCAGGAATTGATCTTCGTGATCAGGTTGATCGTGCCCACGGCAAGGTCAATAGCCCTCTGGAGTTGGTTTAGCGATTGCTAAGGCGCATCGTCGTTGTACGTTGTAGTCGGATCGTCAAAGTCGTCTCCACCCAAATCGAAGGTTATCATTCTCATCGAAAGATCGGGACACCCAGTGTTACATCATACATCGTGTCTCTAAAATAAGTACTGCTATTCAACAAAGCTAATTACTTACAAATCTAATTACTCTGATCGTTAAATTGTGTATTTAAAAAACTATCGATATTCTACACAGTTAACTACTTACAAACCTAATTAATCTAGTCGCTACACCGTGTATCTAAAATAAATACTGCTATTCGATAAAGCTAGTTACTTACAAATCTAATCACTTTGGTCGCTAATTCGTGTATCTAAAAAAATATTGTCATTCTACACAGCTAATTACTAACAAACCTAATTATTTTGGTTGTTGTCATCTATCTAAATAACTCTACATAACTAATTACAAAATCTAATTAATCTGATCACTAAATTGTATTTTTAAATTTAAATATAAACAAGCGCAAAAAATACCTGCAAAATGACGATAACTCTTCCTCTTTCTCCTCCCCTCTTCCTTCTTCTCCTCCTCCCCTCGTCCTCCCCCTCTTCCTCATCCTCTCCCTCTTCTTCCTCTTCTCCCTTTTCTTCTTCTTCCTCTTTCCCCTCTTACTCCTCTTTCTTTCTTTCTTTTCTGCGCTCGGCTCGCTCGATCTGCTGGATTCGGCCATCAAGCGAGTAAATAGCCCCTCTATCATCGGTTGAAATGGCGATAAAGGGTTTGTCGTGATATTAATTGGCAATTGTTCTCTGTCACTATTTCAACAGGCGACATATAGCTACGCATTGAATTTAGCCCTATGTCTCCAATTGAAATAGCGACAAGGAGTCTATCACCATCCAAATAGTTACAGATAGGCATTTTTGCTATTTTTTAATCGGTGTATTATTTCTGTAAATTTTCATAAAATTATTATTATTATTTTTTTAAAAAAAATCGCTTGGGCTCATCCTCCGACGGCAGCATGCTCAGGCAACCTTCGGCGGAGCGTGCTTAGGGATGGCAAAAATACCTATAGGTCTGGGTACCCGCGACCCGGTGGGTCCGAGTTTGGGTCCAAATTTGGACCCACGGGTATATTATTTCGGGTCCGGTCCGGGTCCGGATCTCATCTTGGAGCCGTGGGTACCCAGACCCGGACCCGACAAGAAAATATCCATTGTATGAAATAGAATTGTAGATAACAAACATCATCTATTGTTGCTTACTGTTGCTTTGTTATTATATGCATGTACTCTATTTCTTAATCCGGGTAATGAAATCTTAAAATTTAATCAAATTCTATAAACTTTAGCTACTCAAACAAATGAAAATAGAATTCTGTTGTTCAGGTCCGGGTCTGGGTCCGAGTTTGGATCCGTGATTGAATTCGGGTCCGGGTCCGGACCCGAACTTCGGGTCTCGAGTCTGAGTCCACGGAGGTTGGACCCGAGGGACCTGGACCGTTGCCATCCCTAAGCATGCTCAGTCTCACCCTCCGACCTGTTCTTTGGCTGGTCAAGTTGTAAGACAAAGGGAGGAAGAAGAGAGGACACGAGGAAAAAGGGTGAAAATAGCAAAATGTGAGTTGGCAAACGTATCTCTACTATTATAAAGCAACAGTTGGTGGCAGTGGTGAGTTCTACCCACGTCATTAATTGACCTGCTTAATTGCCCTACTTAATTGCCCTGTTTAATTGCCCTACGCAAAAAACGAAGCGTTGCTTTAATTAGCCAGCTTTCGCAAGAAACGAAACATTAAAGATAGATGTATGATCTTGTGAAATAATTTTTTTATTTTTTAATCTTTATTTTTCGTTATCAATTTTGTTTTTCGTAGCAATGCACGGGCATGTAACTAGTAGTGATAAATCCTGAATTAAACTCTCTGTAAAGGCAAATCCTAAAAGACCATTCTGTAGTGACATTCTCAATTGTCCCTTTTGCCAATGGCCATTCTATAGTGACATGCTATCAATTATCCCTTTTGTCAGGGCATTAGGAATATGGTCAACTTTCATTGACAGATAAAGAATTTTCTTTTTAACAGTAGAGCTGTCCCGTTCACCCCCGATGATCGCACTATGCAAGCACGCAATAGCGTGCAGAGAGACAAACACCTACCGATTTACCGTTAATTTGGAGACATCTTATTAGGGCACTTCGGTAGCAGGGGGATTCACCTTTTATTAAAGTACTAACTGCCTTTACCGTCAACATATTCTCACACATTGTACACAGTGGGCAATGCATGGGCCAAACAGGACATAGAATTACATTGAATACACACAGATTTCATCTTGCTTTCTTGTCTTCTTTATCCTTCTCCACCACTACTGGAGCTGCAGGTATGCTGAACCACCACTCTCTTAATCTTCTGGTCCACCTTTCTGTGCTTGCTTTCCTTAGTGGCGAGCTGTTCGTGAATACCTCCAGAAACAACACCAGGATAAGCAATCTTGTGGGCATGAAGGCAAGGCTTAGAGCCATTACTACCAGCGCGAGAATAGCTTTATCGGTGGCCTGTGAAATGCATGTGTAAAACAAAATGTAGACACGAGAGCTAAGCGAAACTATAAAATATTCAAGAAGGTTGCAGCCATCTGGTAATTTTGTTAGAAAAATAACAAGATAGTATGTCATTTGTTGGAAAACCTGAATCAATGCAAGTAATAGAACTTGTTAGGATCAACCAAAAGAATAGAACCTTTTCTTTGTCAAAGCAAAAGAAATCCAAAAGCTGTGTAGATATGTTCAAGTTGGAGGCCTGATTCCAAAGACAGGTGAGAGAAACCGTTTACCATAAAAACCAGATCCAACTTGTTAATTTGAACCAAAGCCAGTTCCGGTCCAGTTTGAGGCGTTTGATGGGGAATAATTTGAACAGGTAAAACATTCTAACAGAAAGATCCAACTATGAATTTTAAAACCATGGCTTGTCAACCATGGAAGCACCAAATATACCACCGTCAAAGTTATATGCAGCACAAGGGAACGTACAGATGATCAGAGCATTGCAACAATGGACCAAATGTCATGTTCCCGATCACACATGAACACAAATTATGTTCGCAATAAATACTCATACAAACACAAGTTATGTTCCCGAATAATAGTGAAAACTGTTTATTAACTTCAAATGCTGTATATGACATCTGTGTAGTCATTAACCTTGCAACGTACATGAACTACTCACATTTAGTTAAGCTTCTGTATTATTTTCCATCTTGCCTCATTTTCTGACATAGCAAACATAAGATTGCCTCAACTTAGAGGGATAACTCACCAGGGAAGGCAATTTCAAGGAGGGATAACTCACCAGGGAAGGCAATTTCAAGGCTGCTTCACAAGGAGTCATTGAGACCATAAACCAAAGGGCACCATATTTCTTTTTGACATGCTCAACGTTCAATGCAAGAGATAAAGGAAAGCAGTAGAAAATTTAGAAAATGTCGAAGTAGTTGTTATTGTGAATCACATGGATGCCACGAGGTTTATCTATCCCAGAAAAGTTCAGACAATGCAAAAATTCTTATCAACAAACAGTTGCAAGTTGCAACATCATTGAATAGTTTGAAACTACTACTGATGTTGTCAGATTCTATTTCTAGGTCACAATCACAAGACCAAGAAGGTGAGACCAACAAAAGGCTAGGCCAGGGCAGAAAGGTAAAACAAAGACACAAACTAAGGCCAGCATAGACTGAAGTTTAGTCAGGATAAAGAGGGAAGTATGTAACACAGCAAACCTAGTATTACTGTTTATTTCCTTCAGATGCCATGATGGCAAACATAAAACAGTCCACATCAGCATTCAGCTAACATCGGAACATTACGATATTTCAAGGATGCTCTTCCGTCAAAAGATTTATATTTTCCTGTGATCTTTAGGATATATCTCAGAATGTTTGGAACTTATTTCCAAAGGACCACACATATTTGAAAAATTAAACAGCATGCACAATATGTTATCAGAATTCTAATTATAAAGGAAAATTTTGAGAAAACCTGAAAAGCCATTCCACAGACCATCAAGAAAAAAAAAATGGAAGATGAAATATTTAATATGCTAATAATTCAATCATGTACAATGTTCAACAATGAGTGCATCAGATAAGATGTATAATTGTGTATACTGCATCTCTTAAGATAATTATTTAAAGTGAAACATAATACAATTTAATTTCAAATAACTTGTAATTCTGACCAATATGAATGTGCATTGATTATTTCTTAAATTTACAAAGAAAAATAGAATTACATATCAATTTTCATTATTTCGGTTTTGTGAAATAAAAAACAGAACCAAATGAAAATAACCAAAGAACTGTAAATTTCTGCTATTTTGGCTTAGTATGGTTTGGTTATTCAGCCTGCACACACTTCGAGGTGAACCTTCAGTACTGGATAATAATTTAATAAATGAAAGCGTGTCTTTGTATAGTTTGAATTAACTTATCATTATTTTCTCACTAGATGAATTATTCATTTGCGGGATAAAGTGTGACTCGGGTAATTGCGACTCGGGTTTTCTTTGCACGATAACATATAACACATTGTATAGAGCACATTATATTCTCAGTACAACATTATCGGTATCATAGACTACACAGCACAGGAATAAAGCAACAAAATAAAGTAATTACTAGAAAGGATGGAAGAGAGAAAACTAAAAATATATAGATACCTGGGAGGGGAAAGCCAACAGTAGAGCTCTTATCTTCAGAAGCACAATATTTACATCCTGAACAAGTTCTTCAACTTTGGAAATAGCATTTTGAACAGCTAAGAGCTGCTCCATTGTGTTCATTGGAGATGGAGATGTCACCTTGACCTCAGTCATTGGCTTTCCTTGACTAGTTAGTCTTGTGAGGAACATAAAAGTTGCCGAAAACAATAGCACCATAACAAGAAAATAGATTAACCATCCCCTGTGTCAGCATAGAAACATAGGGGCATCACAAATGTGAAGAATGCTAAGAAGCACAGGTGAGATGTTCATCATAGCCAAGGACTTCTTAAACGTATTAAAATTCAGATTACTCGTAGCAGCTACACCAACACTTTGACTAAGGGACATTTGGCAACTGTAGACATACATTGACACAAATATCTGGGTGCCTAATAACTGAAAATGTCCCCAATACTGCCAGTCTGGCATTGCTATGCTGTCCTTGCTGTGTTGCAGTGTATTACTCAATAAAGTTATTGTGTTACTGCTCTAAAAAGAAAGATTGCCGGATCATATAATAAAGATGCTTTTAAAAAAGCCGTACAATACCACTGTCCATACAGAAAGCGTCGAGACGACATGGCTTGAAGGAGATAAGATACTAGAATACAAAGAAATAGAGTGATCAGGTAACTTACTACAATCCCAAAGTCCATACAAAAGCACGGCTTGCCAACTTACTTGGCGATTTCTCGCTCTATATAGGACCACCAATATTTATCCTTAATATCCTAGCACATATCGGTATTTCCTGGGTGAATGGAATGTTTGGCCTCATGTGCCTCGTTTAGTATCAACTTCATAACTCTTCTTAGCGCAAATACGCTACTTGAGTCATATCGCTCAATACTCTTCATGTTGAGCTAGATTCCTTTGGCATTAGAATCATCTCGCTAAGCTTGTTGGATCTGGTCCTCCAGTGTCGGCTGGAGCACTATGTTGACCAAGTATCCTTCTTTAACTAACTCTGGGTATGGCTTCTGGAAGTCCAAATTTTGCTCTGGCTAACTATCCTTGATCATCATATTTTCAGAGTAGATTTGCCGAATCAACATCTATCACTACATGGGCCTTGCCTAGGTGGTGAATCCGAACATCATAATCCTTGATCCATTTCAACCACCATTTTTTTTCTGAGGTCCGACAGAAAAAATATACTTCATCCCTTTGTGTTTCACTTCATCCCTTCGTGTTTCACATAAATCCCAGTGCGGTCACTGATGAGGTGATGATGCCAAATCGTCAAACTATGCAATAACCAGCTAATTTCAATCATGCGTAAGATGGTTCTCATGTGGCCTCCGTTGTTGATCCATGGAAGTGAACACTTGTTATCGATGATTAACTTCTCGAGATATTGGTAATTCACACACATTTTCATACTACCATTCTTCTTGACGACAGCACCAGCATTCCATGGCGATTTGCTAGGCCTGGCATAACCTTTGTCTTGCAATTCTCGGTTCTGCCTCTCAACTTCTTGTTAGCTCATTAGCTCATATCCAATACGACTCCTGGAAGATTGGGGCTTTTTCGGTTTTTCCGGGTGCTCACCAACTCAACATCTAGTGCCACGCTGGGTAGCCGCAAGAGCATACGCTCAATGAAGTTGTGGCTTATTTTCAACATGAATTTCCCTGGTAGCCATGAGGACTATGGCACTACAACCATCATTCAACCTGACTTTCAAGGAATTATTTACTATAACGCATTCCTTTCAAAGCTCTGGGTACCAAGCTGTCAACCATAACTAGCTTACAAAGTGAAAATTTTTGTACTAGTTCTTTGACTCCTTTGTTAATATTGGTGACATGGTATTGCTGGATATTGCACCATCCTTCTAAACCATCTTGTTAATATGATTTCCTGAGGTTGTTAATACGGTTGTTCTGCCTCCTTTTGTTAATGCTTGAATGACGGTGGCTCAGAAATTCTTTTGCTGATACTGACTCATAACTGGCAGTGCTAGATCCACAGGGCATGGTAATGATCATGGCATTCATGAAAGAACATGTGATCTTGCTCTAGGGACATTATCTGGAAATGGTTTCCTTCACAACTAGGATAATAGTTTCTATGCTCATTAGCACTATGCCATATCCCTCCATAGCCGTTACAGGCACATCTCTAAACAACCTGATTCCCATAGTTCATGAAGGGGCATGGGATTGGCAGAAAGCAATGGTGGAGTTCTCCAAGTGATAGCATGCTGGTTCTACCAGCTGGCTAGGTAGTATGTAGTTCTATGACCATTCCAATGCAGCTCCTCTCGGTTGTAAAGTGGCAAGGATAAATTCAGCCCACTCATCAGGTTGTGTGACATTCAGCTTCTCTTCCATACTCTATAGCGCCGGCATGTCGGTTTGGTGCCTTAGCGGTGTCCGACACGGATACGGCACCGACACGCCACTCGACATGTATCGGTCGTGTATTGGACAATTAGATAGCCAAAATAAATAATTTTAATGTTCGACACGGCTTAAACACTATCGACACATATCCGACACATGATGACATAGCCTGGACAAGCTCAGTAACCTAAAGGGTAATCCTAGCCACCTGAGAGGAGCAAAACACCAACGTCAACGCTCCATTGTGGGACTATGTTTTGACGTTCTAGATAAGGGTGATCCATTTAGAGAAAATGTGAAATAGAGATGCAAGTATTGCAAATATGTTGGCACTTATAGCTACTCAAGAGTCAAAGTGCACTTGCTGAAAATTACTAATGGTGATTGAAAAATATATCGTAAGGTGACGATACCTATTCTTGCTGAGCTTAGAAGTGAAATTGCAAAACATATTCCTGGTTTACGTTTTACATTAGTTCAGTTTGACAAACACGTAGAAAAAAAAAGAGAATAATACATTTGTATATTATTTTTTTGAATATATATAGCAATGTCACCGCGTTGGTATTTTTGGAAAATGGCGAATTCCGTGTCGGTGTTGTGTTATGTCAACGTATCCGTATCCGTGCATCATAGCTTCCATATGGTGAAGCCAAGTTTCTGCATCCTTGAGCGTCAATAATATTTCAAAGATGGATGGTCTGAACTCTACAAACTTGAACTCTGAGGACACCGTTGGTGTTTCTATTGATGGTGCATCACTGTTGGCGTTGTTGTTGTTCGTTGTATTATCAACTGCATAGCTGAGTCTACATGGTAATATTACCATAGTGCCCTGACAGTCAGTCCCCGACCATGCGTACCCTCGGAGGACGTTCCCAAGGATGACCCATGGGCATCAGGTTCTGCTGCCCGGCTTGCCCGACCGATACGAGCTCCATGCTCGGCTACGATGTCCAGGCACGGGGCCCGAGCATAAATGCTCGGGCCAGAGTCAGGCTCGCTCGGTCTAGCTCGTCCGGAAGGTGCATGCTCGGATGGTGTAAGTCGACAGTTACGCCAGAATAGTGATGATCGCGCCACTACGTGGGACCGTTGCGCCCACGATAGGAACGTGGCATAGATTGAGGACTCCGTTACAACCACGTTAGCCGCGATCAAACGTCCAAGGCTTGTAATCAACAAAATGTATCAGTAGTCTATAAATACCTCCTGTGCATGTAGCGCATACACAGAATACATTCTCACCACGCTGGAGTAGGGTTATTATCTCCTCGTGAGAGGCCCGAACCAAGATAAATTACTGTGTCGTTCTCTGAGTGTGCCTTGTCCCAGGAAACCGAGCATCCTCCGGAAGCAACCCTTCACTCACATAAGAAGGGGACAGAGTTGATCGCCCAATCAACTAAGTAAGCTCGGCGGGGGCCTGTTCCCCAATCGTCCACAGCTGGCGCCGTCCATGGGGAACGACAGCTCCTTTCGTGAAGAATCCCTGGAGATGCCTAATTCTCAAGATTCCCGAGATCTCTGCACTTTCAGCGATGCTGAAGATGAAGACTTGTACTACACCAATGGAGGTGTCGCCGGCATCACTGATCCCGAAGGGCATACCAAGCCCGGGAGCTTTTCTCCGATAGCTGCTGCGCGAGAGCAGTTCCTTCGCTCTCAGCATGATGCCCTCACGGATGATGATGACTATGATGGGCATTACGATGGTCTGGATATCCCGGATCATCTAGAGCCCGACCAAGAAACTGTATCACGAGGGGACACCGTGATGTCACCCTCACAGTCCTCGCACTCTCGCAATGTCAACATGAAGGGAGAAGAGGGGAGCCCCGAGGACAAAACCTCGGGAGACGCCCGTCTTCAACGGTATGAAGCCTCCAGGAACCACCTGGAAGCGTCCTTGAACAGGACCTTGGCGAGCGTACGTCGGCGAGTTCGTGGAAATCCTAGCACGAGGGCCGGTGCTAATGCTCGTGAGAGTTCCCGCGAGTGTGGCATCCAGGAGCACGTGCGCGATCGTCGGCCCACTCGTCTCCTCTCGCTCTCCCAAGCGAAGAGCGTTTTCAAGCTTTGGCCACGGTCGTGCGCAATCTCAGGGAGTTTCCTAAGCAGGTAGATCTAGAGGCTATGGGAGCAGTCATAGCGGATGATCTTAAAAAGATTATCGCCGATATAAAAGCGACAGAGGTATCCCGCGAGAAAAGGACCCGGAGTGCTTCCTGGGAGCATCACCGCCACACGCCCGTCTGTGCCTGTCACAGTGACTCTCGAAGCCATGCTCGAGAGGACCGAAGGGAGCACGATCGGTGACGCGAGGATGCTCGAAGCGATTCCCGACCAAGCTCGTGGGACCACAGAGATACTCGGCGCGGCCAAAGCCGAACCGAGTATTCTTCTTCCGGTCGCTCCCCCTTACACCGACCTCGAGAAGTTCTCTCGGCTTGGTCCGCGAGTTGGGGGCCCGAGCGGTGACGTTCGCTACGATCATCATGACCAGAGAGACTACCGTGATACTCCCGTCTTCGGGTGTTGGGCCTTCGCGGCGTCCCTCCGACATGTGATGTGGCCGAGCAAATTCAAGCCCGGTCACATTGAGAGGTTCAACGGGACTCAGAATCTGGACAAGTTCCTTTCTATTTACACCACCGCCATCTTAGCCGCAGGTGGAAACGAGGGAGTCATGGTTAACTTCCTGCCTACAGTGTTGGATGGACCGGCCCGGACATGGCTCTTCAATCAAAAAGAGGGGTCTATCCGGTCTTGGGGGCAACTGAGTAGCGCCCTCAAGGCAAACTTCCAGAGATGCTACGTCCGTCCGGGTAAGGAACGCGACCTCGAGCGCCTGATCCAGACAGAACGTGAAACTCTACGCCAGTTCGTCCAACGATTCATCCAAGTACGAAATTCAATCCCGAGCATTTCGGATGAAGCAATAGCCCGAGCTTTTAAGTTTGGAGTCCGAGATGTTTGTTTCACGCAGGATCTGGAGATCCATCCAGATCTTACGGCCAACGAGCTGTTCCGAATGGCCGACCGATATGCCAACGCCGATGAGGCAGTCCAGTAGAAGAAAATGCTGGACGAGAGCAAGCTCCCACCTCAACCTGGTTTGGAGGGCTCCGCGAGTAGGAAGAGCGCAAGCTCGGTCGAAAAGAAAATCAAGAAAAAGAAGAAGAAGCCCTCTGAGCCAAACATGGTCGCGGCTGTCGAGCAGCGTCAGCAACAGGCCTCGCAGATGCAGGCGCCCAAAGGTTTTTGGCATGAGGGGCAGGGGCCGACCGCCTCAACATCGCAACGGCCAAGGTCGAGACGACCAGAATCGTGGCGATCAATGTGGCGTATGGGCACGACCTTCGCAATTGCCGGACCTGGACTTTCCGTCTGGAACAGTTCTACAACGGCAAAGGCCCTATGCCTACGCTCCCGAAGCATGGAGAAAACAGCAAGGGCAAGCAGCCCATCGATGAAGATGAGGACATGGAGTATCAGGAGCCTCAGAACCACATGCAGTAATATTCGGGGGCTCCTCTGCTTACAGGTCTCGTCGTGAGTTGAAGGAGGCGGCACGAGAAGTGCATCATGTCACCCAAGGCAAGCCTCCCGTGCAGCAACTCAAGTGGTCCGAGCTGCCTCTAACCTTCTCCAAGGATGATTGTCCCCTTGGAATGACCAAGCCCCAGAGGCTCCCTATGGTCGTGAGTCCCACGATCAGCAATACTGTGGTAGGTCGGGTACTCATCGACTGTGGGAGTTCTTTGAATCTTATCTCTGCTAGGGTCTTGGACGAGATGCACATCCCTAGGTCCAAGATCAAGAACATAGTAGTCCCTTTTTACAGGATAGTACCGGGTACCTCGACCAAGCCACTTGGCCAAATCATTCTACCCGTGACGTTTGGGGGTCCGAGCAACTTCCGGACCGAGCTGATCACCATCGAGGTGGTCGATTTTGAATCGGCGTACAATGCCATTCTCGGCAGGCCAGCCCTCGCTAAGTTCATGGTAGCCACTCACCACGGGTACCAGTGTTTAAAGGTCCCTGGTCCCGGCGGCATAATCACCGTAAAGGAGAATCAGAAAGCGGCCTTGAACTGCGATGAAAGGGCACTGGACATGGTCGGGCAGCTGCCCCAGCGCGGGCCCGACCAAGAGCCGAAGACTACCCTCCAACCTGGAGGAGAAACCAAGGCGGTTCCGTTGTGTGACGCGTATCCGGCCAAGGTCATACATTTAGGGTCTTCCCTAGACCCTAAATAGGAACTCGAGCTCGTGACCTTCCTCCAGGGGAATGCGGATGTGTTCGCCTGGGAACCATCCGATATGCCCAGAGTCCCAAGGGAGGTCATCGAGCACAGGCTAGCGGTTCAGCCTGATAAAAAGCTTACGCGACAAAAGCTCAAGCGATTTTCCTCGGAAAAACAGGCCATCATCTGGGAAGAACTTGACAAGATCCTCAAGGCTGGCTTTATTCGAGAAGTCGACCACTCAGAATGGCTAGCTAATCCGGTCATCGTGAAGAAAAAAGGGGGGGGGGGCAAATGGCGCATGTGCATCGACCATACAGTCTTGAACGCTGCATGCCCTAAGGACAATTTCCCGCTACCCCACATAGACCAGTTGGTTGATGCAACGGCGGAGTCCCAGGTAATGAGCTTTTTGGACGCCTACTCAGGCTACCACCAAATTGGCATATCGCCTGAAAACGAGAAAACCTCCTCCATCACACCGTTTGGTACTTTCTGCTATACGACCATGTCCTTCGGTCTTAGGAATGCTGGAGCAACTTTCCAGCGTCTTATGTAGAAGGCCTTCTCGGATCAAATAGGTCGAAATTTGGAGGTCTATGTAGATGACATAGTGGTCAAGAGAAAGCTTGCCTCGAGTCATGTTTCCGACCTAGAAGAGACCTTCTGTAACCTCAATAAACATCAAATAAAACTCAATCCGGAGAAGTGCGTGTTTGGTGTGAGGGCAGGGAAAGTGCTTGGCTACATGATCGGGCTACAAGGTACTAGTTATATGCCTGTGCGTTGCTACGAAAAACAAAATTGATAACGAAAAATAAAGATTAAAAAATAAAAAAAATACTATTTCATAAGATCAAACATCTATCTTTAACGCTTCGTTTCTTGCAAAAGCTGGCTAATTAAAGCAACACTTCATTTCTTGCGTAGGGCAATTAAGCAGGGCAATTAAGCAGGGCAATTAATGCATCGCTTCGTTTCTTGCGTAGGGCAATTAAGCAGGGCAATTAAGTAGGGCAATTAAGCAGAGCAATTAATGTGACGTGGGAAGAAACTCTCACTTTATATAGTAGAGATAGGGGCAAACCCAGAAAAAATCAAAGCCATCGAAAGCATGCGACCACCCACTTGTGTGCGAGAGGTCCAGGAATTGACCGGAAGAATGGCGGCTCTTAGCCGTTTCATTTCCCGGCTTGGCGAGCGAGGATTACCTTTCTTCAAAGCGCTTCACAAGCACGATGGAGTCGTCTGGACAGAAGAGGCAAACAAGTCTTTTGAAGAACTGAAGCAGTATCTGTCCAAGCCACTGATCCTAACCACACCAAAATCAGGAGAAATCCTAGTGCTGTACTTGGTCGCGACGCCATAGGCAGTAAGCGCCGTTTTGACGATGGAAAGGGACGGGGTGCAGCGACCGATCTACTACGTTAGTGAGGTCTTGCACGAACCAAAGGAGCGCTACCTGGAAGTTCAAAAACTCCTGTATTCACTGTTCGTAGCTTCCAAGAAGTTACGGCACAATTTTTAGGCCCACATAATTCAGGTTCCGACCAACTTTCCACTTAGGGAGATCCTAAGGAATCAAGATGATAGTTGTCGAATAGCGAAATGGGCCATAGAGCTCGCCGAGTTCGAGATCGAGTTCTCGGGTCGCACGGCAATCAAATCCCAGGTCTTGACGGATTTCCTAGCAGAGTAAACGAATCTTGCGCCACCTGATACGGAGCCCGACCAACCTGGAGAAGGTCGCTGGACCATGTACTTCGATGGGTCCCGAGCTTACGAACGCTCAGGGGCTGGAGTCGTCCTAATCTCTCCACAAGGAGAACAACTCCAGTATGCCCTCCAGTTACATTTCACCACGACAAACAACGCGGCAGAATATGAAAGCCTTTTGACCGGGCTACGAGCATGCAAAGCGCTCGGAGTCCAACAGCTTATTGTGAAGGGCGATTCACAATTGGTCGTCAACCAGGTTAATGAGTATCAGTGTTCCGATGACTCAATGGCTATGGCGTGTGGGTACTCGATACAGGCACAAGCAATCACATGACGGGCTGCAGGGCTGCGCTGGCAACTCTCGACGATAGTGTGTGAGGCACTGTGCGGTTTGGCGACGGCTCCGTCGTCGACATCCATGGCATCGGCTCGGTGGTTCTGCAGTCGAAGAACCATGGCCACAAGGTGCTCACAGAGGTATACTTTATACCAAAATTGAGGAGTAACATTGTGAGTTTAGGTCAGCTTGAAGAAAGGGGGTGCGAGGTGGTGCTCAAGGACGGGTTCTGCAATGTGTTCGATGTCGAGCACACACTGCTGGCTCGTGCACCGCGCACCAGAAAACCGGCTGTACCTGCTCAAGACCCAGCTCACAGCACCAGTATGCTTGGTGGTCAAGGTTAATGATCGTGCGTGGCTGTGGCATGCCCGTTACGGCCATCTAAACTTCCGAGCTCTTCGGGAGCTTGGGTTGAAGAACATGGTGGAGGGCTTGCCGGCGATCAAACGCGCTGAGGAGTTCTGCGACGGGTGCGCATTGGGCAAATAGCACCGAGAACCGTTCCCACAAGTGGCGGGACGACGGAGTGTACGCGGCCTGGATATGTTCCATGCAGACCTCTGTGGGCAGATTAGGCCAAGCACTATTGGAGGGAAGAACTATTTCCTCCTCATCGTTGATGACTACAGCCGATTCATGTGGCTGGAGTTGCTCACAATGAAGGACGAGGCATTCCAATGCTTCAAAAAGGTCAAGGCTATGGTAGAGAATGAGATCAGTGGACGGCTCAAGGCGTTCCGATCTGATCGCGGCGGCGAGTTCAACTCGCTAGAGTTCGAGGAGTACTGCAATGAGAACAGCATCAAGCACTTTACCACCACGCCGTACTCGCCGCAGCAGAACGGTGTTGTCGAGCGACGCAACCGCACGGTGGAGATGGCGCGTTGTCTTCTGAAGAGCAAGGACATGCCGGCATAATTTTGGGGTGAAGCGGTGAAAACTGCCGTGTACATCCTGAATCGAGCGCCAACAAGAAGCCTGGAAGGGAGGACGCCATATGAAGCTTGGTACAAGCGGAAGCCCTCGGTTCATCACCTGCACACGTTTGGATGTGTCGCCCACGTCAAGCGCGTCGGTCCCGGCATCAACAAGCTCACGGACAGGTCGATTCCCATGGTTTTCTTGGGCTATGAAACAGGAACGAAGGGCTATAGAGTCTACAACCATGTGGCCAAGAAGCTACATATTTCACGCGACGTGGTGTTCGAAGAGCACCGTGCGTGGAATTGGAGGGAGGAGAACGGCGACAGCTCGCCGCCGGCAACGCTCAACATCGAGTTTTATACTATGGTCGGGGGTGAATGCATGTGCGATAACGCATTTGATTCTCAGACTCCGTCATCAGCATCGGGTACGCTGGCATCGACACCTTCAGCTACAAGCTCATGGCCCTCGCGTACACCGGCGGCCGAGTACGTCACACCACCGACCAACGGCGCCTACGACTCTGAGGGGGTGCCACAGCGGTACCGCACGCTGCGGAATCTGCTCAACACCACCGAGGAGATCACCGGGTAAGACTACAGCGGGCTGTGTTTTCTCGCGGCCGAGGAACCGGCAAGTGTTGAGGAGGCGTTAGAAGAAGCTTGGAGAAAAGCAATGTGGGCTGAGATGGAGTCGATCAATGCTAACAAGACGTGGGAGCTCACCACACTCCCGCCAGGGCACAAGGCCATCGGACTCAAATGGGTGTATAAAGTGAAGGACCCTGCTGGAAACATTATCAAGTACAAGGCTCGATTGGTCGCCAAAGGCTATGCTCAGCGGGAAGGAGTTGATTTTGACGAGGTGTTCGCGCCGGTGGCTCGCATGGAAACTGTGCGCCTGCTCCTCGCGCTCGCCGCCCATGGTGATTGGCAAGTACATCACATGGATGTTAAGTCTGCATTCTTAAACGGTGATCTCGCAAAGGAAGTGTACGTACAACAGCGGCCAGGCTTTGTTGATGAGGATAATCGAGGCAAGGTGTTGAAGCTAAGCAAGGCGTTGTATGGGCTCAGGCAAGCGCCCCAAGCTTGGAACGCCAAACTAGACAAGGAGCTGCTTGGGTTGGGATTTGTCAGAAATCCTCTAGAGCACGCAGTGTACCGATGTGGTACTGGACAAGGTTACCTGCTGGTAGGTGTGTACGTTGATGACTTGATTATCAGGCAACATATCCAGTGCAATTAAAGTTTTCGTGCAACCACCGTGCAACCCTACTAAAAAAAGTTTCAAAAAATTCTAAAAAAAATCATGGATGTACATCTCAACTTACCCCATCCACTCCAAGTGCATCTCTCAGGAAGAAGGGCAATACCTTCTCAAGGGCATCAATGAAGGAATGTGCGGATCTCATTCGTCTTTTAGAACGCTAGTAAGCAAAGCATTCCGATTGGGTTATTATTGGCCAACGGCCTTTAGCCGATGCTCGATCGATAGTAACCTCCTGCCGAGCATGCCAGTTCCATGCCCGCAAGGTTCATCAGCCAGCATACGCGCTCCAGACCATTCCATTAACGTGTCCATTCTCGGTCTGGAGGGTCAATATACTCGGACCTTTTCCCCGAGGCCAGAAGGGTTGCAAATACTTGCTCGTGGCTATCGACACTTTCACCAAGTGGATCGAGGCGGAGCCCGTGTTGACCATCTCGGCCCAAGCGGCCAAGAGGTTTTTTCGCAATAACGTGGTAACACGATTTGGTATTCGAAACTGTCTCATCACGGATAATGGCACTTAGTCCACAACCGAACTGTTTCAAGCCTATTGCGAAAACATTGGGACCAAGGTATGCTTCGCGTCTGTGGCTCACCGGCAGAGCAACGGAGCGGCCGAGCGAGCAAACGGACAAATCGTACAAGGGATTAAGAAGAGGGTTTTCAAAAACCTCGACCAGCGCGGGCAAGCCTGGGTGGACGAGCTTCCTTCAATCCTATGGTCGGTTTGCACCACGACCAGTCGAGCTACGGGAGAAACTCCTTTCCAGCTCGTCTACGGCGCAAAGGCCATCTTGCTCGCTGAAATCGTGCTGGGTTCCCCAAGGGTGCACCTGGTCAACAATATCGATCAGGAGGGCGAGCGCCTCTTAGACCTCAACCTCACAGAGGCAACACGCGAACGAGCCTTGCTCTGATCCGCGGTTTACCTGCAGGCCTTCGCAAGCACGCGGATAAATCAGTTCGACCAAGGACCCTGCAAGTCGGCGACCTCGTCCTACGTCGAGTTCAAGATTTGTCGAAAGCCAACAAGCTAACCCCTAGGTGGGAGGGTCCTTAAACGGTTGTATCAGCAATACGCCCAGGGGCTGTTCGCCTCGCGATGGAAGATAGTCGAGAGCTCGCCAGCACCTGGAACATCGACCAGCTACGTAAGTTCTTTGTCTAGTTTCTTTTATTGCATGTTTTCCTTTCGCAACTTTCAACGGTTTTTTCTTTCAATGAAATTCGGTTCTTTGGCCCATCCTGTGACTTCCATTCTTCCCAAGATCTTGTGAATGACTCTAAAGTCCTTGCCCTCTGGTAAGTCGACTCAGTCTCGCTCAGGGGCATACTTTTCTCCTCACGATCTTGACGATAGGATGAGCGCAAAAGGGCAAGAACATTCGCTCCAATTACATTCTTTTCTAAGGATCGGCTAGCATGTGCACGAGCGACCAAAGGCGCAATGGCTAACGCCAGGTCACTAAGCTCGCCTCCAGAGGTTCCAATCTACATAAACCGATTATTTTCTGCAGTAGTACTCCACTGCAAGTCACAATCGCATACAGGCACCCTCTCAGATGGTCCAAGGACTTAGTTGATCTGCTCGTCACATGACTTTCCTGCCTCTGTCAAAATCATGCTCGCAACTCAGGAGCATGGGCCATGACGCTCGGGGGGATAAGGCCGCGCGTGCTATTCTCTTATCGACCTAACCC
Source organism: Rhipidocladum racemiflorum (assembly GCA_036346355.1). Lineage (NCBI taxonomy): Eukaryota > Viridiplantae > Streptophyta > Magnoliopsida > Poales > Poaceae > Rhipidocladum > Rhipidocladum racemiflorum. The sequence goes on from CM070571.1 coordinate 56,820,862, forward strand.
ATGCTCGCAATTCGGAGAAGGTTGTAGGTCGGTAAGCGAAGGCCACGCGATTTTTTCTAACTCTCCTGTCAACAAACTCGTGCTCGCAATTTAGGTGCACGACCTTCGTTAACATCGGGGGCTTAGTAGGATGGCAAACTACCGTGCTTTTTCTTAAAACACGTGTTCGTACTTCCATCGTTCTTTGCTAAACGTCCTTTGCTACTTGTCTATTATTTGCTCGGTCTACTCGTTGTCGCTTTGCTCGTTTTCCATGTCAATTATCGACATCGGCATAAGACGACCAGAGTGAAATGGGAGCAAAACACACAGAAGACAAGACAGCCAAGTTTTTTCTGCATTAAGGAGTTTCTGGTTTACATGAGGTAAAACAATACAATTTAAAACTTTCCGACGCGCTTGGCGCCCTGAAGCACGGTGAGCTCCTCTCTCACGGCATCGAGCTCTGAATCGAGGTCGAGCACCCGCCTTCGAGCTTTGCGGCCTTCGCTTGCCGCCTGGCGAAGTCGCTTCCCCGCCTACTTGTGCTGCTCGACCGACTCAGTGGCGTTGACACAGAGTAGCGTAGCTCCTTCACCGTCTCCTCCAGGGATGCCCTTGCTCGCTTGCTTTGCTCGAGGAGCTCCTTGTAGACCAAGATAGAATCCTCGGTCTTGCGCCGAATCTCCGCATCCGAAGTCTTCAGCTCGGTCAGCTTTTGCTCGAGCTCCGCAATCTTCGCGTCCTGCTCGGTGCTGTGCTTGGCCAAGACCTCGGGGGGGGGGGGGCTGTCGCAGCCCTGAAGTCCGTCATGGTTACTTCGAGCACCTGCACGAAGGAGTGCATCAAATTTTTTGCTCATCTTGTAAGGAAAAGCAAAATAATCTCTCAAACTTACCCAGCGAATGTGCTCCTGTAGACCTTCCTAGAAGAGCTCGACCGGATCCTCCAGGCGAGGGTCGGGCTCCGCGTCTTCCCCCCGACCAGGCGCTTCGCTCAGGGGCTCCTTCTCGCCCTCTTCGTCCCGGGCTTCCTCGATGCCCAGTAACGCAAGAGTCTGCCCTGGCAGAACAATTTCCGCCAGAGCAAGGTCCTCCCGGGGATGTTCTTCCCCCAAGGCATCAGGCCCCGATCCCAGAGCTATCTCCTTGCTCGGGGACTGGGCCTGGTCGCCAGCCGGGATCGGGTCCAGAACCACGAGTGGCTGGCCTTCCGAAATGTCCTCCCGGGGATGTTCTTCCCCCGGGGTAGTAGGCCAGGACCCCGGAGCTACGTCCTTGCTTGGGGACTGGGCCTGTTCGCCAGCCGAGCTCGGTTTTGGGACCGCGAGCGGCTAGTCTTCTGGAGTATCCCCCTCCAAAGCATGAAGTGTCTCGGCGATGACGTCATCGGCCTGGCCCTCTCCGAGTTCCACGGGCTTGGCCTCCGCGACCTGTACATCCTCGACCGAGTCGACTTCGATGATGATGTGGGGGATCCACGTCTCAGTTGCGTGGGCGCCCTCAACCACGCCTTGCTCGGGCACGACTTCCTCGAACGCCACGACTTCGGCGGCCCGAGCAAGCTCTCTCTATTACAAAATTGAGTACGTCATTAACCATGGCTTCGAAATCCCATATTTCCCTACAAGCTATTGCGCCCACAATAACAATGCGGGGTTAGCGTAGCATCTAAAAAGAGACCAAGAGGTAGAAAGCGAAAGCTTACCTTGCTCGGGCTTCTCGCCCGCGGGGTCCTTGGACTCCGCCATGACGGCTCGGGCTGCGGCCAGGAGCTTGGCCATTTCTTCGGCTGCCTAGCTGGCCCTCGCCACGCTGGGATCGACCTCCTCCAGGTCAACCTCCGTCAGGGTCGCCGCCGAGCGCCCTTGCACCGCGCCCGACGACCTTCGGTGCCTCGTGGTCAGAGGCGCCAAGTCTTCCTCCTCATACTTGGGCCACGCGTGCAAGCTCGGCCTAGAGGGTGACGATTTGGCCCTCTAGTTCATCCTTCCGCGCGGGTCCCTTCGCCGCGGCCGCCGCCTCCTTCACCCTCTCGGCGAGCTGGTGCAAATGAGCCATCAGCTCCGGGTTTTTCTAGTATGCTCGGCCATCCACAGCTTTAGCTCGCTTACCTCCCTCCGGTCAGAGTACTCCAAGTGTCGCCGAGGGGGAGTCCTGTTCGAGCTGGCCCGCCTCTTCGGGCGCCTGGGGGGAGATGGCGATGGCGATGGCGACCGACCGCGTCGCTTGTGGCCGCTAACATCTTGGTCCTAGTACCAAGGGTGGGAGCCCCGAGAACCTCTGACAGTGGCTGGATCACTGCCATTGCGGCCTCAAGGGCGACCTCCTGTCGAATAAGAGCAAACGAGTTCATTAGGAGAGTGCTCGGATGTTACTTCCCGAGCTCGGTGTGCTTGGGACGATGTTCCCCGAGTGTGGCCTGCTCGGGACGGGATACCTCGAGCGCAAGTGTGGGATTAATTACCGCCTCGCCCCGATCGAGCACATTGCTCGGGACCTGGCGGCCGACCTCGAGCTCCTTGCCCTTGGGGGTGCCGAACATCTCGGCAACCCTCTTGTCCACCCAGCTCTTGGGCAGGGCTGAGTTTCGACCAAGGAGAATAGTAAGCGCAGGAAACAATGGTTAGCAGGATAAAAAGCTTGGTCTCGAGACATACCTGAGTTGGATTCTCGGGTGAAGTCTTGCCACCCGATGATCTCGAAGAAGGGGTGGTCCCTCCTCCTGAGGGGCGCCACCCGGTTCCGGAGGTAATCCCGGACGATGTCTCGACCAGTGAGCCCCAAATTGGTGAGCTCACTGGTCGTCATGAGCACCCGTTCCTCCTCGGCTTGCACCGGAGGTCGGGGCGTCTCAACACTCGAAGCTCTCGCTCCAGTGTAGCAGAGGGAGCTCCCCTCTACCTTCTTGAGGTAGAACCAGGCATCGGCCCACCCCGCCACCGAGTCCTTGGGCGTGATGCTCGAGAACTCGTATGGCCGGTTGGGTCGGAGCCGGAAATAGACGCAACCGGTTGGAGAAGCCGTGCTGGTGCGGAACAAGGAGTAAAAATGAAAGAAGAGGCTGGTCGGCAAGACGCCCACGAACCCCTCGCAGAGGTGTGAGAAGAGGGAAAGAACAAGGATGGAGTTAGGGTTGAGATTAATGACCTCGCATTCGCAGTGAGCGAGCACTGACTCAAGGAACTCGCTCTTGGGCATGCGAAGCCCGTTGACGGAGTACAGCTAGCAGGAGACGATCTCTCCCTCTTGCGGCTGCGGCTCCTGCTCGTTGCCCGCAACCCTCCACGATCCCTCGTCGAGGTAACCGAGCTTGACGAGTAACTCGAGTCTTTGTTGGTTGGACTTGCTCACACCGAATTTCGCCATTAGAGCAAGGGGGAAGATCAAAAGGAAAGACGAAGGCAAAGGACGAGAAATTTCATGAATTTCAGATGAAGGTGAATAGAGAGCACCCTTGCCGCTGCTTAAATACGCGGTTTGGGGGTAAGCGAAAAAGTTTTTCCCGCCGTTACGTTCCGGAAGCCCTAAGGGCACGAGTGCAGGTGAAGAGCTCGCCATTCCCAAATCGACACGTGGACGCGCAGTTCCCAAAACTGTCTCGTTATGGAGCGGTTCCCGAAAAAACGGCCTGCGCTACCGCCGCCAAGCTTCTCCAAGAAGGAACCGCAACAACTCCTCACATTCTCTTACCCGAGCTTACCTTGGTCGCGGGTTGGGTTGTTTGCTCGTCCACAGGAAAGATTTGATCAGATGCTGCAGTAGCAGTTCGCTGCAAGATTCCAACCCTCCGTTGAGTCAGTAGACTCAAGGGGAAGGCCCTGTCGAGTAGCTCCCTACTTGAGCCTCGGGGGCTAGCTGTCGGGGATTGGATAATTTCCATAATTACCATAGTGCCATGACAGTCAGTCCCCGACCATGCGTACCCTCGGAGGACGTTCCCGAGGATGACCCATGGGCATCAGGTTCTGCTGCCTGGCTTGCCCAGCCGATATGAGCTCCATGCTCGACAACGATGTCCAGGCATGGGGCCCGAGCATTTCTCGCTCGGTCTAGCTCGTCCGGAAGGTGCATGGTTGGATGGTCGTAAGTCGACAGTTACGCCAGAATAGCAATAATCGCGCCACTACGTGGGACCGTTGCGCCCACGATAGGAACGTGGCGTAGATTGAGGACTCCGTTACAACCACGTTAGCCGTGGTCAAACGTCCAAGGCTTGTAATCAACAGAATTTCTCAGTAGTCTATAAATACCTCCCGTGCATGTACCAAGGGGGGGGGCAACAACAAAAGAGAGGAAAATACATATACACAGAATACATTCTCACCACGCTGGAGTAGGGTTTTATCTCCCCGTGAGAGGCCCGAACCAGGATAAATCACTATGTCGTTCTCTGAGTGTGCCTTGTCCCGGGAAACCGAGCATCCTCCGGAAGCAACCCTTCACGTAAGAAGGGGACAGAGTTGATCCCCCAATCAACTAAGTAAGCTTGGCGCGGGCCTGTTCCCCAATCGTCGATAGTAATAAACTAATTTAGGTTGTAAAATGTCGCTGCCAATGCTGAGGGTGATATTTGGTGATTACCTACTTTAGTGTTGACATTGGCGTTGGCATCTGTTTTGGCATTGACTGCCACCAAATCACTATTGCGATTGAAGGTGGAGTTCTTTTCCATTTGCTAACTGGCCCGTGTTTAATAGACGAGGGAAAAGCACAATAGATCAGGGGGAAGAGCATAATAGGTGAGATGGGAAGGGGAAGATAGAATGAAGCTAATTGGGGAAGTAGGTTACCCAAGGGACTATGGAGCACACACAAATAGCCGAAAGCTATTAAGAAGCATTAACTCAATAATACCAAATTTTACTATGACAAGGTACCTTAGGGCAGTTCCACGGCTCACACCATGCACCGGAGAAAAAACACCATGCACTCAATCCTACGTCTTGACTCAAACTAGTGACGTGACTCAAAGCACAAGGATAGCCTCCGCTAACTTATCCTATATGGCTAATATCGCAAACACATCTACTACTCATGGTCATAAGTTTTGGGGAAATGAGGATCCATTAGTATTTAAAAAGGCGAAGGAAGAAGTGAGGTAAGAAAAGGATACTATGAACGGGGTAAGGGTAGAAAACTAAGAGAAGATGAGGATAGCACATCGTTAAGATTTTTATTTTGTAAAATAAGGTTTGAAGTTTTTCCTAATGACGACCATCCTAACAAAGATTACGACCTACAATCGATATGGTTTTGATACTATCTCTACAGTCGATATGCACTAACGTTGATTTCTTCAGTAGCTGGACAACAATGTGTATAACCGTGAGTACATAGCGTAGGTAACAGTGATGCAAATATATTCATGCAATGCTTGACAACAAATGGCCATATGATTCTAAGCAATAACTTGAATATAAATACAATAAATATATTCAAAGCATAATTGAGAAATGATAATAAATAACTATTAAAACAATAGTAGGCGAAATGAATAAATTGAGGAGGTATTACCTTTCACCATCTACAACCTCACCAAACCACATAACTCACTAGTGCTAGCTTAGGTAACAAAAATCCTTAGTGAACTCGCCGTTCACTTTCCAACCAAACCACATTTTTATGAAAATTATATGCCTCGTATGAAATCCCCAAGCATGTCCATAACTGTGGACATGGCTGTTCGAATAGTTTTAAACTCTGCAGCGGTTGCACAATCCACAATATATGACTAGCATGTACTTTACTGGAACATAACAAGGCCTTTACAATGCTTCATCTCAACCCAGTCCCGCCCACTACAGTTTCACCCCTAAAAGGTTCCATCCACCGTAGTCAAGGGCCCCCTCGTGCACTGTGTGAGCCATACCCATCTAGCCCGGTACCCACACCATCAAATGGCAGGACCAAAGTCAAGAAATTGTAAACTAATCAGCGAAGTCCACCTCATCCTAGACATGTAGTTGTACAGTATGGCCAGTTCAATGGTGCATAAAGTTAAGTCCTTAATAAACCCAGGCGAGACATCCACATCCCAAAAATGTGCTACCACACCCTGTTTACTGCTAAGTCCACCCTATTCTAGACATGTAGTTGTACGGTATGGCCAGTTCAATGGCACATAAAGTTAAGTCCTTAATCAACCCAAGCGAGACACACATCCCAAATGTGCTACCACACCCTCTTTACTGCACGATCACTCGTCCGAGTTTGAAACCAATTTTGTTTAACCGAGACCAATGGCATCCCCTGCCGTGGCACAACAAATTTTACAACAGTCGCTATCCGCCATAATTCCATATCTCATTAAGTCAACATCATTGATCATGTGAATAAGCCCATCGTACAACCAAGTATGGATAAGCATAGCTACATCAACCTAATAATGGTACTACAATTATGTCCAACGAATAAAGACCCAACCTAGGGTGACAATGGATACACCGCATACAATAATGGTGACATAATGATAAGTAGTAATTTTAGCTACTCCAGTTGATGTAAAAGTATCATGCAATTTGATATGAAACATGAAGTTATTTTGTAAACATAGGGTTCAACGTGATCAAGGTTATGACTTGGCTTTTCTATACTCTATGAAGCTGTCTCTTGGTCTTCAATTTTCTGTCTTTACTTCGTTCAATTGTCTCCTGGAGCATCAACATCTAACAGAAGAGAAAGTGCAAATACAAACAAAATTCAAATAAACTTCACATCGAAAAAAATAAGTACCGGAAGGTAGAGTTTGATTTTAGATGAATTTAGGAAGAAGAATGTGTCAATCGAAGCTAGTATAAAGAAGAATAGGCTTCCAGAAGTTTGGACAGGAGGGAAATATGGAAATTAACATAGCACAGAGAATCTAAGAGACTAATAAGTGGTGCCAAGGAAGATTCATGGATTTTTTAATTTCTGAAAATTTTGAAAAATACACAGAGGCTGCCAAGTGGACCATTGGTCCATTGACCACTTACATAGAACATGTACTGGTCATGGTTATCACGGCGCCCCAACGAGGCGAGTCGCCTCCAAGGTGCCTGGACGCCTAGTCACCCACCTAGGCGACATTTAGGCGGCCAAATAAAATGCAGCATCAAATATAGTAATATACTAATATACTGAATAGTGAATACTTAATGCAGCAGCAAAATAATGCATATGAAGTAACAAATAAACTGAGAATAAGGACAAGAACATTCAAACAGCGATATCTAAGTCTAAATCATCTTGACGACTCATCATTTGGTCCACTCTCACGAATAGTAGGTGGCGCTTGGCCATAATCATCGTCGATGTCTAGATCATCGCCACCAAAGGTTCATAGACTTTGGCCTCGTTCATTTCAGCTTCTGCACAGTTTCTACTTAAAAAAGCGGATTGTTTGCTGAACAGGAGGATTCTGGACAGCTTTTCCCACAATCAGAAGCTGCCCTCTACATAGCATCAGAATTTGGCTAGAACCTGATTCTCACTGATTCTTGCCGGCCTGGGCCGAAACCTAGAAGTGCAGCCGGCCTGACCCAATTCTCCCACAATCAGAAGTAGCTTCTCTCATAATCCAGAACAAATAATCTAGAAGCTAAAACGAACTGGGCCTTCCTACCTCTTCTGAGCCTTACTCTTCTTCTCCTTCAGCTGTTGAGCTTAAATCTGCACCATGTCGAGACTCGAGAGTACGTCCTAGTCATCCTAGGCAAATTGCGACCTAAAGCATTAGTGATGCACCGATGGCATCATCAACATGAACCTACGAAAGATCTTCTCCATGGTGGACTTATTCGATACTCATGTCAACCCATTCGTTGTCCCACTAGAACTCTTCTAAGATCAAAGGGTTGAAATTTGTCCTTCCACATGCCTCTTTTGAAAATGTTCCGCAATCTTCCGGTTGTACTGAATGTAGACCAAATTATTCAATCTTTGGTGCTCCAACCGCCTTCTTTTTTTTTGCATGTATCTGAAAAGTAATCACTAATCAACAACAGAAAATACTTGTAATATATGACCAGCTATAAGATAGAGAACTTAAAAGCTTAGTTGCTTACAAATTCGAAGATGCTCCAATTGCGCTCACAACCGGAGGTCGAACATCAAAGGCAGAGGATGTGTCTTGCAAACTTTTGAAGCTCTCTAACAAGGCCACCAAAAGTATCCCACCAATCAACTAAAATATAAAACATTGTACCTATGTTAGAAACTTAGAATGTTTAAAATTGAACCAACTTAGAATAGAAGTTTAGCATTTACGAGGGCTCTTTGTTGTTGCATCACAATTGATTGCTTTGCAAAGCTCTTCCTCATTTTCTCATAGTCCTCCACTTGGTCACTTATCTTTCTAAGCAAATTATCATCACAATTAATCATCTTTTCAAGCATATCATTGAATGCAATCTGGAGCCTCGAAGCATAGTTAATGTCTTCCAACATAAGATCCAAGCAATGTGTAGTACAAGAGGTCCAAAAGAGAGTAGGAAACCTCTCCATAAGAACTTTACCTGCAAAAGGAAAAGATTGAGTTCCAAGCAATTTGCAGCATAAGGTAGATTATTTTTTATTGCCAAAGGAAAGAAACTTACCCGCAGCCTTAAAGTTGGCACCATTATCGATGACCACTTGAACGACGCCTATCTCCACAATCTTCTTCTCAAGCAAATATGCTAACATCCTTGCATCAGCTGATTGAGAGGATGCATCTACAGACTCCAAGAAGAAAGTCCCTTCCGGACAATTGACAAGAAATTTAATCAAGTGTCTCCCCTTCCTATTAGTCCATCCGACATTAGTGTGCAGTCGTATTGCCTCCAACCAAACTCTTGCTTCTCCCTTAATGCTTTCATTTCATTCTTTGCCTTAGTAAGCACCGACAGCACCCTTAAGTCATGAAAACTAGGAAGCTTGTACCCATGCCCAAATTGTCCAACGGACTCCATTATAATTTCAAAATTCCTAGAATTTGTAGCATTGAATGGTATGCCATACTGGTAAAAGAAATTAGCAACATGCATATCCAACCTCTCTTTTTCTTCCTTGATCCTCATACATTGCTCTCCACGGAGGTTTGGGACAACTGCTTGGAATGCCTTTCCTCGACCACCACTTCAGGGTGTCTTTTTTATTATGAAGAAATTGATTTGGTTAATTTGGCCACCGATTTGAACATAATAGCAAATTGCTTCCTCTTGACAACTGTCTCAGAACTTGGATGACAAGACGACACCTTTGAAGATGCTTGTTCATTAACCTCAGCCACCTGAACATCATCACCTTCACCTTCCTCTTCATCATCATCTAAATTAACCATCTTATTCCTTGCAATCTTCATAATATCATCTTGCATCTCTCATTATTGCCATGGTGGTTGAGACATTTTTGAACATCTCCAAAACCCGCGATAAGGTGTTGCTTCAACCTCTTGATGCCCAAATGCATTTGTTTTCCGCAAAGTACACATTGCACAATATCCTTGTTCGTCAAGTCTGGCCAAAATCCATACTTCCACCTAAGATCCTTTGACTTGGCCTTCCACTTTAGATCCTTGGATGGATCATATTCCTGCTCTTGGCTAGCATCACCATCAGGTCCGGCACCACCTTGCTCACATGCATCCACCATAGCTACTTGTTGTGTTGCGCTGGAGCCGCCGCCCCTACCGCGCTGGTCGTTCGAGCTGCCGTCGTCGCTGCCACTAGAGTCGCCGCTACGCCAAGCTCTCTGTGTGTTACCGACTACCGAGCTCCCAAGTCCCAAGTGCGGGCCAGCGCTTAGTATGGGCCGTCCGGAAAGCCCTAGGCGACGCCTAGTCGCCTCGGGCGACGCCTGACACGACTAGGCAGGCGACGCCTGACACGACCAGGCAGGCGACTTGCCGTTGCAAGGCAAGGCGAGCCCCCTGGCGGTCAGTGCCCCGCAACTTGACAACTAAGCGGCGACTAGGCGACGCCGTGATAACCTTGGTACTGGTCCACCGTGGACCGAGTTTAGAGTGCAGCTATGCTGACATGCAGGATCCACATGTAAGTGGGAGGTAGATCTAGGGTTTGAGATGTGTGGCTAACGTGTGGCACCGACACGTCATGTTAGAAAGAAGATTGGATTTGAGCTCGGTTGGCACGCTGGCATCCACACCGCTTACCATGCGGTGCTGGTGATAGGTGGATAAGAGGTGGCGCTAACGTGGCACCGCATGGCTGCCACGTCAACCCAGTGGTACCATGAACAGCGCGCGGACTCAGCGAACAGCATGCGGACTCAACGGGGAAATGGGCCTATAGCGATGAAGGGAACAACCCAATAGGCAGGTGGTACTAGTGTGCAATACTGTAAATGCCTTGTTATGATTTAGTGTAAGCCATGCTGATCATATTGTGCGGGTAAAGTGCATAACATCTGCGGAGTGTAAAAATGTTTGAATAACTGTGTCTTCGGTCATGGACAATGCAAGGCGATTTCACACGAGGGTTAGACTTTCGTAAAATTGTTGGATGGTGTAATGGTTGGGAAGTGGACGGGCAATTCACTTGTGTTTTCGATGCAAATGTCTTATGTTTTACAATCTATTACTGTATTTACAATCAATTACTTTCATTCTGTAAAACAGTCATATGACTATCCTTTGTCAAGGGTTGTATGATTATAATTGCATCATTGTACTTACAACTTACTGAGTATTATATGTATTCACGGCTATCGACATTATTGATCAATTACTAGGGGAGAACAAGCTAATCTGGAGTTCTTTGAGGAGTACTATGACAACTTCTCGAACTTGGATGTGCTACCCAGTCGATTGTTGTGCCATGTCAGATGGCTTCGAGTTTTTTTTACTTCGCTGCAAGAGTTTTGCTAGTTTAAGCGAGGGCAAGTGTGAAAACTTTACCATAAGATCTAGTTGCTACTATTTAATAATAATTTGCTACTTTCTTAGTTATTGCATTGAAATGAATGATATTTCAACCGGTGTTCCCCTAGGCAGCTCTCCACCCGATTCTGCGCTAATCGGACGTTTAGACAGGGGAAGCACCTAGGCAATCCAAGGCGGCAGCTAGGCGGAACTAGACGCGGCGATTTCTCAGTGGGAGAGTCAGTGTTTGGGCGGTGAACCCCATTCGACTTGGGGTTCGGTTTGGGAAGCCGCCACAGAATCCCCTTCCACCCCGCACCGCCGGGCACCACCGACGACCAAATTGACATCTACACCAGCCAGATCAACACCACCACATGCCACTACCTATTCTCCCGACTGATTCAACCTCCTGCTAATCCAGCCTCCACTGCTCCCACCTCTGTTGCTCCAGCCCTCCGCTGCAGCTCTGTCAGGTACCTACATGCTGTTGTGTGTGTGTGCTCTACTGTGTGCTCTGTTATGTGCTGCTACTGCTGCTTGCCGCCGCTGCTGCTTGCTACTGACCTGCTACTCTACTGACTTGTAGGATATCATCCATGGCGTCAGCCACGGCAGAGGTCACCATGGATAGTCCTAACCAGAAATCGAAGGTCATAGGGTGGGAGTATAGGAAGGAATGTATAGGATAAAACAATTGGTCACATTGTTGCTACATGTCCACTCTCTAGTAAGGAAGATCAAGAGAAGTGCAAGAAATCCATCGAGGATGCCCAAAACGCGAGGAAGGCCAACAAAGATAGGGATGAAGATGTTAGAAATGAAGTGACCATTGAAGAGGATGCCGCATGTGAAGATCTTGAAGAAGTTGGTAGCTCGGCTCGTCGGGAAGTTGGGACCAGTTTACAATGCCTATTGATTCAAGTACTATGACTTCCAAAGAGTTGCGGGAACAAAATATTAGTGAAGCACTTTGGAAGGAGAGAACCCATAAAGTGAGGCAATATGCTGCGAGGTGGATTTATGAATCAGGTAATTACTTTCTTGTAAGTTGAACTAATAACACATAATTTAGTTATATGCGAATGACATCCTTGCATTATTTGCTAATTGATAACATTATTGTATATTACATGTTTCAGGTGTGCCTTTCAACTCCATCAACAATGATTGCCTTCTCACAAATGTGTGAAGCCATTAGACGTTTTGGCCCTGGCTTTATTCGCCCTTGTCAACATGATGTGCGAGAGAAATTGTTGTATGTGAAAGAATGAAGTGATTGGGATAATTCCTCACGCACAATTCTCATTGATGCTCTTAGCATAAATAGAGTACAAGGTGTGTAGATTTACATAGCTAATCACAAGGATTTGGCTGGGAGCTAAATAAGGTAGATTGGCAATTAACCAAAATAGGACAGATTGACAATCTGTTAACATTAGATATAAGATCTGTACAGATGTATTCTAACAGCCCCCCACAGAATCAATCGGGAGAGGAGCGGATGGTGAGACTGTCCCGAAATTCAGTGAAGACAGCAGTCGGCAATCCTTTGGTTAAAATGTCCGCATACTGGAGGGAGGTTGGAACGTGAAGGACACGGACGTCTCCAAGTGCCACGCGCTCATGAACGAAGTGTAGATCGATCTCCACATGTTTGGTGCGTTGGTGTTGCACCGGATTACTGGAGAGGTAGACGGCGTTGATGTTGTCACAATAGACAACGGTGGCTTTCTTGAGAGGTTGATGAAGTTCGGCAAGAAGTTGACAGAGCCAACATGCTTCTGCAACAGCATTGGCCACTCCGCGGTACTCAGCTTCTGCACGGAGCGATATAACGCGTGTTGTCTTTTAGAGGACCATGAGATGAGGTTGTCACCAATGAAGACACAGAATCCGAAGGTAGACCGGCGTGTGTCAGGACAAATTCTACCAATCAAGATCGAGTAGACAAAGTGAAGTTCTTTGGTAGAGCCACGGGACAACTAGAGGCCAAGTCCCAATGTTCCTTTCACATACCTTAAAATCCTCTTGAGAAGAGAAAGATGTTGTTCCCGGGGATCGTGCATATGCAAACACACCTATTGCACCGCATGGGTGATGTCGGGGCGAGTGAGAGTGAGGTATTGCAATGCACCGGCAAGGCTTCGATAGAGTGTTGGATCAGCTACCGAAGCACCAGCTGTAGATGACAACTTAGGGCGGACCTCGATAGGTGTGGCGCAGGGGTTGCACTGTGTCATCTGGGCATGCTCTAGTGTCTCAGCGGCGTACTTTTCCTGTGAGAGGAAGATGCCCCGAGGTGAGCGGTGGGCGGTGATGCTGAGGAAGTAGTGCAGTTCTCCCAAATCGGTCATCGAGAACTCTTGCCAAAGAGCTGCAATGACTTGGTGAAGAAGGTTTGACGTCGAGGCCGTGAGGATGATGTTATCAACATATAACAGGAGGTAGGCGGATTCGGAGCCGTTGTTGTAGATAAAAAGTGACGTGTCGCACTTGGAGCTGTGGAAGCTGATGGAATGGATGAATGCCTGGAAGCGGCTGTACGAAGCACACGGCGCCTGTTGGTCCATAGAGCGACTTGTTGAGGCGACACACATAATTCGAGCGCGTACAGTCGACAAAACCGGACGGCTGCTGGCAGTACACAGTCTCATCAAGTGTGCCATGCAAGAAAGCATTTTTGACGTCCAGTTGATGGACAGGCCAATCGCTGCAGACTGCGATGGTACCATGCGAATGGTCGAAGGTTTGACGACGGGGTTGAATGTCTCATCGTAGTCGAGGCCGGGCTGCTATGAGAAACTGCGCAGAACCCATCGCGCTTTGTACCGAGCCAAGGAGCCATCGGAGTTGAGTTTATGGCTGTAGACCCATTTACCGGTGATGATGTTCGCGTTGGGAGGAAGAAGGACGAGGTCCCAAGTCTGATTTGTTGTGAGAGCGTTGAATTCTTCAACCATAGCCGCATGCCAGTGCGGATCAACAAGGGTGCCGCGGTACGTCTTCGGCATTGGAGAGAGGGAATCTGTTGTGGATGCCTGAAAGGATAAAGGATTTCGAGGAACCCGAATGCCATCCTTTGCACGTGTTTGCATCGGGTGCTGGTTGACTGTCGGAGGAACACGTTCCACTGGGAAGCGGAAGGATTCAGCAAGAGTGCTTTTGCCGGTCGTGGGAGCGGAAGGCACGATTTGTAGAGGTTGGGTGCCCCGTCGGGAGTACGTCTGTATCACCGGCGGATGAGGTGGCAGAGTCGGGGTGTCGGGCGAAGCCGAAGGTGAGCCGAGCACCGAGTTGGTGGACAACCCGGTGTGCTTGCTTCCTGGTGTTGTGGAAGTGCAGAACGGAATGTCGGGGTCAACGGGCCCAGAATGTCCGTTGATGCGGCTGATGCAACGTCGCCGGGTTCGTCGAGAAACCGGTAAGATGACAGCTGCGGAGACGAATGAGTAGAGTATGGAAATACATTGTCATCAAAAATTACATACCTGGAGATGATACGGTTTGAGGATAGAGGCAGTGGTAACCTTTGTGATTGGTTGGATAACCAAGGAAAATACACTCAGTTGAACGCGGTGCGAGTTTGTGGCTGGCTGTGGAGGAGGTTTGGGAAACAACGACAGTCGAAGACACGCATATGCGAGTAATCTGGTGGAGACCCGAACAGACACATGAGGCGTTTTATTGGAAAGGACTTTGGTAGGAAGTCGGTTCAAAATATAAGTGGCTGTGTGTAATGCTTCTGCCCAAAAGGAGGGAGGGAGACCGGCTTGGAATAGCAGAGAGCGAATGATATTATTGGTTGTACGAATGATGCACTCAGCCTTACCATTCTGTTGTGAGGTGTGAGGGCAGGAAAAACGGAAGTGGGTGCCGTGTGCAAGGAAGAAATTGCAGGCAACAGCGTTATCAAATTCCCTACCATTGTCACATTGGATGAAGGAAATAGAAGTATGGAAGTGAGTGCGAATGGTGGCATGGAAATTTTGGAGTCTCAAAAGTTTCAGATTTAAGTTTGAGGAAATGCCCACAAATAGTGCGTGTGATCATCCAAGCATACAAGATAATATTTGAGGCCAGACATACTACGTAAAGGAGACATCCACAAATCACAATGGATAATTTCAAAAGGTTTTGTGGTGCGAGAATTTGAAGGAAAAAATGGGAGGCGAACATGTTTCCCAAGTTGACACGCATGACAAGTTGCGTTGTCAAGTTTATTACAGGAAATAGCACATGACGAGGCTAAGCTGGACGTCCGAGATGACCGAGGCAGCGGTGCCATATGGTGGTGGTGGTGTTGTGGAAGGCGTGCGGCAGAGATGGTAGCGGAGCGGGTACAAGTCGCCATGGCTGTTGCAGCGAAGAATCTCGTTCCTAGTTCGGAGATCCTTGATAGAGAAACCGAAAGGGTCAAACTGAACAAAACAAAGATTGTCGATGGTGAATTTGCGAACAGAGACTAAATTTGAAATAAGTTTAGGGAAGACTAAGACATTGTGTAGGCTAAGGGGACGGAGTTGGGTGGGAAGAGTTTTCATGCCGGTGCCAGTGATGGGTAGATGAGTTCCATCACCAATGATGACGTGAGGAGAGGATGAGCTGGATAAAGAGGACAAGTTACTAGCGTCGGTGGAGAGATGCGATGAAGCGCCGGAGTCCATGTACCAATTGTTGCCGGGCTGTTGCACAGACATCACGTTCAAGGCCTGGATCAGAGAGGCCCGATCCCATGACGACGCGCTATATGACAGCGTGTGGGACAACGACGCAGTTAGGACCGGCTGGTTGAGCAGAGCTGGCTGGGACAGCAGTGGCACACCCTGGAAGCTGTCAGGTGCGAGAAACGCCCGAGGTGGACCGGCGCCAAGAATGCCAGGGCCGCCCGGCGGCCAGACCTGGAATTGGCTGGTCCATGGGTTGACTACGGGGCGAGGCCAGGGAGTGCTGCTATTGTTGGCGCCCAAGTTCTTGTTGCCCTTGGCTTTGTACTTGGGCTTAAACTTGTGTTGGCCACCCGTGAGACCTCTGTAGTTGGATCCGGAGGGAGTTGGAGGAGACTTGTTCGTCGTGGGGGCAATGAGTGCCATCGGAGGGTCAGGCTTGTCGATCTTGAGGTCAGCTTCCTCAAGCAGGAGCAAAGAGCGGGCCTCAAGAAACAGAGGAAGAGGTAACCGCGTCTTGATGATGGAGGCTATGTGCTTGTAGTTCTCGTTAAGACCTCGCAGCAGGGTGAGAACGAGGGTGTCAGGAGAGACCGGCTGGCCGATGTCGGCGAGAGCGTCTGTGAAAGTCTTCAGGCGCTGGGAGTAGACGAGGATGGAGAGATGTAACGCCCTGCTCCCCTGCGCCCAGGGCAGCCGCATCGCCGCCAACCGCCGCCCCGCCCTTCCGGCCGCCAGCCTCGCACTGCCGCCTTTTTCCGCCACGGACTCGCGGCCGTTCTGCCGCTGCCGTCGCCCCACTATAAAACCCCACGGGACCCTTCTCTCCGTGCCCTCCTCTCTCCCTCCGCTCTCCTCCTCAAAGACGCTGGCCGCCGTCTTCCTCGCCTCCGGCGAGCCTAAGCCGCGCTTCGTCGGCCGCCCCGCCTCTCTCGGTTCCTTCGGCTCGCTGAGCCTGGCCAACTCCGCTTCCCCTGGCCAGCCGCTTCTCCTTCTTCCGCTCCGGCCGGCTGGTTGCGCCGCCCCGCCCGGCCCCGCTGCGCGCCAGCTGCGATGCTTAGGTCGCGTGGACCCAGTCCACGCCGAGCCGAGGGCCCACCACAAGATTATAAAAAAGAGTTTTTAAAAATCCGATTTCTTGACGCCAAGATGACGCAAGAATCGGTTTTCTTTTTAAAAATGATTTAAAAATTTCGAAAAATCCAGAAAAGTCCGTTTTATTTGTTTTTAAACTTCCGGGAGCCCGTTTTCACCCGTTCGAACTCCGTTTGGCTCCATTCTTCTTCCTAAATTCATTAGAAATCCCAAACTTCAGTTTAGAGCTAGTTTGAAGTTCAATTTGTGTTTATTCGAATTCGTTTGGATCTTATTTGAATTTGGTTGTTTTTCGCGCGTAGATTACGGAGAGTCCGAGGAGTTCCCGAACGACGATTTCGAGCAGCAACTCGTCGAACCAGGCAAGTCACACCCCCTTGACCATGTTGCTCCCAGTTTATGAACTTGTATGTTGTATTTAAAATTATTGCATGCTTATTTGTTATAAACATTAATTTCCGACCTAGTTTTAAATGATAGCTATACCCAATTCGACATGCGACCTTTGACATTTGAATTCCGATACCCTTGTAACCTTAGTAAAAATATGATTTATGACTATGGTAATAGTTAGACATTGCTTAGCCATGCATAGAACTTAACTTAGGAAATTTTGGGGAACTTTATGCCAAAATGGTGACCTGTTTATTTGGAAACTTATAGTGATCAATGTTAGTATCAATGTGGAGATTAGTATGGTTAAAATGAAAATGACTTAGACCGGGCGAGAATTGGTTGGAAAGTGGTGAGGTCATGGTTCTGGGTTTGTGGACAGTCTCGCCTAGTCAATTAAGGACCGGTCTGAGCTTCGCTGAATGTAAAGCCTAACGGTACTACCACGAGTCTGGAATGGGACAGACCTGGCTATCCTTATTAAATCATTTCATGGACAGTCATGCCATATGGTGGTAGTGGTGTGGTGAAAGCGAGATGTCGCCACTCTGGCGCAAGAGGGCTTCGATTAGAGGAGTCTTTCGTGTGAAACCTTAGCGGGCATGACTACATGTATGATTTATTAATGGGGCCTTGTCATAATTTTCTCCGTCACTCACCAAAGGAAGTGTGTTGACATAAAAGGGAAATATTATGTCTTGTGGGTAAAGTTGTACAACCTCTGCAGAGTGTTAAACTAATCGATTAGCCGCGCCCGCGGTTATGGGCATGCCGAGCAAGCCATTCTCAGATTAGACTTTGGTAAATTCAAATTTGGTTTTCAGAAATGGTGATTGGATGGAGGGAGTCCATCATGGGTATAACTTAGCCAATTCCAGGAGAGATTCCTGAGTAAAATGAATAGATTTGTTTTAGGATTAAAGTATGCCTTTTAAAATTATTGAAAATGTTATTAAACTGTTGCTTTATGCTTAAATGAACCATATTGCAATCCTTGATTACCCGTACATTTATATTGCATTTCCGGTGTGGTTTGCTGAGTACGTTTGTACTCACCCTTGCTCATTTTACCAATTCAGAGGAGGAGTACCACGATGGTGAGGAACAGTTGGACTAGGCCGCGTCCCCAGTCGATTGCCTGTGGCAAATTAATTGGGCTCTATCTATTTGTCTTCATTTCCGCTGCTTTCATTTATTCGTTTATTTAGTCGTTGGCCTGCGCGCCATTTCATTTGTAACTTCGAATATTTATTATTAATAAAAAGCGTGGGATATGCTATGGTTTCATTTCTACTGTGTGTACTAGCATTTCCTGGACTAGTATAGAATACACAGAGGATTTCGGAGGCATTATTCCGGGGTCCGACAAGAGATCACCTTGCACCTGGTTGCGGAAGTCGGCCTCCAGAGAGAATGCACGTGAGGCCTTGTTGTCGAGGAAGAGGCCTTCGATGCTTGTCCAGATGGAGCAGGCATAGCGTCCGGGGTGAGGACAGTGGAGAGGATCTCCTCCGAGATCGATGAGTAGAGGAGCAAGCGCACCGCGAAGTCGGTGGCCTGCCAAACCGGGTCGTCGCCCATAGGAGGGGTGCCGTCAATGTGCCTGGTGGCGCCAACTTGCCGAGACAGGTGAAGAGTTCACGCCACCGGCTGAAGTTTGGAGGATGCATCTCGAGGGAGAAGGGGATGTGCGTACGCACATTGATTGTAGATAGTGCGGAAACGGGATTGTTGATAGTGAGGGCATGGGCAGTTGCTTCCCACTCGGCGATGATAGTGGCGGCAGCCGCTGCCGCAGCATCCCCACTGATGTCGCCCATGGAAGCAGAGAAGGGAGGGGAAAGAAAGGCTAGAATTTGTTTTTGGCTGATACCATGAAAGAATGAAGTGATTGGGAAAATTCCTCACGCACAACTCTCATTGATGCTCTTAGCATAAATAGAGTACAAGGTGTGCAGATTTACATAGCTAATCACAGGGATTTGACTAGGAGCTAAATAAGGTAGATTGGCAATTAACCAAGATAGGACGGATTGACAATCTGTTAACATTAGATAAAAGATCTGTACAGATGTATTCTAACAGTATGAGGAAGTGGATAGAACCCAGGTTTTGTTGAAGGACTATGAAGAAGACAGGGCCAAGACCAGGTGCTCCATTATGACCGATGCTTGGACAATCGAAAAAGGAGTACCATGAACTTGTGTGTGCATTGTAGCTTGGGGTCATGTTTTTAGGATCAAAGGAAGCGTCAAAGGAGTCACACACTGCACAAGTCATTTTTGAGTATGGATGGTTGCATTGAAAAAGTTGGAAAAGTTGGTGCAGTTCATGTTGTCCAAGTAGTCACGAACAATGCTTTAAACAACATGGCAGCGAAGGAATTACTGAAGGGCAAAAGGCCAAATATCTTTTGGACCTCATATGCAATACACACCATCAACTTGATGCTACAAGAAATTGGCAACATATCAAGGTTGAAGAAGACATTTGATCAAGCCAAGGCATTAACCATTTTTTATCTATTCGCACCATAGAACCTTGGCGTTGATGAGGAAATTTACAAAGAAGAGAGATATAATAAAGCCAGGGGTGGCTAGATTTGCTTCCTCTTTCCTTATTTTGCAAAGCTTGATTGAGAAGAAAGTCCAACTAAGTGTGATGGCGTTTAGCCAAGAATGGGAAAATTGCAACCATTGTAAAAAGGAAAAATTAATGATTTGCCACGCCGTGTCTCACTGACATTTGGGCCCTGGGGCCATATATCAATGAGACATGACGTGGCAAATCATCAAATACCCCTTGTAAAAAGGCAAAGGAAGGCCAACCACAGCAACATTAGTGAGTGGGCCTTTTGGAATGGAGTTTCTCTTTGCTTGAGGGTTTTTTAGCCATTTGTGAAAGTTCTTCACATGGTTGATGGGGATAGCAAGCCATCTATGGCCTTTCTTTATGGAGAAATACTGAAGACAAAGAAAGAAATCATGGAGGCTATGAACAATGTAGAGAACACCTACAATCCCATCATAAATATTATTGACAAGAAGATGAAGGATAGGCTTGATTCTCCATTGCACTTAGCGGCATACTTCTTGAATCCATATTATAGCTATCATGATGACTCCATCCTTTTGGATGATGTTATGATGGATAAGGTATTCACTTGTGTAGAGACCTTTTATCATGGAGATGATGACAAACAAACTCACATGATAAATGTTGAGTTGACCATATTTAAAGAACAAGAATGCCACTTTGCAACAGTGGCAGCAAAGGCCGGATGCAAAGATTTTGATTTCAATCACTAATCAATTTAACAATTTTAAATTATAATTCACTACATGCAATCTAATACAATTGTCATATGCTAATTCATTTTATTTCTTGTCCCCAATATGCAGCTAAATGGTAGAACTTTGGATGTAAAGTTCCTATATTACGAACAATGGCCATAAGGATCCTCTCCTTGACCTCTAGTTCATCCGGTTGCGAAAGAAATTGGAGCACTTTTGAAGGGGTTAGTCTCTCAAGTCAACTCTCTAGTCTCATAAGTGGACTTCCATAATTTACAAACAAAAGGTACTATGCAAACTGCAATTATTTTGGCAGGCTCCATATTCCATGAGCTTTTAATTATATTCTACTAGTTATATGCCCGTGCGTTACTACGAAAAACAAAATTGATAACGAAAAATAAAGATTAAAAAATAAAAAAAATACTATTTCATAAGATCAAACATCTATCTTTAACGCTTCGTTTCTTGCAAAAGCTGGTTAATTAAAGCAACGCTTCGTTTCTTGCGTAGGGCAATTAATGTGACGTGGGAAGAAACTCTCACTTTATATAGTAGAGATCAGTAAGTTGTGTAACATGAAATAACCAACACAGAATACTACAGTGACAAAGGATCATCTCTAAACATTAAAATGAAAATATCCAAGGAGAAAGTAGCATACCTCATGATAATATAAGAAGATATCAAGCAAAACACCATGGACTTCAGAGGCTCATCCCATGATGCAAGCAATACCAAAACCCTCGAAAGCTCACTTACCGGAGATAGCAATTCCTAAATGCCATTAAGAATCATATTACAAAACATCTATAGGAAACAAAAATTCAATACTTGCCAGACATCGTTGGGTGCCATAATATTCTAAACAGAAACCAAACCTTCCAGAGAAAAATGATATATAGAAAATACAAACGGCAAGAAGAGATAATTGCACCAAACCCATTTATACCTTTTGAGTTTCTGTAAATGACTAAATTTTGTTCTTTCATTCTGAAACTGCAAAGGACTAAATTCACAACATCAAAAACAGGAGGCAAGATGGTAAATTCTAGTTCATGTATAATCTTCAAAATAGAGGTAATTTGCAAATTTTGAAATGCATGCAGAAATATACAAAAGCTGAAAAATGCTAATGTGCACAGTACAGATTTCTCCGAGGGAAATATAGATATTTCGTCTATTGGAAAATGAGGATCTCGATGAATTCCAAAAACCTAATGCATTTGGTGGAGGACGGACGCATATAATGAAAATCCTGACTACTTCTGCTACCACAGTAAACATATATTTAGCACCTACAAATAAGGCCAAGTCATTTTACCTCCTACTTGATGTTGAGCAGTTACACTAAAAGATAAATGAACTCAAAGCAAAAAAAAAAAAAAAAAAGAGACACGCTATACTTTCCTTTACAGATTAGACTAGTAACAACGCTTATTAATTTAGTTACAAGTGGAACAATACTGTGAGTAAAGCAAATTGATGGCTTAAACTAGGGATAAGACTACCCCCTCTCCAATTTTTCTTAAAATCATGTTGACACAATAATCTGCTGAACATCCAAGTTCTCAAAACAATATGTTTTAAACGTGAAGAGGATGACAGAATGGCTGCAACCCTGAACTCTTCCGTCTCCATCTAGGACTTCCGTGAGACAAGCAATGTGAGACAAGCATATCATGCATGTGCATATGTCCAGTTCTAAAACTTCCATTAAAACAATGTTACAATAGACACTGAAACAAGTATCAGGTTCCGCACAATACAATGTCAAATTGAAGCAAAATTAAGTGAGCCTGCTTGAAAACAGTTGGCAAGGTGACACAGTCTAAAGCAAGTAATCACCAGATGAAGGGGCAAGTTTTTGTTCTGATTTTACCTTCATCACTGCCAAGTTAGTATCAAGCCCATCAACTTTGACTCCATCAACTGTAGCTTGGGCCAACTCAACCTTCTTATAGTTGTTCATTGAGTCAGTAACTGCCTTCTGCAAGGAACTCATTTCCCCAACAACTATCTCACCAACGAAGAGTCTCTCACCATTATTAACTGGTGATACCACACCCAAGTTTGACAGGACAGCAAAGGCGGACATTGAATGCATTCCACTATTTGTGCCAGGTTGGTTAGCTTGAGCTGAACTTATTGATGATATAGTATTGGCTAGTGTTTCAAGTATTACATCACCTCCAGGAAGTTTGTCGCATAGATTGAACATCAAAAGAGACTCATATCGGTTGGAAACTGGAAAAGCTAACTCTTCAATGGCTTGTAACCGCAGAATGCTGAGTACAGCCTTCAGAATTGTTTCCTCTTTGTCAATTCCAGTTATGTCGAACTTCCTAACAAATCTGTGGACATAGAGAACTTCCGATATAATGGCCAACCAATAATCACGGCGGGAGTGGCCAGTCAACTCTGGAAATTCTATGATCACTGGTTCTGTTCTGCATTCAATATACAGAAGCCATGTAACCAAAGGTGATAAGAACAGATGTATATGGTAAGTATAAGGAAACCAGCAGAGGGAAGTACATTGCCACTAGGTATTAATAGAAAGGAATTTTGGGACGATAGCAAGAAGCTCTAAGTTAAAAGTAAAAACTCATGAGAGAAAGACCATTACAAGCACAAGCTATTGCTTATTTGCTTTGTTAAGTGTGAAAACTTACAAAGCTGTTGATTTATACATAACGGCTTTGTCAAATAGCCGTGAACCCCATGGACCAGTCAGCTCAGGTTTAACAATCTGCTTTACATCTTCTGCAAGTTCATAGGCTTTGGGCTTATCATAGGTCACAACCCGAAGCGCTTCAAAGTAAAGAGCATGATCTGTAAGCATCAACCTTCCTGCATAGGCAAAGGATGAAAACCAGTTATATAACAAAAGGAACAAGGCAAGTTCACACCGGTTCAGTATTAAGTAATCAAACATGAAAGCAACTTGATCAGCTCCATCAATAAACTTAACACACCTGGCCATGTTGAAATCCCAACGTGCTCAAGTACTGGTTGAGTAGTCAATGTTCCATCTACTTCCAGAACCCTTTCTCCTCTCTGAGATCGGAGGCTTGATAGAAGCGATGACTCAGATTGCGCCTTCATTTTCTTGATTGCTCTACATGAGATAAAAAAATATTCTCAGTCTTGTCTTTACCAAACAAGATCCAACAGAAATTCATGCTTCATATCCTATATTAAGAGAAAAAAAAGCGTAATTTTGTTTGTCAATAAAAGTTGGTACAAATGCTATCTCATGCATGTACTTATGATCTTTCCTAATATATAAATACGAGTTGGTAGTAGTCGTCCGTCCCCCTCTACTCTCCAAGAAAAGTTGTGCACTAACATATAGGCCGCGGTCCGCTCCTCCCACCTTTCACGAATAAAAAGGAAACTGATACGCCGGATCGGGTGTACGTCCGGCGCAGGCACACATGAAGACGAGCAGTGTGCGCCGGACCAGGTCTGATGTCCGGCGCAGGAGCGGAGAATTCCGGTTCGGTCGCCCAGCGCAGGAACATGGAAGGAGATTGGTTTCCCTACGTATTGGAGTAGAAGTAGGCAAGTTAAGTAATTGAGTCGGTTGGACCCTTTTCCGTATTGGAGTCTTGGATTGTAATACGGACACTTAGTAATCCTTATATAAAGAAATAAAGAGGGAACAGAGGGGTACGTCTTTGTACCGCAACTCAAGTTCAGGCGCTGCCGTCGATAACCGGCCGGTGGCTCCGTCATAGCTAGCTACCATAGGTCGCCGGCGTCTTCCGTCCGCGCCCTCCACGTCCAAGTCTGGTCAACGTCCCGGCACTCGGGCGTACGAGCGAGATCACCCATATCAGAAACCAACTGTACCTCTCCTTTTCCCCACTACTCCCTCAATGTGGCAACTCAAGGGTACAATTTTATTTTTGTAAACACACAATATGATTTGACTAGTTGGTTAAAAACTGTGTTTCCGTTGCAACGAACGGGCACTTGCCTAGTCTGCTTTAAAAGAAGGGTGAAGCGTCAACAAATGATTTAAGATTTAAAAGGAATCCCAAATATCATCCTATTTCAGATAGTGATACCAACTTTAGAATATGCATTAACACTTACATGTTTTTTAATGACGGAAAAATGGTCTGTCTATATGAACAAGGAGGTATAGATAGTCAACATTCGGATAACATGATTCCTACCACTGCACTTGGCAGAAGGAAACAATATCCATGTTACGTACTGTGGTACATTTATGCATTCTCTTCAATCATGGTATGTACCATGGTAACCACTACAATCACAATGCCATACAACATCACTCTACACCCTGCAGTAGCAAGTACAACTTTAAGCTGGCAAAAGTGCAGTTGTTATTTGCTCACAATACATCCATCTTAAATTCTAATTGAAGCCGGCGGATCTACTAACACAACGTGAAAGAGGAAGAGAATGACCACATAATGGTAGCTACCACAAGGTTGTAGCATGTAAAACGTCTTGAACACAACAGCTCACTTAGCGATTGCCCAAAATATCTCCATCTTGATTCACGGAAGTGGCTTATGTTTGTTGAGAATAAGCAGTGAGAACGGAAGACATCAAATGCATAATGCATGTATGTGTTTTGGCAACAATTATGATAAACAGATTTACACATCATCGGTGCAGAAGAAATTAGCTGTGGTTAATTATATTGCGCCATATATCTCCATGAGTCCATTCCTTTATTAATACTGGTTGCCATGGATTTCAAGGCGTCGCCTAGGCGCCGCCTAGACGTCGAGGCGCCGGAGGGAGGTCGCCGGGAGCGGGCGCCTCGCCTGGCCGAAGAAAGGCGGCCTTTGGCCGTCGGCGTCGCCGGCCGTCAGCGGCGTCTCGGTAGTCGGGCGGGCGCCTAGAGGTAGGAGGAGGAGGCTGGAGTCGGGAAAATAAGAGGCGCGCCTAGGGTTTGGGATTCGGGTTGGCGTCGGTCACTTGGTGCATCGTCTTCCTCCGTCTTGCGCCGCCACCTCAGCCATTTGTCGTCAGCTGCAGTCAGTAAGCCCTCCTCCTCCTCCTCCTCACTCTCCTTCGCCCCTCTGCCAGTCCTCCTCCGTGGCGCAGGCGGCCAGCGCCGCCCAACCTCCATGCGCGCCGCGCCGTCTTCCTCCACGCCGTGGCCCTCCTCCGCGTCGTCTTCCACTCTGCTCCCTACCTTGCTTCTTCTTTGCTCCCTCTGCTTCTTCTGCCTCTCCCTCTGCCATTTCTTTCTTTGCCTCTGCTCGATAGTCGATTCTTTCTTGCCGCTCTGCTCATTTCTTCTTGCCTCTCCTCCTCTGCTCCTCCAGTTCTTATTCTTTGCTCTGTTGTGTTGTTGAATGTTGATGGCTTGATGGTTGATGCTCATGTCATGTGTCACTATATGTGCTATACTGAAAATATTAACCCTCGCCTAATCCTCGCCTAGGCGCCCGCCTTGTCGCCTAGGCGTCCAGGCGATGGGCTGGCGCCTCGCCTCGCCTTGTCGCCTTGACAACCTTGCTGGTTGCCAGTGGTGGTAATACATCAGCATGCATGCATAAAATGATCCATTTCTGTTAGCTTGACTGAAGTAAGCAAAATTGAATATATGGTACTCTACAATGGGAATAATTTGCACCACAGGGAATACATATGCAATGAACACAAAGGAAAAAAAAAACAAATTATAGGCTCAATAAAAGATATCTAGGATTAAATTTTCTCACGTGGGGTTTATTTTATTTTAAGAAATAATAAGCATTATATCAGAAAGATAGGCACGAACTAAGCTGTGTTGACAGAGCAATCAGAAGGTAAAGGTAAACCAAAGATGAAATTGCTAGTGGTCAATATTTGAACAAGCCATTCTGTATAATTATTATGACAGCATTATAGTACAGAAAGTGACCTGTCCAATCCTGCAAGGTACTTTTCATATACATGAAATGAAAGACGGCCTCCACATGATGATGACAATACATCAAAGAGATTTGAACAAGTTACTACATCAGCAATTGTTGGAATGGCAGGTGCTATTCTTGAGAAAGCCTCTAAACTAACTGTGCTATCTACCTCAACCTGCAAATGAAGGGGGATGAAATTCAATATAATAGAGAGACTCTTAAAAATCCTTAATGTAAGACAAGCCACTTGTGCAGATGATGTAATGCAAACCCAACTAATTCTGAAAGACTCACAAGTTATCTAGAGAAAGTAAACAACACAAAGCTTCTACCTTAACAATGAGCTGGCTTGAAGACGAGGGAACTTCCCAAGCTAACATCATATCAAATGTTAGGCAGCGAAAGCTTTTGTCCGAAAGATACCCTGCAACTTGTGAGACCTGTGCAAGTGCCCTGAAGCAGCAATATTCCAAAAAGCTTCTTGCATAGTTTCTTGGCTGCTTTATGGAATCAGATGCTTGCTTATCAAAGTCATTTTGCAGGTCACCGGTAGAAATATCAAGAATTCTGAAAGTTAATTAGCACAAAAAACAACTGTTCAACATCTAATGGAAGTAAAATTCATGCTGTGTAACTAAGAAAAGGAAATTTTGGTTATATAACATAATAATTAGAATAAATTACCACATTGCACAGCCATGTCTGATGAACTGTAACAGTGGTACACAAAACAAGGTCAAAAACAAACAACATGACAGGTTCCATGAAACATTGGAGATAAACTACATTAGTTCACACAACATATTGTTTTAATTAACTCAGAATGATAAGCATCGATATATCTGAAAGAAAACCTAATTCATCTGAATCTCAAACAGCTGCTGTTGCATAACTCTATTTCTCAAACATGTCCAGTTCACATTCTATGCGATCTTATAGATCACAAAAATCCCTTAATTCTACTGAGCAGCCACAATGCATCCAACATGCTACCTTGCACATACCAGTTACCAGTACTACACCATAAATCAAACCCATTTCAAATCCAACACGAATTCATAGGAATTCAGACAAATATACCATAAATGCTAAGCAGAACGTGGTACCCACGGACTCCCGTAACGAATCATAATATGCAACCTAATATTAGTTCCTACTAAGGCGATAGTCCACATGTGTGGCATCCAGGGCGTCTTGGTCTTTTGAATGCCAGGGTTGAACTCATACCAAAACATTAAAAAAAATTTGAAGATTTTCGACAATTGTCACCTCCGTCGCCACGCCTGTAGTTTAGACAGCAGAAGTAGGTAACCAATTCCATAAAAAAAGAAAGAACGACATAAGAGCACAAGCTGGCTTGCGATCCTTCACAAAAAGTTCATGCCGGTTCCACAGCGAAGGACCCCCACAAGCTTCTGGAATGAACATGTCTTAACCCCACAACCTAAGTACGAAATTAATCGCATCCCAGAGTATTTCCCTTCCCAAAACTAAAGAAACACTAAAACGCGAAGCGAATCGAGTAAGAGGTTGTTCTCCCATCCGTTTGTCTAGGCAATTACCGGGAGCAGCGAGCAACGACGACGTTGGCATTGGGAGAAAGGCCGGGAACGGACGAACGCTTGCCGGAGGAGGGCCAGCGATCGAGGTCCTCGTCGTCGTCCACCAGCGCAGCCGCACGGCGGGGGAGGGCCCACTTAAACGACGCCTCCCGCACAAGCCCCTCGAACCCTTCCATCAGCAGATCCCGTGTCCGGCTCACGATCGACATCCTCTGCCCAGGCGGCCGATCGGGCAGAGACGGCTGAACGTGGTGGGCTGGGGTTGGGGTGATTTGATACAGCCGTACAGGCCAAGCGGGCGCAGGGCGGTCACGAGAGAAGACTGATATCCTGACGTGTTTCAACGTGGTGAGTTTAAATAGCTCACTAGCCTTATTAAATTTTTAGATCACGTAGTAAATAATTTTGTATGTTAACTCTTCTTGAACTGAACTCGCAGCATAGTAACCTCGAGCTTGAGTTTTTTTATTATTAAAAATTAATGTATATTGAATTGTTGATCATTACTGAGTTTACTCGAGTCTACTCGAGCTTAGGCCGAGCCAAGCTTCGGCCTAAATCCAGACTTTCTTGGGAAACAAGGGTGTGTTTGGTTTATAGGATGAGGTTGAATAAAATGGAATGGTCATATACTATTTGGTTCCATTGTTTTGAGTGAATGATATGGTTCGGTATCTAGAGGGAATATTCTTTAAATTTGTATCATTTGATCCAGAATGGGATGGTTCCATTCAAGCAACCAAACGCATGAATGGTTTTTTTCTTGAACTATCTCATACATGTACCACTTGGTATAGGCAACCAAACGCACCCTAAGTGTAGCAAGGCATAAACAATTTCAAAAAAAATCATCTACCTGACCCTAGAAAATTCGCTGCATATGAAATAAGATTATGTTTTCTATGTTACCACTAGACACGTGGGTAAGATTTCTCAGTAGCATAAGAAGAGCGCGTTCGATCGGGTTACCACGTCAAGGTAATGCAAGTCTTGTCCCATGAGTATCCACACAAACGGGAAGATGATTTTGCAATCCTCTTGATTCTCGACTTTGGTTGCACACACGTAGCCTAGGTGTGTCTTTATTTATAATCGAGAAGTTAGAATAAGATAAGCCCGAAACATTTATGTTTTGTAACCGAATAGTGTCGACGTTTATGTCGGTAATAATCTTAAAGGGTGTAAATTTGTGGGGCAAGGCGCTGGATCGGGATCTCGATGGTAACACAAGACAAGGAATTATACAGGTTTAGGCCCTCAACGGTGGAGGTAATACTCTAGTCCTATGTTCTAGGATTATATGTTATGTCGTATCATGTCTTCTGTTATCCCTCCCCCTTCTCTTATATACAGGGAGAGGGGGTGGAATCCAACTCGGTTACTAGAACATAAGTTCGAGTTGGTTACAGGCAAGGAGATCGTATCCTTCCTTATTTAGGATAGCTTCCTTTACGGTTACGATCTTTCCTTTTAGTTACAACATGGTCGAATGGATGGGGCCCGCGAGCTTGAACGATCCTCCAGAACCTTCTACGCGTGCATACCCGGTCCTTGTATCCTCCACAGTAGCCCCCGAGTGCTTTGCAATCAAGTTGCATTTGATTTTTGTTCTTGTGCAGATGGCATGGCCCATCAGTCCTCTGTTCACATCGCCCGAGTGCTTGACAACAGGCAAGGAGTTTGCAAAGGACTCGATATATTGCTCGAACTTCTTTAGGAGACCTCTTTTGTGTCGGGCCGGTGACCAGCTCGACTTGGAGTGTACCTGCAATGCATCCAATATGCCACTGGTGTTCAGCCCGACTTGGGGCGCACCGAAGTTGCATCCAATATGACGCTGGTGATCAGCCCGACTTGGGGCGCACCTAGGTTGCATCCAATAGGACGCTGGTGATTAGCCCGACTTGGGGCGCACCGCGGTTGCATCCAATAGGACGCTGGTGATCATCCCGACTTGGGGCTGTTGGGATACGGGTAGGCTACGCTAGCATAAAATCTAAATTTTCTACCGCGAACACCCAAAATCACATGCAAGTAGGGGATCATGGATTGTTACCCTTGACGCGCCGATGCAGCGGAAGTAGATATACGCGTGGACGAAGTAGTCGTTCACGTCCCGATCTACCCCGAGTAGTCACCGATCTCCACCGAGTGGTCGCCAGGTGGTCATCGACCTCTGCCGAGTGGTCGACGGGTGGTCGCCGACCTTTGCCGAGTGGTCGCCGGATGGTCGCCAGAGATCCAACCGAAATAGCGCATCCACGGATGGCAGCGCTTCTAACGGTATCCACACGTACCGAGCAGGAACGCCGTGCGGGGTGTGCTAGCACCTCGCCACACGACTAGGTTTACGGGGAGGCAGCGGGTGCGCGACGGCTGAACGTGGTGAGGGTTCTATTTCGTGTCGTGCACTGTTCCTGGCCTCGCCTTTTATAGACACGCTAGTGGGCCGAAGCCCGCTAGGTTTCCATCTCCAACACGGATCTCATCCACGCACAAACCCGTTAAACTAGTCCAACTCGTTAAGTGTGTGACCTGTTAGGTTCAGTACAAGTCGGACATGAATCTGGAAACCCGTTTCCAATTCATTGATCAACCGCCTAGCAGTACGTATTGATCCTCGAATGCACAGAATCAGTATTCGGCTGAACCTTGATACACTCGCATACCGATCACTTTGCCTCACGATACCAGTCAAGCTCAAGGCGAGATGCGCGCCACCCATGTTGATAGCTCGACCACTTCACTCGATAGTGTGATGGATACAAACCATGACTAACTCCTTAGTCATATTAGCACGGCCGTGCGTTTTCCCTATCCATCCACACGAGGGGCCCAGAGGTATCTCTCCCGTTATCTAGGAGGGGCAAATCTCATCTTCATCATCACAACCTTGGCGATGTATTGTGGCATACCTAGTAGTCATCTTTATAACTACCCTATTACGGTGTAGCGTTTGATGATACCAAAGCATACAAGTCTACATGCTAGGTATCCATGATAATTCAGGTCTAAGGACCATATAGGCGTACCACTCGAGACTATACGCTGATGACACTATAATAGATAACAACTCACATCGTCTCGGAGTGGGTCTTGTCCGACTACCCATGTTCTCCAACATGTGTCCATATTATTGGTTCGATATCTCCATATCTATGGTATGTGAAACATTACCATCAACCAATACATGTGCTGATCAAATCATCACCGCTCCTCGTAATGATATGGATCAGGGACCCGTTTAGAATAATATCGCTTGACAATGTGTTTCACAATTAGGTCGTACCCAATGGACAAAATCGCAACATTTATTCAGGGAACCGATAAACAAAGTTATCATAATTACATGAACAAAGACGTATTACAATCATCACCATGATTGATCTAGGGCATGTTCCCTTTCAATCTCCCACTTGCACTAGAGTCAATCATACAGGTATCGAATACCCATTGCTCTTATGTGCGCCTCATGCTTTGGTTGTGGAAGGGGCTTTGTCAATGGATCAGCCACATTTAGATCCATGTGCACTTTGCATATCTTCACATCACCTCTCTCAATGATCTCCCGGATCAGGTGGTACCGCTTGAGTGTATGTTTGGATTTTTGGTGAGACCTAGGCTCATTTGCTTGTGCAATGGCACCACTATTGTCACAATAGAGATCCACTAGACAAGATGCACTAGCGACCACACCCAACTCAGAAACAAATTTCCTGATCCAAACTACTTCTTTTGCTGCTTCAGAAGCTGCAATGTACTCGGCCTCCGTTGTGGAATCAGCTACTGTCTCTTGCTTAGAACTTTTCCAGCTCACTGCCCCACCATTGAGACAGAATACAAACCCAGATTGCGATCGCGAATCATCTTTGTCAGTTTGGAAGCTAGCATCGGCATAACCCTTTATGACGAGCTCCTCCTCTCCTCCAAAGACCAAGAACATATCCTTAGTCCTTCGTAAGTATTTAAGGATGTTCTTTACAGCCACCCAGTGACTATCACCAGGATTCGATTGGTACCTGCTTGTGACACTCATAGCATATGACACATCTGGGCGCGTACATAGCATGGCATACATGATGGATCCAATAGCCGAAGCGTATGGAATACGACTCATTCTCTCTTGCTCATCAGGTGTCGAAGCACACTGAGTCTTGCTAAGACTTACACCATGTGACGTAGGCAAGAAACCTTTCTTGGAATCATGCATGTTGAACCGTTTCAGTATCTTGTCAATGTACGTACTTTGGCTCAATCCAATTAGCCTCTTTGATCTATCTCTATAGATCTTTACGCCCAAAATATAAGCTGCATCTCCCAAGTCTTTCATCGAGAAACTTTTTCTCAGATAAGATTGTGTAGCATCTAACATCGAAATATCATTTCCGATCAATAGTATGTCATCCACATACAAGACCAGAAATACAAGTGCGCTCCCACTAGCCTTCTTGTAAATACAAGGCTCTTCCTCATTTTTGATGAAGCCAAATTGTTTGACTACTTCATCAAAGCGAAGGTTCCAACTCCAAGATGCTTGCTTCAGTCCATAAATGGACTTCCTAAGCTTGCATACCTTGCCAACATTAGTAGGATCGACAAAACCCTCGGGTTGTACCATGTACACGTCCTCGCTTAGGTTTCCATTTAGGAAAGCCGTTTTGACATCCATTTGCCGAATCTCATAATCACGATATGCGGCAATTGCTAGCATGATCCGGATAGACTTTACCATAGCGACTAGCGAATAAGTTTCATCATAGTCCACACCATGAATCTGCTTATACCCTTTTGCCACCAATCGTGCCTTAAAATCGTGAACGTTTCCATTGGCGTCTATCTTCTTCTGAAAGACCCATTTGCACACGATAGTTTTTACACCATAGCTTCCTCATAGTCCTTGGGCTCGTCATTTTCCAATAATAACACATCGCATTGCTCCGTCACGAGGAACATGAACCTCTCAGGAGCGCGGCTTACCCGTGAGGACCTCCGTGGGGCTGGCGCTGTTGGGGAACGCGGTATGCTACACTAGCACAAATTAAAATTTCTACCGCAAACCAGAAAAGCTACTCGCAAGAAGGGGATCATAGATCTATTACTACTAGACGCGCAGTTGCGGAATCCTTCGCACGTCGTTGTAGTGGATCGTTCTCGCCGCGGATCGTCCTCGCCGCGGATCGTCCTCGCCACGGATCGTCCTCGCCGCGGATCGTCCTCGCCACGGATCGTCCTCGCCACACTGCAGTAGCAGCAGCGTCACCACAGCAGTCCACACGTCCGGGGATGGAACGCCGTGCGTCGGTGTGCAAGCACCGAGTCGCTCGGCAGGGGCAACGAGAGGAGGTGGCTAGGGTTTCTGGCGAAACACCTCTAAACCGCACAAAAGTGTATCCTGCGTTGTAACACCCTACAAATCTAAACTGTCGTACAAGAAAATTTCGACCGCATCTCCCCTAAAATTAGGACAAAACGGAAGCGGCAACAAGATTCATAATAAACATTACAAACAGGAATAACATAAAAGCATCAATACTAGAGATAACAAGTCTAAATCAACCAGAAAACAAACATAAACGTAAAACAGCTCCAAAGAGGACATCAACAGGTCTATGATTAATAAAATTTCAGCAAGCTAATGAATTAATTAATGCACTAGTCCATGTGATTCGTGATGACCCCGGAGGGTTGATTGTGCTACTAAGCCCACCCTTCAAGCTTACGACTCGCGAGAACTACCTGAAAACACAAAATAACAAGGGTGAGATTGGGTAATCTCAGCAAGCGGAACAACTTCTAACAAATAACACAGCCACAGTAAAACTAGCATACCAAATTCCTCATGTCCAATACCACATTATAGAGTCCACACAACCTCAGTAAAATGCATATGATTGTGCACATGCTTATGCCATGATCCTCCTCACCGTGACCTTTCTCAGGAACACACGGTGTTGTCTGATCGCGCCTGACGTCAAGGCGTCGACAAACTTCCAATGCATGATTATGCAGTTAATGCTTCATGCATAAATACATTCATAACTTCCCACTCTGAATTCACATGCTTGCATACCATCAAATAACATGGATAGAATGCGAACATCATTGAGATAGAATATCTCAACAATTCATCTTGCAAACAACATCTTTCTTCATTCTTACTCATGATTCAAAAGCCAAACAACCACATCACAATGCAGGATAGGATATTGCAATCTCATAAACAAGTAGTTAAACCATATAGGTGTGCTGCAATTAAGGTTTATATTGAAGACGAAACAAATAGCGAGTTATAGTTTAGCAAGACCACTACTTCCACTTGCCTTTACCAACGTGGATGACGAACCTAGTTGCGTCCAGAAGGGGCACCACCTGTACAAGCATTATTTCAGTACATAGCGACATCACAAATGATCACACAACTCGAACACACGCTTCCTAATCCCCGTTCCCTTCTTAAGCGCCAAAAACCCCAATCTGTCCGGGTCAAACAGCAGCACCCTCTCCTCACAATTTCGTATCTTTTTTTATACAGATCATAAAAATATAAAAAAATTACAGGAGCTATATATTGACGAGATCTACAACTTTCATGAAGATCATAAATTTCAATTCCATTGTTAATTATGCCTAAATAGACGTCCAACACAGTAGACGAAATCTGTTTCCAGATTCTGTTCGTCAACTTCCAACAGCTATAACTCTCAGACCGTCGACCCAAAAATTCTGAAAAAATTACAGAAGCTAGATCTCGATGTTATCTACAACTTTCTAGTTATAGGTTTTGGCAGGAAAAATCTTCTATACCACGTAAAACACGAAACAATTCGCGCTGCACAATCTCCCTTTCCAGAAACAGCACCACGTGAACAACTACCCTTCTCCCCCATCAAGATCCATCCAAACCACATACCACCAGATCTAATACACTCCTAATCCCTAGGTAGAACAGGGGTAAAAGTTTGGGAATTTTACCTAGAGTTCTCCCTTGAGAACCCACGAAGAATGTGCGACGATCCCCGAAACGGAAATCTGCTCGTCCTCCACGCCTCCACGGATCCTCTTCTCGTTTTCTCCTTCGCGTTTCGCGGCGGATCTTGAGCCACCACGCAGGGGGAGGAAGAGGAGGGGTGGTGCGGCTGCTAGGGGAGGAAGGGGGAGGCGCCCTAGGGTTGCAAAGGGTGGGGGCGCCACCCCTCTTGAGGGAAAGGTGGGCCGGCCCACTAGGGCGTGGGGAGGGAGGGGGTGGGAAGGGAATTCCCGGCCCAGGCCCAGGTTGCCTCAGCCCAGCTAAAACTAGCCCAAAACTCCAATTTCTAATATTAATTGCAGCATAAAACTCAATTATTTCATCTCCCAATATTTCCCTCATTCCTTCCAAAATCGAAACAAGGGAGAAAACCCCCCTACGGTAATCTCCCAAATTCTAAGGTATCACATGGGTCTAGCCTCCTCCCCTCCTTATATAGCCATGAGGTGAAACCCTAGGCAGTCAGGGCCCATCTATGCGCTAAGCCCACGAGGTCCATTAATTACGGATCCAATCCGAATTAATGCGTCCCAGCCCGTTAAGTGTGTGACCCTGTAGGTTCATGCGCATTTGGACATGGATTCGAAAAACCCTTTTTCTAATCCAATAGTCGGTAGCGGCTCCTTGCAGAGCATGCCAACTTCCAAATGCATATGATTAAAGTACTGATGTAATAATCCCTTTGCCAAACTATATGAAGATCGAACTCAAGGCGAGAAGCATGTCATCCTTTGACAGTTCAATCCATCTCTCGTATCCGTGATATATTAATAAGTTGTGATTGACTTCTCAATCACGGCATGGCCATGCACTTCTTTAATCATATCACACGAGTGGCCTAGACATATATCTCCGTTACATTGGAGTGGCAAATTCCATCTTGACTGCTCACTTCCCTCTGCATGTTTCATAGTAAACATGAAAGCTACCTTGATAACTATCCGGTTAGGAAATAGTGTTTGGTAACCCCAAGGTAAACTATTACACATGTAGGGAATATGACAATCTCAGGTCTAAGGATCATACATCTACTATGTATGAGATACACTGATGACACATAAGAATGTAACATTCTTGCAGTGTCCAATTGTGGGTCTATCTAACACATGTTCTTCAACATGCGTCCACAATGTATTGATGATATCTCCATATCCCATGATCTATGAAACATAATCATCGAACAATACATGTGCTGATATATTCATCATTGTCCTATACGATGATATCCGATCAGAGATATTTATCGAATTATATCAATAGGTAAAGAGCTTCATAAACAAGTCACACACTTGTTGATCAAAACAATGATATGCATTCATTGGACCAATAATCATATTATTATTCATAAACATAGTCATGTTACAATCATCCATATGATTGCCTCAAGGGCATAACACTAACAGGCGCCTCATCAACAGGTTCAACAACACATTGCTCATCCTGCTGAGGGCTAGCTAGAGCTGAAACATTTTCGGGTATTTCTCGAACTTCTTCGAGTTGCACCTTGCTCCCACTAGCTGAAACACTTTGCCTTCTTCCCGGTTATAAAAATAATACCCTTTGGTTTCCCTTGGGTACCCCACAAAGAAGCACTTATCCGACTTGGCGTGAATCTTATCAGACGTCATACGTTTTACATAAGCCTCACAGCCCCAAATTTTAAGAAAAGACAAGTCGGGACGTTTCCCTTTCCATATCTTATACGGTGTCTTATCAACGGATTTAGATGAAACCCTGTTTAACATGAACGCAGCTGTTTCTAGAGCGTGTCCCCAAAATGACAATGGAAGATTGACTTGACTCATCATAGACCGTACCATGTCCAACAAAGTCTGATTCCTCCGTTCGGATACCCCATTCCATTGAGGCGTACCGGGCGGAGTCAATTGCGGAACAATTCCACAACTCTTTAGATGATCACTAAACTCTTGGCTCAAATATTCACCTCCACGGTTGGACCGTAGAAATTTAATTTTCTTGCTCAAATGATTTTGTACTTCATTCTGAAACTCTTTGAACTTTTCAAAAGATTCAGACTTATGCCTCATTAGATAGATATAGCCATATCTACTAAAGTCATCGGTGAAAGTAATGAAGTACTGATAACCACCTCTAGCGATGGAGCTCATGGGTCCACATACATCAGTATGCACGAGAGCCAATAACTCGCACATTCTCTCACTCGAACCAGTGAAGGGTGCCTTTGTCATCTTGCCAAGTAAACAAGACTCACATGTTTTAAAAAATTCCAAATCTAATGAACCAAGAAGACCATCTTTATGGAGCTTCTCCATGCGTCTTTTATTTATATGGCCCAAGCGATAATGCCATAAATAAGTGGAATCAATATCATTTGTTTTTAGTCTTTTAGCATTAACATTATTTATAGAAGCATTACCAAGATCCAGCACATACAGTCTATTCACCAATGGACAGTTACCATAGAGCAAGCCTTTGAAATAAATAGAACAATTCATGTTCTTTATTACAAAATCATAACCATCTTCCTCTAAACAAGAAGAAGAGATAATGTTCTTACTCAATGCAGGAATGTAATAACAATTATTCAATTCCATGACTAAGCCAGAAGGTAATGACAAGGGATAGACGCCAACAGCCTTCGTAGCAACCATTGCTCCATTGCCGACGCGAATTTCCAACTCGCCAATTTTACAATCTCTAATCCTTATTAACCCCTGTAACGATTTGCAAGTATGAATCATTGATCCGGTATCAAATACCCAAGACTCGGTAGGACAAGTTGCAAGATTTACTTCTATATCATTAATACCTGAAGTAGAAGGAACTTTTCCTTTCCTTTTGTCTTCCAGGTACTTCGAACAGTTTCTCTTCCAGTGCCCATTGCCCTTGCAATAGTGACATTTATTAGAAGCATTAGGGCCAACCTTTGGCCTTTCTAAAGGCTTTGGTTTTGGGTCTTGGATCTTATCCTCACCATTACTTGTAGCCTTGCACTTCCTTTTCTTATCCTTTTGAATCATCATCACATGATTTGTGCCTTTCTTTAAGCTCTCTTCCGTAGTTTTCAGCATCCCATGCAGTTCAGTCAGATTCTTCTCCAAGCTATTCATATGAAAATTCAAAATGAACGGCTCAAAGCTCGCATGGAGCGACTGGAGAATCACATCTATGGCCAATTCATTCTGCAGTGGAAAACCGAGCTTCTCCAGGCTCTCAATGTAACCAATCAACTTAATTACATGAGGACAGACATGAGCATCCTCATCCAACTTGCACGCAAACAATGCTTTAGATATCAAATATCTTTCAGCCCTTGCTTGGTTCTCAAACATGCCCTTGAGACCCACAATCATAGTGTAAGCATCGGTGTGCTCATATTGCTTTTGGAGCTCAGAGTTCATTGTGGTAAGCATGAGACAGCTGACGTCTAGGGCGTCATTAGTGTGCTTCTCATAAGTACGCTTATCAGCAGCGGATACATTTTCAGGCAATTCATCAGGATATGGACTGTCTAGAACATATTCCTTCTTTTCAGACTTGAGAACAATTCTCAAGTTATGATACCAATCCATAAAATTCGTCCTAGAGAGTTTTTCCCTTTCCAGAATCGATCGCAAGTTAAAACCAGCGTTTGGTGCCATCTACAACATAAATAAGCAAAGTTTTAGCACTATGTTCATGTTAATCTCTTATTAAACATTTTCAATAAAAGATGTTTCCATTAAGATCACTTTCCCTCTGGCAATCTCCATGGAACAAGATCCATGGTCACTGTGGTTCGGGTAAGGACTTGTCAATACCGCTTGAACCCACAACATAGGTAGGCAACACCTTGCCAATCACATCGTATGTGACTCTTGCTTGTTGAGGTGGCATCATATGCCCCGGCGCCCAGCATCGATGCCCCGAAGTCCCAAATCCTATTTGGATGACTCCGTTAAGCAAACCAATACTATGCTTGTGAGTGCACAGGTTAGGCTAAACTCACTCTATTGTACAAGTAAGAGGGCGGCGTTCCTGACTTGTCAAGACCTTATCCACCAACATACAAAACAATAGATGCAGCTATTGAAAAAGGACATCTTACTCTTATTTTTTCGAGGGAAACTATTCAATCAGGTTAACATATTCACCACATATGACGTGAAAGAATAGCAATGCAAGGTAAATCATCACAGGCAATCAAATTAGACTGTGAACTAGTATGGCCCATGACGTGGCGATCTCCATCTTCCACGACCAACCATGCACAGCCGGGCCATCAGGATTGAAGCCTCCAAGAAAATGTACTAAACTACTACATCTAGCAGCTAGTAGCAAAATTACATGAGGATTCAAGGCATCACATGCCGGCACACAGGCCGTTATACAATAATAGGATAGCCCACAACTGCAATTAACCATGACACGCAGGCCATGAAATATACAATCATGCATCACATACACAAAGGGTCCATACTGTTCACAACATACCCTGCAAAAACAAGTTAGGCGCTGGATCGATTCTAGCGCGGGGGAAGTGAACAAGTTTTAGTTAGAAAATTTTTCGGGGAACATAGATCGCATCTATGAAAACTCTATGGAAATTCATTTGGATTGACAAATCAAGCCGATTCTGAGTCATCAGAATGCCTCAGTTTCCATAGGATCGATCTCATCGATCCAACGCGCGAGGTCCCCTTGAGAGGGTGGCGACCACAACGACCTCGATTTATTGGCTTGATCTGTTCGGCGATTCTACTACCCCGATGGTGTTACTAGCCGGTAGGGGTAATGCATGGCACGAATATGAAACGAACACGAACTAATCATTTTGATCGTGCAGAGCTACCAACTCATACCTCATACTTCCCTGATACCGATTGATCCAATCAACCCGTGATAAACACAACAGCACATCAACTTGTGCACGCGAACCAGATCATAAACTATACATGATCGGCTATGATACCACTGTTGGGATACGGGTAGGCTACGCTAGCATAAAATCTAAATTTTCTACCGCGAACACCCAATATCACATGCAAGTAGGGGATTATGGATTGTTACCCTTGACGCGCCGATGCAGCGGAAGCAGATATACGCGCGTGGAGGAAGTAGTCGTTCACGTCCCAATCTACCCCGAGTGGTCACCAACCTCCACAGAGTGGTCACCGATCTCCACCGAGTGGTTGCCGGGTGGTCGCCGATCTCTGCCGAGTGGTCGCCGATCTCTGCCGAGTGGTCGCCGGAGATCCAACCGAAATAGCGCGTCCACGGATGGCAGTGCCACTAACGGTATCCACACGTACCGAGCAGGAACGCCGTGCGGGGTGTGCTAGCACCTCGCCCACGACTAGGGTTTCTAGGGAGGGGCAGGAGGGGTGCGCGACGGCTGAACGTGGTGAGGGTTCTATTCTGGATCATGCACTGTTCCTGGATTCGCCTTTTATAGACACGCTAGTGGGCCGAAGCCCGCTAGGTTTCCATCTCCAACGCGGATCTCATCCACGCACAAACCCGTTAAACTATTCGAACTCATTACGTGTGTGACCCGTTAGGTTCAGTACAAGTCAGACATGAATCTGGAAACCCGTTTCCAATTCATTGATCAACAACGGCACCTAGCAGTACGTATTGATCCCCAAATGCACAGAATCAGTATTCGGCTAACCTTGATACACTCACATACCGATCCCTTTGCCGTACGATACCAGTCAAGCTCAAGGTGAGATGCGCGCCACCCTTGTTGATAGCTCGACCACTTCACTCGACAGTGTGATGGATACAAACCATGACTAACTCCTTAGTCATATTAGCATGGCCGTGTGTTTTCCCTATCCATCCACACGAGGGGCCCAGAGGTATCTCTCCCGTTATCTAGGAGGGGCAAATCCCATCTTGATCATTACACCCTTGGCGATGTATCGTGGCATACCCAGTAGTCATTTTTATAACTACCCTGTTACGGTGTAGCGTTTGATGATACCAAAGCATACAAGTCTACATGCTAGGTATCCATGACAATCTCAGGTCTAAGGACCATATAGGCGTACCACTCGAGACTATACGCTGATGGCACTATAATAGATAACAACTCATAGCGTCTCGGAGTTGGTCTTGTCTGACTACCCATGTTCTCCAACATGTGTCCACATTATTGGTTCGATATCTCCAAATCTATTGTATGTGAAACATTACCATCAACCAATACATGTGCTGATCAAATCATCACCGCTCCTCGTAATGATATGGATCAGGGACCCGTTTAGAATAATGTTGCTTGACAATGTGTTTCACAATTAGGTCGTACCCAATGGACAAAATTGCAACATTTATTCAGGGAACCGATAAACAAAGTTATCATAATTACATGAACAAAGACGTATTACAATTATCACCATGATTGATCTAGGGCATGTTCCCTTTCAGGGGCGCACCTGGGTCGCATCCAATTGAACGCAGGCCGAATGACAATTACACACGGCCCCACCTTCGTTGTCTTTCTGGCGCCCTTGTCTCTCGGTCAGGGGAGTATGCAAGAAGTTTTGACTTCGCTCGGACTCGAAACCTTTTAATTGGATTCGAATCGGAAATGCGCCTTTGGATCCACATCGCTCCTTCTGCGTGGGAGGAAATCCCGCTTTTTCTGCCTGGAGGCGGGTCTCTTGCACCCCACGACACATTTAATGTGATTTTCGGGGGAAGAGGCGGTTTCTCTTTCCCTCAATCTCCATCTTCCTCCTGCTGCCTTTGGTGTGGCGCTCTTTTAGTGTTCTTCAACCCAACGTCCGCCATTTCTTCTCACATTTTTGGGATGGCATCCTCCGCCGCCACCGAAACCGACACGTTGCCCGCGCCGCAAGATTGGGCCGTCTCGGTCATAACGGAAGAGTGTTTGGATGCCATGGCTTCGGCCGGGGTCCTTCCTCCTTTGGTGTTGATCGGGGCCCGCCCGGTGGCGGGTGAGTCCTCCCCTACCCCTCGTCCTGAGGAGCTCGTCGTCTTTGAGTCTTTTTTCTGGCGCGGGTTCAGTTTACCCTCCAGCGCTTTCTTTCGTGGTCTTCTTCATTATTACGGGATCGAGCTGACCCATCTTAATCCCAACTTTGTTCTTCAAATTGCTGTCTTTATGCATCTTTGTGAAGCCTACATTTGCATTCGCCCACATTTTAGCCTTTTCCGCCACATCTTTCTCCTCAAGCCCTTCCCGAACAAGAACGCCCCCAATCTGGTTGGGGGTGCCGGCCTTCAGTTGTGGGACGGGTTGAAGAAGTCTTATTTCGTCATTCCTTTCCGCTCTTCTAATAAGGGCTGGCATCAGGAGTGGTTTTATTGCTCTAACCTCGAGCCATGCTTCCCAGCGTTGACCGGGCGGAGACCCTCGGTATCAGTTTCTTGGACTAAGCCTCCTGCTGACTCCGACAAGGATCAAGTCAGAGAGCTTATGGATATCATCCAACAGCTGAAGAATGCCAGTTTGCACGGGGTGGGCATTGCCGCAAGCTTCGTCGTTCGTCGTGTTCAACCGATAAGGGAGCGGGTTCAGCCAGGATTCGAATATTTGGGGAGGTTGGACCCCACTCGGGAGCTACCCGCACAACTTCCAGCGGAGGTGTTGGATAGGCGGCTGAACGATTTCTTTGCCCCTAGCACCATGCTGGATTGCAGGAGATGCCTGAAGTCTTTTCGCTTGGGTCGCCCTCCTCCCCTGGTGATTATCGAATTCCCCGAGTGCTTCGGAGGTCCTATTTTTGACTGCTTTGGTCTGAATTGTTGTCCTTTTCCTTTTTGTAGGAGCGAGAGGCCTTCTTTTCTGGTGCTCCGGTCCCCGGGTACCCCGACTACCCGGGAGGCAGATTAAGGAGACCTGGCCAACCCACGTCCGAGAGGGTCCCCGAAAACGTGGGAGCGGTAACACCGGAAGCTCCAGAATCTCCGGTTTCAATTCCTTCCCCGGGAGGTGTTCCTTGCCCGAGGGTAAGCTCGAAGCGATCGGCTTTGGCCTCGCTTAATGCTCTGAGTGCTAAGAGGGGAAGGCGGGTATATGGGTGAGTCTCCCCCAGTCCGTCTCCTCCCCCTGCGGTCCCGGACGATGGTTTAACCGCCACGCCGAGTGCAGAGAAAGGAAAGGGAGTGGCGACGCGGGAGACTTTGAGCCCTCGGCTCTCCCCTGATGCTCCGAGTGATAGTCCGGTCATTCGCAGTCCTCCTGGCCCGTCCCCAGCGCCATTCGCTCCGTGGACCGAGGCTGAAGATAAAGCGGTCCACTCGGTATTTCCTTGGTTTGTTTCTCCTATCGTTTTTTGTCGGTTTGCTGATGTGGGCCTTTGACCCTCTTCTTTTGTATGTTAGGAGGCCGTCGGATGACGTTCCTGCCGTGGTGTTGACCGAGACTCCCCAGGGTCTTGGCCCCAGGGGTGTCCTCAGTCGGGATGGGTTGTCTTCTTCGGGCACGGTAGCCCCGGAGTGTGCCGAAGTCGCACCCGAGGTGGCTCCACCTGGGCCGTCCGCCTCGGACCGTTTGCTGCCGTCGGCGAGTGGAGAGGTGCAGGGGTCGACCGATCGCACCTCCCTCCCAGTGGAAGAGATCCCGCGCCCGACCCCCCGCGCCAAGCCTGCCCTCCAGCTGGGCACTTGGGACAGTGAAGAGGAAGAGTGGGACACCTTCGACGATACTGCTGAAGAGCAGGAGGTGGAGGATCTCCACGAGTACTCTATGTGGTGTTCCCGACTGATCCAGGTAGACTTGTAGCTCTCTTCCGTGTCTTTGTTTTCCCTGGGACGCTTATTCATTCTTCTTCTGCCGCCTTTAGTCCCTAGGAGGCCGCCTGAGGAAGAAGACCGACTTCTTGCGTCGTATCCTTCCTTCCATCAAGACGAGCCAGGAACATAGGGACGAGTTAGCGGAGGTCCGGAATGAGCATTCCCAGGAACTGCAACGGCTTCGGGACGAAGTTCAGTCTCTTTGCTTGGAGAAGTTGGATGCGTCGGGCTCTCTCCGAGGCGAGTTCTCCTCTTGGGCGTCTGACCTTTGTCGTCTTCTTGTTTCTACCTCTGACCTTGCCTGGCCTTCGCAGTTAGGGACGTAGCTTACACGCGACTTCGGGGGCAGTTTACAGCCTCGGAAGAACGGTGTAAGGACCTGGAGGCGCAATTCTGTGCTTCGGAGGAGAGGCTTTGAGGCGCGGAGGCCCGGGAGCACCAGGCCAAGGCCGAGCAAGAGAGGCTATCGGGGGAGCTTGAAGGTTCGCATCTGGTTTTTTGTCTTCTTGCTTTGTCGGGTTGTGGGGCGTTCTAGGTCATTGACCCGCCCTTGTTTGTAGAGTACAGGAGAAGGGTGCGGGCACAATTCGACGATCTTGAAGGAAGGATCCAGCATGCTGACGCCCTGTGCTCGGCCTTCTAACAAGCTTCTGAATCGATGCTGGCCTTCCTGCATCCTGGTGATCCAAGCAGCGGGAGCCAGGTCCTTCCGCTCCTACGAGCAGCCCCCGAGAGGCTTAGGGCCCACGTGCAGAAAACGGCGATTACGTGCTCCAACCAAGCGTTGGCGATCTGAAGTCACTGTATCCCCGAGTGGAGCTTGAGGCCGTCAAGGAAGGTTTCGCCTGTACGGTGGATGATGAGCAGGCGGCTGTTCTTCTGAGGGAGGTTGAGGGCGTCTCAAAGGCCTTAGCGGAGAATTTGTGCTTGGATCCTGCGCATGCGTATGTATGAATTTTGTGAGGATGAATGTGAATTTTTGTTTTGCCCTCCCATCTTTTGGCGTGTTGGCTGCTTGCTGATTTGTCCGATCGGGAAGCCGTCCGAGCGCCGTTTGTCCGAGTGGTGAGGTTCTTGGGCGCTTCACGGGCCGTCAGCCTGGCACTTCTTCCGACTAGGAGCGTTGTTCGAATGCTTTTCTGGTCGCCCCTGGAGTTA
This sequence comes from Rhipidocladum racemiflorum, assembly GCA_036346355.1. NCBI lineage: Eukaryota > Viridiplantae > Streptophyta > Magnoliopsida > Poales > Poaceae > Rhipidocladum > Rhipidocladum racemiflorum. The sequence goes on from CM070571.1 coordinate 56,865,496, forward strand.
AGGAGAAACCACTTGCAGGAGCATTTAGCGTGCACATATTAAGTGTTACGACCATTAGGCTGAGTGATTTAAATAGGGGACTGATGCACGTGCAAACATGCACTTATTAAGTGTAGCCCCCGGCTTACTGCCTAGTTGGGAGCCAACTAGGTCGTAAGGCAAAAAATAGAGTAATTAAAAGTGGGGGGGATTCAAACTTGCCATGGGACTGCTTGCGTGGCTGGTTCAAACTTGCCATGGGACTGCTGCCGAGTCGTTCTGGCTTCCCGCCCCTTCCTTTAATCCTGTGCGCTTCGTCTTCCGCGCCCCTTCGTATAAGAAGGGTTGAGGGAAGCCTGTTGTGGATGCACCTCCCACATCCTTCTTGTAACACCCTGACACCTAGTATGCCCTGGATGTTACCAAATATAGTAGAAATAGCAAATATATACCACAATTAAAGGCAAATTACAGCAAGGGCACTAATAGGTTAAACGAAATTGCGGCAACATCTCCTTTGTTTTTTTCCCATGGTTTGAAACATCACAATAATAATATAACATAATAGCACAACAAGTGACATCTAAATCATGTATAGCAGAAGTTAAAGCATTATTTCAAGCTCCGAATCTTAACTCAAATGTTTCATGAACCAAATATGAAGGGAATAGGGGAACCAAACACAATACAGCATAAGCCAGGATAAACATCACAACTATGAATGGAAGTGTATAGTTGTCTAATTGAGTGCAACTATGATGTAACACTGGGTGTCCCGATCTTTCGATGAGAATGATAACCTTCGATTTGGATGGAGACGACTTTGACGATCCGACTACAACGTGCAACGACGATGCGCCTTAGCAATCGCTAAACCAACTCCAGATGGTTATTGACCTTGCCGTGGGCACGATCAACCTGATCACGAAGATCAATTCCTGCAAGCAATCGAAGAACAAGCAAGAACAAGGCAAAAGCAATCTAAAATTGCAAATATAGATGAAGTATTGAAAAGTTGGGGTTCCGATACAAGGAGCTTGTTAGGCGGCCGTTGAGCACGTCTACAAGACTCAAAATAGTAGCAAAATGCTAAACTATCAAATAATCAAAACCCAAGTTATTTTGGGGGACTCCCTAGCTATATATAGGAGAAATAGGAGGCCAAAACCAGGCTAGGGGCATCCAAACCACATCCATGGCCGAGTAGGACTCCTATTCCTAGTTTGACTCGGATTTGGAAAGATGACTGAACTTGTTTTGCAGATTCCTGTTGACTCGTAAGGAATTTGGAGATGGGGCCGGATCCGTTGGAAAGAGGACGTCGAAACCTTTCAAACCAGTACTCATAGACCCCAAACACCCTTGTGGATCAAAAGTTATGGTCGTTTTAAGTTGGTGCTGTCCCGGAGGCCGAATCCGAGTTGAACTTGTGCACCGGAAGAATTGGTTTCATGCTTGATGTTTGGGAGTCCTTATCCTTGGTTCCTAAGGATAATAAAATCATCACAAGGATTAAATAGCATTCCATTCATTAAATTATTTGTATGCAACCCGAGGAACGCATTCACCTGGCAATTGAAATGTCGTGCGCGAGCTCGAGTAATTGGCCCTTGTATTACAATATTGTTGGCTTCAATTGGGTCTGTAGGCATGGCCGCATCCATGGTAGTGATGTCCTCATCATCCTCCCTTTCTTGAAAACTATCATGATGGCAATTGAAAATGTTAGGAGTGACAAGAAACAAAGCAGCATGCACATTTGCAATCAAATCAATGGATCGAGAATCTCTATCAACTATATACTCCCTTTCTTGAAAACTATCATGTGACTTGTAAGTTGAATCAAAAGTACTTGATATGACATGATTAGTGATATGGCACTTATCAAATTGATGACATTGTTGCATGGCAAGCAGAGGTTCAAAATCTGAACAAATGTAAACTCGATCGGCTTTATACAATCCTTTCTCACTATTTTTGCAAATAACATGGAAAATATTTCGTGATAACCTGGACAAATCAGAATGTACAAAAAGTCTCTCCTCTAAATAATTCAGATCACACGGAACATCAAATTCAATGTAGCCTAATGTATCTAAAGAAGACATCAATTTCAACTCATCATTTTCGCTTGCAATGTGAATGACATGTTTATTTTCAGCACAAGTGTCTAGTGTGTTAACAAAAGTAACATGTCCACTCACTAGTTGTGTCATGGATATAAGTGAAGTATTATCACACAACTCTTCTTTATCACAAGAAATAGCAAGCAAATCATCTAGTAACAAAGCAAAATCAGCAATCGGTTCCATTAATAGTTGCTCAACGATAGCATGATTTGTGGACAGTTTTAGCTCTTCAAAATTATTTTCTCCATGTGTAGAGTCCATACCTGTTACATTACCATGTAAGTTCTCATCAGCTGTTGTAGGCGTTTCTTCAACTATTATCTCTTCACTTACACATGGGGTAGTATTGATCGTTTCTTTCTCCATATGCTCTTCTACATCATTCCCTCGATGGTGCTCACTTTTCTGCAAAATGTTAGCTACAAAAGAAGGTGCAACAATGGGCGCCTCAAATGAAGCTAATGATTCTTTCATGGATTCAGCAAGCATTTTTTCAACTTTACAAGCACATACAACCAATTCCGAAAGAGAACTATATGTTTCATCAACAAGAGCATCTTGAATTTCCTGATTGAGTCCACGTATGAACCTAAGCTCTGTTGCTTCTTCACCTTCAACTAAACCACAACGCAACAAATGATTTTGCTATCATTCGTAGTATTCCTTAACGCACTTATTTCCTTGTTTCAAGCATTGGAGTCTAGTATACAAAAATTCAGAATGATATTCAGGGACATAGTCAATTCTCATAAGTCTTTTCATGGCCTTCCAATTTTCAGGTTTTCTCTCTTTTCTACAAATATGTTTCCACCATGTTAATGCATATTCATTTAGCACACTAGCAGCAATCCTAATCTTTTCATTTTCAGACAAATCATACTTGCCAAATTCTTTGTCTACTGCTATCTCCCAATTAATATAGGCATCAGGATCATAATGACCATTAAAAGGTGGAATGGCGAATTTAACCTTACATAGGGGATCATCATCAACATGTACCTGAGCATGTAGTAAGCCATTTTGGTTGCTTGGAAGATGAGGCAGAGGACTGGAAGTTCCTAGGGAAGTTCCTACAAGCGTATCAAGTCTAGACAAAATAGTAGTAAGAGTAGTTTTAGCGATCCCTTGTGCGACCTCGATGGATCTGAGAAGGTTCTCTTGTGATGACCTAAGCTCAGAGTGAGCAACAATTCCCTTGGTGCGAGGAGAGTGATGCAGGGAGCCCTCGTCACCTGACATGGGTTAGTAGAAGACAAGAAAACAAAATCACAAGTATAATGTTTCTATCATCTACTAGGAGGTGGTGGCAAGTCTCTCAACACTCATGCCTATCACCAAAGCTCTTACAAGTTCTTACGTTGCAGCAGGTGTTGTCGGCCGTTGGCGTGGTCAAAAGTTCTCCGAAGCTTGGATAAAGCGATTGCAAAGGGACCGAACAAATGTACGAGGTTGGAAGCGCGAGGAGTTAGAAGCTCGAAAGGCCGAGCTCGATAAGCTCCAGGCCGAACTGGAGCGCCGTCAGCCTAACCCACCACCCGTCTCCGGCGCGCGCGCCCGTGCGCGTCAGGTGCATCAGCAGTTGGCTGAGGAGACGAACGGCCTTCCGTTCTTCCCTCACGCCAACCAGAACATTGCCGCGGCGGCAATGCTGCTCCGAGGGCTGCCTGAGCCAACGGAGCCGTGGAAGGCCACCTATCGTAACCTCTGGCTGGTAGAGCGTCTTTGTCGTTCGCACACCCAAGGTTCGGCTCCCGGCCGGACGGGCGCCACCTCGGGCCGCTGGGCCACTCCCCTCGCAGGATCGGCCGGAGCCCAGCCAAGACGGCCCGCTTCCACGAGCTCCCCCAGGCATCATACACCCCGGTGCGCCATCGCCTGGGGGATAAGTATGATCTTCGCACCACCCTCGAGGCGCGAAGGAGAGCTACCGATGCAGCAGCGCCCTCGCAAGTCGCCGATAGCGGGCGACGCAACCATCCCGACCCAGGATTCGACGGTCCTGGGCCGCGCGCATTCACCCGCCGCATCCGCAACGCCGATTTCCGATCGATTCGGGCTCAGACCAACATAGCCAAGTACACAGGCTACCAACCCGGTGTTTGGCTAGAAGACTACCGCCGGCTCGCCTGCCGAGCGGGGGGAGCGACGGACGACTCCTTCATCATCCAGTACCTCCCCATCTACCTTGCGGACTCAGCTCGAGCCTGGCTCGAGTACCTGCCCGCGGACACCATCGGCAGCTGGGCCGACCTGACGAACCTCTTCGTCGGGAATTTCCAGGGCACGTACAAACGCCCTGGCAACTCCTGGGACTTGAAGAGCTGCAAGCAGCAGCCGGGGGAAACCCTCCGGGACTACATCCGCCGCTTCTCCCAGCAGTGCAACGAGCTCCCCGACATCCGCGACGCCGACGTCGTCGGGGCGTTCATCTACGGCACCACGTGCGAGGCCCTGGTCCACAAGTTGGGCTGTGCGAAACCCCGGACCACCAAGGAGCTCCTCGACATCGCCACCAACCACGCCTCCGGTGAGGAGGCCGTGGGGGCCATCTTCGAAAGGAAGACGGCCCACAAGACCGACCTCGGAGCCAGCGCCCCCTCCGACCGCCCTGACAAAAGGAAGCGGAAGGGGAAGCAGGGCCGCGAAGGCCGAATGGTCGCCGCTGCCGACCGACCTGCCAAACAGCAGGCTCGGCAGACGCCCGACCGATTCGAGAAGTTGATGGATAGTCCGTGCCCGAACCACGACTATCCCGTCAAACACAAGTATCGGGACTGCGAAGTCCTGAAGCGGTTCCTCTCCGGAAACCCCACGACATCACGGGGCAAGGGGAAGAAGCGCGACCCGACACCCGACGCCGGGGCAAAGGGCGATGAGCCAGCCGATGAGTTCCCACAGCTCGACGGCTGCCTCATGATCTTCGGAGGGACGGAGTGCTACGCCGACAAGCGACGGCTGAAACTCGCCCACCGAGAGGTACACACGGCGACCCCGGCCGTGCCTTCCTACCTGAAGTGGTCGGAATGCCCGATCGCCTTCGATCGGACCGACCACCCCGACCACATCCCGCACCCGGGACGCTACCCGCTCGTCGTCGACCCCATCGTGGGGACGAAGCGCCTGACCAAGGTGCTCATGGACGGCGGCAGCAGCCTCAACATCATGTATGTTGAGACCCTCGATGCCCTGGGGGTCCCCCGCTCCGCCCTCCGGCCGAGCAGGGCGCCCTTCCACGGCGTCGTACCAGGCCCATCCCCTCGGGCAGGTCGGCCTGTCCGTCACCTTCGGGAGCCCGGACAACTTCCGCACCGAGAGCCTCACTTTCGAGGTTGTGGACTTTCCCGGCTCCTACCATGCCATCCTGGGACGACCTTGCTACGCGAAGTTCATGGCAGTCCCCAACTACACCTATCTCAAGGCGAAGATGCCAGGCCACAAGGTGTCATCACCGTGGCCGCATCCTTCCGGCTAAACACAGCTGCGAGCAAGCGGTGTGAATTGGCCTCGGCGGTCGTCGCTTCCGCCGAGCTCGCCCAGCTCAGGGAGAAGGTCTCCGGATCCGCCCCCGACTCCAGCAAGTCGGGGCCTAGCTCTTTCAAGTCCGCGAAGGACACGAAGGAGGTCGCTGTTGATCCCGAAGATCCCGCCAAGACCGTGCGGATCGGGGCCGCCCTCACCACCAAATAGGAAGGCGCGCTCGTCGACTTTCTCCAAGCAAACCGAACGCGTCTTCGCTTGGAGACCCTCGGACATGCCAGAGTCGAAGGAGGTCGCCGAGCACTCCTGAGCATTCGACCAGGATCTAGACCGGTCGCCCGGCCTAACGCCCGTTTCGACGAAGAAAAGCGTCGGGCCATTGGGGAAGAAATCGCCAAACTTTTGGCCGCCGGCTTTGTAAGGGAGGTGCGTCACCCGAGTGGCTCGCCAATCCCGTCCTTGTAAAGAAAAAGTCGGGGCAATGGAGAATGTGTGTTGACTACACGAGCCTCAACAATGCCTGTCCGAAAGATCCATTCCCATTACCTCGCATCGACCAGTCGTAGACTCCACCGCCGGTGCGAGTCCCTTTCTTTTGGATGCCTACTCAGGCTACCACCAGATAGCGATGAAGGAGTCCGATCGACTTGCGACTTCCTTCATCACCCGTGCGGCTCGTCTTGTTACGTCCACGATGCCTTTTGGTCCAAAACGCAGCGCCACGTACGGCGATGTATGCGGCGTGTTTTTCGGACCAAATTGGCCGTAACATCGAAGCCTCGTCGGCGACATCGTTGTCAAAACCAGGAAGGCCGGCGACCTCATCACCGACCTGGAGGAGACTTTTTGCGAACCTCCGATGGTTTCGCATAAAGCTCAACCCCAGAAATGCGTCTTCGGGTCCCCAAGGGCAAGTTCTTTGGGATTCATTGTCTCCGAGCGGCATCGAAGCCAACCACGACAAGATCTCGCTATCGCGAGGATGGGGCCAATCAATGATCTGAAGGGAGTTCAAAGGTCGATGGGGTGCATCGCGCGCTAAGTCGCCGTATCCCGCCTCGGTGAACGCGGGATGCCACTCTACAAACCGATGAAGAAGTCCGACCACTTTTCTGGACCCACGGCTCGGGAAGCCTTTAGTCGACTAAAGGCCTTTCGACCTCACCTCCGGTCTGGTCGCCCGAGCCACAGGAACCCTTACTCCTCTACATCGCCGCCACGACTCGGGTCGTCGGTAGCGACACTTGTTGTGGAGCGAGCAGAGGAAGGCCGCGTTTTCAAGGTGCAGAGACCGGTCTACTTTGTCAGCGAGGTGCTCTCCGAAACAAAGGTCCGATATCCTCAGATACAGAAGCTACTCTACTCGGTACTCATCACCAAGAGGAAGCTTGCCCATTACTTCGATCGACACCCCATCTCCGTGGTAACCTCCACGCCGCTCGGAGAAGTCGTCCGCAACCGCGACGCCACCGGAAGAATCGCCAAGTGGGCTCTCGAACTCAGTGGCCTCGACATATCGTACGTCCCCAGGACGGCGATCAAGTCCCAGGTCTTGGCGGACTTCGTCGCCGAGTGGACCGAAGCGCAAGTCCCTGCAGTGGTCGAAGACCCGGAGTACTGGACGATGTACTTTGATGGGTCTTACACCAAGAATGGGGCCGGCGCGGGGATCGTCATCATCTCCCCACTCGGCAACAAGCTCCGGTATGCTATCCGTCTACTCTTTGACGCTACCAACAATGTCGCCGAGTACGAAGCCCTCGTCAACGGCCTTCGAATCGCCGCCGACCTAGGCGCACGACGGCTCTACGTTCACGGCGACTCCAAGCTGGTTGTCGACCAAGTGATGAAAGCCACCGAGCCCCGTGACGCTCGGATGGCCGCCTACTGCCTGGAGGTCCGCAAGCTCGAGGAGAAGTTCAAGGGTTTCGAGCTCCATCACAGTTACCGACGCTACAACGGTGAAGCCGACTCCCTCGCCAACCTCGCCTCCGGAAAAGGGCCGGTTCCCCCAGGGATCTTCGTTTCCGACCTCAGCAGCCCATCAATCCGCTTGGACCCAAGTGCTGAGGGCGCTACCGACCCCCCAAAGGCGGGCGCTCCCGCCGATCTTCGGCCAGATGCTCAGCCGTCTGGGTCAGATTTGGGCGTCCTGACCGTCGAAACCGACTGGAGGCAACCGTTTGTCGATCGATTGACAAACGGGTCGCTCCCCGCCGATACCACCGAGGCTCGGCGCCTCGCCCGGCGGGCTAAGTCTTTCGTCCTGGTCGAAGGTGCCCTCTACAAGAGGAGCCCGTCCGGAATCCTTCAGAAGTGCGTTCAGGCCAGGCCAAGGGAAGCACCTTCGCCGACATCCACGGCGGGGTGTGTGGACACCATCCGCGCGGTCCCCTGGTAGGAAAGGCCTTCCGACAAGGTTTCTCTTGGCGACCGCCGTAGCGGATGCAACCCAAATCGTCGCACTGCGAAGGATGCCAATTCTTCGCCAGACAACGCATCTTCTGCGCCAAGCTCTGCAGACGATCCCCATCACGTGGCCCTTCGCGGTTTGGGGGCTCGACCTGGTCGGACCCTTCAAAAAGGCGCCCGGGGGCTTCACTCACTTGCTTGTCGCCGTGGACAAGTTCACAAAGTGGATCGAAGCCAAGCCGTTGACAAAGATCACGTCGGCCCAGGCAGCAGGCTTCTTCCGCGATATTGTCTACCGGTTCGGGGTGCCCAACTCCATCATCACCGACAACGGGACGCAGTTCACGGGAAAGGAGTTCCTCGAGTTCTGCGACAACTTCAATATCCGAGTCGACTGGGCGGCAGTGGCACACCCCCGAGCCAACGGCCAGGCCGAGCGAGCCAACGGCATGATCCTCCAAGGACTCAAGCCGCGAATCTTCAGCCGACTGAAGAAATTCGCGGGACGGTGGGCCGCCGAGCTACCACCCGTGCTTTGGAGTCTGCGAACCACGCCGACCCGGTCGACCGGGTTCACTCCTTTCTTCTTGGTGTTTGGAGCAGAGGCTGTCCTCCCGACCGACCTTGAGTACGGCGCGCCAAGGGTACAGAACTACAACGCCGCACGGGCAATCGAGGAACAGCAAGATGACCTCGACCGACTCGACGAAGCTCGAGACGTCGCGGTCTTACGGTCGGCAAAATACCAGCAGGCGCTGCGCCGCTACCACAGCCGACGAGTTCGCGGTCGCTCATTCGAAGTCGGCGACTTGGTACTACGTCAAGTCCAATCCGCGAAGGACAGGCACAAGCTCTCCCCGCCTTGGGAGGGCCCTTTCACCGTCGCGGAAGTCCTCCGGCCCGGCACCTTCCGTCTCAAGGACACCGAAGGAAATCTCCTTACAAACGCGTGGAATATAGAGAAGCTGAGAAGGTTCTATCCCTAATCACCGCCTTCTCTCTGCGCGATAAGTTTCCAAACAAAAGAAGTCGTGAATCGCCGAAAGATCGACCGAGTGCTCTCTCTCTCTCTCACCCTTGATCTACCACAAGTACTATGACCTCCGCCCCGAAAGCAGAGGTCCCAAAATAGTACTCTACCCATGTCGAAGACCACGAATAACCGACCTACGGTTGGTCGGACCAACCCATTCCGGTGACAAGCACAGCCTGGGACCGTTCTATGATCCCAAAGACTACGAACGTGGGCGATCGCAAAAGTGGAAAATCCTCGAGGAAGAAAAAAAAAGAGAAGGGAGCAGAGGGCAAAAGAAACACTTTATTCATTCACGGAGGCACATCACCCCAACCAAGAACAAACCGCCCGTTGTCTTGGTGTGCGCCCGCCAGCCGAGACAAGCGCCTGGCGCCTCTCGGCAGCGCTGCACCGGGCGCCCTCACTTCCAGCGGTAGAACGCCCACGACAAGGATGCCAACTCGCCGTATGTCCTCGCGAACGACCTCGGCCTCGACCTCCACCACCTCCTGCAGCCAAGCTTCGATGAGCGCCTACTTCCTCGTGGAGCTGAGCATAACGGTCCGCCATGGCGCGCGAAGGAAGTGTTGTGGAAGCTTTGGCAGAATAACGAACGCACCAGCGTTCTCTCCTTTTTATAACCTACAGTGTGGGAGGCACGGAAGACGAAGCGCCTCAAGAGCGCTGCAGCAGCGAGCGAAGCCGGCGTCCCTGGGCCCAAAGACGACGCGACCTCCAAGGCGAGTTAATCCGTCCTTATCTCTAAGGAAAAACATAAATCTCTTTCAAAAAACCTGTGAAAACTCAAGCGGTGCGTGGCGACTGCACCCCTCAGTCCCCACGCACCACTCGGGGGCTGCCTTACGACCCCAGGGGTCAGCGACCTAGATCGATGTTCGGTAACCGCTCCGACCGAGCTGCACCCCCCTCTCTCATAGTAACCTCTTCAAAACCAAAATGCTACAGCCCACGCCCCCGCGGCTACGGTTTCGAAGTAGCACTTTGCGCAAAAAGGGAGGCTACTTGAGCGAAGGGCCAAGCGCCGGTCGGATGGAGCCTTTCTCGATTTAGGTCGGCGAGCCGACTGATCAAACAAACTCCCTCGAGGCAACCTCCTCGAACCAAATGCTACAGCTTAAGCCCCAGCGGCCACGGCTCCCGAGTAGCATTTCGCGCAAAAAGGAGGTTGCCCAAGCGGAAGGCAACTTGATCAGTCAGCATAGACCGACCCCGGTCGTCGTTAAAAAGCGCACAAGTCGTTACCCTGAGCCGTACCCCAACCGACCAAGCTATCCACCTCGCGGCTATTTCCCCCGGACCAAGGTACTACGGCCTACGCCCCCGCGGCTACGGCTTCGAAGTGGCACTCTGTAGGGGGAAAACAAGCCCTCCGAGCAAGAGACGCTAGGGACGGTCGAAGCACCCCCACTCAGGGCAACGTTCTAGCCGACCAAGCGGAGCCTTCGCGAAGGAGACGGTCCGACCTAGGCACCTCTCCTCCGCGGCGGCGTTCTAGGTAGCTTGTCCTATCCCGTGATTTCTTCAGGTCGAGTTGGGGCAACGCCACGCTCGAGGCACCTGCGGCCCTATAGCTATGGTCGTAAGATTGCCCAAACCACAGAGGAAGCACGAGGTAGACGGGCACACAAAAAAACTCAAAAGCAGCCCGACACGTCGGGCCGATTAAGCGATCCACGTTCATTACATGCACTACAAAGAAAAAGAAGAGAAGGAAACTAATCATCTCCCTCCGTCCGACGGAGGATTTCTCGCGGCGAGATCCGGCGGGCAATCTCTTGGGTGCACGGGTCGACCCGGGCCATGAATGCGTCGATCTCCTCATCACTTGGTCGGCGACAACACCGCTCCCGACCGCCTCAAGGTCGACGCCGTCATAATAAGAGACGGTGTTGACCAGGGCCGAGGAAGCGCCAAGCACCGCCGCTTCCCGCACCGACACCTCAACGCGCTCAAGGACCCATCCGAGTATGGTGGGGATGGCGCTGGGGCCTGGAGTAAGTCCAAACAGCCGGTCGCAGACAGCTTGGATGCCCACGCGGAGGACCGTCAGCTCGGCCGTCGTTTCGGCCGCGTCCCTCTCCGCCACCCGCTTGTCCACAAGGGCTGAGTCACGTGACTCGACCCCCGCATCCTGCTTCTCCACCGCCACCCTTCGCGACTCCAGCGCGTCGCTAAGGCTTTTTTGCAGGCCTGCAGGAACAAAAACAGTGTCAGAAGACGCCCGTCGCAGTGGCTCCCAAGGGATTGAACAACTCACCAGCCACGGAGGCTTCTTTGGCACGAAGTTCCTCCTCGACCTTGGCAAGCGCCTCTCGATCAGAAGCGGCGCGAGCGTAAGCTCCCTCGCCGCGAGCTCCCCGAGCAAGATCCCGCTCGCGTGAAGCCGTGGCCGTCGGCCTCCTGCGGGCCGACTCGTTTTCCTCTCGGAGGCGGGTGGCCTCCGCCCGAGCGGTCCATTCTGCGCGGACCGCAGAAGCCTTGGCCGCTTCAGCATCCGCCAGGGACGACCTGGCCCGCTCTCCCTCGGCGGTCAGGGACTCCGCAAGTCGCTGAGCCTCCCGCAAGGCTTCAGTGACTTCCCCCAGCCGCTGACCAGCCGCGGCGGCCCTCCCTTGCTCGGCAACAAGCGCCCTCCGGGCGTCGAGCAGCTCTCCCCCTATAGCACTCCCCCGGCTGTGCAAACGCCGGAGGAACATCGACTTGTCTACCGCCCGGGATGTCAAGCGCTGCAAATTCCTGCCCGGTCAGTCTCCGTTTTCCGGTCAAAAGATGCACAAAAGACAAAACCCCGTCAGACTCACCGATCTGACCAAGCGGGACTCCTGAGCAATGGACTTCCTCGCCCTGGACGCGGCGTCAACGGCGCGAGTGAGGTCGGCGTGGACCCTCTCCATCTCCTCCTCCAAAGCGTTCCAATCCGCGCGTTCTGCCTCGTCGTCCAGAACGAACGCGGGCCCCCCGGCCGGGTCGGGGCCGGGCCAAGACAGCACGGCGGTCGGCAGCCGTCCTGTCTCGACTTCCCCGCCTGCCGCAGCGTCTGCGGCAGCGGCGATTCTGCGCGCCCTCGCAACACTTGACCGGCAAAGCGAGCGGTGGCCACTGGCGGCGGGCGGCAGACTTCGCCCGGCGGTGTCGCAAACGCCGCGGATCCCAGTACTCCCCCCGGCGGCAGAGTCGCGCCGACCCCCGCGGTCGGCGGTGCGGGGAAAGGCAAGGATAGCGGAGCGTCTCCCGTCGATGCTGCGGGCGGTGGCGGTCCCAGCGCCCCCCGGGCGGCGGCGGGACCACACCGGTCACTGCAGACAACCGCAGGCGGAGGCACGTCGCGAAAGCTTCTTCTGCATTTGTCGCAACCGGTAGTGCTCCCTGCGCATCCCCCTCCGGCGGCGTCCCCTCACCGACAAACCCAGCCACGGGGAGCGCATCCGAAGAAGCCCCGCTCCCAACAACCGCCGCCGCACGCCCCGCGGATGGGACCGGTTTTCAGGTTTTCAGGTTTTCTCTCTTTTCTACAAATATGTTTCCACCATGTTAATGCATATTCATTTAGCACACTAGCAGCAATCCTAATCTTTTCATTTTCAGACAAATCATACTTGCCAAATTCTTTGTCTACTGCTATCTCCCAATTAATATAGGCATCAGGATCATAATGACCATTAAAAGGTGGAATGGCGAATTTAACCTTACATAGGGGATCATCATCAACATGTACCTGAGCATGTAGTAAGCCATTTTGGTTGCTTGGAAGATGAGGCAGAGGACTGGAAGTTCCTAGGGAAGTTCCTACAAGCGTATCAAGTCTAGACAAAATAGTAGTAAGAGTAGTTTTAGCGATCCCTTGTGCGACCTCGATGGATCTGAGAAGGTTCTCTTGTGATGACCTAAGCTCAGAGTGAGCAACAATTCCCTTGGTGCGAGGAGAGTGATGCAGGGAGCCCTCGTCACCTGACATGGGTTAGTAGAAGACAAGAAAACAAAATCACAAGTATAATGTTTCTATCATCTACTAGGAGGTGGTGGCAAGTCTCTCAACACTCATGCCTATCACCAAAGCTCTTACAAGTTCTTACGTTGCAGCAGGTGTTGTCGGCCGTTGGCGTGGTCAAAAGTTCTCCGAAGCTTGGATAAAGCGATTGCAAAGGGACCGAACAAATGTACGAGGTTGGATGTGGAGCTTGGATAGGCAATATTTATTTCTTATGCAATCTGATAATTCTAGTTATTGTAATGATAAGTAATGATCCAAACTAGAATTCACAAGCCCTAGTTGCCGATCTCAAAGATATAAGTGAATTTGAAGGCAACACACACGCAAAGATAATGGCACTTATGCAATCAAGGAATGAGCTATAAAATATAAGTGATGCACCAAAAGCTCTATTGCACAAGTCGTAGAGAGACGCTAACTTATTGCTTTGAGAAAGTAAAAAGGGCACAAGATTGCTCACTAATTAATAAATTGCACAACCTAAAAGTAACGAACACAAATTAGGGTTTTGCTCAATGTAGTGCGACCGGCCACAATTTTCTTTTTCTTTTCCTTTTTTGGCCTTTTGGCTCTTTCTCTTTTCTTTCTTTTGGTGACTTTCGGCCAACACTAGTATGAACAAAGTTTTTGAATCCCTAACTCGGTGTCACAACATAATATGATATGATAACTGAAGATTATGCAATGTATCAAGTAGAGCGGCCCTAAGCAATATCAACAAGCCAGTCTCAAATAGGATCAAAGTGTTCACAAAGGATGAATTGGTTCCCAAAGGTAGGTGTACTGATGTTTTTCTAGGGCAGCAGGCTTGTTGCCTAGATTAATGTTTGAAGATCACCGAATTTGATTGGTTGGCTGTGGAAGGAATTGAAGCTTATATCCTCAGCTTTCAATAGAGTGCAAGAAAACAAAAATCCGAGTTTGTATGTGAAAGTTATGCTCGAAATTCCAAACTGGCCAGAATTGAAGGATTGAAGCAATGCGAAGGAAAAGAAAGATCAGCAACTAAAACATGAACTCTAATGGATCAAAACCTAACAAAACTCACTAAAATAACAGATTGACACTAAAGGTTGAATTTTTGTGGAGTGGTTTTCAATTTAGGACAGAAATCAAAAACTAACCTATGGCACTGATATTCTCACCGATCAACTGAAGCTCTGATACCACTTGATGTAACACTAGGTGTCCCGATCTTTCGATGAGAATGATAACCTTCGATTTGGATGGAGACGACTTTGACGATCCGACTACAATGTACAACGACGTTGCGCCTTAGCAATCGCTAAACCAACTCCAGATGGTTATTGACCTTGCCGTGGGCACGATCAACCTGATCACGAAGATCAATTCCTGCAAGCAATCGAAGAACAAGCAAGAACAAGGCAAAAGCAATCTAAAATTGCAAATATAGATGAAGTATTGAAAAGTTGGGGTTCCGATACAAGGAGCTTGTTAGGCGGCCGTTGAGCACGTCTAAAAGACTCAAAATAGTAGCAAAAGGCTAAACTATCAAATAACCAAAACCCAAGTTATTTTGGGGGACTCCCTAGCTATATATAGGAGAAATAGGAGGCCAAAACCAGGCTAGGGGCATCCAAACCACATCCATGGCCGAGTAGGACTCCTATTCCTAGTTTGACTCGGATTTGGAAAGATGAACGAACTTGTTTTGCAGATTCCCGTTGACTCGTAAGGAATTTGGAGATGGGGCCGGATCCGTTGGAAAGAGGACGTCGAAACCTTTCAAACCAGTACTCATAGACCCCAAACACCCTTGTGGATCAAAAGTTATGGTCGTTTTAAGTTGGTGCTGTCCCGGAGGCCGAATCCGAGTTGAACTTGTGCACCGGAAGAATTGGTTTCATGCTTGATGTTTGGGAGTCCTTATCCTTGGTTCCTAAGGATAATAAAATCATCACAAGGATTAAATAGCATTCCATTCATTAAATTATTTGTATGCAACCCGAGGAACGCATTCACCTGGCAATTGAAATGTCGTGCGCGAGCTTGAGTAATTGGCCCTTGTATTACAATATTGTTGGCTTCAATTGGGTCTGTAGGCATGGCCGCATCCATGGTAGTGATGTCCTCATCATCCTCTCCTTCTTGCATTTGAGTCATCCTCGACTCAAGCTCATCATCTTTTCTCAAGTATGTCTTTAAATCTGGCCAAGGTGGGGGTCGATAAAACCATGTAGATGGAGCCATCGTAGTAGATGTAAACGAAGTAGAGGATGCTGTGAAGTGTCGCCAACTTAATGGTCCTGGCCAAGGTGGGGGTCGATGAAGCCATGTAGTTAATATAATTGCCGCAACACTTGGTTGTGACCATCTTGGTGATGACCATATGTTTGCATTGTTAGTTCTGTCCATGATGAGCATGGTCACATCATCCTTCCTTTCTTGAAGTGGAGTCGTCCTCGACTCCATTATATTGTCCTGGAAAATGTTAGGAGTGACAAGTAACAAAGCAGCATGCACATTTGCAATCAAATCAATGGATCGAGAATCTCTATCAACTATATACTCCCTTTCTTGAAAACTATCATGTGACTTGTAAGTTGAATCAAAAGTACTTGATATGACATGATTAGTGATATGGCACTTATCAAATTGATGACATTGTTGCATGGCAAGCAGAGGTTCAAAATCTGAACAAATGTAAACTCGATCGGCTTTATACTCTCCTTTCTCACTATTTTTGCAAATAACATGGAAAATATTTCGTGATAACCTGGACAAATCAGAATGTACAAAAAGTCTCTCCTCTAAATAATTCAGATCACACGGAACATCAAATTCAATGTAGCCTAATGTATCTAAAGACGACATCAATTTCAACTCATCATTTTCGCTTGCAATGTGAATGACATGTTTATTTTCAGCACAAGTGTCTAGTGTGTTAACAAAAGTAACATGTCCACTCACTAGTTGTGTCATGGATATAAGTGAAGTATTATCACACAACTCTTCTTTATCACAAGAAATAGCAAGCAAATCATCTTGTAACAAAGCAAAATCAGCAATCGGTTCCATTAATAGTTGCTCAACGATAGCATGATTTGTGGACAGTTTTAGCTCTTCAAAATTATTTTCTCCATGTGTAGAGTCCATACCTGTTACATTACCATGTAAGTTCTCATCAATTTGTTGTAGGCGTTTCTTCAACTATTATCTCTTCACTTACACATGGGGTAGTACTGATCGTTTCTTTCTCCATATGCTCTTCTACATCATTCCCTCGATGGTGCTCACTTTTCTGCAAAATGTTAGCTACAAAAGAAGGTGCAACAATGGGCGCCTCAAATGAAGCTAATGATTCTTTCATGGATTCAGCAAGCATTTTTTCAACTTTACAAGCACATACAACCAATTCCGAAAGAGAACTATATGTTTCATCAACAAGAGCATCTTGAATTTCCTGATTGAGTCCACGTATGAACCTAAGCTCTGTTGCTTCTTCACCTTCAACTAAACCACAACGCAACAAATGATTTTGCAATCATTCGTAGTATTCCTTAACGCACTTATTTCCTTGTTTCAAGCATTGGAGTCTAGTATACAAAAATTCAGAATGATATTCAGGGACATAGTCAATTCTCATAAGTCTTTTCATGGCCTTCCAATTTTCAGGTTTTCTCTCTTTTCTACAAATATGTTTCCACCATGTTAATGCATATTCATTTAGCACACTAGCAGCAATCCTAATCTTTTCATTTTCAGACAAATCATACTTGCCAAATTCTTTGTCTACTGCTATCTCCCAATTAATATAGGCATCAGGATCATAATGACCATTAAAAGGTGGAATGGCGAATTTAACCTTACATAGGGGATCATCATCAACATGTACCTGAGCATGTAGTAAGCCATTTTGGTTGCTTGGAAGATGAGGCAGAGGAAGTTCCTACAAGCGTATCAAGTCTAGACAAAATAGTAGTAAGAGTAGTTTTAGCGATCCCTTGTGCGACCTCGATGGATCTGAGAAGGTTCTCTTGTGATGACCTAAGCTCAGAGTGAGCAACAATTCCCTTGGTGCGAGGAGAGTGATGCAGGGAGCCCTCGTCACCTGACATGGGTTAGTAGAAGACAAGAAAACAAAATCACAAGTATAATGTTTCTATCATCTACTAGGAGGTGGTGGCAAGTCTCTCAACACTCATGCCTATCACCAAAGCTCTTACAAGTTCTTACGTTGCAGCAGGTGTTGTCGACCGTTGGCGTGGTCAAAAGTTCTCGAAGCTTGGATAAAGCGATTGCGAAGGGACCGAACAAATGTACGAGGTTGGATGTGGAGCTTGGATAGGCAATATTTATTTCTTATGCAATCTGATAATTCTAGTTATTGTAATGATAAGTAATGATCCAAACTAGAATTCACAAGCCCTAGTTGCCGATCTCAAAGATATAAGTGAATTTGAAGGCAACACACACGCAAAGATAATGGCACTTATGCAATCAAGGAATGAGCTATAAAATATAAGTGATGCACCAAAAGCTCTATTGCACAAGTCGTAGAGAGACGCTAACTTATTGCTTTGAGAAAGTAAAAAGGGCACAAGATTGCTCACTAATTAATAAATTGCACAACCTAAAAGTAACGAACACAAATTAGGGTTTTGCTCAATGTAGTGCGACCGGCCACAATTTTCTTTTTCTTTTCCTTTTTTGGCCTTTTGGCTCTTTCTCTTTTCTTTCTTTTGGTGACTTTCGGCCAACACTAGTATGAACAAAGTTTTTGAATCCCTAACTCGGTGTCACAACATAATATGATATGATAACTGAAGATTATGCAATGTATCAAGTAGAGCGGCCCTAAGCAATATCAACAAGCCAGTCTCAAATAGGATCAAAGTGTTCACAAAGGATGAATTGGTTCCCAAAGGTAGGTGTACTGATGTTTTTCTAGGGCAGCAGGCTTGTTGCCTAGATTAATGTTTGAAGATCACCGAATTTGATTGGTTTGCTGTGGAAGGAATTGAAGCTTATATCCTTAGCTTTCAATAGAGTGCAAGAAAACAAAAATCCAAGTTTGTATGTGAAAGTTATGCTCGAAATTCCAAACTGGCCAGAATTGAAGGATTGAAGCAATGCGAAGGAAAAGAAAGATCAGCAACTAAAACATGAACTCTAATGGATCAAAACCTAACAAAACTCACTAAAATAACAGATTGACACTAAAGGTTGAATTTTTGTGGAGTAGTTTTCAATTTAGGACAGAAATCAAAAACTAACCTATGGCACTGATATTCTCACCGATCAATCAAGCTCGATACCACTTGATGTAACACTTTGGGTGTCCCGATCTTTCGATGAGAATGATAACCTTCGATTTGGATGGAGACGACTTTGACGATCCGACTACAATGTACAACGACGTTGCGCCTTAGCAATCGCTAAACCAACTCCGGATGGTTATTGACCTTGCCGTGAGCACGATCAACCTGATCACGAAGATCAATTCCTCGCAAGCAATCGAAGAACAAGCAAGAACAAGGCAAAAGCAATCTAAAATTGCAAATATAGATGAAGTATTGAAAAGTTGGGGTTCCGATACAAGGAGCTTGTTAGGCGTAGTTGAGCACGTCTAAAAGACTCAAAATAGTAGCAAAAGGCTAAACTATCAAATAACCAAAACCCAAGTTATTTTGGGGGACTCCCTAGCTATATATAGGAGAAATAGGAGGCCAAAACCAGGCTAGGGGCATCCAAACCACATCCATGGCCGAGTAGGACTCCTATTCCTAGTTTGACTCGGATTTGGAAAGATGAACGAACTTGTTTTGCAGATTCCCGTTGACTTGTAAGGAATTTGGAGATGGGGCCGGATCCGTTGGAAAGAGGACGTCGAAACCTTTCAAACCAGTACTCATAGACCCCAAACACCCTTGTGGATCAAAAGTTATGGTCGTTTTAAGTTGGTGCTATCCCGGAGGCCGAATCCGAGTTGAACTTGTGCACCGGAAGTGTGACATTACGGAATGTCGGGACTTTATAAAATATGAAATTAGAGATTGTGACATGATGAAATGTGGAATTGGAGAGTAAAACCTTACGCTATGCAGTTTAATCGCGTTTCCGGGCCGATTTCGGGAGTTTGGGCCTTCCCGGGACGAATTGGGCCTTTGGGGGGAACCCACTTGGGCCAAAGGGGGGAGTTATTAGCCCATGTGGGGGAGGGGGGCAGCAAACACCTGCCCATGTGCCCCCTCCCCATGCCCTAGGGCGCCCCACCCCCTTGCTCTCCTCCCCAAGCCGCCGCCCCACTCCCTCCCCTCCTAGCCGCCCCATCTCCTGAAGGGAATATGCCCTAGATCAATCATGGTGATGATTGTAACACGTCTTTGTTCATGTAATAATGATAACTTTGTTTATCGGTTCCCTGAATATATGTTACGACTTTGTTCATTGGATACGATCTGATTGTGAAACACATTGTCAAGTGACATTATTCTAAACGGGTCCCTGATCCATATCATTACGAGGAGCGGTGATAATTTGATCAGCACATGTATTGGTTGATGGTAATGTTTCGCATACCATAGATATGGAGATATCAAACCAATAATGTGGACACATGTTAGAGAACATGGGTAGTCGGACAAGACCCACTCCGAGACGCTGTGAGTTGTTATCTCTTATAGTGCCATCAGCGTATAGTCTCGAGTGGTACGCCTATATGGTCCTTAGACCTGAGATTGTCATGGATGCCTAGCATGTAGACTTGTATGCTTTGGTATCATCAAACGCTACACCGTAATGTGGTAGTCATAAAGATGAAATATTGGGTATGCCACGATACATTGCCAAGGGTGTGATGATCAAGATGGGATTTGCCCTCCTAGATAACGGGAGAGATACCTCTGGGCCCCTCGAGTGGATGGATAAGGAAAACGCACGGCCGTGCTAATATGACTAAAGAGTTGGTCATGGTTTGTATCCATCACACTGTCGAGTGAAGTGGTCGAGCTATCAACAAGGGTGGCATGCATCTCGCCTTGAGCTTGACTGGTATCGTGTGGCGAAGGGATCGGTATGTGAGTGTATCAAGGTTCAGCCGAATATTGATTCTGTGCATCCGGGGGTCAATACGTCTTGCTAGGTGCATTGTTGATCAATGAATTGGAAACGGGTTCCGAATTCATAACCGACTTGCATTGAACCTAACGGGTCACACACTTAACGAGTTGGAATAGTTTACGGGTTTGTGCATGGATAGGATCCGCATTGGAGATGGAAACCTAGCGGGCTTCGGCCCACTAGTGTGTCTATAAAAGGAGGCCAGGAGCGATTGCATGGCACGGATCGTAACCCTCACCACGTTCGGCCGCCGTGCATCCCTCCTGCTCCCCGAAACCCAAGGCGTGCGGCGAGGTGCTAGCACACCCGCACGGCGTTCCTGCTCGATGCGTGTGGATATCGCAGAGGCGCTGCCATCCGTGGGCCGCTTTTGGTTGGATCTCCGGCGATCGCCATCGGCGACCACGCGACGGTCGGCGACCACGCGACGATCGCGACCACTTTCGGGACGAGATCGGCGACCACTTTCGGGACGAGGTCGGCGACCACTCGGGACGAGATCGGCGACCACTTTCGGACGAGGACGGCAACAACTTCGGTGGAGATCGGTGCCGATCGGAGGTGATCAACTACTTCCTCAACGCCGCGTGAATGCGCTTCATTGCATCTGCGCGACAAAGGGTAACGATCTGTGATCCTTTACTTCCATGTGATCTTGGGTGTTCGTGGTAGAAATTTTGATTTTATGCTCGCGTAGCCTACCCATAACCCAACAAAGTGGTATCGAGCCGATCATGTGTAGTTTTGGATGCGGATCACGCGCACATGTCGATGTCTTTGTTATGTTTATCACGGGTTGATTGGATCAATCGGTATTGGGGAAGTATGAGGTATGAGTTGGTGGCTCTACACGATCAAAAGATTAGTTCGTGCTCGTTTGATTCGTGCCATGCATTACCCCTACCGGCTGGTAACACCATCGGGGTAGTAGCAAGTGCCGAACATATCGAGCCAACAGATCGAGATCGGTGTGGTCGCCACCCTCTCAAGGGGACCTCGCGCGATGGATCGATGAAGATCGATCCTATGGAAATTGAGACATTCTGATGGCTCGGAATCGGCTTGATGAGATCAATCCGATTGAAGTTCCATAGCGTTTTCATAGATGCGATCTACGTACCCCAAAAATTTTCTGGTATTGCTCACTCCGGCGCGCCCCTTCGAACCCCGCCCGCTAACCGCTAAGCGGGACCGCCGTGATAGTCAGCATAGTGTCCATAAATTAAAACTTGTTCACTTCCCGCGCGCTAGAATCGATCCAGCGCCTAACTTGTTTTTGCGGGGTATGTTGTGAACAGTATGGACCCTTTGTGTATTTGATGCATGATTGTGAAATTCATGGCCTGCGTGTCATGATTAATTGCAGCTGTGGGCTGTCATATTATTGTATAACGGCTCTGCGTCGGCATGTGATGCCTTGAATCCTCATGTAATTTTGCTACTAGTCGCTAGATGTAGTAGTTTAGTACATGTTCTTGGAGGCTTCAATTACGATGGCGGGTGTGCAAGGAAGGTCGTGGAAGATGGAGATCGCCACGCCATAGGCCATACTAGTTCACGATCTATTTGCTTTACTGTGATGATTTACCTTGCATTGCTATTCTTTCACGTCATATGTGGTGAATATGTTAATCTGATTGAATAGTTTCCCTCGAAAATTATGAGTAAGATGCCCTTTTTCAATAGGCTGCGTCTCTTGTCTTGTACGATGGTGGATAAGGTCTTGACAAGTCGTGAACGCCACCCTCTTACTTGTACAATAGAGTGAGTGTAGCCTAACCCGTGCACTCACGAGCATAGTATTGGTTTGCTTAACGGAGTCATCCAAATAGGATTTGGGACTTGGGCATCGATGTTGGCGCCGGGGCATATGATGCCACCCCAACAAGCAAGAGTCACATATGATGTGATTGGCAAGGTGTTGCCTACCTATGTCACGGGTTCAAGTGGTATTGACAAGTCATTACCCGAACCGTAGTGACCATGGATCTTGTTCCATGGAGATCGCGAGGGAAAGTGATCTTAATGGAAGCATCTTTTACTAAAATTATTTAATAAGAGATTAACATGAACTTAGTGCTGAAACTTTGCTTATTTATGTTGTAGATGGCACCAAGCGCTGTTAATGCAAACTCTGGTTTTAACTTACGATCGATTCTAGAGAGGAAAAACTCTGGGGACGAATTTTATGGATTGGTATCGAAGCTTGAGAATTGTTCTCAAGGCTGAAAAGAAGGAATATGTTCTAGACGGTCCATATCCTGATGAATTGCACGAAAATGCATCCGCTGGCGATAAGCGTGCTTATGAGAAGCACACTAACGACGCCCTAGATGTCACCGCCTCATGCTTGCCACAATGAACTCTGAGCTTCAAAAGCAATATGAGCACGCCGATGCCTACACTATGATTGTAGGCCTTAAGGGCATGTTTGAGAACCAAGCAAGGGCTGAAAGATATTCGATATCTAAAGCATTGTTTGCGTGCAAAGTTTGGTGAGGGTGCTTCGTTAGCCCTCATGTAATCAAGTTGATTGGTTACATTGAGAGCTTGGAGAAGCTCGGTTTTCCCTTGCAAAATGAGCTGGCCCACGGATGTGATTCTCGATCGCTCCTGCGAGCTATGAACCGTTCATTCTGAACTTTCATATGAACGACTGGAGAAGAATCGACCGAACCGCATGGAATGCTGAAAACTGCGGAAGAGAGCATAAAGAAAGGCACAAATCATGTGATGATGATTCAAAGGATAAGAAAAGGAAGCGCAAGGCTATAAGTTGTGGTGAGGATAAGATCCAAGACCCAAAACCAAAGCCTAAAGAAAGGCCAAAGTTTGGCCCTAATGCTTCGATAAATGTCACTCTTGCAAGGGTTGTGGGCATTGGAAGAAAGCTGTCTAAAGTACTGGAAGACAGAAAGAAAGGAAAGGTTCCTTCTACTTCAGGTATTAATGTTATAGAAGTTAATCTTGCAACTTGTCCTACCGAGTCTTGGGTATTTGATACCGGATCAATGATTCATACTTGCAAATCGTTGCGAGGGTTAAGAAGGACTAGAGATTGCAAGATTGGCGAGTTGGAAATTCGCGTCGGCAATGGAGCAATGGTTGCTTTGCGAAGGCCGTTGGTGTCTATCCCTTGTCATTACCTTCTGGTTTAGTCATGGAATTGAATAATTGTTATTACATTCCTGCCTTGAGTAAGAACATTATCTCTTCTTCTTGTTTAGAGGAAGATGGATATGATTTTGTAATAAAGAACGAGAATTGTTCTATTTATTTCAAAGGCTTGCTCTATGGTAGCTGTCCATTGGTGAATGGGTTGTATGTTCTAGATCTTGGTAATGCTTCTATAAACAATGTTAATACTAAAAGACTCAAAACAAATGATGCTAATTCCACTTATTTATGGCATTGTCGCTTGGGCCATATAAATAAAAGACGCATGGAGAAGCTCCATAAAGATGGTCTTCTTGGTCCATTAGATTTGGAATCTTTTGAAACATGCGAGTCTTGTTTACTTGGCAAGATGACAAAGGCACCTTTCACCGCACAAGTGAGAGAATGCGCGAGTTGTTGGCTCTCATACATCTTGATGTATGTGGACCAATGAGCTCAATTGCGAGAGGTGGTTATCGATTACTTCATTACTTTCACCGATGACTTTAGTAGATATGGCTATATCTATCTAATGAGGCATAAGTCTGAATCTTTTGAAAAATTCAAAGAGTTTCGTAATGAAGTAGAAAATCATTTGGGCAAGAAAATTAAATTTCTACGGTCCGACCGTGGAGGTGAATATTTGAGCCAAGAGTTTAGTGATCATCTAAAGAGTTGTGGAATTGTTCCACAATTGACTCACTTGGGACACCTCAATGGAATGGGGTATCCGAGCGGAGGAACCGAACTTTGTTGGACATGGTACGGTCTATGATGAGTCAAGTCGATCTTCCATTGTCATTCAGGGACACGCTCTAGAAGCAATTTGCGTTCATCTTTGAATAGGGTTCCATCTAAATCCGTTGATAAGACACCATATGAGTTATGGAAAGGAAACATCGACTTGTCTTTTCTTAAAATTTGGGGCTGTGAGGCTTATGTAAAGCGTATGACGTCGATAAGCTTTACGCCAAGTCGGATAAATGCTTCTTTGTGGGGTACCCAAGGGAAACCAAAGGGTATTATTTTTATAACCGGGAAGAAGGCAAAGTGTTTGTCGCCGGATGGTGTCTTTTGGAGAATGAGTTTTTCAAAAGAGCTAGTGGGAGCAAGGTGCAACTCGAAGAAGTTCGAGAAATACACGAAAATGCTTCAGCTCCAGCTAGTCCTCGGCGGGATGAGCAACGTGTTGTTGAACTTGTTGATGAGGTGCCACCCACGGAGGTCCTCACGGGCAAGCCGCGCTCACGAGAGGTTCATGTTCCTCATGGCGAACAACGCGATGTGTTATTATTGGAAAATGACGAGCCCAAGGATTATGAGGAAGCTATGGTGGGCCCAGACTGAGAAATGGTCGGAGGCCATGAGATCCGAGTTAAAGTCCATGTATGATAATCAAGTTTGGAGCTTGGTTGATCTCGCACGATGGTGTAAAAACTATCGAGTGCAAATGGGTCTTTAAGAAGAAGATAGACGCCGATGGAAATGTTCACATTTTTAAGGCACGATTAGTGGCAAAAGGGTATAAGCGATTCATGGTGTGGACTATGATGAAACTTATTCGCCATCGCCATGGTAAAATCTATCCGATCATGCTAGCAATTACCGCATATCATGATTATGAGATTCGGCAAATGGATGTCAAAACGGCTTTCCTAAATGGAAACCTAAGCGAGGATGTGTACATGGTACAGCCCGAGGGTTTTGTCGATCCTACTAATGCTGGCAAAGTATGCAAGCTTAGGAAGTCCATTTATGGACTGAAGCAAGCATCTCGGAGTTGGAACCTTCGTTTTGATGAAGTGATCAAACAGTTTGGCTTCATCAAAAATGAGGAAGAGCCTTGTATTTACAAGAAGGCTAGTGGGAGCGCACTTGTATTTACGGTCTTGTATGTGGATGACATACTATTGATCGGAAATGATATTCCGATGTTGGATCTTTGCACAATCTTATCGAGAAAGAGTTTCTCGATGAAAGACTTGGGAGATGCAGCATATATTTTGGGCATAAAGATCTATAGAGATAGATCAAAAGGCTAATTGGATTGAGCCAAAGTACATTACATTGACAAGATACTAAAGCGGTTCAACATGCATGATTCCAAGAAAGGTTTCTTGCCAATGTCACATGGTGTAAGTATTAGCAAGACTCGGTGTGCTTCGACACGATGAGCAAGAGAGAATGAGTCGGATCCCATACGCTTCGGCTATTGGATCCATCATGTATGCCA
Organism: Rhipidocladum racemiflorum; assembly: GCA_036346355.1. Taxonomy (NCBI): domain Eukaryota; kingdom Viridiplantae; phylum Streptophyta; class Magnoliopsida; order Poales; family Poaceae; genus Rhipidocladum; species Rhipidocladum racemiflorum. The sequence goes on from CM070571.1 coordinate 56,890,992, forward strand.
TGTTGTGTACGCGCCCGATGTGTCATATGCTCACGAGTGTCACGGCGGTACCAATCGAATCCTGGTGATAGTCAACCTGGGTGGCGATAAAGAACATCCTCAAATACTTACGAAGGACTAAGGAGATGTTCTTGGTCTTTGGAGGAGAGGAGGAGCTCGTCGTAAAGGTTACGCCGATGCTAGCTTCCAAACCGCGAGAGATGATTCGCGATCGCAATCCGGGTTTGTATTCTGTCTCAACGGTGGGGCGGTGAGTGGAAAAGTTCCAAGCAAGAGACAGATGGCTGATTCCACAACGGAGGCCGAGTACATTGCAGCACGAGCGACAAAGGAAGCGATTTGGATCAGGAAATTTATTTCTGAATTGGGAGTGGTCACTAGTGCATCCTTTCCAGTGGACCTCTATTGTGACAATAGTGGTGCCATTGCACAAGCAAAGGAGCCTAGATCTCACCAAAAATCCAAACATATACTCAGGCGATATCACATGATCCGAGAGATCATTGAGAGAGGTGATATGAAGATAAGCAAAGTGCACACGGATCTAAATGTGGCTGATCCGTTGACAAAGCCCCTTCCACAACCAAAGCATGAGGCGCACACAAGAGCAATGGGTATTCGGTACCTATATGATTGACTCTAGTGCAAGTGGGAGATTGAAGGGAATATGCCCTAGATCAATCATGGTGATGATTGTAACACGTCTTTGTTCATGTAATAATGATAACTTTGTTTATCGGTTCCCTGAATATATGTTACGACTTTGTTCATTGGATACGATCTGATTGTGAAACACATTGTCAAGTGACATTATTCTAAACGGGTCCTGATCCATATCATTACGAGGCGGTGATAATTTGATCAGCACATGTATTGGTTGATGGTAATGTTTCGCATACCATAGATATGGAGATATCAAACCAATAATGTGGACACATGTTAGAGAACATGGGTAGTCGGACAAGACCCACTCCGAGACGCTGTGAGTTGTTATCTCTTATAGTGCCATCAGCGTATAGTCTCGAGTGGTACGCCTATATGGTCCTTAGACCTGAGATTGTCATGGATGCCTAGCATGTAGACTTGTATGCTTTGGTATCATCAAACGCTACACCGTAACAGGGTAGTCATAAAGATGAAATACTGGGTATGCCACGATACATTGCCAAGGGTGTGATGATCAAGATGGGATTTGCCCCTCCTAGATAACGGGAGAGATACCTCTGGGCCCCTCGAGTGGATGGATAAGGAAAATGCGGCCGTGCTAATATGACTAAAGAGTTGGTCATGGTTTGTATCCATCACACCGTCGAGTGAAGTGGTCGAGCTATCAACAAGGGTGGCATGCATCTCGCCTTGAGCTTGGTGGTATCATGTGGCGAAGGGATCGGTATGTGAGTGTATCAAGGTTCAGCCGAATATTGATTACGTGCATCAGGGGTCAATACGTCTTGCTAGGTGCCGCTGTTGATCAATGAATTGGAAACGGGTTCCGAATTCATAACCGACTTGCATTGAACCTAACGGGTCACACACTTAACGAGTTGGAATAGTTTACGGGTTTGTGCATGGATAGGATCCGCATTGGAGATGGAAACCTAGCGGGCTTCGGCCCACTAGCGTGTCTATAAAAGGAGGCCAGGAACAGTGCATGGCACGGATCGTAACCCTCACCACGTTCACCGCCCGTGCATCCCTCCTGCTCCCGAAACCCAAGGCGTGCGGCGAGGTGCTAGCACACCCGCCTGCAGCGTTCTGCTCGATGCGTGTGAATCTTGTTAGGCGCCGCCATCCGTGGGCCAGCTTTTCGGTTGGATCTCCGACGACTGTCATCGGCGACCACGCGGACGAGGTCGGCGACCACGCGGACGAGGTCGGCGACCACGCGGACGAGATCGGCGACCACTCGGACGAGATCGGCGACCACTCGGACGAGGTCGGCGACCACTCGGACGAGATCGGCGACCACTCGGACGAGGACGGCAACAACTCGGTGGAGATCGGTGCCGATCGGGAGGTGATCAACTACTTCCTCAACGCGCGTGAATCTGCTTCCGCTGCATCTGCGCGACAAGGGTAACGATCTGTGATCCTTTACTTCCATGTGATCTTGGGTGTTCGTGGTAGAAATTTTGATTTTATGCTCGCGTAGCCTACCCATAACCCAACATCTCCTTCCCCTTGTGGCGCCTCCACCTTTAGCCAAAGACCTTGGCTGTGATCCAACCCCTCCCCTCGCTGCCACGACACGTCTACGTGCTGCCCTCGCTGTTTGGAAGAACCGCGACGAGGGATCCCGAAGGATTTGGCGCGTGGGAGCGAGATCGGGTGATCGAGAGACATTCTTCGTGTTCGTCGTTTGTCGGACTAAGGTATGTCCATGGGGAAACCTTGGGGAAGGTCTAGGTGCTGTTCTCATGGTAGATTTGGAGTTTTTAGATCAAGAGGACATGCTGCCATGGAGTAGATCTGAAAAGAACTAGAGTTCGTATTGTACTCAGTTTCGGGCAGATTTGGAGTCCGTTTTAAGGGGTGCGATTTCGCAATTTTAGAGTCGGAATTTGGCCGACCTCCTGTTGAATAAGTTGTAGGTATCGTCAAGACCTATTTTGTGTATTTTTTTTGACAATTTTTGGAGTTACGGTCTGAAAGTTATGGCTATTTTGGTGGGCGCTGTCCAATCTGTGACGAGGTTGGGACAGTTCGTGTTCAACGTTAGATTAAACAATTTTAGAGGCCGATCTGGCTTTTCTCAATACTTAGGAAAAGCTAGGAAATTTCCTAAGCTTCGCGATGGCGTACTCGTTTAATCAATTTGGAGTCTTAAAACAGAAGTTATGCCCTTTGGAAGGCTGCTGTCCCGAAGGGACAGATTTGCTGTTTTCTGATTTTAGGAGTTGTAAGCAAAGTCGGGGTAGTGGGATGTATGTGTACTGTTTTATGGTCTTGATTTGAGTGTGTGGCACGTGTTTGCAGGTGGTGGGCCTCCGGGAGTGCCCTCAACCTCTCGTCACTCCGTTGCCCGCAATTGAAGGCAAGTGTGTTGTGTGGATTGTATGCTATATGTGTTGCTAGTTGTGCTTCATAGTATTTGGAATAGATAACATGTTGTCTTGCCATGAATTACATGTATTGCTTGATATGAAGCCATTATGCCATGATTTAAATGTACTTATTGTTGATAAGTGGATTACATGCCATGTGATGATATGCAATACTCCTATATATGTGTACGTTGTTGTCCATTTTGCATACATGGCATATTTTCATGGCCGGCCGGTGAGATAAGTCATAACTATTCCGGGAGGGTCGGTGAGAACCGTTATGACTAGTCCGGGCTATTCTTGAGTAAGACCTACATCGTGATTCCATCCACCGTGGTGAATGGAAGCGAGTGATAGGCACCCTCCATCTTCGGGATGGAAGGGGAAAAGGGTGCATGCCGACGGGTGTGCACTCAACCATACCGGTATGAGTTTCCAAGGAGACATGTGCATTGCATTGCATTAATGAAATATGTATATGATGATGTTTATGAGATGACGATGTGAATACTTATGAGTTGCTCACGAGATGAATACATGGATGCTTAAAAGATGTTTGGAATGCTAACCATGTTGTGTTATGATGTGTTTTTGGAGATTGGTGATGATGGTTTGTTGACTTGATCTTTGTTTTTCCATTACAATACACTTTGCTGAGTTTTGAACTCACGCTTGTGTTTTATGTTGTTTTTAGGTACCTTGAGATCGGCATGAGGGGAAAGGGGGAATAGTCACACATCTCCACGTAGTTCACGCAATTGATTCCACAATGGAATCATTTGGAGTCATGACAATAAACTTAATGTGATACAATTGATGTTTATGGTTTAGATGTGTGCTAGGATTGCCTTATTCGTTTCATTTGGCTAATGATGACCTTGTGATGCTTAAAGTGGACTTATATTATTTCCGTGTTGCTTATTATTGCTGTTTTAGATGTTTCATATTATGTCATATTCTGCTATGCTATTATGGTTGCTCGAGATCATGATTAAACAAAGGAGATGCTGCCGAAATTTTTGGTTCTAGCAATTGTTCCTTTGCTGTAATTTTCTTTTATTTGTAGTATTTAGATGATACGTAATCTATGTTTGGTAGCATTCAGGCGTATTAGATGCCGGGGTGTTACAGTTGGTATCAGAGCGAGGTTCAGGTCCGTGGAGTATGAATTTAGAGAAATACCATAGGGTTAACTAAAATCTTGATGTGGGATAACCTAGAAACATGGTTTAGGTTATACTTAAAATTTTGCCATCGGATAGCAACATTAAAATTTGTGTAAGTGAAATAATTAATTTAAAATTTGACACACACTGATGCACAGTAGGAATGGGTATGTGTATCGTTTGTTTACGCTTAAATGTTATATTTAAGCCTTGATGTTGAATGTTTTATGTGATAAAGTATGCTGCTATGTATATGAGATAATTGATTGAATTGCTTATGTTATTGTGATAAAGTGGGGTTGTGGTGCCGAAGGGTTTCGGTCACCTTTTTGTTTATAGTAAGGTTGTGGTTTGACGGTATGGTCGATTAAAGCCATCACCGAAGAACTATTAACCCTTGTGGGGAAAGAATGCTTACCTTTTCTATCGCAGTTTGGGTAGTTGATTGGAGTCAAAAAGAAGAGATTGGTGGTGGACTACCGTTCTGACGATCGGTTTTAGTCGGTTTTATTTGGTTTTATTTGAGTGAAATCAAAAGAAAAGTGTTTAGTATTGGATCTTTTCGCAGATTGTTCCGTAGGCGGTTTGTGGTTTTGTCTTCTTTGATTGAAGACGAAGAAGAAGAGTTTTGTGTGCGTGTCGTTTGGTAGCAACTTTTGGCTTTGACGTCGGTTTTGTCGGTTGCCTTGCAAAGAAAAGTATCGTTTTGTTCTTGCGTGTCTTACTCTGAGTTTAAAAGAGGTTCTTAAAGTTGTGTGCAAGAATTTAAGATGTGTCGATTTATGTTTTGTGCCTTTGACCGCAAAGGTTATTTGATCGCTTGGTTCCTTCCCGTGGGAGTCTTTAAGATTGAGAGGTGTTTTGGAGATCTTTTGGCTTGACCCAGTGTGAGTCATGTCCCATTACAATTTTTTTAGAGTCAAGTTTCTTTGTGAATCTTGGTTGAGTTTTAAAAGAAAATGCTGTAATCAGAGTAAGTAGTCTTTTGACTGAAATTATTTGTTAATAGTGAGAATTGTTGTTTAGCATGTTATGTAGTGTGTAACAATGTGGTTTATGGAAATGATGTACTCCTAAGTTAATTTGTGAGTTGAATCAACTAAATATAATTTTATCTTTAGCTTAAGATTAAATGAATCTCTCGTGTTGTGGATTACTCTATAGCAAGAATGATTAAATGTGTGACTGTTCATGCTTATAATTTGTAGCTTTATGATTAAATATGAGGTAGCATGCTGCTTTTACTTAATGAGAAGATGATCATTGATAGTGTTTTAAGTTTTAAACCTTGATGCGTAGTGAGAACATTAAGATGATGTAAACTACTATTATTGTTAAAGAAACTTTGCTGGTTGTTTAAAGATGTTCTAAGTTAACGTGTTAATAGAGAAATTTAGTCACGTTGGCTTGTGACTTTAACTTGGAAGTTGATTAAAGTTGTTATTTCTGATGTTGCAAACTATTAGTATGCTTGGAAGTGCAGTTTGTGTTCCTATACTGCTAGTATCGTATTAATTGGGAAGACATAGGTTTTGTGGTTGTTGTAGGAGCTCTGTGATGGTCCAGCTCATTAAATTTATTTTAATAGTTGGAGCATGTTGTGTAATGACGATTTGTTATAATATGGATAGGGTAACTAAAAACAATGCAGTTGTTTTTATGATTATGCCCATTAATTGATATTGATGACTTAGTAGTGGTGGTAATTGTGTAGATTACCTGTTGGAAGCCATTGTTAAAATGGAGGTTATTGTAACACGTTGTGATGGATTGAACCATGGATAATTAACATGATGTAAAACTTTATCCTTAATGAATGTATGTCATAAAGACCTACTTACGAATCTTGACTTGTAGAGGTAATATTTAATTGTTGAAGACATTGATTAATTTAACAAGTTTCATTTGCCAAGATGTTGATGTAGGGATGGCATAAATTTGTTTGGTTGATCATGCTAAAGTAATTGTTGAAGTATTATGTTTTAAATTGAGAATAAGATGTTATATGATGTGTTTGTCTGTGGGGATCAGGTTGAGGTAGTATTGGTTGGATGTCTTGTTTTGATAAGCATCCTAAACTTTATTTATAAGTGTTGGGAAAGGTGATAAGAGAAAGAGTTTGTGATGTAGTTTTGGTTGAACTACGACGAGGTTTCTCAAGGAGTAAATAGTGAAAACATTGAAGTGTTTAATGAAAAGCATAATGGAATACTAGAGATGGTTGTATCCATGCTGAGTTGGTGTTTAAAAACTGTGACACTATGGTTTGGTGTGACGTTATAGAAGGTGAAACTAGAGAATAAAACCTTTCGACTTAGGGTTTTCTCGCGTTTTTGGGCCGGTTGAAGTGTTATGTCGCCACGGAGTGTCGTAACCTTATTTAACGTGCATGATAAGGTTAATAACATTATGAGATGTGGAATTAAGGTTAAAATTATAGGATATGGAGGTTAATAGCTTTTCCGGGGCATTTCCGGGCCGTTTCCGGGGTTGTGGGCCTTCCCGGGGGAGTTTGGGCCTTGGTGGGCTTTGGTGGGATGGAGTAGGTCTCCGTAATGGACTAGGATTGGGTGTGGGGGCTGGTAAAAGGGCTCCCCACCAGCCTTTTGGGCGTGCTCCCCCTGCCCTTGGGCGCCCCCACCTCCCCCTCCTAAGCCCTAGCCCCCACCCCCTCTCCCTCTCCCTCTTGTGCGCCTCCACCTCCCCCTTTGCCCCATTGCTCCCCACCTCTCCACCACCTCTCCTCCACCCCCTTGCTGCCCTAGGGTGGTCTCCACACCTCTGCACCTTATGGATCCATCCGTTGGAGCGAGGAGCGAGGAGCGAGGAGCGAGGAGCGAGGAGCGAGGAGCGAGGAGCGTGGAGCGAGGAGCGATCCGCGAGGAGATCTATTGGAGATTCGTTCGTTGGGCAAAGGTATGATCATGGGGATCCTTGGAATTGATCTAGGTACTGTTCTTAGGGTGATTATCAAGTTTTTAGATCAATTGGTGGTGCTGGATTGGAGTTCTTTGGGTTAGATCTAGACGTTGCCACGTTTCTGTTTTCGGGCAGATTGAGCAGTCGGGCTAGGGTTCGAGTTTTCATTGATTTAGATTCTGAATCTGTCCGTACGGACTTAAAAGAAGTTGTAGATAATTTAATTATCTTTCCGTGGACATAAAGCACGTTAAAATCCGATCAGCCGTTTGAAAGTTATGGCCGTTTTACCGAGCGTGTTAAAATCTGTGACGCGATTGGAACAGATCGTAGTAATCTGTAGATTAAACAATTTTAGAGTCCGAATCAGTCTTTCCGTATAACTAGAAAAAGGTAGGAAATTTCCTAAGCTTCGCGATGGTGTACTCGTTTAATCGATTTGGAGTCCCAGAACTCAAGTAATGGCCTTTGCAAGGCTGCTGTCCCGCCGGGACAGAACCTCTATTTTTAGGTTTGCAAGTAGTGGGCAATGTCGGGTTAGATGGGGATTTGTGTTCTGTTTTGCGGGCATTATTGTGAGTGTGTGATGCCTATGTGCAGGTGGTGTGACACCGGGAGTGCCCTCTACGTCCCACAAATCCGTCGCCCAAGTTGAGGCAAGTGTGTTGTAATGTATAGCGGATTGTAGGTTGTTTGTTGATATTGGGTGAAAGATTGAACACTTGCTATGCTCACTTGCCATGCTTGCTATTTTCCAATGAAATATTGAGTATGATTATCATGGTTCGATGCCATGTGTTTATATTTGTCATGATGAGTTGCCATTTGTTTATGTACATGTGAAATATGATAATTGGCATAGTTGCATGCATGACATGTTACATGGCCCGGGCGGTGAGAAAGTCATTAACTAATCCGGGAAGGTCGGTGAGAAAGTTATGACTAATCCGGAGAGCCATTAGAGTAAGTCCTACATCGTGATTCCATCTACCGTGGGTTGTGGAAGCGAGGAGTAGGCACCCTCCATCTTCGGGATGGAAGGGGGGAGAGGGTGCACACCGACGGTGTGTACTCAACCATACCGGTATGAGTTTCCATGGAGATATGAGCATAACATTGCATTGCATTGCATTGCAATACATTTTTTTTAATGATGATGATGTTGTTATGTGCTCAAGTATGAGATGTTATATGTGATGTGAGGTATTATTGTCTTGCAAATGATCTTGTTGTCCATTACAATATGCTTGCTGAGTTTTCGAACTCACGCTTGTGTTTTATGTTGTTTTTAGGTACTTTGAGATCGGCATGCGGGAAAAAGGGATCTAGCTACACTTCTACACGTAGCTCCACCATCATAGTCCATAATTAACCACTTGGAGACATGATATTAAGAGTTGTGCCCTAAACTTAATGTATGGTTTAATCTAGCATGCTTGTGAATCCTTATTTGCTTCGTTATAGTTTATGAAGTGGTTAAGCGTGGTATTATTGGCGTAACTTGATGTTATGTCCATTTATGTTGTTGTTTTAGATGTCGTGTGCTATGATATATATCTTGCCATGATATTGAGATTGTGTTAATTCATGGAAAAACAAAGGAGATGCTGCCGAAATATCGGTTTTTAGCATATGAACCTTTGCTGGAATTTATGTTTAATTGTGGTACTTAGATGTTGTTTAGCTTATGTTTGGTAGCATTCGGGCATATTAAATGCCGGGGTGTTACAGTTGGTATCAGAGCGGGCTGTAGGTCCTTGGAATGTGTATTTTTAGTGTCATGCTATAGGGTACAACTAAAATGTGATGTGGAATAACATAGAAACATGGCTTCGGTTTTTACTAAAATTTTGTCTTAGGATAGCAACATTAAAACTTGCAAAAGTGGTATAACTAATCTAAAATTTGACACACATGGATGCACAGTAGGAAGGGTATGGGTATCGTTGTTTACGCTTAAATGTTGTACTTAAGCCTTGTTGCTAAATGCTATATTTGATATAGTACGTTGCTATGTCTATGAGATAAATGATTGAATTATTCCTGTTGTGGTGGTAAAAGTGGGGTTTTGGTGCCGAAGGGTTTCGGCCACCTCTCTTATTTTCATAGTAAGGGTGAGGTTTGACAGTGTGGCCGGTTAGCGCCACCACTGAAGAACTATTGACCCCTGTAGGAGAAGAGTGCTTATTCTTTCTGTCGTTGATCGGGTAGTTGACTGGAGTCAAATAGAAGAGTTGATGGTGGTCTCCTTCGTATGTTCTTTGCCGTTCTGACGGTCGGTGTTCTTTGCTTTTCTTAGCTTTAGTAGATTTGAATCAGATGAAAAGTGTTGGGTTTTCGCGGATCGTTCCGTATGCGGTGTGTGGTTTTCTCTTCCTTGGTTGAAGACGAAGAAGAGGAGACTAGTGTTGCGCTTCTTTTGGGCGCCTTTCCAGTTTTGATGCCTGTTGATTGCATTATGGGGAGCAAGCATTCAATTTATCCCTGTGTTTGTCTTTCTCTGAGGTTAAAGGAGTTATTATGAGTTGTGCCGGACACTGGCTGTCAGGGCTGAAGTTCTGTGGCTTTGTAGTAGTACGTGGTGTTTGATTTCGTTATTTTACTGGTTTAAGAAATCATCTTTGAAAAACCCTTCTTGTTTCGTGAAAGATTGGGGTTTGGTGCTAAGGTTTTTTTTTGCAAAGGTTTATTTGATCGGTTGGTTCCCTCCAGTGGGAGTCTTGGAGATTGAAAAGTGTTTTGGAGAATTCCTTTGCATGACCAAGTTTGGGTTTGTCTCATCGCAATTTTGAGAGTCAAATTTTCCTTATGAACTTAGGATGAGTTTTAAAACTAAAATGCTGTAAACAAAGTAGTCTTTTGATTGAAATCGTTTGTCCCTAGTAAGAATTGATGTTTAGCATGTTATGTAGTAGGTAACAATGTGGTTTATGGATTGATGTGTTGCTAAGTTAAATTTTGAGTTGAATCAATTCAATGTGATTAATATCTCTAGCTTGAGAATAAATAGACTACTAGTGTTGCAGTTTACTCTTAGCGAGAATGATTAAATGTGTTAATGTACATGCTTAGAATCTGTTGCCTTGCTTTAAAAGTGCTTATGATCCTTGTTAATGTTAAAAGTTTAAACTTTGATGCATAGTTAAAACATTAAGATGATGTAGACTCTTTGTTATTGTAAAAGAAACTTTCTTTGGTTGTTAAAGATGTTCTAATCTAATGGATTAATAGAGAAATTTAATCGTGTTGACTAGTGACTTTAATTTGGATGTTGATTAGAGTTGCTATTTATGTTGTTGCAAACTACTAGTATCTTTGGAAGTATGCAGTTGTGTCGCTACAATGCTAGTATTGATATCAATGGAGAAGACATAAGACTTATTGTTAATGATGTTGTTAATGGTAGTGTTAATGCTAGTATTCAGTCTATTTTAAATAGTGGGAGTATGTTGTGTGGTGGTAATTTTGTTATCACCTATGTATAGGAGTAGCTAAAAGTAATGTTGTTGGTTGATGATTATGCCCATTTGTTGTTATTGATGACTAAGTAGTTGTGGTAACTGTTTAGATTATTCGTTGGAAAACCATGGTTAAAATAGAGGAAAATTTTAACATGTTGCGATGGAGTGAGCTTTGGATAATTAACATGATGTACAATTTCATCCTTAATGAATGTATGCCTTGGAATCCTAGTTATGAACTTTGTCTTGTAGAGATAATATTTACATGTTGAAGTCGTTGTTTAACTGAATAAGGTTCGGTTGTCGAGACGTGAATATATAGGTGGTATGAAATTTATAGGTTGATCTTGCTGAAAGATTTGTGGAAGTACTATGTTTCAAATTTAGAATAAGATGTATTATGATTCGGTGAGCCGTGGGGATCATATCATTATAGTCTTGGTTGGGCGCCTTTTTGATAAGCATCATAAACCCTTATTAAAAAAAATGTTGGGAATGGTAACTAGAGGAAGAATTTGTTGTGAAACTTTCGGTTGAATTGTGTTGGGGCTCCTCAGATAGTAAATAGTGATTATTGAAGTCTTTAATGGAAAGCGTAGTGGAGTACTAGAGATGGTTCCTTTCATCTTTGAAATGTTGTCTCAAAACTTTTAAAAGCTGGTTTGGTTGTTTGCCATCTCGGTTGAATGCTTTCGGTTGAGGTGTTCCTTATGTTGAGTTTTGAGTTTCCCCAAAACTCGTAGTGGTTGGTGTCGACCTTTGGTTTTGGCGAATTTGTTTAGTTCGTGTTGTGAGTTTGAGTTTACATCCAAAAGTTTTTGAGTGGATCGCGCCCTTCGCGTTATGACCGATTTATCTTTGGAATTAATTTTAAAAGGAAGCAGATGGTCATAAAGGGTTGTGTTGGAAACTTTTGAGTTAAGCCCTTGGTGTGTAACTCTATTTGACTAGAGTTGGAGTCATTTGGAAAATGTGTGCAGTGTCTTGGTGTTTTACAAGTCTGGATTTTTATGAATGTTTCATAAGTGAATTTGGTTAGTGAAGAATTTTCTTTTGGATTAAGTTTCCCTCTCTTTTGATAAAAATTTATGGCGCTTGTGTCATGCGGATGTTTGATTTTGGAGTCGATGTTCTGTTCCAAAGGGTTGAGTTTGATTTTTCGAGGTGTTTCAAAGCTAGTGTTAAATAGAAGATGGGTTTTCACACGATGTGGTGTTTTTTTGATTAACGATTTTGCCGTAATAGTTTATATGAATTAGCGCAACTCGATGTTATTCGAGATTTATTCATATGATACTGAGGCAAAAGTCATCATGTGAATGACTATTCGGTAGTGCGGTTACATGATGAGGGAATGGTGAAAAGTAAACATGACATCGTTTTTACATGTTAAATGATAAAAGAGTCATTGAGCCAGGTCGGTGAGAAAGTCATATATGGAGATATGACTAATCCGGAGTGCTCCTGAAGAGTGTGCATTTATGTCATGAAACGAGATTTCCCTTGCTTTCTAGTATGAAAAGAAGCAATGAACAATTTCTGGTATGTTGGTTGTGATGTAGGGGATTTAGGCTTCCTTTGTGTTTTGGCTTGGATGTTGCCGAATTCTTTCCAAAATGGTTGTTAACGCTTTGGGTTTGAGTTGTTGTGTGTACACTTGGGCTTGATAGCTAAGTGTTTTTGTGTGAGGGCGAGACCCTCTTAAGAAAGGAACCAATTGTGGTTTGGTAAGGTTTTCGATCCTAGCTTGGGCTAGGTGTCGAACCTTAGTGGTATAAGGGTGGTTTGTGATGGAGGTTGATGATGTATGGGTTTAACCTTTACTAAGAGTAGCGATGGGTGGAAGTGAAATTGACGGTAGATCGGTGATAATTGCCCTGCCGTGAGCAGTTGTCTTCACTAGTTATTTTTGGGTTTGAGTCTTGCCTGGGAAAGGATGGAATAAAATGTTAGTATGATCGTGTATCGGAAGGGCTAGTGTGCCTTAATGAGTTATTCCCCTCGATGGAAACTTTCGGGAATGAAGAGAGGTCGTTAAAGGAATTGTGACTTCCTTTGACTTTGTCATGTTGAGTTTATTGAAGTGTGTAGTCAGGTAGGTTGTGATAGAAGGGTGAGGTGTTTGTCGTGAGGATTCGAGCGTTTTGGGTTGTTGAAGCCCTTCGAGGTTGAAACGCAGATTCTGTTTGGGATTTGAATTGAAAGTTGAATTGTGAGCGGTTGCCCTTAGTTGAGCTAGATCAACACTTTTTCTTTAAGTGTTGGTTTTGGGAACTCGTTTGTCGTTTGTTTCCGGTTCTAGTCGTTGTGCGAATGTTTTGTGCTGCAGAGAAGCCCTTTGTCCCTTGGGGACTTTGTTGTTGTTTTTGGCGTCCTTCGGATTCGAGGTCGAATCCTGTTGAAGGGGGGAAGAATGTGACACTATGGTTTGGTGTGACGTTATAGAAGGTGAAACTAGAGAATAAAACCTTCGGCTTAGGGTTTTCTCGCGTTTTGGGCCGGTTGAAGTGTTATGTCGCCACGCAGTGTCGTGAACCTTATTTAACGTGCATGATAAGGTTAATAACATTATGAGATGTGGAATTAAGGTTAAAACTATAGGATATGGAGGTTAATAGCTTTTAGGGCCGTTTAGGGTTTTGGGCCTTCCCTGGGAGTTTGGGCCTTGGTGGGCTTTGGTGGGATGTAGTAGGTCTCCGTAACGGACTAGGATTGGGTGTGGGGGCTGGTAAAAGGGCTCCCCACCAGCCTTTTGGGCGTGCTCCCCTGCCCTTGGGCGCCCCACCTCCCCTCCTAAGCCCTAGCCGCCACCCCCTCTCCCTCTCCCTCTTGTGCGCCTCCACCTCCCCCTTTGCCCCATTGCTCCCCACCTCTCCACCACCTCTCCTCCACCCCCTTGCTGCCCTAGAGTGGTCTCCACACCTCTGCACCTTGTGGATCCATCCGTTGGAGCGAGGAGCGAGGAGCGAGGAGCGTGGAGCGAGGAGCGATCCGCGAGGAGATCTATTGGAGATTCGTTCGTTGGGCAAAGGTATGATCATGGGGATCCTTGGAATTGATCTAGGTACTGTTCTTAGGGTGATTATCAAGTTTTTAGATCAATTGGTGGTGCTGGATTGGAGTTCTTTGGGTTAGATCTAGACGTTGCCACGTTTCTGTTTTCGGGCAGATTGAGCAGTCGGGCTAGGGTTCGAGTTTTCGTTGATTTAGAATCCGAATCTGTCCGTACGGACTTAAAAGAAGTTGTAGATAATTTAATTATCTTTCCGTGGACATAAAGCACGTTAAAATCCGATCAGCCGTTTGAAAGTTATGGCCGTTTTACCGAGCGTGTTAAAATCTGTGACGCGATTGGAACAGATCGTAGTAATCTGTAGATTAAACAGTTTTAGAGTCCGAATCAGTCTTTCCGTATAACTAGAAAAAGGTAGGAAATTTCCTAAGCTTCGCGATGGTGTACTCGTTTAATCGATTTGGAGTCCCAGAACTCAAGTAATGGCCTTTGCAAGGCTGCTGTCCCGCCGGGACAGAACCTCTGTTTTTAGGTTTGCAAGTAGTGGGCAATGTCGGGTTAGATGGGTATTTGTGTTCTGTTTTGCGGGCATTATTGTGAGTGTGTGATGCCTATGTGCAGGTGGTGTGACACCGGGAGTGCCTTCTACGTCCCACAAATCCGTCGCCCGCGGTTGAGGCAAGTGTGTTGTAATGTATAGCGGATTGTAGGTTGTTTGTTGATATTGGGTGAAAGATTGAACACGTGCTATGCTCACTTGCCATGCTTGCTGTTTTCCAATGAAATATTGAGTATGATTATCATGGTTCGATGCCATGTGTTTATATTTGTCATGATGAGTTGCCATATGTTTATGTACATGTGAAATATGATAATTGGCATAGTTGCATGCATGACATGTTACATGGCCCGGGCGGTGAGAAAGTCATTACTAATCCGGGAAGGTCGGTGAGAAAGTTATTACTAATCCGGAGAGCCATTAGAGTAAGTCCTACATCGTGATTCCATCTACCGTGGGTTGTGGAAACGAGGAGTAGGCACCCTCCATCTTCGGGATGGAAGGGGGGAGAGGGTGCACACCGACGGGTGTGTACTCAACCATACCGGTATGAGTTTCCATGGAGATATGAGCATAACATTGCATTGCATAGCATTGCAATACATTTTTTTTTAATGATGATGATGTTGTTATGTGCTCAAGTATGAGATGTTATATGTGATGTGAGGTATTATTGTCTTGTAAATGATCTTGTTGTCCATTACAATATGCTTGCTGAGTTTTCGAACTCACGCTTGTGTTTTATGTTGTTTTTAGGTACTTTGAGATCGGCATGAGGGAAAAAGGGATCTAGCTACACTTCTACACGTAGCTCCACCATCATAGTCCATAATTAACCACTTGGAGACATGATATTAAGAGTTGTGCCCTAAACTTAATGTATGGTTTAATCTAGCATGCTTGTGAATCCTTATTTGCTTCGTTATAGTTTATGAAGTGGTTAAGCGTGGTATTATTGGCGTAACTTGATGTTATGTCCATTTATGTTGTTGTTTTAGATGTCGTGTGCTATGATATATATCTTGCCATGATATTGAGATTGTGTTAATTCATGGAAAAACAAAGGAGATGCTGCCGAAATATCAGTTTTTAGCATATGAACCTTTGCTGGAATTTATGTTTAATTGTGGTACTTAGTTGTTGTTTAGCTTATGTTTGGTAGCATTCGGGCATATTAAATGCCGGGGTGTTACAAAAACCTTTATGGTTTGGTTGAGTTGTTTGCGATTTTGGTTGAAGGCGTTCGGTCAAGGTGTTCCTTATGTTTCGTTTCAGAGTTTCCCTAAACTTATAGTGACTGGTGTCAATTTTTGGTTTTGGCAAAATTGTTTAGTTCATGCTTTGAGTATGGATTTACACCCAAATGTCTTTGAGTGAATCGCGCTCCTTTGCGTTCACACTGACTTATCTTGAGAATCAATATTTAAAAGAAGCAAATGGACATAGTGGGCGGTGTTGGAAGCTTTTTGAGTTAAGCATCTAATTTGTAACTCTATCTGACTAGAGTTGAATTTAATCGGAAAGTGTGTGTGGTGTTGCGAGTGCTTCACAAAGTGGATTTGATGAATATTTCATAAGTGATTTTGTTGGTGAAGTGTTTCCTTTTGGAAATGAGTTTCCCTTTCTCTTTGAGAAAATTGTGGCGGTTGTGGGTGCAAATGTTTGACTTGAGAATTGATGTTCTCTTCTGAAATTTTGACTTTGGTTAAAATGCGATGTTCATCATAAAAGAGTAGTTCAACCAGGTCGGTGAGAAAGTCATATATGACTATATGACTAATCCGGAGTGCTCTTGAAAAGTTTGCATTCATGTCATGAATTGAGGTGTCCATTGCTCTCTAGCATGAAAAGAAAGAATGAGAAAAAAAATGCTGGTATTTTGGTTATGTTGTAAGATAATTGAGTTTCCTTTTCCCTTTGAGAGTTATTGTGGTAGTTGCAGATTCTTGGGTGTGATTTGAGAATCGGTTAACTCTTCCAAAATGTGATTTTGGTTAAAATGACAAGTTTGGCTTTGGTGAAAGTGAGTTGAGTTGTATTTGGTTGTTAAGAATTTATGTCAAAGATTTGAGTGAAGTCTCTCTCTTTTGGTTGAGTGCCCCCCAATGCAAGATGTTTTGCATTGATTTGAGGTTGGAGTTTTCCTTTGCGACTTGACTTAGGAAAAGAAATAGAGTGATCTTTCGATATTATCAAATCTTTGTTCCAAAGTGATTGGTGGCATTTTGGGATTCGAGTTGATGAATGTGGTTCATCCGGCTAAAGGGAGTTGCTTTTTGTTGGCATTCTCGTTTGAGATATGAATAGAAATGCTTACGAAATTGTTGAGTATATTGGAGGGATATACTCATCGGCTTGGTTGCTTTTGAGTGTGATTATGAGGGCAAGACCCTCATAGAAAAAAGAATCAGTTGTGGTTTGATAAGAATCTACAGCCCTAGCTTGGGCTGGGCGTAGAACTTTGGTTGCGGTTCAAATTTTGTTGAGATTATGGTTGGTTGTTAAAAAGATGATGGTAATTTGAAATAAGTGTTCTGTCGTGAGCATTGCCTTAGCTAGTTGTCCCTAGGTGTGTATTATGCCTGGGAGAGGATAGAATGAAAGTGTATCGTGGTTTGTGCTCGAAAGGAAAGTATTGTCGATGAAGACTATGTGCGTAGATGTCATTAGTTAATTTTGGATTCGTTGTGAAAAAGGTCAAATTATTGGAAGAGATGGGATTTTGTGTAATTGTTTCTTTGGAGGTTCTCGTTTAGAACCCCGGTTATTAACAAGACACCGTTGGTGATTTGTGTGTAGAGAGGTTGTTAGAAGAGATGTGAATCGCTTGGGTTGTGTCATCTTGAGATTAATGAAATGTGGTAGATAGGTTGGTTGTGACAGTAGTATGAAATGTTTGATGTGGAGTTTTGACGTATTTCGTAGTTCCTGATTGAGCCCTTTGGTGGGTGAAATCGAAGTTTTCGGATGGGGAATTGGAAGGAAAGGTGGAACCGTGAGAGGTTGTACTTAGCTGGGCTAAGTCAACTCTTTCTCGTTAAGTGTTGGTTTTGGGAGTTTGCTTGACGAGGATTCGGATTGAGTGTTGTGTGGTTGCCTTCTGTTGCACATAACTTTTTGTCCTGTAGGGGTTTTGTTGTGGTTCCTGGCGTTCGTTCGGATTCGAGGTCGAATCCTGTTTAAGGGGGGGGGGAGAATGTGACATTACGGAATGTGGAATTAGAGATTGTGACATGATGAAATGTGGAATTAGAGATTGTGACATGATGAAATGTGGAATTGGAGAGTAAAACCTTACGCTATGCAGTTTAATCGCGTTTCCGGGCCGATTTCGGGAGTTTGGGCCTTTCCGGAACGAATTGGGCCTTTGGGGGGAACCCACTTGGGCCAAAGGGGGGAGTTATTAGCCCATGTGGGGAGGGGGGCAGCAAACACCTGCCCATGCGCCCCCTCCCCATGCCCTAGGGCGCCCCACCCCCTTGCTCTCCTCCCCAAGCCGCCGCCCTACTCCCTCCCCTCCTAGCCGCCCCATCTCCTTCCCCTTGTGGCGCCTCCACCTTTAGCCAAAGACCTTGGCTGTGATCCAACCCCTCCCCTCGCTGCCACGACATGTCTACGTGCTGCCCTCGCTGTTTGGAAGAACCGCGACGAGGGATCCCGAAGGATTTGGCGCGTGGGAGCGAGATCGGGTGATCGAGAGACATTCTTCGTGTTCGTCGTTCGTCGGACTAAGGTATGTCCATGGGGAAACCTTGGGGAAGGTCTAGGTGCTGTTCTCATGGTAGATTTGGAGTTTTTAGATCAAGAGGACGTGCTGCCATGGAGTAGATCTGAAAAGAACTAGAGTTCGTATTGTACTCAGTTTCGGGCAGATTTGGAGTCCGTTTTAGGGGGTGCGATTTCGCAATTTTAGAGTCGGAATTTGGCCGACCTCCTGTTGAATAAGTTGTAGGTATCGTCAAGACCTATTTTTTGTATTTTTTTGAGAATTTTTGGAGTTACGGTCTGAAAGTTATGGCCGTTTTGGTGGGCGCTGTCCAATCTGTGACGAGGTTGGGACAGTTCGTGTTCAACGTTAGATTAAACAATTTTAGAGGCCGATCTGGCTTTTCTCAATACTTAGGAAAAGCTAGGAAATTTCCTAAGCTTCGCGATGGTGTACTCGTTTAATCAATTTGGAGTCTTAAAACAGAAGTTATACCCTTTGGAAGGCTGCTGTCCCGAAGGGACAGATTTGCTGTTTTCTGATTTTAGGAGTTGTAAGCAAAGTCGGGGTAGTGGGATGTATGTGTACTGTTTTATGGGCTTGATTTGAGTGTGTGGCACGTGTTTGCAGGTGGTGGGCCTCCGGGAGTGCCCTCAACCTCTCGTCACTCCGTTGCCCGCAATTGAAGGCAAGTGTGTTGTGTGGATTGTATGCTATATGTGTTGCTAGTTGTGCTTCATAGTATTTGGAATAGATAACATGTTGTCTTGCCATGAATTACATGTATTGCTTGATATGAAGCCATTATGCCATGATTTAAATGTACTTATTGTTGATAAGTGGATTACATGCCATGTGATGATATGCAATACTCCTATATATGTGTACGTTGTTGTCCATTTTGCATACATGGCATATTTTCATGGCCGGCCGGTGAGATAAGTCATAACTATTCCGGGAGGGTCGGTGAGAACCGTTATGACTAGTCCGGGGCTATTCTTGAGTAAGACCTACATCGTGATTCCATCCACCGTGGTGAATGGAAGCGAGTGATAGGCACCCTCCATCTTCGGGATGGAAGGGGGAAAAGGGTGCATGCCGACGGGTGTGCACTCAACCATACCGGTATGAGTTTCCAAGGAGACATGTGCATTGCATTGCATTAATGAAATATGTATATGATGATGTTTATGAGATGACGATGTGAATACTTATGAGTTGCTCACGAGATGAATACATGGATGCTTAAAAGATGTTTGGAATGCTAACCATGTTGTGTTATGATGTGTTTTTGGAGATTGGTGATGATGGTTTGTTGACTTGATCTTTGTTTTTCCATTACAATACACTTTGCTGAGTTTTGAACTCACGCTTGTGTTTTATGTTGTTTTTAGGTACCTTGAGATCGGCATGAGGGGAAAGGGGGAATAGTCACACATCTCCACGTAGTTCACGCAATTGATTCCACAATGGAATCATTTGGAGTCATGACAATAAACTTAATGTGATACAATTGATGTTTATGGTTTAGATGTGTGCTAGGATTGCCTTATTCGTTTCATTTGGCTAATGATGACCTTGTGATGCTTAAAGTGGACTTATATTGTTTCCGTGTCGCTTATTATTGCTGTTTTAGATGTTTCATATTATGTCATATTCTGCTATGCTATTATGGTTGCTCGAGATCATGATTAAACAAAGGAGATGCTGCCGAAATTTTCGGTTCTAGCAATTGTTCCTTTGCTGTAATTTTCTTTTATTTGTAGTATTTAGATGATACGTAATCTATGTTTGGTAGCATTCAGGCGTATTAGATGCCGGGGTGTTACAGGAAGAATTGGTTTCATGCTTGATGTTTGGGAGTCCTTCTCCTTGGTTCCTAAGGATAATAAAATCATCACAAGGATTAAATAGCATTCCATTCATTAAATTATTTGTATGCAACCCGAGGAACGCATTCACCTAGCAATTGAAATGTCGTGCGCGAGCTCGACTAATTGGCCCTTGTATTACAATATTGTTGGCTTCAATTGGGTCTGTAGGCATGGCCGCATCCATGGTAGTGATGTCCTCCTCAAACTAAGTGAAGACATGTCGCTAATTCCCCTTCCCATATGCCGATCTCGAGGTACCTAAAAGGAACATCAAACAACTAGCGTGAGTTCATCACTCAGCAAAGTGTATTGCAATGGAGTAGACAATAATAACATTCATAACATTTTCGTTAACCTTTCATACATCATCATCATAAACATCTCATAATCATCTTCATAAACATCTCATAGAATATCATGATCATCTCATTAACATTCCATTCTTGCAATGCAATGCACATGTCTCTTTGCTTAGCACATACCGGTATTGCCGAGTGCAGACCCGTCGGTGTGCACCCCCTTTTTCCTTCCATCCCGTGTAAGGTGTGATGCATCCCTCCCGGGTGCGCACCGTGCCCTTCGCGGCCCAGCCGTAAGGCGCACATGCCTCGCCCAGCGAGCGGACTGCCCAACTGGCCCAGGGGTGTGGGCCTTGGACCACGACAGAAATACACACCTTGGCTGCCATAGCCAGGCCATAAGAGTCCCATGTGGCCCCCAAAAGACTAGCCTGATGGGGGGAGGGTTGCTCTCCCTTTTAACGTGGTATTCTCTCCCCTCCACAAGCAAGGTGGTACTATCATTCTTGATGTAACACTAGGTGTCCTGATCTTTCGATGAGAATGATAACCTTCGATTTGGATGGAGACGACTTTGACGATCCGACTACAACGTACAACGACGATGCGCCTAAGCAATCGCTAAACCAACTCCAGATGGTTATTGACCTTGCTGTGGGCACGATCAACCTGATCACAAAGATCAATTCCTGCAAGCAATCGAAGAACAAGCAAGAACAAGGCAAAAGCAATCTAAAATTGCAAATATAGATGAAGTATAGAAAAAGTTGGGGTTCCGATACAAGGAGCTTGTTAGGCGGCCGTTGAGCACGTCTAAAAGACTCAAATAGTAGCAAAAGGCTAAACTATCAAATAATCAAAACCCAAGTTATTTTGGGGGACTCCCTAGCTATATATAGGAGAAATAGGAGGCCAAAACCAGGCTAGGGGCGTCCAAACCATATCCATGGCCGAGTAGGACTCCTATTCCTAGTTTGACTCGGATTTGGAAAGATGACCGAACTTGTTTTGCAGATTCCTGTTGACTCGTAAGGAATTTAGAGGTGGGGCCGGATCCGTTGGAAAGAGGACGTCGAAACCATTCAAACTAGTACTCATAGACGTCAAACACCCTTGTGGATTAAAAGTTATGGTCGTTTTAAGTTGGTGCTATCCTGGAGGCCGAATCCGAGTTGAACTTGTGCACCGGAAGAATTGGCTTCATGCTTGACGTTTGGGAGTCCTTCTCCTTGGTTCCTAAGGACAGTAAAATCATCATAATGATTAAATAGCATTCCATTCATTAAATTATTTGTATGCAACCCGAGGAACGCATTCACCTGACAATTGAATTGACGTGCGCGAGCTCGGGTAATTGGCCCTTGTATTACATGGCCACATCCATGGTAGTGATGTCCTCATCATCCTCCCCTTCTTGCATTTGAGTCGTCCTCGACTCAAGCTCATTATCTTCTCTCAAGTATGTCTTTAAATCTGGCCAAGGTGGGGGTCGATAAAGCCATGCACATGGAGCCATCGTAGTAGATGCATACGAAGTAGAGGATGCCGTGAAGTGTCGCCAACTTAATGGTCCTGGCCAAGGTGGGGGTCGATGAAACCATGCATTTGATATAATTGCAGCAACACTTGGTGATGACCATATGCATGCAGTGTTAGTTCTGTCCATGATGAGCATGGTCTCATCATCCTCCCTTTCTTGAAGTGGAGTCGTCCTCGACTCCATCATATTATCCTGAAAAATGTTAGGAGCAACAGGAAACAAAGTAGCATGCACATTTGCAATCAAATCAATGGATCGAGAATCTCTATCAACCATATACTCCTTTTCTTGAAAACTATCATGTGACTTGTAAGTTGAATCAAAAGTACTTGATATGATATGATTAGTGATATGGCACTTATCAAATTGATGACATTGTTGCACGACAAGCAGAGGTTCAAAATCTGAACAAATGTAAACTCGATCGGCTTTATACTCTCCTTTCTCACTATTTTTGCAAATAACATGGAAAATATTTCGCGATAACCTGGAAAAATCAGAATGTACAAAAGTCTCTCCTCTAAATAATTCAGAACACATGGAACATTAAATTCAATGTAGCCTAATTTATCTAAAGAAGACATCAATTTCAACTCATCATTTTCGCTTGCAATGTGAATGACATGTTTATTTTCAGCACAAGTGTCTAGTGTGTTAACAAAAGTAACATGTCCACTCACTAGTTGTGTCATAGATATAAGTGAAGTATTATCACACAACTCTTCTTTATCACAAGAAATACAAGCAAATCATCTTGTAACAAAGCAAAATCAGCAATTGGTTCCACTAATAGTTGCTCTATGATAGCATGATTTGTGGATAGTTTTAGCTCTTCAAAATTATTTTCTCTATGTGTAAAGTCCATACCTGTTACATTACCTTGTAAGTTCTCATCAGCTGTTGTAGGCATTTCTTCTTCTATTATCTCTTCACTTACACATGGGGTAGTACTGATCGTTTCTTTCTCCATATGCTCTTCTACATCATTCTCTCGATGGTGCTCACTTTTCTGCAAAATGTTAGCTACAAAAGAAGGTGCAACAATGGGCGCCTCAAATGAAGCTAATGATTCTTTCAAGGATTCAGCAAGCATATTTTCAACTCTACAAGCACATACAACCAATTTCGAAAGAGAACTATATGTTTCATCAACAAGAGCATCCTGAATTTCTTGATTGAGTCCACGTATGAACCTAAGCTCTGTTGCTTCTTCACCTTCAACTAAACCACAACGCAACAAATGATTTTGAAATCGTTCATCGTATTCCTTAACACACTTATTTCCTTGTTTCAAGCATTGGAGTCTAGTATACAAAAATTCAGTATGATATTCAGGGACATAGTCAATTCTCATAAGTCTTTTCATGGCCTTCCAATTTTCAGGTTTTCTCTCTTTTCTACAAATATGTTTCCACCATGTTAATGCATATTCATTTAGCACACTAGCAGCAATCCTAATCTTTTCATTTTCAGACAAATCATACTTGCCAAATTCTTTGTCTACTGCTATCTCCCAATTAATATAAGCATCAGGATCACATTGACCATTAAAAGGTGGAATGGCGAATTTAACCTTACCTAGAGAATCATCATCAACATGTACCTGAGCATGTAGTATGCCATTTTTTTTTGCTTAGAAGATGAGGTGGAGGATTGGAAGTTCCTGCGGCAGTACCTGTAAGCGTATCAAGTCTAGACTAAATAGTCGCAAGATTAGTGTTAGCTACTCTCTGAGCGGTCTCGATAGACCGGAGGCGGTCTTCTTGTAGCGACATTCTAGCAACAATTCCCTTTGCGCGTGGAGAGTGATGCAGCGAATCCTCATCACTTGACATGGTTATTAGAAGACAAGAAAACAATATAACAAGTATAATGTTCCTATAAACTACAAGGAGGTGGTGGCAATTCTCTCAACATTCAAGCCTATAACCAAAGCTCTTACAAGTTCTTACATGCAGCAGGTGTTGACGGCCGTTGGTGTGGCCAAAAGTTCTCCGAAGCTTGGATAAAGCGATTGCCAAGGGACCGAACAAAAGTACGAGGTTGGATGTGGAGCTTGGATAGGCAATATTTATTTCCTATGCAATATGATAATTCTAGTTATTGTAATGATAAGTAATGATCCTAATTAGAATTCACAAGCCCTAGTTGCCGATCTCAAAGATATAAGTGAATTTGAAGGCAACACACACGCAAAGATAATAGCACTTATGCAATTAAGGAATGAGCTATAAAATATAAGTGATGCACCAAAAGCTCTATTGCACAAGTCGTAGAGAGACGCTAACTTATTTCTTTGAGAATGTAAAAAGGGCACAAGATTGCTCACTAATTAATAAATTACACAATATAAAAAGTAACGAACACAAATTAGGGTTTTGCTCAATGTAGTGCGACCGGCCACAAATATCTTTTCCTTTTCCTTTTTTTTTTTTTGCCTTTTGGCTCTTTCTCTTTTCTTTCTTTTGGTGTCTTTCGGCCAACACTAGTATGAACAAAGTTTTAGAATCCCTAACTCGGAGTCACAAGATAATATGATATGATAGCTGAAGATTGTGCAATGTATCAAGTAGAGCAGCCCTAAGCAATATCAACAAGCTAGTCTCAAATAGGATCAAAGTGTTCACAAAGGATGAATTAGTTCCCAAAGGTAGGTGTACTAATGTTTTTCTAGGGCAGCAGACTTGTCGCCTAGATTAATGTTTGAAGATCACCAAATGTGATTGGTTGACTGTGGAAGGAATTGAAGCTTATATCCTCAACTTTCAATAGAGTGCAATAACATAAAAATCCGAGTTCGTATGTGAAAGTTATGCTCGAAATACCAAACTGGACAGAATTGAAGGATTGAAGCTACGCGAAGGAAAAGAAAGATCAGCAACTAAAACATGGACTCTAATGGATCAAAACATAACAAAACTCACTAAAATAACAGATTGAAACTAAAGGTTGAATTTTTTGGGAGTAGTTTTCAATTTAGGACAGAAATCAAAAACTAACCTAAGGCACTGATATTCTCACCGATCAACCTGGCTCTGATACCACTTGATGTAACACTGGGTGTCCCGATCTTTCGATGAGAATGATAACCTTCGATTTGGTTGGAGACGACTTTGACGATCCGACTACAACGTACAACGACGATGCGCCTTAGCAATCGCTAAACCAACTCCAGAGGGTTATTGACCTTGCCGTGGGCACGATCAACCTGATCACGAAGATCAATTCCTGCAAGCATTCGAAGAACAAGCAAGAACAAGGCAAAAGCAATCTAAAATTGCAAATATAGATGAAGTATAGAAAAAGTTGGGGTTCCGATACAAAGAGCTTGTTAGGCGGCCGTTGAGCACGTCTAAAAGACTCAAATAGTAGCAAAAGACTAAACTATCAAATAACCAAAACCCAAGTTATTTTAGGGGACTCCCTAGCTATATATAGGAGAAATAGGAGGTGAAAACCAGGCTAGGGGCGTCCAAACCACATCCATGGCCGAGTAGGACTCCTATTCCTAGTTTGACTCGGATTTGGAAAGATGACCGAACTTGTTTTGCAGATTCCTGTTGACTCGTAAGGAATTTGGAGATGGCGCCAGATCCATTGGAAAGAGGACGTCGAAACCTTTCAAACTAGTACTCATAGACGTCAAACACCCTTGTGGATCAAAAGTTATGGTTGTTTTAAGTTGGTGCTGTCCTAGAGGCCGAATCCGAGTTGAACTTATGCACCGGAATAATTGTTTTCATGCTTGACGTTTGGGAGTCCTTCTCCTTGGTTTCTAAGGACAATAAAATCATCACAATGATTAAATAGCATTCCATTCATTAAATTATTTGTATGCAACCCGAGGAACGCATTCACCTGACAATTGAATTGACGTGCGCGAGCTCGGGTAATTGGCCCTTGTATTACATGGCCGCATCCATGGTAGTCATGTCCTCATCAAGGTGCCTACTCCTCGCTTTCCATTCACAACTATGGATGGAATCACGAGGTAGGTCTTTCTCAATGGCGCTCCGGATTAGTCATAACTTTCTCACCGACCTCACCGGACTAGTTATGTCTTTCTCACCGACCTGGCCAGTCCTCATGCCATGTATGCAAATATGCCATAAACATAAATAACTTGCACATAAACTCAAATTAATCATTGCATTGCCCTATAATAAATCATTTTCATCACGTCACTTGCAAGAATCAATCATGGCATCACATCATAAACATAAATAGACTATCTCAATCTCAAACACTATGGCACCTTAAGCCACAACCGCTACAATACACTTGCCTTCAACCGTGAGCGACGGAGTGGCGAGAGGTTGAGGGCACTCCCGGGGTCACACCACCTGCACAAAGGTATATTACACTCAAAACAAGCCCCAAAAAATAGAACAAGAACGATCTTCTACACCGACCTCGCAACCCACTCCAAAAATCCGAAATCAGAAAATCTGTCCCATCGGGACAGCGGGCTTCCAACTAGCATAACTTGAGTTCTAAAACTCCAAATCAAGTAAACGAGTAAATTTTTGCTAAACCAACTCCAGCGGGTTATTGATCTTGCATTAGGCACGATCAACCTGAACACGAGGTTCAATTCCTGCAAGCAACCGAAGAACAAGCAAGAACAATAGGATAAGCAATCTGAAATTACGGATAAAACTGGAAGCAAAACAAAGTGGAGTCTTATTGACGATCTTGACAAGGTGGCTGTCCAGCACAACTCGTAGGATCAAGTTTGCACTTGGCTAAACTAATCAAATAAAACCCAAAACCCTAAGGAGCCGATGTCTGGCTATTTATGAAAGCTAGGGGCGTGGGAATCACGTCCAAAGCAGTAGGATACCATCTACAACTCTATTACAAGGCCCAAAGCCCAAGTCTTCTCGGTTTGGAAAAGTGACGCCAATTGTTTTGCAGATTCCTGTCGACTCGGATGGAATTTGGGGATGGGGCTGGATCCGTTGGAAAGAGGATGTCGAAACCTTTCAAACCAGTACTCATAGACCCGAAATACCCATGTGGATCAAAAGTTATGGTCGTTTTAAGTTGGTGCTGTCCCGGAGGCCGAATCCGAGTATAACTTGTGCACCGGAAGAATTGGCTTCATGCTTGATGTTTGGGAGTCCTTCTCCTTGGTTCCTAAGGACAATAAAATCATCACAAGGATTAAATAGCATTCCATTCATTAAATTATTTGTATGCAACCCGAGGAACGCATTCACCTGGTAATTGAATTGACGTGCGCGAGCTTGAGTAATTGGCCCTTGTATGACGTTGTTGGTTTCCATTGGGTTTGTAGGTATGGCCGTATTCATGGTAGTGATGTCCTCATCATTCTCCCCTTCTTGCATTTGAGTCGTCCTCGACTCAAGTTCATTATCTTCTCCCAAGTATGGGTTCAAATCGGCAATGTTGAATGTGGGACTAACCCCAAAATCTGCAGGCAATTCAAGCTTGTATGCATTATCATTAATCTTTGCCAATACTTTGAAAGGACCATCTGCTCGCGGCATCAACTTAGATTTTCTTAATTCTGGGAATCGATCTTTTCACAAATGCAACCAAACTAAATCGCCTGGTTCAAAAGTTACATGTTTCCTTCCCTTACTACCTGCAAGTTTATATTTAGCATTCATGCGCTCTATGTTTTCTTTAGTTGTCTCATGCATTTTCATAATCAAATCAGCACATTGTTTAGCATCAAGATTCAATTTCTCCGAAGATGGCAGAGGTAACAAATCAATTGGAGCATGAGGTACAAATCCATATACAATCTCAAAAGGGCACATCTTAGTTGTAGAATGCATAGACTGATTATAAGCAAACTCAATATGAGGCAAGCATTCTTCCCACAATTTAATGTTCTTTTTCAAAACATCCCTAAGCATGGTAGATAAAGTTCGATTAACGACCTCAGTTTGTCCATCAGTTTGGGGATGATAAGTAGTAGAAAATAAAAGTTAAGTCCCCAATTTAGCCCACAAAGTTCTCCAAAAGTGGCTTAAGAATTTAGTGTCACGATCTGAAACTATTGTGTTTGGCACACCATGTAAGCGAACAATTTCACGAAAGAATAAGTCAGCAATGTTGGTAGCGTCATCGCTTTTGTGACAAGGTATGAAGTGTGCCATTTTAGAAAATCTATCCACAACGACAAAGATACTATCCCTCCCCTTCTTTGTTCTAGGAAGTCCTAAAACAAAGTCCATAGAAATATCCTCCCAAGGCACGTTAGGAACAGGCAGAGGCATGTATAAACCATGTGGATTAAGTCGTGACTTAGCTTTTTGACATGTAGAACAGCGAGCGATGAAACGTTCCACGTCTCGTCTCATCTTGGGCCAAAAGAAATGGCTAGCGAGTATGTCCTCCGTCCTCTTCACACCAAAGTGTCCCATCAATCCTCCTCCATGCGCTTCCTATAGCAATAACAAATGAACAGAACTAGCTGGAATACATAGTTTGTTTGCTCTAAACACAAACCCATTATTGAGGACAAATTTGTTCCAAGTTTTTCCCTCTTTACAATTGAGCAACACATTTTTAAAATCATCATCATGCACATATTGCTCTTTAATCGTTTCCAAACCAAAAATTTTGAAGTCAAGTTGTGAGAGCATGGTATATCTCCTAGACAAGGCATCAGCAATGACATTATCCTTCCACTTTTTGTGTTCAACCCACTTTGCATGTCTACGGTTCAGTTTAGCTTGACTTCTAATATGTTTTAACGATTCATGATCAGAATGTATAACAAATTCCTTGGGCCATAAATAATGTTGCCATGTTTCTAAAGTTCGAACTAGCACATATAACTCCTTATCATAAGTAGAATAATTTAAACTTGGCCCACTCAACTTCTCACTAAAATAAGCAACAGGTTTTCCTTCTTGTAACAGAACACCACCCAAACCAATTCCACTAGCATCACATTCTAGTTCAAAAGTCTTAGAAAAGTCTGGAAGATGGAGTAAGGGTGCATGGGTTTACTTAGCTTTCAGAATGTTGAAGGCATCTTCCTGCGACTTTCCCCAAGCAAAAGGTACACCCTTCTTGGTGAGCTCATTCATGGGTGCAGCGATGGTGCTGAAATCCTTCACAAAACGACGATAGAATCCAGCAAGTCCTAGAAAACTTCGCACCTGTGTGACCGTGTTAGGAGTCGGCCAACTCTGTATCGCTTCAACCTTGGCTTGGTCAACTTCAATTCCCTGTGGAGTAACAACATAGCCAAGAAAAGATACTCGATCTGTGCAAAAGGTGCACTTCTCAAGGTTACCAAATAAGCGTGCATCGCATAAAGCATTAAAAACAACACGTAGATGTTCAAGATGAGCCTCTAAAGATTTGCTATAAATCAAGATATCATCGAAGTAAACTACCACAAATTTTCCAATGAAAGCACGTAAAACCTCGTTCATCAATCTCATGAAAGTGCTAGGAGCATTAGTCAACCCGAAAGGCATTACTAACCACTCATATAACCCGAACTTAATTTTAAATGCTATTTTCCATTCATCTCCTAACTTCATGCGAATCTGGTGATACCCACTACGCAAATCCACTTTAGTGAACACAGTAGAGCCACTTAATTCATCAAGCATATCGTCTAACCGAGGAATAGGATGGCGATATCTAATGGTGATATTATTAATTGCTCGACAATCCACACACATGCGCCATGTTCCATCTTTCTTAGGTACTAAAATGACTGGTACAGCACAAGGACTAAGAGATTCACGTACGTACCCTTTATCAAGCAATTCTTGAACTTGGCGTTGTATCTCTTGTGTCTCTTCAGGGTTGGTTCTGTAAGGTGCTCGGTTGGGCAAGGATGCCCCTGGAATGAGATCAATTTGATGCTCAATCCCTCTAATTGGTGGCAGCCCTGAGGGGATGTCCTTTGGGAAGATGTCAGTGTATTCCTGCAAAAGGTTAGTGACAACAGGAGGCAAAGAGAGAGACATCTCCTCTAGTGAAAACAAAGTTTCTTTGCAGACCAAAGCATAGCATGTATACCTACAAACATCCAACTCATTCAAATCAGATTTTGTCGCGAGAAAACAAGCACCTTTCAATTTAATCTCATTCGGCTTGGCACAATCAAGGTTAGATTCTCTCTGTTTATGTTGTTCAAGTCCTTTGGCGACAATCTGATTTTCACTCTTAGAATTCTCTCGATTTTTCTCTTTGCTAGATCTAGCAATTTCATCCTTTACAATGGCGACATTGGGTGTAGCACAATTTTCTTTTCTTTATGCACAAAAGAGTATTGATTTGTTCTACCATGATGTAAACAATCCTTATCATATTGCCACGGTCTACCTAATAACATAGAACATGCTTGCATAGGTACGACATCGCAATCAACATAATCATGATAGGAACCTAAAGCGAAATGTACTCTTACCATGCGAGTTACCTTGAGTTTGTCGCTGTTGGTGAACCACTGAATGTGGTAGGGCTGAGGGTGTGGTCTAGTGGAGAGTGCTAGCTTCTCCACCATGTCCATGTTGGCTAGATTATTGCAACTCCCACCATCAATGATTGTTCAAATGGATCGCTCCTTGACGACGCCTTTTGTGTAAAACAAGTTGTGGCGTTGATTTGGGTCGGCGCGAGCAATCTGAGCACTAAGTACACGTTGTGCAATAATACTCAAATATTGGTCAGCATCACCAGCGCTCACGTGCACCTCGTCAAGCTTTGCATTTGGATTGCCGTCTTCATGTTCAGCGAGCAAAGCATATGTTTCTTCATCAAGATCACTTGCTGAGTCATACTCGCCGTCTTCACGGATTATTAGCACACGTTTGTTCGGACACTCCTTCATCATGTGACCGAAACCCTTGCAGCGATGGCACTGAACATCTTTGGTGCGTCCCGTTGATGCGACCGACGATGACAAACTATTTGTAGGAGCTTGTGTGGCACTTTTCGTCGGCGTTGGTCGTGGTGCCGAATTTGCGGTGGCGGAAGCCGTTCTATTGATGGAAGAGGTCGGCGTGGTAGTACGGCCGGTAGGGGCAGCAGGGGTGTGCGGTATCCACGAAGTAGTTCGACCTGCAGAAAAGTTAGTCTTTGCCCTCGATTGACGACCCTGCACTTCACGTTCAGCTTTGCAAGCAAAATGGAACAACCGAGTCATCGAATTATAATCCTTATAGTCTAGAATATCCTGGATTTCTCGAGTTAAACCACCTAAGAAACGAGCCATAGAAGCTTCCTCATTCTCAATTAATCCACAACGCAACATGCCAATTTGCAATTCCTGGTAATATTCTTCCACCGAATTCTTACCTTGGTGTAGGCGCTGCAATTTATTTAATAAATCTCTAGCATAGTATGAAGGAACAAATCTATGCCTCATTAGCAATTTCAAGGCTTCCCAAGTGGTGGGTATATTATTTGGATGAGCACGGCAATGTTCTCTCCACCAAATGTAAGCAAAATCAGTGAACTCACTTGTGGCAGCCCTAACTCTTCTATTCTCAGGGAAATCATGGCACGCAAATTTTTGATCAACAAGTAATTCCCAACTAAGGTAACCATCAGGGTCGTATTTACCTTCAAAAGGTGGCATATTGAAATTTACCTTAGGGAAAACATCATCTCGTTCTCGTTCCCTTGGTCGTGGAGGATCACGTCGCATACCTTGCTGATTGAAGCGTAGTCGATGATGGTCATGATCATTATCGTAATGGACGGGGTTGACCTCCTCCACATCAGTGGTTTCATCATATTCGTGCTCTTCGTTCTGTTCTTCTAAATCTGCTGGGGGCCTCTCTTGTGGAGCTGAATTGTTGCTTGGACGACGGGGTGGTGGATTGGAAGCACAAGATGCAGCAGCTGCAAAAGTATCAAATCTAGCCAAAATAGTCGCAAGAGTAGTGTTAGCAATCCCTTGTGCGGCCTCGATGGATCTGAGACGGTCTTCTTGCATTGACATACGCTCATTAGTGAGCCGTACATCCTCGCTAAGACCATCGGTGGTTTCCCTCGTCATCTTTTGGAAGTGAGCAATGATGCCCTTGGTTCGTGGAGAGTGATGAAGTGAACTCTCATCACCTGACATGGTTAGTTGATGACAAGGAAACAAAAACTACAAGTATAATGTTCCTATCAACTACTAGGTGGCAAGTCTCTCAAGCGCTCAAGCCTATGACCCAAGTTCTTACAAGTTCTTACAATGCAGCAGGCGTTGTCGGTCGTTGGCGTTGTCAACGGTTCTCTGAAGTTTGTGTAGAGCGATTGCCAAGGGATCGAACGCCTGTACGGGTAGAAAGTGGAGCTTGGACAGGCTTAATTTAGTAGCAAAGGGTTAGCAATAATCCAATCAGTGAATGCAAAATTGAAGAATTGTTCAACGTCTAGTAGTTGCTGACTCTAGGCTAGCAAGGACTGGTGACTCAAAACTGCGGTCGGCGACAGTACATTTCCACCGCAGATGGAAAATCAGCGCGAAAAAAATTCGCGAAAGAAGGGAACTATCTCAAAAGACTGGGGATCTTGTGAAAACAGGTTTGGCACATAAAAATTTTCGGATCTGTTCCAGACTCTTTTTTTTTGCGGAACGATCCGACTCATTTTTCTTTCAAGTGCTATGCAGGCGGAAGACCAGTCGTGTGACCAGTCGGACGGCCAGGTGGGCGACCAGTC
Organism: Rhipidocladum racemiflorum; assembly: GCA_036346355.1. Lineage (NCBI taxonomy): Eukaryota > Viridiplantae > Streptophyta > Magnoliopsida > Poales > Poaceae > Rhipidocladum > Rhipidocladum racemiflorum. The sequence continues at coordinate 56,923,232 of CM070571.1, forward strand.
AGCTAACAGGAGGGCGACCGGTCGGGCGACAAAGTCGGCTATCAGGTGGGCGATCAGTCGGTAGACAAGCGCGGCGACCAGTTAGATGAAAAGAAGCTTCGGTCCGAACACCTCTTTTTTTTCAACAGTTTGGGACCGAAACCGAACACAACTCGACACCGAACACAACTCGAAACCGCCGTGGGAGACAAAAAAATTCTTCTGACCTGGACTGCAACTAGAACTAGAATTCAGCAACTGACACGATGATGCAACCAAAACTTCAATAACGCAGTGCACTGGAAAGGAAATTGCAAGGCTCAAATTGTTTTGGTATGGGGAGATCCAATCTGATGGCGCTTCTCTGGACTATAGGAAAGATATCAATCTACTAATCTAGGGTAAAGAATTCTCACTGAGCAACCTGGTTAGCTCTGATACCACTTGATGGCGCCATGATGGTACTGTGAGTGTCCCGATCTTTCGATGAGAAACACACGATCGATTTGTTGGAGTCGACTTTGACGATCCGACTACACCGTACGACGACGATGCGCCTTAGCAATCGCTAAACCAACTCCAGCGGGTTATTGATCTTGCTGTAGGCACGATCAACCTGAACACGAGGTTCAATTCCTGCAAGCAACCGAAGAACAAGCAAGAACAATAGGATAAGCAATCTGAAATTGCGGATAAAACTGGAAGCGAAACAAAGTGGAGTCTTATTGACGATCTTGACAAGGTGGTCAGTCCAAAGACAACTCGCAGGATCAAGTTTGCACTTGGCTAAACTAATCAAATAAAACCCAAAACCCTAAGGAGCCGATGTCTGGCTATTTATGAAAGCTAGGGGTGTGGGAATCATGTCCAAAGCAGTAGGATACCATCTACAACTCTATTACAAGGCCCAAAGCCCAAGTCTTCTCGGTTTGGAAAAGTGACGCCAATTGTTTTGCAGATTACTGTCGACTCGGATGGAATTTGGGGATGGGGCCAGATCCGTTGGAAAGAGGACGTCGAAACCTTTCAAACCAGTACTCATAGACCCGAAATACCCATGTGGATCAAAAGTTATGGTCGTTTTAAGTTGGTGCTGTCCCGGAGGCCGAATCCGAGTATAACTTGTGCACCGGAAGAATTGGCTTCATGCTTGACGTTTGGAAGTCCTTCTCCTTGGTTCCTAAGGACAATAAAATCATCACAAGGATTAAATAGCATTCCATTCATTAAATTATTTGTATGCAACCCGAGGAACGCATTCACCTGGTAATTGAATTGACGTGCGCGAGCTCGAGTAATTGGCCCTTGTATGACATTGTTGGTTTCCATTGGGTTTGTAGGTATGGCCGTATTCATGGTAGTGATGTCCTCATCATGGTGTCCACTGAAAAATAATTAAATTATCTACCACTTCCATAACAGCCGACCGATCAGGAAATGCCTCTAAAATTGCAAAAACACAAGCCCTGGGTCGGGGTGCAAATCTGCCTGAAAACAGAACATGGAACAAAATCGCAATTAACCTAATCCCAACTAGAAACAGCACCTACTCATGGATCTTAGGCATGTAAACTCCCTTCTAACCAGCACCACAACTCTACAAAAGAATTTGCAAACTCTTACCTCCCTCGAAGAACCGCTCGAACGAGGAAACTTCTCCTCCCGGCCCCCCGATCTCCTTCCACGCGCCAAACTCCGCCGGATCCTCTCGTCACGAAGCTTCCCAACGGAGAGGACAATGGAATGGAGGGGTGTGGCAGCAAGGGATGGGGTGAATCTCTCCTAGGGCCGGCTAGGGGAGGTGGGCAGGTGGACGAGGGAGGTACGGCTAGAGCATTGGGGGTGGCGGCTATGGGGAGGGGAGGAGGGAGGGGCGCATGGGGCTATGGTTGGGGGCGCATGGCAGGTTGTGCTGCCCCCCAACTCCCCCACATGGGCCAAAACCTCCCCACCTTCGGCCCAATTGCTTCCCCCCATGGCCCAAACTCCCCCGGAGAAGCCCAAACACCCGGAAAAGCCCGAAAACACGGTATAAAGTCGTACCGTATTGCCGTATTCTATAAAGTCACATTTTGGGGTGTCACATTTCTTCTTCTTCTTCTGTTTCTTGCCATGGCGGACCTCCCTGGCCCATGGTACCTGGGGTTGCCTCACGAAGCGATGTGGAGGGCGATTGAGGCAGCGATGGAGAGGGTGGCCGTCGAGCACGACGTCGCCGCCGTGGACGCCCTTCTTGAGGTCGTCCCTCGCCTTCTTGAGGTTGTCCCTCGCCTATTTATGGCACGGGACGCCCTCATTGAGGCGGTCGGGCGGGTGCGTCGCGGTGAAGTTTGAGCGGGCGGCGCTGCTGGACCTCCGGCTTCCACCCCCTTTTTTGTATATATATATGTATTGAAAAAATAAATGGAATGAAATGATATATTCCTCTGGAATTGTCTTGTGTCCATCCTTTTTTTTATTCAGTGTGGTTTTTTGAATTCACCCAAACGCCACACCCTTTGTCATTTACGCGTTCCGCCCGACGATGCCTAGCCCCCGAGTGCTGGAAGTTTGCTAGTTGCTTTTCTTCCTAGGCACTTCTTGCGGGGGATTTGGGCTTGATCGTGTACGGTTTTGCGTTTTCATGAGCTAGGATTTACACCTGCTGGAAGTCTTTGCCAGCGCCTCAAGGAAAAGGAGTGCTCAGAAAATTCATGAAATATTTTCATTTAAAAATGATGTAATGAGAATACAAGACTTAAGCGTAGAAACGCCGTAGCTGTTCTATGTTCCAGGTGTTGCTGATGATGGCTCTATCTTCTCGTTTAAGCCGATAAGTTCCTGGTCGTACCACTTCATCGACAATATAGGGACCCTCCCAGCTTGGGGAAAGCTTGTGCTCGCTTTTCTGATTTTTTCTTAGAACCATATCTCCTTTGGAGAAAGCACGGCCCCTGATATTGCGGTTGTGATAGCGGCGTAGGCCTTGGAGATATCAGGCCGATCGGATTGCAGCTACATCCCTTGATTCTTCCAACTAGTCGAGGTCGTCCAATATGCTTTCTTCTGACTTAGCTTCGTTGTGGTTCCGAATCCTTGGGGACCCGAATTTTAGCTCAGTAGGTAAGATTGCCTCAGACCCATATACCAGAAAAAAGGGTGACTGCCCGGTTGCCCGACTGGGGGTGGTTCTGAGCCCCCATAGCACCGAGGCAATTCCTTCACCCATCAGGTGGCATATGGATTAAGGTGATCGAAGATCCTTGCTTTCAGTCCTTGAAGCACCATACCATTCGCTCGACCTGGCCGTTGCTCCGTGGGTGTGCCACGGAGGCAAAGCAGATTTTAATTCCTAGTTCCTCGCACCAATCCTGGAACTCTTCTCTGAATTGGGTGCCGTTGTCGGTGTTGATTCTGTTTGGCGTGCCGAAGCCAACCACGATGCTTTGGAAGAAGTCTTGGCCTTTGCTGCTGTTATGGTGGCGATTGGTTTGGCTTCGATCCACTTGGGAACTTGTCGACAGCAACAAAATGATGTGTAAATCCTCCTTGCGCCTTTTTCAGTGGTCCTACCATGTCTAGCCCCCAAGCTGCGAATGGCCAAGTGATTGGTATTGTCTGCAACTCTTAAGCCAGCATGTGGATTTATCGAGCGAAGAATTGGCAGCCTTCACAGGTACGAACGATGCCTTCTTCGTCCGTTACTGCAGTTGGCCAGAAGAATCCTTGGCGGTAAGCTTTTCCAACTAGGGTTTTTGAGGCCGCGTGGTGTCTGCAAATTCCCGAGTGGATTTCTTTGAGGAGGTCCTTTCCTTCTTGCTCTGAGATGCAGCGTCTGAGCATTCCAGAGGCGCTCTTCCGGAAAAGTTCTCCCTCGATGACTGTGTAGCTTTTGCTCCTGCGCATGATACGCTCTGCCTCGGTGCGGTCTTCTGGGAGTTCATCTTTTACTAGGTAATCTAAGTAGGGTCTTGTCCAGTCGGTGCTGATGACCAACACCTCTGCGTCAGCTGGGAGGGATACTTCCTTGTCTCTTTGGCGTAATGTGGCTGAGGGCTTATGAAGTTCTTCCACGAAGACGCCGGCTGGTACGTCTGCCCGACTGGAGCTCAGCTTGGCAAGTTCGTCGGTGGCTTCATTATCCCGTCTGAGCACATGGGACAGCTCCAGCCCGTCGAACTTGTCTTCTAATCTGCGCACCTCTTGGTAGTACGAGGTCATCATATCGTTAACGCACGACCAATCCTTTTGCACTTGGTTGATTACGAGCTAGGAATCTCCGCGAACCGCTGACCGTCGGATTCCGAGTGATATAGCAATACAGAGCCCATGGATGAGTGCCTCGTACTCGGCAGCGTTGTTTGATGCTGGGAAATGGATTTGTAGGACATATTTCAGCCTTTATCCTTTTGGGGACGTGAGCACGACGCCGGCCCCCGCGCCACTGAGCATGAGGGAACCGTCGAAGTGCATTATCCAGTGCTCGAGTTCTTTGCTGGTTGACGGTTTTTGTAGTTCCGTCCACTCAGCAGTGAAGTCGGCTAATGCTTGTGACTTTATGGCGGTGCGTGGTTGAACGTAATTTCAAAGGCTCCCAACTCAGCTACCCATTTGGCGATCCTCCCAGTGGCTTCCCTGTTATGGAGTATATCTCCAATAGGGAAAGAAGTGACCACCGAAATTGCGTGTTCCTGGAAGTAATGCTTGAGCTTTCGGGAGGTGATTAGCACCGCGTAGATGAGCTTCTGGACTTGCGGGTACCGCGTTTTAGATTCACCCAATACTTCGCTGACGAAGTAAACCGGACGTTGTACCTTCTGCTGGTGCCCGTCTTGCTTGCGCTCGACGACGATTGCTGCGCTAACCACATGGGTTGTCGTAGCTATTAGAGCATGAGTGGTTCCTCCGGTAGTGGGGATGCCAGCACCGGGAGTCTTGTCAGAAAGGTCTTGAGGTCGTCGAAGGCTTGTTGTGCTTCAGTGGTCCACTCGAACTGGTCTTGCTTTTTCAGGAGTTTGAAGAATAGTGTTCCTCGCATCCCTAAGCGAGAGACGAATCTGCCGAGTGCCACCATGCATCCTGTAAGCTTCTGGATGTCCTTTTGATTTGCTGGTGGCTTCATTTTTAGGATGGCGCTGACTTTCTCCTGATTTGCTTCGATGCCGCGATGCGACACGATGAACCCGAGAAGTTTTCCTGAAGGGACTCTGAAAGTGCACTTCTCGGGTTGAGTTTCTTCCGGTAGGCCCTCAGGCTTTCGAATGTTTCGATTAAGTCAGAGATGAGATCTCTTTTCAATCGGGATTTTACCACAACATCGTCCACGTAGGCCTCCACATTGTGTCCGAGTTGATTGTGAAAACACCGCTGTATCGCGCGCTGATAAGTCGCGCCGGCGTTCTTCAACCCGAATGGCATTGTGACATAGCAGAAAGCTTCAAGCGGTGTGATGAACGAGGTTTTGATGCAATCTTCTTCCTTGAGGCTGATCTGGTGGTACCCTGAATAGGCATCCAGAAAGCTCAGGAGTTCGCAGCCGGCGGTGGAGTCCACAACTTGGTCGATGCGAGGTAACCCGAAAGGATCCTTAGGGCATGGTTTGTTGAGGTCGGTGTAATCAACACACATACGCCAACTTTTATTCTTCTTGCGAACCAAGATCGGATTTGCTAACCAATCGGGATGATACACCTCTTTATAAAGCCTGCAGCTAAGAGTTTGGTGATCTCTTCTTTGATTGCGTCACGTCGATCTTGGGAGAAACGTCGAAGGCGCTGCTTGATTGGTTTCGCATTCTGGTTTACATTTAGCGCGTGCTCGATCACCTCCCTCGAAACACCAGGCATGTCTGAAGGCTTCCAGGTGAAGATGTCCTGGTTTGCCCAGAGAAAGGTGACGAGCGCGCCTTCCTATTCTTGATCGAGCCCTGTCCCAATCAAGGCCGTTTTGGCCAGGTTGGACGGGTCGAGCGTTATTTTCTTGACTTCTTCGCCAGGCTGGATCCTTGCCTTTGCCTGTTTCTTAGCTGGCACGTTCTTGTCCTGCAAAGTGGATGCTGCTAATCGGATTTTTTGCAAGTCGGACGATGCCTTTAAGACCTCGGCCAGCTGCAACTCTCCTTATCGCACTGGTAAGATTGCCGTATGTCCCCACGTTGTAGGACCGAGTAGGCAACTAGAGGGGGGGTGAATAGATGCCGAATAAAATTCAACTATTTCTTTCAGAAAATTTAAAGACCCCTAAATAGCGGAAGAAATATTTAATATCGTAGGGATTAAAACCCTAGATTAATTAGCGAGACAAATCGAACAAAAATCAAAACTAGTTCTATCAAAACTCTAACAAACCTTCTAATCAAGAATCATAGCAAAAGAGTATGTAAAGAATTGCATAACCTTTTCTTTATTCCAAAGCCACTCCTTAGGAGGATACTAAAATCTCTAATCTCACAAGATTAGAAAAACCACCAAAATCTCTAATCTCACAAGATTAGAAAAACCACCAAAATCTCTAATCTCACAAGATTAGAAAACCTTAAACAAACTAAAGAAAACACAAAATCTCTTCTTTGTTGTAGGCACCTCTTGCTTCTTGCCCTTTGCCTTGAATTGAATGAGTTCTAAACCCCTAGAACCCTCTATTTAAAGGAATCCACAGCCACCGCTTCCATCTTGTATTCGAATCAAACAATCAAGATTCATGTAAAACCGGACAAAGAACCATCCAAATTAAAACCTCTCGGATAACGTGTCGGACAGCTTTGCTCCGGACATCTCTCTGACAACTCGCGACCGGCCGGTGGCTCTGCCGTGTCCTTGACCGACTCCGTAGACCTGCATACACACGACACAAGTTTGCATGCACACACACATGCAAAGATGCACCCATACGGCTCGACTACCGCTTAAGTCGCAACGATCTCAACCACACGTGCCTTTGTTCTCTAGTCCAAACATCTCGCATGACATCCTTGACCTTCACGACCTCGGTTCCTCTCGAACCTAGTCTCTGGTCCGTCATCGACCATGTTCGACCTCAAGCAACACCTGCACATGAATCAAAAACACAAAACAATTCCGAGTACAAGTCCACGACTGACTCACATCAATCCATGCAAATACTCACTCGAGTATTGCATAAAGTCCACTTCAAAACAAGTATCATGAAATTATCACAAATTTTATAATCTCAAAATCAAATTCAAATTTCAATCTCAAAATCGCTCAAAACCCTGATTGAGCAAATCCTATTTACGACGGACAACAAAACCGATCCGGCGCAAATGCCAAGTGAAACCCTAGAAAATAGCTTCACGACGGACCAACAAAGTCATCCGTTGTACAAGGAAAATTCTTGGTTCCAAAAGAAAAACATTCCGCGAAAACATGTTTACGACGGACAACCAAAATCGGTCCGTCAGACATGCAAAAGTCTCGGTTCAAAACGCTTTCAAATTCATGTTCACGACGGACAAAAATCTTGTCCGGCGCAAATGTGCCACACTCGGTTTCAAAAACAACATGATCCGAACGAGACCTTAAAGCAAACACATTCACGGCATGCATAAAGAAAACTTGTCCTGTGGATGTGGAACTTACTTGGTTTCTTGGAAAGAAAGAGTTTGGCTCAATGAGTTCACTTAAAACATGTGTATGACACTGAGACCAAAGAGTTTGGTCTGTCATACATGGGAAAAATGAGTTCGCCAATTCAAATCTTTTTCGGATAACCAACCTGATTTCTGCTCTTTTCAAATCTTTAAACCAAATTCAAATCTTTTCGAATATTCAAATACTCATCATCAAAAACACATGGATCAAAAACAATGATCCTTCAATCTCCCCCTTGATGAGTAATTTGACAAAACATAATATAAGATTTGACAAAGGTATAGAAAAAGATTCCAAGACCAAGTAAATCCAAATTCCCAAATTTTCAAACAAAGCATTTGAATTTCTCCTTTCTTTATATTTTTCTTCTTCTTATCTTGCTCTCCCTTTTTGACAAAATAGTCATCAAGATCTCAAAACTCCCCTTAATGAATGCAAAGATCTCAAGCTTTGAAGTATATTCAAGGTATATAATCAAAATAAAGCATTTGGTCAATTTATCCAATGAGAAGGCAAATCGTGAGAATATGAAGGCTCTAACACATAGAGTAGTTGTCGATATGCAAATTAGAGCAAACAAGTAAAATGTCATAAACTGATTTTGCCAAAGCTAAAAAGAAATCTATCATGAGCAAAGAGAGACTTTCAAATTCACTAATATTTATCTCAAGCCTTTTTCAAAAATTGAATTTCCTTTTTCTCTTTTAGCAAGTTTGACAATTTTGCTTTGTGATCAACAGTGATGACAAGTAATCAGACACTAGCCCATACTTGTGTATGAGTAGGTAGTTCTTTCTTGTATCTTTCTTAGTTTATATTGGCAAGTGGCTTCACATTGTTCTGAACTTTTGTTTAGACAAGTAGCCTTTGCTTGCATCTTTTGAATTTAAATCCTGGCAAGGAAGCTGCACATTGTACTAAACTTGTGTTTAGCCAAGTAGCTTTTGCTTGCATCTTTTTCAACTTGCTTTTATCATTTAAAACACTGATTTTGCTTGAGACTCATAATGATCATTTGAAGTCCAACAAAAGCTCACACATAGTTTCTAATCAGCTCTAGCCTTTCAACAGATGACAAGAAACTTTTAAGTCTATTTCACAAATGCCATACTATAATGTACAAGAGCCAAAATATTCTCAAAAGCATCTCAAATTGAGTTCTTTTAGTCTTTTAGTCTTTTAATAAGAAGGGAAGCAATGTAGCAATAATTTGACTATATACACAAGAATAGTCAACAAAGCTTTGTACTACATGATGCAATGAAAACAGGGAGTTTTCTTTAAGTGTAACGGCAAAATAGCTCCTTGTAATAACTAAAGCCAAGTAACACAGATGAAAGAGTTAAAGTCAAGACTCCCCTCAAATCAACCCATGGGGATGAATGATCCCAAGTTCACTGCTGTAAGAAAGCAAAGCGAGAAGAATCAAGCGGCTTAGTAAAAATATCAGCAATTTGAGCATCCGAATCAACAAATTTCAGTTCAATAGCTCCTTTTTCAACATGATCTCTAAGAAAATGATATCGAACATCAATGTGTTTAGTCCTTGAATGTTGAACAGATTTTTAGCGATGTGAATTGCACTAGTATTATCACAAAGAAGTGGAACACTATTAAAGTTAATGCCGTAATCTTTAAGAGTTGAAGTGATCCAAAGAATTTGTGAACAACAACTAGCGGCTGCAACGTATTCAACTTCAGAAGAGATTGAGCAATCGAGGACTGTTTCTTAGAAGACCAAGAAACAAGTGAAGTGCCAAGAAAATGACATGTGCCGTAAGTACTCTTTCTATCTAATCTACACCCCGCAAAATCAGCATCGAATATCCTAGGAGTGTAAGCGAAGAAGAACAAGAATACCAAATGCCAAATCTCAGTGGAGCGAAGATACCTGAAAATTCTTTTAATTGCTTGTCGATGTGATTCTCGAGGAGAGGCTTGAAATCGAGCGCACAAACATACTGCAAAATGTATGTCAGCCTCGGCGATCAAGCACAGTATGATCCAATCATGCTTCAGATTCTTTTGGTCCATCTCGACACCATTCTCGCCAAGATCCAAAATTGTTGTTGTGCTCATTGGAGTAGATATCGACTTTCCTTCTCCCATGTCGAATTTCTTTAGTAGCTCCTTTGTATACTTGGATTGGTGCAAGAAGATCCCTTCTTTCGCTTGCTTGATTTGAAATCCAAGGACGTATGTCAACTCTCCCATCATACTCATCTCGAATTCCTCGACATCACTCGGAAAATCGCAACACAAGAGAGTGGGAGGATCCTCCAAAGATAATATCATCCACATAAATTTGCACCACAAGGAATTGATCATTTGAATTTTGAGTAAACAGAGTTTTATCAACTTTTCCCATCTCAAAATTATGTTGAAGCAAGAAGCCTTTTAATCTATCATACCATGCACGAGGAGCTTGTTTTAATCCATAAAGAGCTTTTGATAAACGATACACATGATTAGGAAATTTTTCATTTTCAAAACCAGGGGGTTGTTTCACAAAAACTTCTTCTTCTATAAAACCGTTTAGAAAAGCACTTTTCACATCCATTTGAAATAACTTAAAACCTTTTGAAGCTGCAAAAGCCAAGAGGATGCGAATAGCTTCTAAACGAGCAACAGGAGCAAATGTTTCATCAAAATCAATTCCTTCAAGTTGAGAATATCCTTGAGCTACAAGTCTAGCTTTGTTTCTAACAATTATTCCATCTTCATTTAACTTGTTCTTAAAAACCCATTTTGTTCCAATAATGTTTTGATTTTTAGGAGGTTCCACTAAAGACCAAACTTTATTCCTTTCAAAGTTTTCTAATTCTTCATGCATCGCATCTACCCAAGAACTATCGGTTAAAGCATGAGTAATGTTCTTAGGTTCAAAATTTGCAACAAAAGCGTAATGCATGCATAAAAGAGTTTGAGATGAATTAGAACGTGTCACCCTTTCATGAAGACTTCCAATAATTTGTTCAGAGGATGGTTCTTCAAAAGCAGTAAGGGAGGTCCAAATGTTTCGATCGCCGTGGGAGGTGTAGGAGAATCTGAAGTAGTAGTCACATCAATTTGTTCGTAAACAACTTCCCGCTCAGAGGTATGAGCTCATCATCATCATTATCTTCATCATTTTCTTGAATCTTTTATCCAAAAAGATTGGCTCTAAATCTTCTCGTGAACCTGAAATGTCGGGTCTAGCTCCAGTGGCTAGCCTCATCAAAAGTAACATCGCATGTCTCCAACAATTTGTTAGTCGATAAATCAAGTACACGATATCCACGAGAGTGCAACGAATAGCCAAGGAAAATACCATCTGCATCACGAGCTTCGAATTTATCAAGATTTTCATGTTTAAGAATAAAGCATTTGCAACCAAACACTCGTAAGTGAGAAACAGATGGTTTACGATCAAATCTCGATTCATAAGATGTTTTACCAAGTAAAGCTCGAGATAGACCCTATTTGATATATAGCAAGCGTAAGAAATTGCCTCACCTCAAAATTTTCTTGAAGTGTTGTATTCATCTAGCATAGTTCTAGCCATTTGAATCAAAGTTCTATTTTTCCTTTCTACAACACCATTCTCGTGAGGGAGAATATGGCGAAGAAAATTGATGTTCAATCCCATTAGTTTCACAAAAGATTTAAACAAGGCATTTTTGAATTCTGTACCATTATCTCTGCTCTTATGGCTTTCAATGAGTTAGGCAATTCATTTATCAATCTCTTAATGAAGACATGAAAGAGACCAAAAATCTCATCTTTTGAAGACAGAAAATGCACCCAAGAGTATCTCGAATAATCATCAACTATTACTAGAAAGTACCACTTACCTCCTACTGATTGTACTCGAGATGGTCCCCATCAGATTCCATGTGAAGAAGTTGACCGGGCCGAGTGGTCATTACAGAGAGATAGGAGCATGAGGCGCTCCAACCATCTTACCATGTCGACAGGAAGCACAAACAATATTTTTGCAAGATTTTAATTTCGGCAAGCCACGAATTAAGTCTAGACCACTCAATCTCGACAACAGATCAAATCCCATGTGGCCTAATCGACGATGCCAAAATTGAGATTTCTAGATTCAAGCAACAAAACAATGTGAACTTGAAGCATTACTAAAATTTGCTATGAAAATTTTTCCAAGTCTAGATATCTCAAGAATCAAGTTTCCGTAAGCATCGAGTACTCTACATGCATTAGGTTTAAAGCTCACTTCAAAGTTTTCATCCAACAATTGTGATAATCTTGATAAGGTTGAATTTCGGTTTAGACACCAGAGAGACATTCTTCAAAGTAAAGTGTTCATTTACCTTCATCAGTACCTTTTGCAAAGGATTTGGCCAGCGTCCAGAGTAGCATCTCCAAAAGTGATCGTCTCGTTCCCGGATGCTTTTGTTAGGGAGGAGAACCAACTTGTGTTGCCCGTCATGTGTTGGCAGATCCTGAATCAACAACCCAGATGTTCTCCTTCCCTTCTCGTACCACCTACATGTTATGAGCAGAAGATCACAGGGATTGATCTTGGGGTTAGAAAAACATGCTTTAGGTATCCAAAGATCAATCACTCGACGGCAGGTGATCGCATAAAAACTTGTGAGAGTAATGTATTTTTGTTTGCTTTCACAGAGCCTGTCACAATATTGCTTTTATGACCATGTCTATGTACATACAAAGAAGTGGAAGGTGTTTTCTTTTTGTAACCTAAACCTGCTCTTCTATTGTCATAGATTGTAAAGGCCCTATTAGATGGTTTATGACGGTATGACTTGGGCTTTTCAAAATTTTTAATTTCTCCAGTCATTTTAGAATTTTTAATTCTCTTTCCCTTGTCGATTTTAGCTTTCCTGTAGCAGAAGTTTTCTAGATGACCATCTTTGTGACAAAAAGTGCATTTGTACCTGAGTTTTGAAGTACTTGCTCCTTCACTTTGAGTGGGTTGAGTTTTTCCAGAAAAATCAATAGATCCAGCAGATTTGAATTTTGTTTCACTTGGTTTAGGAGGGAGGATTTCAATTTTACCAGTACCAATTGTTTTCACAATTACAGGAGGGTTGTTTTTCAAGTGTTCAAAGTGATCAAAGCCTATCCCACTGCTTTTAACACTTATTTTTGATTTATCAAGAATCGATTCAAGTTTTTCTTTCCTCCAAAGAAATTTTTCCAAAGTTGATTTTAAATATTCATTTTCTCTAAGTACAACAGGGCAATTTTGACATGGATCAACTTGACATTTTTTAGCCTTTTCTTTTGAGATGACAGTAGAGTGAGTAAAGATGATGTGTCCAAAGAAAACAAGTTGCTCAGATTTTCCTTAAATTCTCTCTAGTGACAAACAATTCTCGCAACACATAAAAATGCATTATTGAACCAAAAGCTAAAGTTTGCTTGAACTTATCAACTTCACTTTTTAGCAAATTTAGCTCTTTTATTTTGCAAGAATGAGCAGCTCTAAGTGATTGCAATTCTAATGAGAACCCCTCACAATTATCACATGCATCATTGTTAGAAATAGAATTTCTAAGTTTTTCATTTTCAGTTTTCAGCATGGACAAATCATTCTCTAAATTTTTATTTTTGATTGAAGATTTTCTTAAAGATTTTCTCAATATGACTAAAACTTCACAAAGCTCATTATATGAAGGCATTACCTCATCACAGTCGCTGGAAGTGCTGTCGTTGTTACTAGAATCACTAGTGTTCCCTTTTGCCATGAAGCACAGTCCGGTGAAATCTTTCTCGTTCAGCTTCGTTTGCTTTGCTTCCTTCTCATCGTCAGTTGAATCATCAATGTCGCTTAAGTCTAAGCGACCAATTGCAGTGAAGACTTTGTTGAGCATTTTCTTCGTCCGTTGCTTATTTTTGTCCTTGCTCTCTTTTGGCCGGAAGGTTTTGGAGGAGTTGCTTTGATCCTTCTCGTCTCTAACTTTGTTCTTGAAGCAGTTAGCACGGACGTGTCCTGCCTTGCCGCAGTTGTAGCAGTGGATGGAGGCTCCTCTTCTCTCCCTTGATCTCATGTAAGCTGCATTGACACGCTTGGAAAGAAGAGCAAGTGTATCTTCTGGTATTTGATCTAGTTGTTCATCACTAAGAGCACTCAAGGCAAGAATGGAATATGATGATGAAGCACTAGTAGCATTATCACATGAAGAAGAATTTGCATTAAGAGCCAAAGAGTTATCACTGGATGTTCGAAACAATATCTATCTCAAAAGTTTTGAGACTAGAATATAATTTATCCAATGTCATTTCACTCATCTTGTGAGCCTCCTAAATGCGATTACTTTCATTTGCCGATTTTAAGATCAAGAGATGATAAGAAATGTCTAGCATTTTCAGAGTCGTTGTATTGTACATCAACAAAGCTCTAAGATTGTTTAAGATTCTATTAAAACGAGCAAAACAATCATCTAATGATTCTCCGTAGTTCATTTCAAATCTAGTGTATTCCTTTTTAAATTGATCTTGCCTAGCCTCTTTGTGACAGTCGGTGCCTTCATGATAATCTTGAAGAGATTTCCAAATTTCATGAGCAAGTGAGTAAATGACAGCACTCTATCGAATTCTTTTCTAGCAAGTCCTTGAAGCAATATGTTTCTAGCTCTATTATTACTTTCAACATCCTTTTCAAACTCGATTTTGTCAATATCATCATTAGAAGGAAGCTTGTATGAAATCTTTACCTTGCGCCAAATCGCGTTACCTTGAGCTTGAAGATATGCAATCATTCGGATCCGCCATGGGGAAGTCTCGTGCCATCGAAGATTGGCGGCTTGTTTGAATATTTCTCTGTTGCCATATCTTCCCGTTTACTAATCACCTGTTAAGATGGATTAGTAGAACCTCGCTCTGATACCACTTGTAGGACCGAGTAGGCAACTAGAGGGGGGGGGTGAATAGATGCCTAATAAAATTCAACTATTTCTTTCTTAAAATTTAAAGACCCCTAAATAGCGGAAGAAATATTTAATATCGTAGGGATTAAAACCCTAGATTAATTAGCGAGACAAATCGAACAAAAATCAAAACTAGTTCTATCAAAACTCTAACAAACCTTCTAATCAAGAATCATAGCAAAAGAGTATGTAAAGAATTGCATAACCTTTTCTTTATTCCAAAGCCACTCCTTCCGGGAGGACACCAAAATCTCTAATCTCACAAGATTAGAAAAACCACTCAAAATCTCTAATCTCACAAGATTAGAAAAACCACCAAAATCTCTAATCTCACAAGATTAGAAAACCTTAAACAAACTAAAGAAAACACAAAATCTCTTCTTTGTTGTAGGCACCTCTTGCTTCTTGCCCTTTGCCTTGAATTGAATGAGTTCTAAACCCCTAGAACCCTCTATTTAAAGGAATCCACAGCCACCGCTTCCATCTTGTATTCGAATCAAACAATCAAGATTCATGTAAAACCGGACAAAGAACCATCCAAATTAAAACCTCTCGGATAACGTATCGGACAAATTTTGCTCGACATCTCTCGGACAACTCGCGAATCGGTGGCTCTGCCGTGTCCTTGACCGACTCCGTGAGACCTGCATACACACGACACAAGTTTGCATGCACACACACATGCAAAGCATGCACCCATACGGCTCGATTGCCGCTTAAGCCGCAACGATCTCAACCACACGTGCCTTTGTTCTCTAGTCCAAACATCTCGCATGACATCCTTGACCTTCACGACCTCAGTTCCTCTCTGAACCTAGTCTCGGTCCCGTCATCGACCATGTTCGACCTCAAGCAACACCTGCACATGAATCAAAAACACAAAACAATTCCGAGTACAAGTCCACGACTGACTCACATCAATCCATGCAAATACTCACTCGAGTATTGCATAAAGTCCACTTCAAAACAAGTATCATGAAATTATCACAAATTTTATAATCTCAAAATCAAATTCAAATTTCAATCTCAAAATCGCTCAAAACCCTGATTGAGCAAATCCTATTTACGACGGACAACAAAACCAATCGGCGCCAAATGCCAAGTGAAACCCTAGAAAAGGCTCACGACGGACCAACAAAGTCATCCGTTGTACAAGGAAAATTCTTGGTTCCAAAGAAAAAACATTCCGGCGAAAACATGTTTACGACGGACAACCAAAATCGGTCCGTCGTACATGCAAAAGTCTCGGTTCAAAAACGCTTTCAAATTCATGTTCACGACGGACAAAAAATCTTGTCCGGCGCAAATGTGCCACACTCGGTTTCAAAAACAACATGATCCGAACGAGACCTTAAAGCAAACACATTCACGACAGACAGAAAGAAAACTTGTCCGGTGTGGATGTGGAACTTACTGGTTTCTTGGAAAGAAAGAGTTTGGCTCAATGAGTTCACTTAAAACATGTGTATGACAGACCAAAGAGTTTGGTCTGTCATACATGGGAAAAATGAGTTCGCCAATTCAAATCTTTTTCGGATAACCAACCTGATTTCTGCTCTTTTCAAATCTTTAAACCAAATTCAAATCTTTTCGAATATTCAAATACTCATCATCAAAAACACATGGATCAAAAACAATGATCCTTCACACGTATTGCGATGACTCCTTTGGGTCCTGGCATCTTGAGCATTGAGTAGGTTTAGTGTGGAACTGCCATGAATTTCACCAAGCCGGGTCTTCCCAAGATAGCATGGTATGCTGTCTCGAAATCGGCCACCTCAAAGTTCATTTATTCCGTCCTGTAATTTTCTTTTGTGTCAAACGTGACGGGCAAGACGATCTGCCCGAGTGGTACCGAGGAAGTCCCCAGAATCACGCCGTGGAAAGGTGATGAACTTTGCTTGAGTTCGGTCCGAAGGATCTTCATGTCGTCGATGGTTTTGGCAAATAGAATATTGAGCCCACTGCTTCCATCGATCAACACCCTCTTGAGTTTTACACTGCGGATGACTGGATCCAGCACCAAGGGATATCTGCCCGGAAAAGGTATGTGGTCGGGATGATCGGAGCGTTCGAAGGTGATGGGAGCTTCTGACCACTTCAGGTATTGGGGGGTCGCTGGTGCGATCGCATTGATATCCCAAGCGGTAAGCTTTTGCTTCCGCTTGGACTCATATGCGCCCTAGCACCCGAATATGAAGTTGAGCTCTTGTTCGATTTCTGGGAACTCGCCCTCTGCAGAGGGGTCGTCTTTCTTCCCGGCTTCCTTCTCATATTTGGGTTCTGATTGGCTCCAATTTTCTCGTGCAAATCTTTTCAAAGTGAAGCAATCTTTCACCTCTTGCTTTCCCTTTGGGTGGAAAGGGCATTGGGCATTCATTACTTCGTCGTACTCCTTATTCTGGGGAGCTTTCGCCCTTCCACGCTCGGCCGTAGCAACCAGGTCTTCTCCCTTCCGCTTTTTCTCCTTTTGTTTCGGGGGATCGGTATGATCTTTTTTGTCTTTTTGCTGGGGTCGATCCTCCCGGCGCTCTGCTAATGTATCTGATGCGACTGCATAGCGATCAGCCAGGGCGAACATCTCCGTAGCTGTGGTCGGAGGTTTCCTGGACATCTTCTTGATGAGATCGAGATTGCTGATGCCTTTCTGGAAGGCCGCGATGACAACCGCATCAGAGACGTCTTGAACAGTATTCTTTTTCTGCGTGAATCGTCGGATGAACTCCCTCAGGGATTCATTTTTCTTCTGATGGAGCTGGTAGAGGTCCCAGGAGGTTCCAGGTTTCTCGAAAGTGCCCTGGAAATTTGTGATAAATTGGTCATAAAGGTCTCCCCCAGAGTTGATGGAATCTCTTGGAAGCCCTGTAAGCCACGCTTGGGCTGAAGGAGCCAACATGACTGGCAGATAATTAGCCATCACATTGTGGTCACCTCTGACCGCTTTGACTGCGAGGGAGTAGACCTGCAGCCAGGCTTCCGGGTCTCTTTCTCCGTCAAACTTGGCAATGCCTTTTGGATTAAAACCATCCGGCCACTACACTCGGCGGAGACGAGCAGTGAATGCTCGGATCCCATCAATAGGGCCTTTGTCATGCTGAGTATGATGGTGGTGTAGTGAAGAATCCACTCGGCGGTCTTCGTCCCGGTGTGGGCTGTTTTGGCTTCTGCGATAGTCGGAGGTCCGGTTGCGGAGATGCCAACTATTATGCTCACGATCAATGCCAAAACGTTTGTGGTCATCATCCTGATGTCGCCGCTCATCATCGTCCCGTTCTCTTCTCCTAACATCGAGGTCTTGGCGAAGGTCGCAGTGGATGGTGGAGCGTACATCCCTGTGGCAGGGGGGACCTGTGCCGACTGCTCCTCGTCCGATTGCTAGCCGTGTGAGTTTCTTCTCTTGTACGTGAGGGCTTCGTCGTTTTGCCCCGCTGGTTGTGTTGAATCGCCGCAGCCATCACCATAGCTTTTACTTGTGCCATGATCGGTGCAGCTGGGCTATCAGATTCGATCATGGGTCCCAAGGTGTCAAGGAGCGTCTTGGTGGCCATGATGTTTTTGTTGCGGAGTTTGGAAAACCGACTGGTTTCCCGCTCTAGCATGCAAGATGTCGTCGTTGACATTATGTGCCCGATTTTGAAGTGACCGGGCGCGGTCGTCTGGATCTTCATGCCGGGCATGATCCATCTTGGTCTCCCTGGTTCCCCATCGATTCTGTGATTCGGGAAGACTGCTTCCGATCACAAATATCGAACGAAAACTGCGAAAGCTCTCGGACCGGATCTGATCTGAGTCTGAGAGGGTGAGGGTGCCATGCTCGTTGGCGATGAAGTGTAGACTTCCAAAGCAAAAACCTTGGCCTGGGGCGAAGGTGATGCCATTTTCGAAAGCCATCGAAATCACTCGGATTGATCTTCGTGCTGCCCCTACCTGGCGCGCCAACTATCGACGTTTATGTCAGCAATAATCTTAGGGGGGTGTAAATTTTTGGGGCAAGGTGCTGGATCGGGATCTCGATGGTAACAGAAGACAAGGAATTATACAGGTTCATGCCCTCGACGGTGGAGGTAATACCCTAGTCCTGTGTTCTGGGATTATATGTTGTGTCGTATCATGTCTTCTGTTCTCCCTCCCCCTTCTCTTATATACAGGGGGGGTGGAATCCAACTTGGTTACTAGAACATAAGTCCGAGTTGGTTACAGGCAAGGAGATCGTATCCTTCCTTATTTAGGATAGCTTCCTTTACGGTTACGATCTTTCCTTTTAGTTACAACATGGTCGGATGGATGGGGCCCGTGCTCTTGAATGATCCTCCAGAACCTTCTACGCGTGCATACTCGGTCCTTGTATCCTCCACAAATAGGATTTGAGATAACCTTTATCACTTCAAATCCTTATTCAAACTAATCAATTCGAATCTTTATTCAAACTAACTCCCTATTTAATTCATATTATATTAATGTGAATCATATAGGTTTATTGTTTCGAATTCAAATAATATAAATCAAACAAAGACTTATTCCGTATTTAATAATTCCAAATATATTAATTATTCATGTAACAAACTAGTAAATTTATTAACAAACTAGTAAATTTCCATTCTTGTATGTAACCCATAGACCCACTGTGATGTTAGCAGTGTATTGGATAACTATTCGACACACAAATCATAAGTGGCTCCTCGCATAACATTATGACTTTCCATATCACATAGGTATCATTTTCCAACAAAGCCATCAACAAATATATCAAGATTAAACTCAAGGTGAGATATATGTAATTCTTACTAGGAAAGTGAACGCGGCGCACGCCGCGCATGTGAACGAAAAATAAATTTGTGTTATTTTTTCGGAGAAAAAACGGACAACAAAAACATTTATCTCGAAAAAAACAAGGAAAAATGGACTACAAAAGCATTCTTTCCAGGGAAAATGGGAAAAGTTTTTTTTCGGAGGAAAAACGGGCCACGAAAATATTTTTCACGGATAACGAAAACATTTTTTCCGTGAAAAATGAGAAAAAACGGACCACGAAAATATTTTCCAAGAAAATCATACAAGACGCCGCAAGGCGTGAACAAAAAATGGATTTACATTTTTTTCAGAGAAAAAACGGATCACGAAAATATTTTTTCGGAAAAAACGGGCCACATAAACAATTTTTTTCGGGAAAAATGAGGGAAAACGAACTACGAAAACATTTTCCCGGAAAAAAGGAGGGAAAACAAACCCCAAAAACACTTTTCCCAGGAAAAATGAGAAAAAAACGGACCCCAAAAACATTTTTTCGGGAAAAACGGAGAAAAGATGAACGAAAAATGAATTTTCATTTTTTTTAGGAAAAATGGACCACGAAAACAAGCTCCGGAGAAAAAACGGACCACAAAAACATTTTTTCCGGACAAAACGGAGAAAGGACCTGGACGTAAAGCGCGGGGATCTATTTGTTATAATTTTGGACTTGTTCGCTATTTTGAAAAATTAGAAAAGGGCTCGCTCGCGAATCGTATTTAACAGGAGCCCCCTTATGTAAAATGGCGAATGAGGGGCCTAAACGCTAACCGGGAAAAAAAATCTTCCCCTTACATAAAATAGCAAAGGATCTCTTCGTAATCTGAAAGGATCTATCCGCTATTTAGAGAAATAAATGGGTTTTTTCGAAAAATTGAGGGGGGTGAGGTGGAGGCTTGAGGAGGCTTGAAACCTCCCAGATGTAATGGAGGGATAATTCTGTTTAATCAATTGTTTCTAGAATATCTAAAGCTAAACTAAGGCCCTCTTTGGCTAGGCTTGGGCTTGGACACAAGCTATCTTCTAGCTTGCTGTCTCGAAAAGCTGCTTCCCGAAGAAGTCAACTCATGATGTTTTGGCATAGCTTTTGTGGAAGCAGTTGTCTTTGAAAGCCAAGTAGCAAATGAACGGCAAAGATAATTTTTCCATTTTTCAGCTAAAGCATCTAGGCCCCTAATTTTATTTGGATTTTGGTAATTAATGACAATCATATTTGTCGGGGATTGGAAAATTTCTATAATTACCATAGTACCCCGACAGCCGATTCCGGTCGACCATGCGCACCCTCGGAAGATGTCCCCGAGGATGATCCACGAGCATATGAGCTTGAGGACCGAGCATACGTGCGCGGGCAGGACCAAACAGAGCTCAGCCCAAGCTCGTTTGCGAGACGTATGGTTAGAAGATCGTGTTCTGCGGTTACACCAGAATAGCGATAGTCACGCCGCGATATGGGTCGTTATGCCCGTGATGGGAACATGGCGTAAATTAAGGTTCGGTTACAACCACGATCGGTGCAGTCAAACGCCCGTTACTTCGGCTGTAATTAGGTGGGATATTTTTGTAATCTATAAATACTTCCCGTGCATGTACGGAGGAAAAGAGGAACAACGTACTTAGGAAAGACTAGACATGCAAAAGCGTTGTTAAGAGCATCAAGCAATTACATCACACTAGAGTAGGGCTATTATCTCCTTAGTGAGAGGCCTGAACTAGGATAACCCTGAGCGTCTTTTCCACGAGTGTCGTACACATCCGAGGAATCAAGCATTCTCTAGACGCCAACCCTTCACGAAGGAAAGGGCTTAGGTTGATCCCTCAATCAATAAGTAAGCTTGGCGGGGGCCTGTTCCCCAATTGTCGACAATTGGCGTCGTCCGTGGGGATCACTGACAGTTCCTTTCGTGAAGAATCCCTGGAGACGCCTAATTCTCAGGACTCTCGAGACCTCTGTGCGTTTGGTGATGCCGAAGATGAAGACATGTACTACGCCTATGGAGGCGTAGCCGGCATCATTGATCCCGAGGAGCATACGGATCCCAGGAGCCTTTCCCTGGTAGCTACTGCGCGAGAGCAGTTCCTTCGCTCTCAGCGTGATATCCTCATAGATGATGATGAGTATGATGGACTCTTCGATGGTCTGGATATCCCGGATCACCTTGAGCCTGATCAGGAGACTGCATCACGTGGGGACACCATGATGTCGCCCTCGCGATCTTCCCACTCTCGTAATGTCAACATGGCGGGAGAAGAAGGAAACCCCAAGGCTGAACTTTTGGGAGATGCCCGTCACCGATATGAGGTAGCCAGGAACCATCTGGAAGCGTCCTTGAATAGGACCTTGGCGAGCATACGTCTCCAAGTTCATGGAAATCCTAGTGTTAGGGCTGAAACTAATGCTCGTGAGAGTTCTCGCGAGTATGGTATGCCAGAGCACGTGCGCGATCACCAGCCAAGCTCATCCCCTTTCATTCTCCCGAGCGGGGAACGACTGCAAGATTTTGCCATGGTCGTGCGCAATCTCAGGGAGTTTTCTGAGGAGGTGGATCTGGAGGCTATAGGGGCAGTCGTGGCAGATGATCTTGAAAGGATTGTTGCCGATATGAAAGCGACAGAGGCTTCTCGCAGTAAGAGGACTCGGAGTGTTTCCCAGGAGCATCCACGTCACACCCCTGTTCGCTCCCATCGCGGCGATTCTCGGAGCCATACTCGAAAAGACCGGAGGGGGCATGATCGGTATCGTGAGGATACTCGGAGCGATTCCCGACTAAGCTCACAAGATCAAAGAAATGCTCAGCATGATCAGGGCTGTACCAAGTATTCCACTTCAGGCTGCACCCTCTTATGCTAACCTCGAGAAGTTTTCTCTCGACTTGGTCCAAGAGTTGGGGTCAGAGCAGTGATGATCATTACGATCATCATGATCGGAGAGACCACCATGATGCCCCTGTTTTCGGGTGTCGAGCCTTTGCGGCACCTCTCTGACGTGTAACATGGCCGAGAAAGTTCAAGCCCGGTCACATTGAAAGGTTCAATGGGACGCTGAACCCCGACGAGTTCCTCTCTATCTACACCACAACCATCTTAGCTACAGGAGGTAACAAGGGAGTTATGGCAAACTTCCTGCCTACAGTGCTGGATAGGGCGGCTCGAACTTGGCTTTTCAACCAAGAGGAAGGGTCAATTCGGTCTTGGGGACAACTGATGTGGGGGCTCTGGTATTAGATTAGCGACCCAGGTTCTTACTGTTGCATCGGACAGGTAAATAACGCAACCCGCAAGAATTCTGAACGCTTAACTAAAACCGTACTCGGATTGGAATCCAATTGATCAGCAGCTACTTGACTCAAGTGTTCGTGCCAACCGATTGAAGCTAATTTGAGCTTCCCGCAGCCGTGTGTCTAGTGCTAGTTCCCTGGATCAATAGCCTAGCAACCACACGTTGTCATTCGAGACGCATCACAACCATACAGGAGTAAATAACTTCATATCTGAAAGGTAGAGTTGTTACAGCTAAATAATTTATAGTTTACGGCCACTTGGCCGAATACAAACCCATAAGATAGATAAAATACAGCGGAAATCCAAAATAAAGCTTCGCAGTGTGCCTCAACACCCAAAGGCAACTGACTAGGAAGGAACCCAGTTAATCCTTAGCAAATCCATCGAAGTCTGATGCGTACTGCGATTCTTCGAGATATCCTTCATTACCTTCTTCTTCTAGCCAAAATTTGTGAGAGCAAACGGTGAGTACACGTATGTACTCGCAAGACTTTAGTGTATGGAACAATAATATAGATGTTGGCTACAAAAGGATGCCGGTTTCTACACTAAGTCTGTTTGAGCATAAAGCTAAATTTATTTCCAATAACATAATAGATTTGAATCATTCGCAATTTGTAAAGCAGGTGTGATGAGAACATTTCAATGTAATCAATAAACATATAACACTTGAACCATAATCCAATTATCCAACCATCCCATTTTCCAAAAACCATTAACCATGACAACCATTTTCATGAACCAAGTTTCCAAACCATTTCCATTAAACCAAAACTGTAACCCAACCAAGTTCCAACCCAATCCATTGTTCTGAAACCAAACCAAAACCAACTCAATCCCAAAACTCTATACTTGACGGTACTTCCGAAACTGCTCGTGACTGTGAGCACGATAATCGATTAGGTTTATTTCTCTACAGAGATTGTACACTTTACCTACATGACACTTTCTAGCAATCATGTCATCCATGCCACACGATACTCATCGTATCTGTTTTGCTAGATCGTGACGAAACTTTCCAAAAGGTCGGGATTTACCCCTTGCACCGGCCCGGTAATGTGCATTCAGTGGTCACTAGACCGCACCCTGTGCTCACGATGGACCTGCGTCACATCGCCCTCGCCCTCCCCATAGCTAGGCATTCACCGTTGTATTGGGCAAACTTCCACTTCGACGCCTTGTGGGGGACCGCCCCGGGACTCCATTGATTCACTCAGTTGCATCTCACAGCTCAAATAAATCAAGGGAACCTTGGGCGTCCCGCATATATGCCCGTGTTGGTCCCAGGAATGTTCATCAACACGCGCGAGAATGCACAACAGTTTATATCACAGCTCATACACGATAACGGAAACTTAAACATTCATACATACATACCAAAAGTGATACCACCGTTCACAACGACATACATATAGTTTATGTTAACAAGCAGCGAAATAAAACATAAACGACAAAAGTGTTGTCCAGCGTAGTATGCCCCAACCCTCAGGCAACCGGCTGGGGGTTAAGAACGGCCCTCTAAGCGTTAGCATCGGGGACGTCAGCCCGGCAGAGATCCACGGGCGACGTCTCAACCTCACCTGCAGCAACAGACAATCCGGTTGAGTACAAAGAGTGTACTCACACAATAGTATAAGTTATGCATTGCGTCTTACTTACATGAGGTTGATACATCAAGGAAGGCAATAGGCAATTTCAGCATAAAGCAACAATTGAGTAAAATCATAGACACGTATAGATTGGAATTGCTATTTAGTAAACATTTGCAAAATCTGATACATAAGGTAATTTCCATCATTCCATATCCTTTTTCATGCCTCCAAGCATTTCCGAACCACGAGTCCAACGCTCGTGTTCACTGACGCTCACGGATACTCCAATATCCGTGTGACTCCTTCCACAAGTACTCCAATACTCGTGAAGTACCTCCCATGAGTACTTCAATACTCACGAGACTTTTTCCACACCATCCATCTTACCAAGTCCTTAAAACTCGCCTGGTGGCAAACACAACAAGCGATTGTCCTTTACCATGGACGCGGCTATTCGAATAGTTTAAACTCTGCAGAGGTACGACTTTACACACACGACACGCCACACTCGTAAGCCAAGCTATGAGCACAATTCCTTTGATGTGCCGGCCGAGGTAAACGTGACAAACCATTTTCCAGTATGCATGGTAGTGTATTTAAACCACCCGGGTGACTGTGACCATTGATCCCGCATGCCCAGTGCTCCGTGTTTGTGGACTAAGGAGTACACCCGTTACTGAACATCCCTAACTCCACAATGATGAGGACATCACTCTCTTCGATGCAGCCACGCCGACACCTACATGTCAAGAGGAAATGATGAAAGGACCAATCACGCGAGCTCGTGCACGTCAGCAAATGGTCAACATGGTGCTCACAAATTATGGAGAAGTGCTAATACAATACCATATCAAAATGGGCCCAAACAGGTTGAAAGAAGGAGGCACCAACCATGATGGGCCAAGAGGTGCCAAGGCCCATGGGCCAGAATATGTTGAAAGGAGGCACAACCATGATGGGCCAAGGAGGTGCCAAGGCCCACGGGCCAAAACATGTTGAAACAAGGAGGCCCAACCATGATGGGCCAAGGAGGCACTAAGGCCCATCATGGCACCACTCCTTCTCAGGCCACCGGCCCACGAAGGCCCAAGTTGCAAGACTACAAGTTTAGTACCACCTTGCTTAGTGTTTAGTTTTTGGCTACATCCCTCCACTATATAATAGAGGCAATATGGCACCTAAGAGACTTGAGTTTTGCTTTGTAAATCAGTTTAGCTTTTGCTACTGTCCGTGCAAAGGCGTGTCGATTAGACCGCCTGCGCATGTAATTGCAAGACTCCAAATTTCAGTTGGAAATTAAATATTTATATTTGCAATTTCAGATTGCTTGTTATCTTGTTCTTGCTCGTTCTTCGATTGCTTTCAGGAACCCAGACCCTCGTGGTCAGGTTGTGTGAGAACCCCCCCTTCCTATACCGTACTATACGCCGTCTACTGTGGCGTATAGCACCGTATAGCAACAGGAAGCCTCGACACCGAAAATCTGAATCTAAAAATTCGATCGACGGGATCGAACCCTTAGCTTCGGACCCGGTGCTCAGACGCATCCGATATCGATCTGGATCAAGAGCCCAAGATCGCGTACCACAACCCGAGTATCAATACACAAAAAGATAAACTAATTTAATTTACATAACTGGTGTAAATCTGGTACAAGTACAATATAGACTCCAAAATAGAACGACAGTGGAAATAAAAGACAACAAAACCAAGTGGCCTCGACAACACCCCACAAAGCTCTTGATCGAGGGAAGACTCACGGCCGCAACACTCGCAGAACTGGGGCTCGCCGACATCCAGGACATCATCATCAGAAACATCCTCTGAGGAAAAAGGGTTAGCAGCAACGGTGAGTACACGTATGTACTCGCAAGACTTTAGTGTATGCAAATATAATTAATATGCAGGCTGATACGATTGAAATGGCTACTACACTAAGTCTATTAAGTAAAAGTCGGATTTGAAACAGCTTCATCGAAATGTAATACATAATTTGAAAGACAGCATTTTGAATAAAACATATTTACAATATATGTAACATTTGAGTCTCTCAACTGCCACCATCCATGATCGCAGTTGAGATACGAATTGACATCCATATATTCATAAATCCTCCAAATACCATATTCACTCATTCATAAATCCATCAAGTACCATATCGATCCACATACTTTAGATAGACTCCAAAATAGATTTTATTTTCAAAACCGAACCAAATTTCTATACTTGATATGATTAAAGAAGATTTGCTCATAACCGTGAGCACGGCTAATCAATTAGAATTATTTGATACTCTGCAGAGTTTGCGCACTTTACCCAAACACAACTCAGACTTGCATCCCTGTCATCCAGGGTACACGCGATACACGAGGTATCCGATATACAAGAATGATCTATTCTTTCCCATCGTTGAGGTTATAGCCACACCCCAAAGACCGGCGACGATAAACCCACTACTATGGCGATAAGAGGCCAACCACCACTCAAAGCGGCCACGGAATATCCATCGTGACGACGGCGAAGTTTTTGCCGCGGCATTATCCCATAGCAAGGCGTACACCGTTGTATCAATCAAACATGAATCGAGCGATTCCTCGCTGCATAAGTACAAGCGCACTCACGAAGGTGCATACGGCGGTCGTGAGGACACACACACCGCGCTTGATCGCTCAACACGGGAAAAGGTCCACACTTCGCCTACCAACAGGCATGGCTATCCTCACACTTCAGTACTAAAACAGGCTGCCCCATCCCAAAGCATTACGCGGTTGCACGGTGTTCATTCAAAACCGCCACAAGTTCGGTCCTTATATTTTTGCCTAGTGACTCAAGCGGGAACTCCACTTAACTCGCCAACCAATCGCCACCATGTTTAACTAGCACATATTATACCTCCCGCCAAGTCTAATTACCAACTAGACACCGCACATTTTTATCAAATTACCTTTACAAGTCACATTTCCAAAACATTTCCAAAACCGATTTACAATTATCGTAAGTTTTGAGCATTTGGTAAATGACTGACTTTGCTCATCTCTATTGCGTTGTCTAAGCATATGCATTTACTAAGTCGTTTATACCCAAGTGACATTTTATTAATTGTCCAACCCTACTAAGGCTATCAATGAACTCGGGAATTTAATTGAGGAAAAACCACCAAATCAGGGTATATCTACCATTCCCACAAACTAGCACTTTATCGAATATAAACAATGCATATAGTTTGAGAAATCAAAGTAAACATCGTGAAATATAGGTTTCAAGATGGTCAAAGGAGGTGCTTGCCTTGTTGCTCTTCCTCGATGATGTTCGGGATGAGTTCTGACGTGTTCGAGGCGATCCCCGACCCGCCGGCTCTATTCGAACAAAATCAAGAAAAGCAGCGAAAAGAGCAATAAATTATCAAAAAGCGACCTCAACTTCATAAACACAAACTTAACACCAACCGGAACTCATCTAGACACTAAGAAATAAAAGAAACGACCAAAATGCGAAAAACGGCGCAATCGCGACCCGATGAGGCGATTTCGGTGAAATTCGCCAAAGTGAATAAAATGCGTAAAATAAAGAAAAATTCAAATAAATTTAGTTAAACACCTAGAATTAGGTATAACACACCTAACGGGACTTGTCGCAACTCGCTTGGGATTACAATGATCGACCGAGCCAAAACAAAGAAAACCAAATCGTAAAAGTGAAAAATTCAGAAAAAGGAAAAATGGCACTATTCACCGTAGGGCAAAAGCCATTTTTGCACACAACGCACAGAATCGATTTACGATTTCTCCAGGCTGTTCCACCAGGTAGTCTAGGGTATTTAGGACCTATCTGGACCTTACCCCACCGAAATTCACTTAACCTATAACGAATTCGATCGAAAGCGAATTTTGGGTCGCTAAATACGCTCCCGATCGCACAAGGTCCGAAAACGGCTCAAACTCGATTCCGCTTGCGCGAGGAGCACGTTTTCGACTTCACTAGGCTTATATGACCCTAAATGACTCATTCCGATAGCTAACTGGTGAATAAACCCTAAATTGTGGAATATGGCCAAAATGGCTATTTTGCTCGAAAACGAGCAATCTCGCCCAAAAGGGCCGTTTTGAGCTGGAATGCCGCGAGACTTGTTTTAAGCCCTCGGCTAGTTGCTTAGGGATACGTACGACCTATCGGAGCTATTCCCCCGCATAGATGACTTAATCTACTCGGACTTTTGATCGAACGATCGCGTAACTCCGGTATTTACCCGAATTACAACAAAAGTCCGAAAAGTGACTTGAATGCGATCCAAAACACGCGGGAAGCATGCTATCGACCTTAGTGACCTTAAACGAAGCTAAACAAAGCTAAATGCCTTAAACGGCTTGTGAGGCCTATAATTACTAAAATAAAATGCAAAGTGCTAAAATGTAAATCTAGCGATTCTAACTGCTTTTCTAGCCTCTAAGGGGACTAATGGTAAAGTCAATACATGCCTCGGAGCTCTAGGACTTTACAAAAATAAATGAGACCTAGAGCTGCAAAGTACATTGAAAAATGGTCAAAACTAAAATCCGACTTTTCTAATCGGGGTTTCAACTAGCAAGGAAGCTATCGGGACTATCCATTCGCTCATCGGACCTCTAGGATTTTTCACAAATAGAGTGACCTAGAGCTAACAACTTGCCGCAGAATTCATCAAAATGGAATTCTGACTCTTCTGATCTCGACTGCGGCTACTAGAAGAGCTAATAGAACTGTCGATACAAGCTACGGACTCTTGGTATTTTGTAAAAACAAGCAATACCTAAAGAAATAAAATAAAATCCGGCTTAACAGAATTGAATTCCGATTCTTCTGATAGCGGCTCCAGCTACCAGAAGTGCTAACAAAAAATACTACCCATGCTTTGTTCCACTAAAACTCCGACAAATCGAAAACCTAGCGATAGTTTGCTAAATTTCGAAGATGGCCAAAAGCTAGGTCAACAGTAGAGTTAAATGGACCTAACGATGATCTGAGTCTAGATTCTAAAGCACAATTGCCATGCAATGTGTCTAACACATGGAACCTAATTTTGACCTAGGCTAGGGTTTGAGGGACATGATGAAATGCGGAGCTACAGGAGGGGAAACTCGTAGCTACGCGACGAGGGACGTCCCGGGAGCCGAGAAATCAAGTCAGATCGCAAAAGCACCACGGGAACTCCAAGAGACATCGATGAATCTCGATGGAATACTCACTTGAAGGG
The DNA here is from genome assembly GCA_036346355.1 of Rhipidocladum racemiflorum. Lineage (NCBI taxonomy): Eukaryota > Viridiplantae > Streptophyta > Magnoliopsida > Poales > Poaceae > Rhipidocladum > Rhipidocladum racemiflorum. The sequence goes on from CM070571.1 coordinate 56,952,591, forward strand.
GTTGAGAAGATGGGGAACGCGATGAGGACGCCAAATCCAAATTTCTCCGATTCGATTTTCGCTTGGTTGAATCGCCTTAATCCGCGGATTTGGGTGGCCTTCTTCTTCTCTTTCTCCTTCTCCCTTGCTTGGGACATGTGGGATGGAGGAAATGAGTGTTGGCTGTTGGTTTGCTTGAGCACATGCTTAAAACACTATGCACTTACAAGGGGTATTTTGGTCAAGTGACAAACCTTGAAGGTTAAAGCTTCCAAAGTTGATTACTAATTATTCCAAAGTATTTTGGAAGCTATTAGGGTCACTTTGACACTTACCCAACTTAATTTGCAATTACTTATGAGTGAAATTACTTAAGTTGAAGGGTTCTTTCTGATCCCAAGTAAGTATATTCACTCAAAATACAGAAATACACAAGCACAGTGTATTATTGAACAGTACATGAGTACAAATGTACAGTGACTCGAGTATAGAAATACTCGGGATATTACAGGTTGATCCCGCACTGGCGAGATCAATAACCCTCTGGAGTTGGTGTATCGGTCGCTAAGGCGCAACGTCCTGGACGGTTGTAGTCGGGCCGCTAACATTGACTCCTCAAAATATTGAGATTTATCCTTCTCATCGAAAGATCAGGACCGTTGCTTCTATCAAGTGGTATCAGAGTGCCAGTTTGATCGGTGAGAGATTTCTAATTCTGCATTTTTTTACCTATAGTCCAGAACATTCAAAAAAATAGGGATTAGTCCTACTGTCCAAAACAATTTGTGCCTTCCGCTATTTCTGCTTAGTTTTTACTTGTTGAGTTTTTGGTTGCATCGATGAGTCGGTTACTGGTCTTACTGTCTAAGCCCTTAGAGTTTCGAGTTCTTGTCACGTTTTTTTTCATCACCACTGCCATCACCGTCACGTCAAGTTTAAGTTGTTTTGGTTGGGAAGGAAACTGAGTTAGATCTGTTTTACATTCCGAGATTAGGGGGTTATTTCCTTTGTTTCCGGTGTCTGCCAATTCAATTGTAATAGAAAAAGGCAAGTGCAAAAAAAAGAAAGAAAAGCCGCACAAAAAAAAAGAAAGTTGTGAATTAGAAAGATTGGCAAGAATCGTTCCCTCTACTTGGAACGTGATTCGTGTATTCCGCACAAGTTCTTCTAATTACCTTTATACCCTTGGTCAAAAAAATTCAAAAAAAAAGAGAAAAAAAAGAGAAAAAAAAGAAGAGAAAAGAAGAGAAGGAGCCCTAGCTTTTTGCTTTGTGTTTTAGCGTGTCAGTTGGGTCTGTGATTTCTCTTGTGTCCAGGCTCGCGTCTCTAGTACGGTCTAGCCTAGGACCAGCACGGTACCGTCGTTGAATGATTACTCAACTTGTTTTGACTAACGCGATTCTAGCATTCCATTGTACTGTTTCAGCCACCTATAGCTCCACAAATACTACTACCAACCAGGTACTAGTGACTGGCATCGATACACCAAATTTCTAGGGGTTGTTCCCTTGTCGGTTGCGGTCACCATCTACTAAGCTTCGTAAGAATAGGTAAGAACTTCACAAAACAAGTGGAGTGTGAGTGACTTAGCCACGTCCTAGTAGTTGCTAGGGGTATATTCTCTGTGATTGCTGGCTCCATTGTTTTGTTTAGCCATGACAGGTTCTAGAGACAATAGCGAGCAACATTCTCCTCGCACCAAAGGCATCATCCAACACTTTGAGCGCCAAGTGATGCTACGCACAGAAGGCCTTGATGAGGTGTGCGGGTTACTAATGAGCGCCTAGGTGGTTTGGAGGCGGCTCAAATCAACACCAACGACAAGCTTGCAACGGTGGAGACGTCTCTCGCTGAGATTTTGAGGCGGCTTGATGTCCTTGGGCGTGCACCTCCTGCTGCTGATGTTGTTGTTCAATGAGACCACCACAACCATGGTGCCTTGGGCAGTGCAGCAGGTAAGAACGAGGATGACTATTCTGCTGACACCGAGGTTGATGATTTAAATGCTCGTCCACAACGTCAGCTCCATCGCAATTGTCATGGCATGGGTCCTTTGCCACCGCGCCGTGAGGTACGTGACCATGATGATTCACTAGGAAAGATTAAATTCACCATTCCACCTTTTGATGGTAAATACGATCCTGATGCATACCTCACTTGGGAATTAGCTACTGATCAAAAATTTACTTGCCATGAATTTCCTAAGAACAAAAGGGTTAGGGCTGCTACTAGTGAATTCACTGATTTTGCTTGGATTTGGTGGAGTGAGTATCGCCGTAAACATCCAAATGCTGGTCAAACCTGGGATGATTTGAAAAGAATCATGCGAGCTAGATTTGTTCCATCATATTATGCGCGTGATCTGTTAAATAAATTGCAACAATTAAGACAAGGTAGTCAAAGTGTAAAAGATTATTACCAGCAGTTGCAAATAGGAATGCTTCGTTGTGGATTAGGGGAAAAAGAGGAGGCTTCTATGGCTAGATTCATGGGTGGGTTGAACCGTGAAATTCAGGACATTCTAGATTACAAAGAATACAATTCTATCACTCGTTTATTTCATCTTGCTTGCAAAGCTGAAAGAGAAGTGCAAGGACGACGCGCAAACACTAGGATTAACGTTTCTGCAGGCCGTGCTAGCACTTGGTCTCCCCGTACAACTGCTGCTCCCAAGATTCGCCAAACTACAGGACTTCCCCCCCAACAATAAGCCGCGTCCTTCGTCGTCTGGTCCAACATCTAGGCCCTCCGAGGCGTTAAAGGGGCCTGTCCAAACACCCGCCAAGAGTTCTTCTGTTGCTTCAACAGGGAGAATGAGAGATGTTCAATGTCATCAATGCAAAGGGTATGGCCATATGAGGAGTGAATGTCCAAGCAAACGGGTACTGATTGTGCGGGATAATGGTGAGTTTTCCTCTGCTAGTGATTTAGAAGAAGATACCTATGCTATGCTTGCAGCTAACCATGCTGGTAGTGAAGATGAGCTTAATCAAGCAGAAGACACATTGACGCTGAGCATGCAGATCGCTATGAGAGTCTCATTGTGCAACATGTGTTGAGCGTTCAAATGGGCAAGGTGGAGCAAAATCAACGATACAATTTGTTCCAAACCAAATGTGTGATCAAGGAACGCGCATGCCGTGTGATTATTGATGGCGGAAGCTGCAATAACCTCGCCAGCTCCGACATGGTCGAGAAGCTCTCACTTAACACCAGACCGCATCCTCAGCCTTATTACATCCAATGGTTCAACAACAGTGGTAAGGTAAAGGTAACACGGTTGGTGAGAGTACAATTTGCTATTGGCTCATATCAAGACTTTGTTGATTGCGATGTCGTACCTATGCAAGCATGTTCTATGTTGTTAGGTAGACCTTGGCAATACGATAAGGACTCTATGCATCATGGTAGAATCAGTCAATATTCTTTTGTGCATAAAGAAAGGAAAATTGTGTTGCATCCTATGACTCCTGAGGCTATTTTGAAAGATGAGATTGCTAGGGCTGGCAAAGAGAAAATTTGAGAGAATGCAAAGAGTGAGAATCAAATTGTAGCAAAAGGGATTGAGCAACCTAAAAACAAAGAATTTAACTCTGATGTTGAGAAGAAAAAATGAGATTAGATTGAAAGGTGCTTGCTTTCTTGCGACTAAATCTGATGTGAATGAGTTGGATGCTAGTATTTCTCATTGCTATGCTTTGGTTTGCAAAGAAACTTTGTTTTCACTGCAGGATATGTGTTCTTCTTTGTCTCCTGTCGTCGCTAACCTTTTGCAGGAGTATGCTGGCGTCTTCCCGAAGGACATTCCTCCAGGGCTGCCACCAATCCGGGGGATTGAGCTCCAAATTGATCTCATTCCAGGGGCATCTTTGCCCAATCGAGCACCATATAGAACCAATCCAGAAGAAACTAAAGTGATACAACGCCAAGTTCAAGAATTGCTAGATAAAGGGTACGTACGTGAATCTCTTAGTCCTTGTGTTGTTCCAGTCATTTTAGTGCCTAAGAAAGATGGAACATGGCGCATGTGTGTTGATTGTAGAGCAATTAATAATATCACCATTAGATATCGTCACCCTATTCCTAGATTAGACGATATGCTTGATGAATTAAGTGGCTCTATTATGTTCTCTAAAGTTGATTTGCGTAGTGGGTACCACCAGATTCGCATGAAGTTGGGAGATGAATGGAAGACGGCATTTAAAACTAAGTTCGGACTATATGAGTGGTTAGTAATGCCTTTTGGGTTAACTAAGGCACCTAGTACCTTCATGAGATTGAGGAACGAGGTTTTGCGTGCTTTCATTGGAAAATTTGTGGTGGTATATTTTGATGACATTTTGATCTACAACAAGTCATTAGAGGAACATCTTAACCATTTGCGTGCTGTATTTAATGCTTTACGAGATGCGCGTTTATTTGGTAACCTTGAGAAGTGCACCATTTGCACGGATCGAGTATCTTTTCTTGGCTATGTTGTTACTCCACAGGGAATTGAAGTTGATCATGCCAAGGTTGAAGAAATACAGAGTTGGTCGACTCCTAACACGGTCACACAGGTGCGAAGTTTTCTAGGACTTGCTAGGTTCTACCATCGCTTTGTGAAGGATTTCAGCACAATGGCCGCACCGTTAAATGAACTCACCAAGAAGGGTGTGCCATTTGTTTGGGGTAAAGCACACGAAGATGCCTTCAATACCTTAAAAGATAAGTTAACACATGCACCCTTACTCCAACTACCAGACTTTTCTAAGACTTTTGAATTAGAATGTGATGCTGGTGGAATCGGGTTGGGCGGTGTGCTCATACAGGGAGGAAAACCTGTTGCATATTTTAGTGAAAAGTTAAGTGGGCCTAGTTTGAACTATTCTACTTATGATAAGGAATTATATGCTCTAGTTCCGATGTAACATTGGGTGTCCCGATCTTTCGATGAGAATGATAACCTTCGATTTGGGTGGAGACGACTTTAACGATCCGACTACAACGTACAATGATGATGCGCCTTAGCAAACGCTAAACCAACTCTAGAGGGTTATTGACCTTGCCGTGGGCATGATCAACCTGATCACGAAGATCAATTCCTGCAAGCAATCGAAGAACAAGCAAGAAAAAGGCAAAAGCAATCTAAAATTGCAAATATAGATGAAGTATAGACAAAAGTTGGGGTTCCGATACAAGGAGCTTGTTAGGCGGCTGTTGAGCACGTCTAAAAGACTCAAAATAGTATCAAAATGCTAAACTATCAAATAACCAAAACCCCCGTTATTTTGGGGGACTCCCTAGCTATATATAGGAGAAATAGGAGGCCAAAACCGTGCTAGGGGCGTCCAAAGCACAACCATGGCTGAGTATGACTCCTATTGCTAGTTTGACTCGGATTTGGAAAGATGACCGAACTTGTTTTGCAGATTCCCATTGACTCGTAAGGAATTTGTACATGAGGCTGGATCCGTTGGAAAGAGGACGACGAAACCTTTCAAACCAATACTCATAGACCCCAAACACCCTTGTGGATTATAAGTTATGGTCATTTTAAGTTGGTGCTGTCCCGGAGGCCGAATCTGAGTTAAACTTGTGCACCGGAAGAATTGGCTTCATGCTTGACGTTTGGGAGTCCTTCTACTTGGTTCCTAAGGACAATTTAATCATCACAAGGATTAAATAGCATTCCATTCATTAAATTATTTGTATGCAACCCGAGGAAAGCATTCACCTGGTAATTGAATTGACGTGCGCGAGCTCGAGTAATTGGCCCTTGTATTACATTATTGGTTTCAATTGTGTTTGTAGGCATGGCCGTATCCATGGTAGTGATGTCCTCATCAAGTTCGAACTTTGGAAACATGGCAACATTATTTATGGCCCAAAGAATTTGTCATTCACTCTGATCATGAATCATTAAAGCATATTCAAAGTCAAGCTAAACTAAATCGTAGACATGCAAAATGGGTTGAATTCATTGAATCTTTTCCTTATGTCATAAAACACAAGCAAGGAAAAGATAATGTTATTGCTGATGCTTTGTCTCGAAGATATACCATGCTTTCACAGCTTGATTTCAAAATCTTTGGATTAGCGAAATTAAACAACAATACGTGCATGATGATGATTTTAAAGATGTATTGTTGAATTGTAAAGAAGGAAAACTTGGAACAAATTTTTCATTAATGATGGATTTGTATTTAGAGCTAACAAGCTGTGCATTCCAACTGGGTCCGTTCGTTTGTTACTTTTGCAGGAAGCACATGGAGGTGCTTTGATGGGACACTTTGGTGTCAAAAAGACAGAGGATTTACTTGCTAGCCATTTTTATTGGCCCAAGATGAGAAGAGACGTTGAAAGGTATATAGCTCGCTGCATAACCTGTTAGAAAGCCAAATCTCGTCTTCAACCCCATGGTTTGTATATGCCTCTCCCTGTTCCTTTTTTACCTTGGGAAGACATTTCAATGGACTTTGTTTTAGGATTGCCTAGAACTAAGAAGGGGAGGGATAGTATATTCGTGGTGGTTGATAGATTCTCTAAGATGGCTCATTTCATACCATGCCATAAAACTGATGATGCTACACATATTGCTGATCTTTTCTTTCATGAAATTGTTCGCTTGCATGGTGTGCCAAATATAATTGTTTCAGATCAAGATGCTAAATTTCTTAGCCATTTTTGGAGAATTCTATGGGCTAAATTGGGGACTAAATTATTATTCTCAACTACTTGTCATCCCCAAACTGATGGACAAACTGAGGTTGTTAATAGAACACTATCTACCATGCTTAGGGCTGTGTTAAAAAAGAACATTAAAATGTGGGAAGAATGCTTGCCTCATGTTGAGTTTGCTTACAATAGATCAAAGCATTCTACTACCAAGATGTGCCCATTTGAGATTGTATATGGTTTTGTGCCTCGTGCTCCAATTGATTTATTGCCACTACCATCTTCTGAAAGGATTAATTTTGATGCTAAGCAACGTGCTGATTTAATGATAAAAATGCATGAGTCCACAAAAGAGAACATTGAAAGAATGAATGCTAAATATAAACTTGCTGGTAGTGAAGGGAGAAAGCAATTAAAATTTGAACCTGGTGATCTTGTTTGGCTACATTTGCGCAAAGATCGTTTCCCTGAGTTACGGAAATCTAAATTAATGCCACGAGCTGATGGTCCATTTAAAGTACTTGAACGGATTAACGATAATGCATATAAGCTTGAGTTGCCTGCAGATTTTGGGGTTAGTCCCACATTTAACGTTGCAGATTTGAAGCTGTACTTGGGTTCTGAGGAGGAGCTTGAGTCAAGGACGACTCCAATGCAAGAAGAGGAGGATGATGAGGACATCACTCTCTTCGATGCAGCCACGCCGACACCTACACGTCAAGAGGAAATGATGAAAGGACCAATCACGCGAGCTCGTGCACGCCAGCAAATGGTCAACATGGTGCTCACAAATTATGGAGAAGTGCCAATACAATACCAGATCAAAATGGGCCCAAAAGGAGGCACCAACCATGATGGGCCAAGGAGGTGCCAAGGCCCACGGGCAAAAATATGTTGAAACAAGGAGGTCCAACCATGATGGGCCAAGGAGGCACTAAGGCCCATCATGGCACCACTCCTTATCAGGCCAACCCATGAAGTGTGGCACCACTTGCTCCCTCCACCGGCCCAAATATGTTGAAAGAAGGAGGCACCAACCATGATGGGCCAAGGAGGCGCCAAGGCCCATGGGCCAGAATATGTTGAAAGGAGGCACCAACCATGATGGGCCAAGGAGGTGCCAAAGCCCACGGGCCAAAACATGTTGAAACAAGGAGGCCCAACCATGATGGGCCAAGGAGGCACTAAGGCCCATGATGGCACCACTCCTTCTCAGGCCACCGGTCCACGAAGGCCCAAGTTGCAAGACTACAAGTTTAGTACCACCTTGCTTAGTGTTTAGTTTTTGGCTACATCCCTCCACTATATAATAGAGGCAATATGGCACCTAAGAGACTTGAGTTTTGCTTTGTAAATCAGTTTAGCTTTTGCTACTGTCCGTGCAAACGCGTGTCGATTAGACCGCCTGCGCACGTAATTGCAAGACTCCAAATTTCAGTTGGAAATTAAATATTTATATTCGCAATTTAAGATTGCTTGTTATCTTGTTCTTGCTCGTTCTTCGATTGTGATAGTACCACCTTGCTTGTGGAGGGGAGAGAATACCACCTTAAAAGGGAGAGCAACCCTCCCCCCATCAGGCTAGTCTTTTGGGGGCTAAATGGGACTCTTATGGCCTGGCTATGGTAGCCAAGGTGTGCATTTCTCTCGTGGTCCAAGACTAGTTTTAGCAATCCCCTGTGCGACCTCGATGGATCTGAGAAGGTTCTCTTGCGATGACATACGCTCGGAGTGAGCAACAATTCCCTTGGTGTGAGGAGAGTGATGCAGGGAGCCCTCGTCACCTGCCATGGTTAGTAGAAGACAAGAAAAGAAAATCACAAGTATAATGTTTCTATCATCTACTAGGAGGTGGTGGCAAGTCTCTCAACACTCAAGCCTATCACCAAAGTTCTTACGTTGCAGCAGGTGTTGTCGGCCGTTGGCGTTGTCAAAGTTTCTCCGAAGTTTGTGAAGAGCGATTGCCAAGTGATCGAACGCTTGTACGGGTAGAGAGTGGAGCTTGGACAGGCTTAATTTAGTAGCAAGGAGAATCAATCAATTAATCTCAGAAATTGCATAGAATTGAATTATAGTTCATAATTAGCACTTAGCCTAAGATGCTGATCACCCAAGGATGGATAAAATGCTAAGGCTGATACACAGGAAACACACGCGCAAAGATATTGGAACGTGATGCAATCAAAGGAACGAGCTAAAGAAATATAAGTGAGGCATCAAAAAGCTCGTATTGCATAAGTTATGGAGAGACGCTAGCTAATTGCTCAAACGAAGAACACAGGCAATAGATTGCTCAAAATCACAAACTAGCACAATATGAAAAATGCACAAATGCTAGGATGTACTCTCAATGAAATTCCACTTTTTTTATGCGCTCTTTGCTTTTGCCCGCACTTTTCTTTTCTTTTTTTTTCTTTTTTTTTTGATGTTCGTCGGTTTTCTTTCCTTTTTTTGTGGCCAAACAAATATGAGAGTAGCACAAGATATATGACTAGGTGCAATACAAGTGCAATCCAAATGATGCAATAGAATGTAACATAAGCAGCCCTAGAGCAATATCAAATAGCTAGTCTCGATTAGGTTCAAAGTGTTCACAAAGGATGAATTGGTTCCCAAAGGTAGGTGTACTGATCGGTAATGGATGTTTTTTTTATGTGGGGACTATGATCAACAACTAGACAATGCTAAAACGAACACAAATTCAATTTAGCAAACCGAAATTAATAGATCGAAAAGGCACAAACTTGGTTTGGATAGGAGGAACAAATCTTTTTGTGGCAAATTTTCTGGACTATAGGGATTAAATCAATCTACTAAACTAGGGTAAAGAAATTTCTCACCGAGCAACCTGGTTTGCTCTGATACCAACTGATGCATCCCTCCCAGGTGCGCACCGTGCCCTTCGTGGCCCAGCCGTATGGCGCACGTGCCTCGCCCAGCGAGCGGACTGCCCAATTGGCCCAGGGGTGTGGGCCTTGGACCACGAGAGAAATACACACCTTGGCTGCCATAGCCAGGCCATAAGAGTCCCATATGGCCCCCAAAAGACTAGTCTGATGGGGGGAGGGTTGCTCTCCCTTTTAAGGTGGTATTCTCTCCCCTCCACAAGCAAGGTGGTACTATCATTCTCACCCTCTTGTTTCGGGACCTAGCTCTGATACCACTTGATGTAACATTGGGTGTCCCGATCTTTCGATGAGAGTGATAATCTTCAATTTGGGTGGAATTGACTTTGACGATCCGACTACAACGTACAACGACGATGCGCCTTAGCAATCGCTAAACCAACTCCAGAGGGTTATTGACCTTGCTGTGGGCACGATCAACCTGATCATGAAGATCAATTCCTGCAAGCAACCGAAGAACAAGCAAGAAAAAGGCAAAAGCAATCAAAATTGCAAATATAGATGAAGTATAGAAAAAGTTGGGGTTCCGATACAAGGAGCTTGTTAGGCGGCCGTTGAGCACGTCTAAAAGACTCAAATAGTAGCAAAAGGCTAAACTATCAAATAACCAAAACCCAAGTTATCTTGGGGGACTCCCTAGCTATATATAGGAGAAATAGGAGGCCAAAACTAGGCTAGGGGCATCCAAACCACATCCATGCCCGAGTAGGACTCCTATTCCTAGTTTGACTCGGATTTGGAAATATGACTGAACTTGTTTTGCAGATTCCCGTTGACTCGTAAGGAATTTGGAGGTGGGGCCAGATCCGTTGGAAAGAGGACGTTGAAACCTTTCAAACCAGTACTCATAGACCTCAAACACCCTTGTGGATCAAAAGTTATGGTCATTTTAAATTGGTGTTGTCCTAGAGGCCGAATCCCAGTTGAAGTTGTGCGCCGGAAGAATTGGCTTCATGCTTGACTTTTGAGAGTCCTTCTCCTTGGTTCCTAAGGACAATAAAATAATCACAAGGATTAAATAGCATTCCATTCATTAAATTATTTGTATGCAACCCGAGGAACGCATTCACCTGGCAATTGAATTGACGTGCGCGAGCTCGAGTAATTGGCCCTTGTATTACATTGTTGGTTTCAATTGGGTTTGTAGACATTGCTGTATCCATGGTAGTGATGTCCTCATCAGTGAGAATGATAGTACCACCTTGCTTGTGGAGGGGAGAGAATACCACCTTAAAAGGGAGAGCAACCCTCCCCCCATCAGGCTAGTCTTTTGGGGGCCACATGGGACTCTTATGGCCTGGCTATGGTAGCCAAGGTGTGCATTTCTCTCGTGGTCCAAGGCCCACACCCCTGGGCCAGATGGGTAGTCCGCTCGCCGGGCGAGGCACGTGCGCCATACGGCTGGGCCGCGAAGGGCACGGTGCGCACCCGTGAGGGATGCATCACTTCTTGTTTGCTAATTATGCTTCCACACAACGCCTATCTTCGATGAAGGGCGACCAGTTCCCAATCCGCTGGATGAAGTTGAATTAGCTCGCCAAAATATGTAGGAGGTACCTGGTCACCTTAGCGAAAAAAGGCTTGGCAGCAGCTCGATGTTCTGGGAGTTCGCCAGCTCTTGGCCTTCCTCAGTCGCCAATCGAACGGCGCCAGGTCGCGACACTAAGATTACTTTGTAGGGCCCCTCCCAAGTGGGAGACAGTTTGTTGCGACCGGCGTGCGTTTGATTTCTTCGTAGCACCAGGTCTCCCACCACCAACGTCCTCTGGCTGACTCGAGAGGCGTGGTAGCGTCGGAGACTTTGCTGATACCGGGCGGCCCGAACTGCGGCCCAGTCCCTTGCCTCTTCCAACAAGTTGACATCCTCTCGCTGAAGATCCTCTTGGCCTTCCTATGTGAAGGCCGCCACCCGCGGGGATCTGAACGTCAGTTCGGAGGGAAGAACTGCTTCGGCACCGTAGACCAGAAAGAACGACGTCTCGCTGGTCTCCCGGCTTGGTGTGGTGCGGAGTGACCACAACACAGCAGGGAGTTCTTCTGTCCACGATGCCCCTCGCTTCTGGAGCCTGTCGAATGCTCTTGTCTTGAGGCCCTTCAGCTCCAGCGCATTAGCGCGCTCCACTTGACCATTGCTACTGGGATGTGCTACTGATGCAAAGTGCACCTTGGTGCCCATTTCTTCGTAGAAGCCCAAAAAGACTGCGCTGGTAAATTGTGAGCCATTGTCGGTGATAATTCGATTGGCGACCCCGAAGCGGTTGAAGATCCCACGGATAAACTTGACAACAGTAGTGGCCGTGGTGGCGCGCACTGCTTCGGCTTCAATCCACTTGGTGAACTTGTCGATGGCGACGAACAGGTGGGTGAAGCCTCCTGGGGCCCGTGGGAACGGACCCAGAATATCCAAGCCCCAGACCACGAACGACCATGAGAGTGGTATCATCTTGAGAGCCTGGGCGGGGTGATGTGTGCGCTTGGCATGAAATTGACATGCAGCACATCGTATTACCAGCTCGCAGGCATCCTGGAGGGCTGTGGGTCAGTAGAATCCTTGACGGAACGCTTTGCCGATGAGTGTCCGCCCGGATAGATGGCTCCCGCACATGCCCCCATGGATCTCGGAGAGTAGAGAACTCCCTGCTTCCCGAGTGATGCACCTCAACAGAAGTCCATTTCGACTCCGGCGAAACAGGTCCCCACCTACCAGAGTATAGCACTTAGCCCTTCGTGCGATCTTCTCAGCTGCAGCATCATCATCACGGAGCACTTGGTCTTGCAGGAAGGCCAGGATAGGGGTCATCCATACTTCTTCCCTGCCAAGTGCGGCGACCAAATGGTCACACAGGTACTCCGCTTGGGCGAGCGTTTCCCCTGGCGCCGCCATAGCGGGACTGGTGCTCTCTGTCCCGGAAAGGCGGGCCCCGGGCCACTCACCACCATCGGGACATCGGGGGCTAAGACACTAGCACCATTGTCCCCATCAAACCTGGGGGCGACAATGGACGATCGATGTGGACACCCTTTGCAGCCCTCGACCGGAAGAACACCTTCGCCGCGGCCCCCGGGGACAGGGGCAGCGTCGAACAGTCACGTGGGTCCTCCTCCGAGGGCCCCGACCGGAAAAACACTGTCGTTCCTACCTTGTTCAGGGGCTACGACAGACAACCAGCAAGGTCCTTGATGAGGACATCACTCTCTTCGATGCAGCCACGCTGACACCTACACGTCAGGAGGAAATGATGAAAGGACCAATTACGCGAGCTCGTGCACGCCAACAAATGGTTAACATGGTGCTAACAAATTATGGAGAAGTGCCAATACAATACCAGATCAAAATGGGCCCAAACATGTTGAAAGAAGGTGGCACCAACCATGATGGGCCAAGGAGGCGCCAAGGCCCATGGGCCAGAATATGTTGAAAGAAGGAGGCACCAACCATGATGGGCCAAGGAGGTGCCAAGGCCCACGGGCCAAAACATGTTGAAACAAGGAGGCCCAACCATGATGGGCCAAGGAGGCACTAAGGCCCATCATGGCACCACTCCTTATCAAGCCAGCCCATGAAGTGTGGCACCACTTGCTCCCTCCACTAGCCCACGAAGGCCCAAGTTGCATGACTAGAAGTTTAGTACCACCTTGCTTAGTGTTTAGATTTTGGCTCCATCCCTCCACTATATAATAGAGGCAATAGGCCACCTAAGAGACTGGAGTTTTTCTTTGTAAATCAGTTTAGCCTTTGCTACTGTACGTGTAAGCGCGTGTCGATTAGACCGCATGCGCACGTGTTTGCAAGACTCCAAATTTTCATATTGGAAATTAAATTTTCATATTAGCAATTTCAGATTGCTTGTTATCTTGTTCTTGCTAGTTGTTCAATTGCTTGCAGGAACCCAGACCATCGTGGTCAGGTTGATCACGCACCGGCGAGATCAATAACCTTCTGGAGTTGGTGTATCGGTCGCTAAGGCGCAACGTCCTGGACTGTTGTAGTCGGGCCGCTAACGTTGACTCTCCACAGAAGTTGAGATTTACCTTCTCATCGAAAGATCGAGACCGTTGTTTCTATCAAGTGGTATCAGAGCGCCAGGTTGATCGGTGAGAGATTTCTAATTCTGCATTTTTTTACCTATAGTCCAGAAAATCCAAAAAAAAATAGGGATTAGTTCTATTGTCCAAAACAATTTGTGCCTTTCACTATTTCTGCTTAGTTTTTACTTGTTGAGTTTTCGGTTGCATCGATAAGTCGGTTGCTGGTCTTAGTGTCTAAGCCCTTAGAGTTTCGAGTTCTTTCACGTTCTTTTTTATCACCGCTGCCATCACCGTCCATCGAGTTGAAGTTGTTTTTGTTGGGAAGGAAACCGAGTTAGATCCGTTTTACATTCCGAGATTATAGGGGTTATTTCCTTTGTTTTCTGGTGTCTGCCAATTTAAATTGTAAAAGAAAAAGGCAAGTGCAAAAAAAAAGACGCACAAAAAAAGCCGCATAAAAAAAAGAAAGTTGTGAATTAGAAAGATTGGCAAGAACCGTCCCCTCTACTTGGAACGTGATCCGTATTTTTCCGTACAGGTTCTTTAATTACCTTTATACCCCTGGTCAAAAAAATTTTAAAAAAAAATTAAAAAAAGGGAATAGAAGAGAAGGAGCCCTAGCTATTTGCTTTGTGTTTTAGCGTGTCAGTTGGCTCCGTGATTTCTCTTGTGTCCAGGCTCGCATCTCTAGTATGGTCTAGCCTAGGACCAGCACGGTACCGTCGTTGAACGATTACTCAGCTTGTTTTGACTAACGCGGTTCTAGCATTCCCTTGTACTGTTTCAGCCACCTATAGCTCCACAAATAATACTACCAACCAGGTACTAGTGACTGGCATCGATACACCATATTTCTAGGGGTTGTTGCCTTGTCGGTTGCGGTCACAATCTGCTAAGCTTGGTAAGAATTGGTAAGAACTTGACAAAACAAGTGGAGTGTGAGTGACTTAACCACATCCTAGTAGTTGCTAGGGGTATATTCTTTGTGATTGCTGCTTCCATTGTTTTGTTTAGCCATGGCAGGTTCTGGAGACAATAGCGTGCAACATTCTCCTCGCACCAAGGGCATCATCCAACACTTTGAGTGCCAAGTGATGCTACCCACAGAAGGCCTTGATTAGGATGTGTGGGTTACTAATGAGCGCCTAGGTGGTTTGGAGGCGGCTCAAATCAACACCAACGACAAGCTTGCAACGGTGGAGACGTCTCTCGCTGAGATTTTGAGGTGGCTTGATGTCCTTGGGCGTGCACCTCCTGCTGATGATGTTGATGTTCAACGAGGCCACCACAACGATGGTGCCCTGGGCAGTGCAGCAGGTGAGAATGAAGATGACTATTCTGCTGACACCGTGGTTGATAATTTAAACGCTCGTCCACGACGTCAGCTCCATCGCAATCACCATGGCATGGGTCCTTTGCCATCGCGCCGTGAGGTACGTGACCGTGATGATTCACTAGGAAAGATTAAATTCACAATTCCACCTTTTGATGGTAAATACGATCCTGATGCATACCTTACTTGGGAATTAGCTACTGATCAAAAATTTACTTGCCATGAATTTCCTGAGAACAAAAGGGTTAGGGCTGCTACTAGTGAATTCACTGATTTTGCTTTGATTTGGTGGAGTGAGTATCGCCGTAAACATCCAAATGCTGGTCAAACCTGGGATGATTTGAAAAGAATCATGCGAGCTAGATTTGTTCCATCATATTATGCGCGTGATCTGTTAAATAAATTGCAACAATTAAGACAAGGTAGTCAAAGTGTAGAAGATTATTACCAGCAGTTGCAAATAGGAATGCTTCATTGTGGATTAGAGGAAGATGAGGAGGCTTCTATGGCTAGATTCATGGGTGGGTTGAACCGTGAAATTCAGGACATTCTAGATTACAAAGAATATAATTCTATCACTCGTTTATTTCATCTTGCTTGCAAAGCTGAAAGAGAAGTGCAGGGACGACGCGCAAACACAAGGATTAATGTTTCTGCAGGCCGTGCTAGCACTTGGTCTCCCCGTACATTTGCTGCTCCCACGAGTCGCCAAACTACAGGACTTCCCCCCAACAATGAGCCACATCCTTCATCGTCCGGTCCGACACCTAGGCCCTCCGAGGCGTTAAAGGGGCCCATCCAAACACCCGCCAAGAGTTCTTTTGTTGCTTCAACAGGGAGAACGAGAGATGTTCAATGTCATCAATGCAAAGGGTTTGGCCATATGAGGAGTGAATGTCCAAGCAAACGGGTACTGATTGTGCGGGATAATGGTGAGTTTTCCTCTGCTAGTGATTTAGACGAAGATACCCATGCTATGCTTGCAACTAACCATGCAGGTAGTGAAGATGAGCTTAATCAAACAGAAGAGCACATTGACGCTAAGCATGCAGATCGTTATGAGAGTCTCATTGTGCAACGTGTGTTGAGCGTTCAAATGGGCAAGGCGGAGCAAAATCAACGATACAATTTGTTCCATACCAAATGTGTGATCAAGGAACGCGCATGCCGTGTGATTATTGATGGCGGAAGCTGCAATAACCTCGCCAGCTCCGACATGGTCGAGAAGCTCTCACTTAACACCAGACCGCATCCTCAGCCGTATTACATCCAATGGTTCAACAACAGTGGTAAGGTAAAGGTAACACGGTTGGTGAGAGTACAATTTGATATTGGCTCATATCATGACTTTGTTGGTTGCGATGTGGTACCTATGCAAGCATGTTCTATGTTGTTAGGTAGACCTTGGCAATATGATAAGGGCTCTATGCATCATGGTAGAACCAATCAATATTCTTTTGTGCATAAAGAAAAGAAAATTGTGTTGCATCCTATGACTCCTGAGGCTATTTTGAAAGATGAGATTGCTAGGGCTAGCAAAGAGAAAATTCGAGAGAATGCAAAGAGTGAGAATCAAATTGTAGCAAAAGGGATTGAGCAACCTAAAAAGAAAGAATTTAACTCTGATGTTGAGAAGAAAAATGAGATTAAATTGAAAGGTGCTTGCTTTCTTGCGACTAAATCTGACGTGAATGAGTTACATGCTAGTATTTCTCATTGCTATGCTTTGGTTTGCAAAGAAACTTTGTTTTCACTGCAGGATATGTATTCTTCTTTGTCTCCTGTCGTCACTAACCTTTTTCAGGAGTATGCTGACGTCTTCCCAAAGGACATTCCTCTAGGGCTGCCACCAATCCGGGGGATTGAGCACAAAATTGATCTCATTCCAGGGGCATCTTTGCCTAATCGAGCACCATATAGAACCAATCCAGAAGAAACCAAAGAGATACATCGCCAAGTTCATGAGATGCCAAGAACCATTGTTTCAGATCGTGATGCCAAGTTCATAAGCTATTTCTGGAAGACATTGTGGGCAAAGCTGGGGACAAAGTTGTTATTTTCTACAACTTATCACCCACAAACAGATGGACAAACGGAGGTGGTGAACCGCACACTCTCCATGTTGCTGCGTACGATGATCAAGAAGAACCTAAAGGAGTGGGAGGACTGCCTTCCACATGTTGAATTTGCCTACAACAGGGCAGTTCACTCAACAACACAATTGTGCTCATTTGAGGTGGTGTATGGTTTTAAACCAATCACGCCACTTGATTTGTTGCCACTTCCACTTCAAGAGAGGACTCATATGGAGGCTACAAAGCGTGCTCAGTTTGTTGACCAAGGAAGAGATAGAGAAGAAGGCGTGCTACTTCGCTGAAAGGGCGAACAAAACAAGGAAGAAGATGCTATTTGAATTGGGTGATCTGGTTTGGGTACATCTACGCAAAGAGCTCTTTCCAGATAAGTGCAAATCTAAGTTGATGCCTCGAGCTGATGGTCCATTCAAAGTTCTTGAGAAGATCAATGACAATGCATACAAGATCGAGCTTCCCGGGGATGATTACAATGTGAGTACAACCTTCAATGTTGCTGATTTATCACCATTCTTTGGGCGGAAGAAGCAGTCGAGGACGACTCCTTTCCAAGAGGGGGAGGATGATACGGGCAACATAACACCATCAACATTCACTTCCCCTACTGTTGTTCGAGAAACTCCAAATTTTTCCAAGGACCAATAACACGTGCACGAGCTAAACAAATCAATCAGCAGGTGAACTCGCTCCTTTTTATGAATCCTATTACTTGTGAGAGTCAGCTGCTATCTAATTCAAGTAATTTGATTACTCTCAGGTATGAAAACAATACAAGGAGGTGTAAACACCTTAGGGAAGATCAAGAGGCGCATGGACAAGTCAACATGCAAGATGTGAATGCAGAAGAGCTCAGTTCGGCCTCCAATGACCAGCCTGGAGAAAAACGGGCATAGAGGATACAAACAGAATCCGTTTGAGGCGTTCGACCACAGCCTGAAAAGATATCGAGCTCAACTTTCCAATGGATCAGGCCCCACCCTCAAATTCCAAGCGAGCACAAAGATATCATCAAAACACTTTGGCGTCCAAAAACTGTTTCCAATACATTGGGTGTCGCGTCACCATTAATTCTGGGCTTTGGTTCCCATGTAAACATTAAGGTTTACCTGCAGCCATCTCCTTAGCTTCTTTTCCTCTCTTATCTATAAGAGGATACCACTTTTGAAACAAAGAACAGGTTGTTAAACTTTGATAATAGATTTGCTATATGCATATTCTTGAGATTTCAAGCCACTGGCTGAAATAAACTTGAGATTGTGCATTCCTTCCCGTTGTTCTTGCAAGCTCTTTGTGATTGCAGCGAGGATTGTAATCCGCTTGACTTGGTTGAGTGGACAACGTGAGGTTGGGCGAACTCGGTGCTGCAGGTTGTTGTGTTTGCAATGGTTGGCCGCACAAGATTCGTCAGGTTTCGCGAGTATCTTCGATCCTACGCCGTGAAGGTTGGGCACACCCTCGTATCAGGTTCTCCGCCTGAGGGGCACCGGGGGATGCTACCTCATTACGTCCAGAGCAGGTGGCGCCAACCACATCCATCGCATCCTTGTGGCAGCGTAGGGCTTCCGTCCTATCCACCTGGATGGTGATGGGACCAGCGGGTCCCGGAATCTTCACCACCATATAGCCGTAATGGGTTACCACCATGAACTTGGCCAAAGCAGGTCGACCAAGCAAGGCGTTGAACGGGAGGTCGAAGGAGACAACCTCGAGATCTACTATCTCCGTGCGGTAGTTGCTTTCCTTCCCAAAAATGATGGGAAGGCGCACTCATCCCAGGGGCATCAAGCCAGCCCCCGGGGCGATGCCAAAAATGGGCAAAGCAGGCTCCAACTCCTGGAGGGGGATCGGAGCTTGACAAAGGCCTTTCGGATAGGAGGTTAATTGAACTTCCTCCATCCAGCGATGCAGACCCAACTTTACATTACGGACCGTGGGTGAGACCACGAGCGGAAGGATACATAGGCGGCGATACTCGGGATGATCGGCTTGATCAAGGTGATCGGCTCCTCCAACCACTTCAGCATTCGGCATGTTCCTGAGCTTGTTCATGGCGTACACCTACCTCCACCGCCGCTTGAATGCCGTATTGGAGGGATAGGTGGCGAATCCACAATTGATGTACGCCACCGCTCGATCCGCCATTGGAATCCCAGCGGAGCGGAATCTTCGCCTTTGTCTCGTCGGGGCAATGATCCTTCACGCTTCTTTGTGTCGGGACCCAATTTGCAAATCCGACCCTCTGTGTATTCAACACTAGTCCAGAACGCAGCTTAGTGCACAGTCTTAACATCGGTACATATCACAATCATACCATTCAATGCTCATACAGTACATGTATTTAAATAACCAACCTGGTTACTCGACCTTAGGGTCAAGTCACAAATGTACGCCTCGCAGGACGATACTTATTGAAAGAGAAATAGTAGCAAATGAAAATCAAATAAGGTAACATCGTGGCGCCATCCAGTATACCACAGGCAATCGATCGGGCTCGCTCCTACGTGAGCGGATCCTCTTGGAGCTCCTCCTCCAAAGTAGGCGTAGTCTCCTCTTCAAGCGGTGTTGTGTTGAGGCAAGGGTGAGTACTTGGTACTCAGCAAGTCATGCATGCAGAATGCAGGCTAATATACTATATGCATGGCTTGGTACAAAGGAATAACTCAAGGTATATTTGCATTAAATAGCATTGGACTGTAATATAAGTAGATTCGAAAGCAGTAGAAATAAGTAAAGCATAAATAACTTTTCAAGAAGTTTGGTAAACATCTTTCCCATCCTAAACCACATTTCCATCAACTTCAGTATTAATCCAACCCAACCTTTCAAACCAAAGTTATTTTAGAAAAACTAACCCTTGATCAGTAATTCCCGGCGATGTCCAATACCGCGGACACGGCTATTCGAATAGATTCCAAACTCTGCAGAGGTTATGCACTTTACCCACAAGATACAGTCAAACACCACAAAGGCGAGTTCCCGTAACAAAGTCTTTCGGAGACTTCTAACAATACAAGTGGTCCTCCCCGGTTATTGCGCACTAACCCTTCCCTTCGCTAAGGCGAAGTCTAGGCCAATCAACCGTTAGATGGGTACCTGGCCTCACCCGACGCTCCCCGCACAACTTACACAAAGGGTGTAGTTGACCTCCACGAGGTCCCACAGTGCGTTATTAGCAACTTAGTCAACTAGGTCCGTCCCATTACAGACATGTGGTTGCACGTTAGACCAGTTCAAAGGCTTGCAAGGTTAAGTCCTTAGGGTGACCAGGGCAAGACTACCCGAAGAACCAAATCAACACTCCCAATGCCACAATGGCCCACTGATTACTCTTGCCACATGCCCCGGCCGAAATCGTTTATCAAACCCCGCTTGATTACCATGCACCACGTGCCATCAACATCACATGATACCTTTCCAAAACAGGTTCAATATATCATTAAGTCATTATTAACATTTGATTATCCAAAATCATGTCATGAGCACGTAGCAGTCTAAGCGATACTACAACGGTCTAAACCCATGTTGGCAATTTAATAATGTCCAACTAGTAATCCACAACTAGGGTGACAAGGGGTCATGGCACATACTTAAATAATCAAGGTGTCATACAGCAAATTGGTACTTATCTAATCCCCATGTTTAAATAAAGTATTTTCTATTTGAACTTAGCATGCAATAGGTTAAATCAAAATAGATTTCAAAATAGGATCAACATGGTCAAAGCACAACTTGCCTTCAAAAAGTACTTGTTCTTGGTCTTGAGTTGGATCCTGAGTCAATACTTCTCCTTCGAATCCTTCCGGCACTTCAACGTCTACTCGTAAAGCGTGCAAATAGCAATACACGAATAAACAATAGGCAAAAAGTGTCCAAACATCCAAATAAAATCCATAAACAGAGAGAACATAATTTTATGAGTTTTTAGAAACTGGAATCGTCAAATTTGGAGTTAAGACGCAAAAGTTATGATTATTTAAAGTTTAAATAATCAATTAAATAATTTTGCAGAGAAAAACTTTAGTCCAAAAATTAAATAAAATTCATATTTAGGTAGATCTCAATTTTATACAAATTTAGAAATTTGAATCACTCAAATCGGAGTTGAAACGCAAAAGTTATAAGCGTTTGAAGTTTGAAACAAAATCAAATCATTATTTCGAATTAATAAATCATTTTCTTTTCGAAATTAATTATTGCGTCAGCCTGGACACGTGGCAGCACTGGATTGGTCTGCGGACGTCAGCCGGTCCATGGACTCGGTCCACGCTCGGCTCGGGTCTACCGTGGACCCGGTCCACGGCTCACGTGAGACTGACATGTGGGACCACTCGGGTGACGTCATCGCTGACGTCAGCGGGGCTCAGCCCACGGTCGGCAGTGGGTCCCTCCGATGACGTCATGGGTGACGCCACGGTCGCGATCGGCCGACACGGGCCCAGCGTGTCGATGACTCTGTACGCTGCCGCGTGGCGCGGCGGTTCGGCTCCCTGGACACGTGGCACGATCGTAGCCGTTGGTTTGAAAACCGACGGCTAGGATTGGATTTGGCCTCATGTGCTTAGGCGCACGGGTTGATCTGGGCCGTTGGATCTTGATCAAATGGTCCAGATCCAATCTAACTGGTGCGATTCCGCCATTAGCACGACCTAAGCCGTTGGATCTAGATCCAACGGTTGAGATTAGATCTAGGATTTTCAACGGGGAACTCAACGAGGGTGACGTGGCGCGATCTGAGCCCTTGGATCTTGATCAGACGGTTGGTGGAGCTCGGGGTCGGCGATGGCTTCACGGCGGCGCTAGCTTGGCCGGAGATGAAGACGATGACCACGGTCTCGGCGTTCCGGGCGCGCTCCGGCGAGATGAAAGGTCTCTTCGGGTGCGTCTCATTCTGGGGGTCCTAGATCTATGCTCGGTGGCGGCGGAGGACGGCGGACGGCGGCGGGATCGGCTTTTAACCACGGCGAAACAGGATTCTAACTCCGGCGAGCTCGTACGGGCAAACGGCGACGGCTCAGGCGAGATGGCTCGGGGACACGGGTGCGCACGGAAGAGGGCAACCTCGGGGCGTGACCCGGGCTTTAAATAGCCTCGGCGTTCGTGCGAGGCGAAACCTAGTTCTCCACGGCGGCGGCGGCGGCGGAGTCCGGCTTCGGACTCGGCGGAGACGACGACGCCTGGCCGTCACGTGGCACGATCAACGGCCACGATCGCGTGGACGCGATCGGATCGGCGGATTCGGCCGAAGCGATGCAGGAAATCCTGGCCGTTGGATCTTGATCCAACGGTTGGGATCGATTAGGTTTTGGAGTTGGTTCGGTCGAGTCACGTGGCTCGGGTCGACTTCGAACTCGAGTCGACTCGGGCTCGATCGGATGAACAGTACAAACCCACTCGCATTTTCCAGCGATTTAATAATTAAAATATTTCCCAGAAATTCATTTAATTCATTAAAAATAGCAAAATACTCAGAAAAATTCCAGAAAAATTCTGGAAAATATTTTAGGGTATTTGGGACTCAAATAAAATATTTCCAACAAAATTTTATTTGCAAAATTAAATTCTTTAATTATTTCAAAATGGAATAAATTCAAATAAATTCCAAATAAATCCAAATAAATTCCAGAAAATTCCAAAAATTCACCAAAGTGCCAAATCACACATGAGTTTAAGAAAAGCAAAATTTTGGGGTGTTACAAACCTCCCCCCCTTAATAGAATCTCGTCCCCGAGATTCAGGGCTCCTCTGAGAATAGGTTTGGAAACTCTTTCTTCAAATCCTCTTCGTGCTCCCAAGTCGCTTCGCTTTCTTCATGGTTGCTCCATCGAACTCTACTGAAGCAGGTTGACTTATTTACGGTCTCTCGATCCATTGTGTCCAGAATCCTCACGGGATGCTCCTTATAAGTCAAATCCTCTTGCAACTCAATTAACTCTAGCGGTGTCTGCATTCCTCGGGAACTCGGAGACACTTCTTCAATCGACACATGGAATACGTCATGCACTCCTGCTAACGATCGCGGCAACTCCGGTGATAAGCAACTTCGCCTCTGCGGCTCAAAATCTTAAATGGTCCAACATAGCGGTGCGAGTTTCCCTTTGGCATGGAACCTCTTAACTCCCCCGAGAGGCGTAACTCTGAGGTATACAAAGTCTTCGATTCAAAACTCAAGTCTCGCGACGGTTGTCGCATAACTCTTTTGTCGTGATTGGGCTATCTTCAACCTTTCCCTAATCATGGCGATCTGCTCTTGACCTCTTGAAGAATATCGAGGCCCAAAGACACGGCGCTCGCGGTCTCATTCCAATTCAATGGCGTCCCGACAGGTCGACCATACAAAGGCCTCAAAAGGTGACATCTGTAAACTAGCCTGATAACTATTGTTGTAATCGAACTCGGCATACGGCAAACTCTTATCCCAAGAGGTAGCATAAGCTAATGCACAAGCTCTCAACATATTCTCGAATCTGGTTGACTCTTTCGCCTGTCCATCCGTGCATGGATGATAAGGTATCTTGAAGTTCAAACGGGTTCCCATGGCTTCATGGAACTTATTCCGTAACCTTGAGGTAAATTGGGTACCTCTGTCCGACACAATCCTTTTTGGCACTCCGTGCAAGCAGACAATCCGATCATGTACAATTCTGCTAATTTATCTCGAGTAAGTGGTCTTCACGGGATAAAATGGGCTACTTTAGTCAAGCGATCCACTATAACCCATATGGAGTCATAACCTCCTTGAGTCTTGACAAGCCGTAATGAAATCCATTCCGATTTCCTCCCACTTCCACTCGTATTTTCAGTGGTGTAGCAATCCTGCTGGTCTCGATGCATTGCCTTGACTCTCGGCATACGTCGCACAATGCAACATGCTCGGCAACTTCACGTTTCATACTCGGCCACCGAATCTTCCCTTCAAATCCGATACATTTTGGCGCTTCCAGGATGAATTGAGTACTTGAGTCATGGGCTTCTTCCAAAATCAGTTGCTTTAACTCCTTTTGTTAGGCACACAAATGCGATCCTTCATCCACAACGTGCCTTGCTCATCCAACTTGAAGTCCTCTGCCTTGCCTTCCTCCTTGATGAACTTAATCCTGCGGATCTTGTCATCATCCTTCATCCTTCTCGGATCTGATCCTCTAGGGTAGGCTTTACTTCTAATGCGGCCAAGAATCCGCTAGGTACCACCTCAATCTTCATTTTAGAAAATCCTCACATAACTCATCGACTTGTGGCTAGCAACGTACTCACGATATGGCTTTTCCGACTCAGAGCATCGGCTACTCGTTGGCCTTCCGGGATGGTAATGGATTCCAACATTATAGTCCTTGATCAACTCTAACCATCTCCTCTGCCTCATATTCAGATCCGATTGGGTGAATATGTACTTAAGGCTCTTATGATCCGTATATACTTCACATCTGTTTCCAATCGATAGTGACGCCATATCTTCAAAGCATGCACTACGGCGGCTAACTCTAGGTCATGTGTCGGATAATTTTTCCTCATGCGGCCTCAAGCGCCTTGATGCATAAGCGGCGACCTTTCCATTCTCGTGACAAGACACATCCAAGTCCTTGGCGCGATGCGTCACAATAAATATCGAAGCTTTGAGCAACATCCAGGTAGAACTAACACCGGTGCCGATGTCAATCGCTTCTTGACTCCTGAAATCCTTTCTCACATTCTCAAGCGTCCATGCAAACTTCTTTTCCTTCTTCAAAGAATTGCGTAAGAGGTTTCGCAATTGTCGAGAAGCCTTCGATGAAACGGCGGTAGTATCCTGCCATTCCAAGGAAACTCCGAATGGGTCACGGTCTTCTACCGCTCCCAATGTAACACAGCCTTCTACTTTGCTTGGATCTACTGGCGACTCCTTCTGCGGTCATTACATGTCCAAGAAACTCCACCTTGTCCTTCCAAAAATCACACTTGCCGAACTTGGCGAAAAGTTGCTTTGTTCCTCGGCTTTTCCAAAACTCGCCTTAAGTGTCCGGCATGTTCATCCTCCGTTTTGGAGTAGATTAGAATATCATCTATGAACACGACGACAAACTTGTCCAAATATTCCATGAACACCTTATTCATCATATTCATGAAATAAGCTGGCGCGTTAAATCGATCCAAAGGACATAATCAGTAAACTCGTAATGTCCATATCTTGGCGAGAATGCGATCTTGAATATCTTACGATCGGATCTTCAAGCGATGGTATCCCGATCTCGAGATCAATCTTGGAGAAAACTCCGGCTCCTCTCGGTGATCAAACAAATCATCAATCTGGGTAGCGGATACTTATTCTTCACGGTGACTTCATTGAGTGCACGGTAGTCGATGCACATCCTGAAACTTCCGTCCTTTTTCTTGACAAACAAAGCGGTGCTCCCCACGGCGACGAACTCGGTCCGATAAATCCTTTCTCCATTAACTCTTCTAGTCAAGTTTCTTCATCTCAACCAACTCCTCGGTGGACATCCGATAGGGTCTCTTTGCTATCGGTCTTTGTGCAGTACAAGCTCTATCACAAACTCTATGTCCCTGTCAGCGGCATACCAGGTAGATCTTCGGGAAAAACATCTGGGTACTCATTCACTACGGAGACATCCTCTATGCTGATTGTCTTGGTACTGTTAACCATCAACTGTCCTTCTCTAACGGCAGTAGCTTGAAATTCCACTTTCTTTCCACAAGGGCTCTCAACTGAGATAGTCCTTCGTCCACAATCCAATACGGCCTTGTGCTTGGATAACCAATCCATTCCCAATATGACGTCTAAGGTCTGGGTTTCTAGAATAATAAGGTTTGCTAGGAACTCTATTCCATCTATTAGTATTCTCACCCCGGAACATCCTACTTTCGTTCGGAGTTCGGAACCAGGGTTTGAACTAAAAGCATGCATCTAAGTCTTGCAATCCTCAAATCATTTCTAGTAGCAAAGCCTTGCGAAACAAGCGAATCTGAAGCTCCAGAGTCAAACAAAACCGTTGCAGTCTTGAGTTAACAAGTAACTTACCCGATCGACGTCAGTAGCATTCTGCGGTGCATCTGCGGTGACATGGTTGACTCGGCCTCTCACCACGGTGCAGGGTGTGGCTCCTGATCTTTGGCGTCCTAGCTGGGTGGTTCCTAGATTGAAGCGAATCAAGTCACTCCTGCTGTCTTCTTCGGACAAGCTGTTGGCAAAGTGTCTGGCTCGTTGCGATTGTAGCGGCGTCTCACTGTTCCTTCTTGTTGCACAGAGTAGTGTTTCTAGCGAAGTGGGGTCAGTAGTTCGATTGATGTGTCTTGGTCTGAGGATGGTGTCCTTGTTGCATTCTCGTGGTTGGAATCAAGAATTGATTTGGTGCAACTCTCGGTATTGTTGCGTTCCCTGGCGTGATCCTTCTTTGTTGCATCCTGCGCTTCTGTTCTCATCCAGTTCCTTGCGCTTTGTCCTCAAGAATAAGCGCCTTATTCACCAGCTCTTGGAAATCTGGAAAGGTGTGGGTGATCAATCCTACTTGCAATCCTGAGTTAAGTCCCTTCATAAAACGAGGTATGCGGATTTATCTGTCGCTACATCCTCGGTGCGTAGCGTGCTAGGCTGTGTGAACTTGTTCGTAGTCGACTCTTGGTGATTACCTTGCTTGATGCTCTGAACTCCTCCTTCTTAAGGTCCATGATTCCTTCTCGCACGTGATCTTGGCGGAATGCAGTGTGAACTCTTCCCAAGTGATATCTTGAGGGTTCTCTTGCGTGGCACGAAGTTCTCCCACCATTCGGTAATGTTCCTTCCGGTGATGAGAAGCGTGAAGTACCTTCTCATTTCCTATGCATTGAGCTATGTGTAGCTTCCTCTCGATTGATCTTAACCAATCATCGGCCTCCAATGGATTGGCATTCCCGAGAGAAAGTGGGTGGGTGAGTTCTCATGAACTCGGCGATCTTGTATTCTGGCGTGGTCCCTGATTAACTTGATTAGCAGTGGCCTGAGCGGTGACGTGTTGCATTTGTTGCATCATAGCATGCATCAACTGAGTCTGGGCAGCGAGAAAAGCTCCGAAATTCTGCACATCCAATGGTGGTGCTGGTGCTCCCTCATTGGGGTTTTCTGCTGGGCGAGAACCACTTCCATTGCTTCCAAAGTTTCCACGGGTGTTCACCATCTGTCGATTTGCTCTAGGTCTAGAGATGAGAGGGAAACAAGAATAGATAAGTAATATGGAACTTATGCGGGGCGAAAGGTGTAACTTTAATGTCCAACTTTATTATTAATAACTTGGTATGGCTGCTTACAATGCCTAAGGGCCTTGCAACACATACTGCACACTTTCAAAGAAACAATGAAAATCCAAATCGAACTAACTCTGGAGTCTAACGCCTAAAGGGTGACTCTTTATTCTATGACGCGACTCAGCGAAGGAGTCTCACTATAGAACCTATGCTCACTCATCGAGAAAACCTCCACGGCACAGATGCGGGTCTTTGTGGCATAGGCGCGAAACGATTGCCATGTCCAGCAACTGTGTCCTCTGTGGTAGTCGAAGAAGCAGTGTCCTCATCGAGATCTGACTCCTTCGGATCTGGTTCGTGTAGCTTGAGTACTGGCTCTGGTTCTGGTCCGTACAATGCCGTCTCTAACTCTCCAATCCTTTGCAGAAGGTGGGACACGTACTCTTGAGCTTCCCGCCATCTGTTCTTTTCTGTCGTGATCTCCTTGCGGGCCTTCTGTAGCTCCTTGCTTGTATCATCTAGTACATCCTCCTGGGCGACAATAAATCGTGCCAACTGTGTAACCGTGGCATCCTCATCCTGAATTGCCTTCGGGTCAAGAAGGTTATTGCTGCGCGGGTGATAACGGAACACCGTGCTCTCCAACTCTCTGGCGTAGATACGGGTAATGTGCCGCATTGCTCGTCGTGATACTTCTTGGATACCCATCTGCATTGTAGACCTCCTGGCGGTCACGTTGTATCGAGCGATTGCACTGGCCCTTCTTCCTAGCAGGTACCTCAATCTTTATGTCACAAGCCTTGATCAATCCCGCTTGTCTGATCACTTCCACTTGGTATTGCGGCTTCTCAAAATCTCCGAGAGTCTGTAGCATGTGCCAAAGCTCTGCGGCGTGACCAACTCCCAGATCGACGTAGTTGAACTCTTCCTCCATCTGTCATAAGAGTGCTTACGTAAGAACTCGGAATTTTTAAATTGTGACAAGGTAAGGAAAAATTTCAGCAAGAGACAAGATAAGAGAGAAGGGGATAAGTCGAGATGTCAGCTGCTATCTAATTCAAGTAATTTGATTACTCTCAGGTATGAAAACAATACAAGGAGGTGTAAACACCTTAGGGAAGATCAAGAGGCGCATGGACAAGTCAACATGCAAGATGTGAATGCAGAAGAGCTCAGTTCGGCCTCCAATGACCAGCCTGGAGAAAAACGGGCATAGAGGATACAAACAGAATCCGTTTGAGGCGTTCGACCACAGCCTGAAAAGATATCGAGCTCAACTTTCCAATGGATCAGGCCCCACCCTCAAATTCCAAGCGAGCACAAAGATATCATCAAAACACTTTGGCGTCCAAAAACTGTTTCCAATACATTGGGTGTCGCGTCACCATTAATTCTGGGCTTTGGTTCCCATGTAAACATTAAGGTTTACCTGCAGCCATCTCCTTAGCTTCTTTTCCTCTCTTATCTATAAGAGGATACCACTTTTGAAACAAAGAACAGGTTGTTAAACTTTGATAATAGATTTGCTATATGCATATTCTTGAGATTTCAAGCCACTGGCTGAAATAAACTTGAGATTGTGCATTCCTTCCCGTTGTTCTTGCAAGCTCTTTGTGATTGCAGCGAGGATTGTAATCCGCTTGACTTGGTTGAGTGGACAACGTGAGGTTGGGCGAACTTCGGTCTTTGCGAGGTTGTTGTGTTTGCAATGGTTGGCCGCACAAGATTCGTCGGAGTTTCGCGAGTATCTTCGATCCCTCGCCGTGAAGGTTGGGCACACCCTCGTATCGGGTTCTCCGCTGAGGGGCACCGGGTGATGCTACCTCATTACGTCCAGAGCAGGTGGCGCCAACCACATCCATCGCATCCTTGTGGCAGCGTAGGGCTTCCGTCCTATCCACCTGGATGGTGATGGGACCAGCGGGTCCCGGAATCTTCACCACCATATAGCCGTAATGGGTTACCACCATGAACTTGGCCAAAGCAGGTCGACCAAGCAAGGCGTTGAACGGGAGGTCGAAGGAGACAACCTCGAGATCTACTATCTCCGTGCGGTAGTTGCTTTCCTTCCCAAAAATGATGGGAAGGCGCACTCATCCCAGGGGCATCAAGCCAGCCCCCGGGGCGATGCCAAAAATGGGCAAAGCAGGCTCCAACTCCTGGAGGGGGATCGGAGCTTGACAAAGGCCCGCTCGGATAGGAGGTTAATTGAACTTCCTCCATCCAGCAGTACCCGACCCAACTTTACATTCTGGACCGTGGGTGAGACCACGAGCGGAAGGATACATAGGCCGGCAGTACTCTCAGGATGATCGGCTTGACTGAAGGTGATCGGCTCCTCCAACCACTTCAGCATTCGGCATGTTCCTGAGCTTGTTCCCGCGGCGTACACCTACCTCCACTGCCGTTTGAATGCCGTATTGGAGGGATAGGTGGCGGATCCACCATTGATGTACGCCACCGTTCGATCCGCCCGCTGGAATCCCAACGGAGCGGAGTCTTCGTCTTTGTCTCGTCGGGGGCAATGATCCTTCAGCTGCGGCTGTGTCGGGACCCCGAATTTGCAAATCCGGACCCTCTGTGTATTCAACACTAGTCCAGGAACGCGCTAGTGCACACAGTCTTAACATCGGTAAATATCACAATCATACCATTCGATGCTAATAAAGTACTTTTATTTAAATAACCAAACTGGTTACTCGACCTTATAGTCAAGTCACAAATGTACGCCTCGCAGGACGATACTTATTAAAAGAGAAATAGTAGCAGCGGAAAATCAAATAAGGTAACATCGTGGCGCCATCCAAGATACCACGAGCAATCGACTCGGGCTCGCTTCCCTACGTGAGACGGATCCTCTTGGAGCTCCTCCTCCAAAGTCGGGCGTAGTCTCCTCTTCAACTGGTGTTGTGTTGAGGCAAGGGTGAGTACTTGGTACTCGACAAGTCATGCACATAATGCAAAGCTAATATACTACATGCATGGCTTGGTACAAAGGAATAACTCAAGGTATATTTGCATTAAATAGCATTGGGCGATGTAATATAAGTAGATTCGAAAGCAAAGAGAAATAAGTAAAGCATAAATAACTTTTCAAGAAGTTTGGTAAACATCTTTCCCATCCTAAACCACATTTCCATCAACTTCATTATTAATCCAGCCCAACCTTTCAAACCAAAGTTATTTTAGAAAAACTAACCCTTGATTTGTAATTCCCGGCGATGTCCAATACCACGGACACGGCTATTCGAATAGATTCCAAACTCTGCAGAGGTTATGCACTTTACCCACAAGATACAATCAAACACCACAAAGGCGAAGTTCAGTAACAAAGTCTTTCGGAGACTTCTAACAATACAAGTGGTCCTCCCAGGTTATTGCGCACTAACACTTCCCTTCGCTAAGGCGAAGTCTAGGACAATCAACCGTTAGATGGGTACCTGGCCTCAGCCCCGGTACGCTCCCCCGTACAACTTACACAAAGGGTGTAGTTGACCTCCAGAGGTCCCACAGTGCGTTATTAGCAACTTAGTCAACTAGGTCCGTCCCATTACGGACATGTGGTTGCACGTTAGACCCAGTTCAAAGGCTTGCAAGGTTAAGTCCTTAGGGTGACCAGGGCAAGACTACCCAAGAACCAAATCAACACTCCCAATGCCACAATGGCCCACCTGATTACTCTTGCCACATGCCCGTCGAAAAGCTGTTTATCAAACCCGATTGATTACCATGCACCACGTGCCATCAACATCACATGATACCTTTCCAAAACAGGTTCAATATATCATTAAGTCATTATTAACATTTGATTATCCAAAATCATGTCATGAGCACGTAGCAGGTCTAAGCAGTATACTACAACGGTCTAAACCCATGTTGGCAATTTAATAATGTCCAACTAGTAATCCACAACTAGGGTGACAAGGGGTCATGGCACATACTTAAATAATCAAGGTGTCATACAGAAAATTTGTACTTATCTAATCACCAATGTTTAAATAAAGTATTTTCTATTTGAACTTAGCATGCAATAGGTTAAATCAAAATAGATTTCAAAATAGGATCAACATGGTCAAAGCACAACTTGCCTTCAAAAAGTACTTGTTCTTGGTCTTGAGTTGGATCCTGAGTCAATACTTCTCCTTCGAATCCTTCCGGCACTTCAACGTCTACTCGTAAAGCGTGCAAATAGCAATACACGAATAAACAATAGGCAAAAAGTGTCCAAACATCCAAATAAAATCCATAAACAGAGAGAACATAATTTTATGAGTTTTTAGAAACTGGAATCACAAATTTGGAGTTAAGACGCAAAAGTTATGATTATTTAAAGTTTAAATAATCAATTAAATAATTTTGCAGAGAAAAACTTTAGTCCAAAAATTAAATAAAATTCATATTTAGGTAGATGTCAATTTTATACAAATTTAGAAATTTGAATCACTCAAATCGGAGTTGAAACGCAAAAGTTATAAGCGTTTGAAATTTGAAACAAAATCTGAAATCATTATTTCGAATTAATAAATCATTTTCTTTTTCGAAATTAATTATTGCGTCGGCATGGACACGTGGCAGCACTGGATTGGTCTGCTGGCGTCGGCCGGTCCATGGACTCGGTCCACGCTCGGCTCGGGTCTACAGTGGACCCGGCCCACGGCTCACGTGAGGCGGCATGTGGGACCACTCGGGTGACGTCATCGTTGACGTCGGCGAGGCTCGGCCACGGTCTTGGCGACAGGTGGGTCCATCCGATGACGTCATGGGTGACGTCACGGTGCGGTCGCTGACGCGCACGCCTGCGTGGCGCGGCGGTTCAGCTCCCTGGACACGTGGCACGATCGTAGCCGTTGGTTTGAAAATCGACGGCTAGGATTGGATTTGGGCCTCAAGTGCTTAGGCGCGCGGGTTGATCTGGCCGTTGGATCTTGATCTAACGGTCGAGATCCAATCTAACTGGTGCGATTCCGCCATTAGCACGACCTAAGCCGTTGGATCTAGATCCAACGGTTGAGATTAGATCTAGGATTTTCAATCGGGGAACTCACCGAGGGTGACGTGGCGCGATCTCGAGCCCTTGGATCTTGATCGGACGGTTGGTGGAGTTCGGGTCGGCGATGGCTTCACGGCGGCGCTAGCTTGGCCGGAGATGAAGACGATGACCACGGTCTCGGCGTTAAAGCGCTCGGCGAGATGAAAGGTCTCTTGGTGCGTCTCGTTAGGGTCCTAGATCTGTGCTCGGTGGCGGCGGAGGGCGGCGGGCGGCGGGATCGGCTTTTAACATGGCCGAAACAGATTCTAACTCCGCGAGCTCAGACGGGCAAGCAGCGGCGGCTCGAGCGAGATGGCTCGAGGACACGTGCGCCGCGGAAGAGGGCAACCTCGGGCGTGACTCGGGCTTTAAATAGCCTCGGCGTTCGTGCGAGACGGAAACCTAGTTCTCCACGGCGGCGGCGCGGGCGAGTCCGGCCGGACTCGGCGAGAGCAACGACGCCGCCCGTCCACGTGGCACGATCAACGGCCACGATCGCGTGGACGCGATCGGATCCGGCGGATTCGGCCAAGCGATGCGAAATCCTGACCGTTGGATCTTGATCCAACGGTTGGGATCGATTAGGTTTTGGAGTTGGTTCGGTCGAGTCACGTGGCTCGGGTCGGACTCAAACTCGAGTCTGACTCGGGCTCGGTCGGATGAACAGTACAAACCCACTCGCATTTTCCAGTGATTTAATAATTAAAATATTTCCCAGAAATTCATTTAATTCATTAAAAATAGCAAAATACTCAGAAAAATTCCAGAAAAATTCTGGAAAATATTTTAGGGTATTTGGGACTCAAATAAAATATTTCCAATAAAATTTTATTTGCAAAATTAAATTCTTTAATTATTTCAAAATGGAATAAATTCAAATAAATTCCAAATAAATCCAAATAAATTCCAGAAAATTCCAAAAATTCACCAAAGTGCCAAATCACACATGAATTTAAGAAAAGCAAAATTTTGGGGTGTTACATGCTGCACAATCTCGCTCACGACTGGACAACGCCCCATGTCGTCAAATGGGTTTGGTGGATGGGGCAGAAGGATTTGCCCCCGTCGCTTTCACGGCCGTCGGGGCGACGAGCATGGCGGTCATCCCGCCGAGAAGGGCGGTCACGCCTCTGTCCAGGACGGTCATCCCGCCGGGAAGGGCGGTCGCGTCTTTTGGACAGATTGTCCCGACGGGGGCGTTCGGCGGCCAAGACCCTCCTGGTCTTGTCTGCGTTGCTCTTCTTCTTCTTCTTGGTTGTGGGGCCGGGGTCCTGCGAAGGGCCGGCTTCATCCTTGCCTGGGGCGCCACGGGGGTTGATGCGGGTCCTCTAGCCTCTGCTGCCCTCGCACATCGGTGTGCAAGAGAGAAGAGCTCTGAGGTGGTGGTGATGTCATGGGTAGCCAACTTCTCCAGCATCTTGGTGTCCCGCACGCCCCTTCAAAAGGCGATGCCGACCGATTGTTCCGAAATTCGGTGAATCGTGTTGCGACAGTGGCTAAAGCGCCGGACAAAGTCTCACAACGATTCCCCCTTCTTTTGCTCGAGGGCTTGGAGGTCATCCTCCACGCCCGGCTATATGTAGGACCCCTGGAAGTTGGCGATGAAAATGTCGCACAGCCCTTCCCACGAGGAGATTGATCCCCGAGAAAGGTTCAACGACCAGGATCGGGCGGATCCGGTTAGGGCCGTGAGAAAGTAATTCGCCATCACCCTGCCGGACCCGCCCGTGGCACGCACCACTGTGGTATAAATTTGCAAGAACTCCTCCGAGTTGCTGGTGCCGTCATACTTCTCGAGGGACGCCGGGCGGAACCTGTTGTGCCACGCCATGTGGCGTAGCTGTCGGGTGAACGCCTAACATCCCGCGCTGTAAGGGGAGTCATCCCCAGCTCCAGCGTCTCGACGAACAGAATGCGCAGAGGTCTGCTGAAGACGAGTCCCCGGGGAGCGGGAGGAATGAACTTCCTCCGAACTCTGGGCGGGGGAAACTTGGGAGGGGGTCCGACTCCCGAAAACTGTACGCAGAGTGCGTTCAGAATCTTGGGAACAATGACCACGCGAGCGGCCAGGAGAATCGCCGTTGCGCCATCGCCGGAGCCCCCTGTGATGATCCCCCGCAACCCCGCAGCCACAAACGGGGCCGGGGTGCCTGCTTGGGCCCTCCTAGCCGATACGTCTCCCGCCCGGGCGGCTTGAGGTGTTGGAAGAGTGAGCGTGCCCCTTCGAGGGGGGAGTTCCATTGGTCGGAGACCGATTGGAAGTTCCCACTCGATGCTGGGCCGCTTCCACAAGGCGGACCACATCCCGGAGCCAGGGTGCGGCATTGTTGTCCCCTGTGAGCTCCAGAGGTGGATGACTCAGCAGGAGACGTGCCGCGCGCAGGTTCTGGGCCGGGGGGCTTCTTCCCACGCCAGTCGACGGTGAGCCGGGGGCCCGACGGCCCCTCGAGAGGCCTCGGTGCCCCCGGTTGGAAGTGGCGCGGAGTCGCCCTTCGCTCGAGGAGAGTGAGTGGGTGTAACTGGAGGACTGACAATTCCGGCTGCGGGTGGTGGTGTTGTATGCGAACCCACCATCCCCTGATGTACGGACCTTTGATGGATTTCGTCGGGAATGGCTGGAGTCAAACCGAAGTATGCCAACCGCGCACCCCTACCTGGCGCGCCCCTGTCGGCATTTTTTACGACAGGATCCTCCCGCGAGGGAGGTTTTAGTTCGGTTTGGTGGTGTGCTTAGCAGAGGCTTAGCCCGGTCACTCTTCCTCGCCATCCCGGAGAAGATAAACAGTAGACACCCTTGGTTTTCCCAGGTTCGGGCCCCCAAGGTGGGTAATAGCCCTACGTCCTACCTGATGTCTTTGTTAATCTTCTAAAAAACTCCCTCTCCTCCTCTCACCCATCTGCCCTTATGTACCCCTGGTCGGCCTGGGCAAGTAGGGGGACAAAACTATGCCGCTACACGGCTCATTAATTACATTCCATTAATGACATCCCATCTTGGGGCCTCCTTCTTTGTGCCGCTACATCACGAGCCGTCAGGGCTGTGCGCTTCCCATGACAGGCCAGTTGTGGCATGTCAGGAAAAGGGGCCTAGCGCCATGCCCCGCATTAAATGCCCTGACACCATGCCCCATGGGAGGCTTCTGGGTGAAGCCTTCTTCACCCTTGCGTCCTGTGATGCGGGCCTCCTCGCCCCGCGAGGAGGGCTTTTGGACACTGCTCGCCACGTAGCCACATGGGCCTCCTCGCCCCGCAAGGAGGGCTTAAGAGCACTGCTTGCCACGTTGCCACGTGGGCCTCCTCATCCCGCGAGGAGGGCTTAAGAGCACTGCTAGCCACGTTGCCACGTGGGCCTCCTCGCCCCGCGAGGAGGGCTTTAGAGCACTGCTCGCCACGTTGCCCCGTGGGCCTCCTCGCCCTTTTTTTAAGGGCGGAGAGAGTACCCCGGTGTAGAATACGCCAACACCAGTGTTACATCAAGTGGTATGAGAGCTTCAGTTGATCGGTGAGAATATCAGTGCCTTAGGTTAGTTTTTTATTTCGTTCCTAAATTGAAAACTACTCCACAAAAAAAAATTCAACCTTTAGTTTCAATCTGTTATTTTAGTGAGTTTTGTTAGGTTTTGATCCATTAGAGTCCATGTTTTAGTTGCTGATCTTTCTTTTCCTTCGCGTAGCTTCAATCCTTCAATTCTGTCCAGTTTGGAATTTCGAGCATAACTTTCACATGCGAACTCGGATTTTTGTGTTCTAGCACTCTATTGAAAGCTGAGGATATAAGCTTCAATTCCTTCCACAGTCAACCAATCAAATTCGGTGATCTTCAAACATTAATCTAGGCAACAAGTTTGCTGCCCTAGAAAAACATCAGTACACCTACCTTTGGGAACCAATTCATCCTTTGTGAACACTTAGATCCTATTTGAGAC